>OX424573.1:42759097-43959097 GCA_949152435.1 Gastracanthus pulcherrimus | reverse complement strand
CTGACGAACTGATAAAGTGAATTATTATTTTAATAAGAAATATGCAATAAGTGAAAGTTAAGATAACAATTATATTAAATCGACTGATATTTTTAATTATAATTATAACTACATGTACATGAAATTGTAAGATTTTGTCTTCTGATGAATAAAAAGTATATCTATCTATCTATCTATCTCTCTCTCTCCAACGATATATGTTTGGAGGATACGTGTCAGAGATTCGGTAATAATAATGATGTAAACATTCTGTTAGATGAGTTCAAATCTAAGGCCGTTGAAACACTAAATGTACATGCACCAATTAAAACCCGTCATATTCACAAAAATGCTGCTCCGTGGTTAACTAAAGAAGTGAAAGATAAATGTAAATACCGAAATAGACTATATAAAGTGGCTAAACGCACGAAAAACTCATCCCTTCTCTTAGAGTATAAAACATTACGCAAACAGCTTAAAAACGAGATAACTTTAGCTAGAAATACCTATATTACTCGATCATTAGCATCCATTTCGGATAAATCTAAATGTTGGAATCTACTAAGTAAATTTGGCCTAGTGAAGAGTGAGTTATCATCACCTTTGCATATTTTTACTGCCGATAAACTTATTCGCTATTATTCCTCAGTCACATGTTGTCACCCACCTTGTTCAATTACAAAACTTCGGGAAATACTCGCGATACCGTTATGTGACAACGAGCTTAGTTTTTCTTTTAGACCAGTCGACAGAATACAAGTCCACCAAACAATGTTGTCGTGCCTTCCTAAAGCTAAAGGACGTAGCTGTGTTGGACTTTCTCTTTCTTACTTCAAAGAAATGCTATTATTATTAGTCCATTTTTTTACTGATCTTTTTAATATGTCCATATCATCTTGTACATATCCTACAGAGTGGAAAAAGTCACTCATAGTTCCTCTTAGTAAAGTTCCTTCGCCTGGCTCCCCAGCAAATACAAGACCAGTTGCTAATTTATCGCATTTTGCTAAAGTATTTGACTCTCTCATGACGCAGCAGCTTACTGAGTATCTTGAAGTAAATTCACTTATTTCTCCATACCAGTCAGGATTTAGAAGTAATTTTAGTACGCAAACGGCATTATTGAAACTTACCGAAGATATCCGTCGTGGGATCGAGAAGGGATTGGTTACAGTCCTGCTACTTTTCGATCTAAAAAGGGCCTTTGACTCCATAAATCACGAGTTACTTTTGAAGAAGCTTAGAGAACTTAACTTCTCTGATCAACCTATTAGCTGGTTTCACTCGTATTTAACAGGTCGATCCCAAGCTGTGATTAATCTTGATGGTAGTTTATCTGATTTTATGAAAAACTCTTCAGGCGTAACACAGGGTTCAACTCCGGGCCCAATTATTTTTCTAATATTTATCAACATGCTAGTACTAGTCTTAGTTCATTGTAAAGATAATTGCTTACTTTTTGCGGACGATTTCCAATTTTACATAAAATTAAATGAGGATGCTGCTGCTGTAGTAAATTGGGTTAAATCGAACGGACTTATTCTTAATGTAGATAAAACGAAAAGCCTTGCTTTTTGCATCCGTGCAATATCACATGCGTATTAATAAGAACAATCTTCCACCCATAGTAGTCGATGGTTCAATCATACCATTCGTAAGCACAGTGAAAAATTTGGGTGTTATTCTTTGTGAAGACCTGTCGTGGAATGCCCATATATCCCAAATTTGCTCTAGGGTTCACAATGTTCTTTATCGACTAAGATTTAGAGGTAGATGTTTATCAAGTCAGATTAAAACACAACTAGTCAATGCACTAATATTTCCTTACTTTGACTATGCTTGTCTAGTATTTAGTGATCTTTCGCAATATCTTGCTGTTAAACTCCAGCGACTGTGCAACATTGTTGTTCCGTCGAAACTCCGGGCTTAGCTTCACCGAAGGGCGACGGTGTCGAGCGGGCTCGTGAGAATCGACGTTGAGCACGTGGCGCCTTCTCCCGGCGCGCGACGGAGAGCAATCGAACGACGGGACTCGCTGTTGGCGCTGGCGGCGCCGCCGGCCTCGTGTCGCGCGCCGCTGGTTGACCACGCGGGCAGTCGCTTTTGAGCAGCCAAGCGAACGATATCGTCACGCCCGCTCTTGAGTGAATACGCTGACATCAGATCATTGTCACGAAAGCCGAACGTTCGTCCTATAATCCGCATATATCGTCGTTATTAAACTAGTGGGTGTAGTGCTCTGTCCTTCTCTCTCTTGTGTGCATATCTCTCTCTCTCTCTCTATCTTTCTCTACGCTTGGTGACGGGAATTCGGGTACGGGTCGCGACCGGTCTACAATCGCGTCCGCGCGCGAAGCGAAACGAGGGACTATTCTGTGGAACTAAGGCCACAGTATAGCCCATTTCGATAAGTGATTGCTATCACGCACGAACACGAGACGAGAGATTCGGAAGGATCTCTCGAATACACACGCACACGACTCACAGTTAATCGTTCAATCCCGCAGCTTGTATATACGACGAGAGGGGTTTTATGCCGCACGGCTTTCCCCTCTCGGTTTGAGCGATTAAACTCGTCTTTTTCTCGCTCAATCGACTTCTTCATTTTTAACCCTTCCAACCACATCTCCTATACGAAACAAGAAAATAAGAAAGCGAGAATCCACGCCTAAGGGGCTTCTCGCGCGACATTTCATTGTCATACGATTTATATTTAGTCTAAGACGCGATGCGACATTGAAACCGTATTATAAGCAGCTAAATTGGCTATTCCTTGCTGAGCGTCGAAAATATTTTTTAGGAGTCATTACTTATAAAATATTAACGGTGTCAAGACCGGAATATCTTCTTAAGTTTTTTCCAGAAATCAAAGATGACACACGTCGTTCTGAAAGACTGAAATCTTCAAATTTTGTAATCCCCCTAGCTACAACGAGAACTTATAGATGCACATTTTCTATTCAAGCTACGGAACTATGGGATACTTTGCCTATCGCTATCAGACTTAAAAAGACAGTTGAATCGTTTAAAATGGCATTATACGAATGTCTTATAGGATTAGAACACCCATAGGTGTGAATAGAATTTAATCTAATTAATTATAATTGTTAATATTAGTTTTATACTCATGCGATATACATTGCGAATATATTAACTGAGAGGCTATTTTTGTTATTAGTATTAATTTGTAATAATAGCTATTTACTATATATATTTTTATACATGTTACAATTATTAAAATGTATTATATTGTTTGTTTGCCATACGGTTATGATAACCTTGGCATGAATAAATTTGTTATCAATCAATCTCTTTCTCTTTCTTTCTTACACATATTCGCGTTGCCCATATAATATTTGCGCACATCATGTGGCGTAGAACGACGCCGCGGTCCGCCGTATGCCCACGGCACGGGGGATGAGAGCGATCAGCAATGTCAAAAGCTTTGCATCAATAAACCTGTACCTTCTTTTTCGATAGAGGCTGCTGCTTATCTGTGTTGTCATTACGATATATCATACACTTCTAATCGTTATATAGAATAGACATAATAAATTTTAGCTTGTCATGGAAAAGAGTGAAGCGGGGGGGGGGGGGGGCGTAAAATAGTCCGTGCTCTGCACTATATACAGTGCATGTGAGCTAATTTCATGATAAATGTATTTATGATGTATTAAATACAATACTAAGTCAACAGCAAGTTTGAGCATTATTGATAAGTGAAGAGTTCTACTTTGCCGGCATAACTATTAAGGGTGTCCGAAAGTCAACTTTCGAATTACCGACCGAACCATACATTATTTACTTTATAAACAAAATTACGTATATTTAGCTAAAACCCAAACTCGCTGGCCCTTCATTGAGCAATAATGAACCTTGTATAGTTTTAAACGTTAAAAACAACGGTACCCTAAAAAATGATTGGAATGAAAATTCATCAACATTTCATTGTAATAATTGTTTAGGGTGCCGTTGATTTTGATGTCTGAAAGTTCGTAGAGAAGTTGTATTCCCGGTTGAAAGACTCTCATAAAAACCAATAAAAAAATGTTTGCACTCGTAAAATCCCATTAAAACCACTTCAAAATGAATTGTTATAGGAATTTATAAGTAATACAAGATACATTTCATATCTGTTTCTATTTGGTTCTAATAAGAATAATTAAAAACCTAAAAGGGAATCCCTTGAGAATTAAAACTTAATGGTTTCAATAAGAGTTTTCTAGTGCACAAAATTTTGACAGGAATCAATATATCGCGGCGCCTTTTATCTGGAAAACTCAGACGTTCGCCACCTAGCGGCTACTCATGAACTACGAGATGATAAATGATTTATCAGTAAATAATTATATGATTTTCTACTATAAGATCCTATATTCTTGTCATTTAACATTTAAGAAAAATTTATATTTATTTATTTATTTAAACCAGTTATAGATTTACATAGATATAAATCCCTACAAGAGATAGACTTAGTTATCTGTACGCAGTACCGGCAAATATAAAACTAAAATATAAAATATAAACTAAAACTAAAAACTAAAAACTAAAAAACAATCTTAATAGCAGCTTAAAAACTAAAATAATTATTAATAATTACAATCGCTCATATACCTATAAGAGTAGTAAAAAAAATTTTACATTATAAAAAATCTACCTAGAGTAAGTTCTGATCTAATCAGTCTTCTCAATTTATTTATGTTACTGATTTTTTCAATGCTTAAAGATATTAATTCATTTGGTAAACAGTTGAAAGTAATTAAAGCTTTAAGATAACTATGCTTGATACTAATCTTTTTCGTGTTCTTTGGAATTATTAGATTTTCATTTCTAGCTATACTGCTGGATGTGATATATAAGTGTTTGAGGTTATTGTCATGGTATCTTAAAGACTCATAAGTATATAATTGATCTATATTCATTGGATAACTATCTTGGATAATAAAATTATTTTTGTTTACAATTTTTAATATTCTTTTTTGTAAATTACGTAAAGGATTTATCACATTGTTGTAAGCACCTTCCCATGCCACTGGTCCATAGGTGATAATACTATGGAAAAGAGTGTAGTACACCATTTTCATAGTTTCTATCGACATAAATTTGGAGGTAATATGAAAAATATATGCAAGATATTTGGTTTTCCTTACAATATATTGAATGTGCTTGTCCCACTTAAGATTATAATCAAACATAATTTCTAAATATTTACAGGTTTCTACTCGATTCAATAATTTATCTTTGATCTTTATTTCTAAATGATTTGGGACACTATCCCTGTATAGTTACCAAAAGCTATATACACATTCTTATCTATATTTAATGATAGCTTCTTTACAGCCATGAATCTGTTTATACTAAAACTAAATATTTATTCATATTTTCTTGTGCATCTTTCAAAGAATCAGCAGTTGATATAAATGCCGTATCATCAGCAATAAGCCATAATTGTATCAGGCGGGATTACTTTTAGGATATCATTGATGTAAATAATAAAAAGAAAAGGCCCTAAAATGGGTCCTTGAATAACACCTATATTTATATTCCTGTAACTACTTTCGCTATTATAGACTCTTACTTTTTGATATTTGTCTTTTAAATAACTCTCAAGCAAATTTAGGGCTTGTCCCCTTATTCGTATACAATACAGTTTGTTTAATAATATTCTATGATCGACTGTATCGAAAGCTTTTGCCAAGTCAAAAAAAGCTACAAGGGTGGGCTTGCTAATATACAGGTTTTGGTATAATATATTTATTATATAATTTAAAGCGTCCTTTGTACCAATTTTCTTTATAAATCCAAATTGTTATTTTGAAATAATTTCATATTTCATTATGAAGTCATAGATCCTAGTATACATAATTTTTTAAAATATTTTAGCAATATTAGATATTAAAGAGATAGGTCTGTAGTTAGAAGTATTATGCTTGTCTCCTAATTTGAAAATTGGTACTATCTCAGCTTTTTTTAAAGCATCTGGCCAGATAGATTGAGTGATGCACATATTGATTATATGCGCCAGAGGTTCAGCAATATGTTTACATATAATTTTTAGGGTTTTTGTATTTATTCTATCGACACCACCGCTTTTTAATATTCTACTTTTTATATTCTATTTCTAACTGCTTATTATTTGGATCATATTGCCATAATTTATAATAGAATTCCTTAGTTTCGCATGACTTTATAATAGCATTAGTTATCCAACTTTTCTTAGATTTATTCTTGTCTTTTTGTATTGTTTTGACTGCTTCAACGCATTGCTTTATTGTACTTACTAATTTATCAGTATAAATATATAAATACTTATATTTTTACATCCGTTAATATGTGTATTTGCATCCGAAACGTCTTTAAAAATACGATTAAATAAAATCTTGTAAACATTTTTCTATATTGGGTACTGCAAATAAATACATATATTTTTTCTATAGGAAAATAAATATTGAACCATTTAAACTTATTATATTGTTAATGTTTTCTTTAAGCAGTAATTACTTCAAAAACCATAAAAATGGTTCAATAGGAATTATTCATTAATTTGATATAAATAATTTTTTTATAAACTCCTATAACTTTTTACTGTAATACGTATTTTCCAATTAAAACCATTATAAAAATAGTATACTTTCAAGCTCTCAATGAAACATATTAAATGTTAAGTAAGAAAATGTTTTCCTCATTAGATCGCTAGATATTTTATGGGATTTTATGAGGTTTTATTGGATCCTTTCAACAGGGTTACTACTCAATGAAGTACAAGTGAGTTTGGTTTTTGTCTATATAAAAGTATTTTTATAATTATAAATAATTATTCACTAGTCGATCGATAAAAATCAAGGCGGGAAATTTTCATTCTTAATTAACTTTTGGACCCCTTTAATCAAGACAATAGAAATAAATTATTACTATTATTTTATTTAATCGTAGTTTAAGCATATTTATTACAAAAAGGCGGTTCTCCGTTATTCTTTATATATTCGGACTTCTAGCCAAGAAGTCCCGGGTTCAAATCCCGAGCATGTGCAATTTTCAGAAATGATTTTTTCATACGTTTGCTCCCGCGACTGTGGTGGTTCGGATTCTACTTGAAACTATAGGGCCAGTTATGATGCATGCACTTCATCTGGTGATATTACATTCTTCAAATGTAGGATGGGGGAATAAATGCATCATGACTATAGGGTACCAGGTCTAAAGCGTACAGGTAAAAGATTACCTCTGCAAATTCACTTGAACTTAGACCTTGGATAAACAATAACTATAACAATAACTTCCTAATTTATACATTTTTATGTTTTATTTTAAAATCTATTCAAAAATAAATAGAAATGAGATTTCCTATAATTATTTACATAATAATTTTCTTAGAAATTACGTACATTTTAATAATTGATTTGTCTGTTTCTAAAAGTTATGTGGATCTTATAAATAAAAATTCAAACATTTTTTAGACTATTTAGTTTACCAAGTACGTTATTAACTAAAATATTAAGAAACCACAGACAAAAGTTCTATTTAACAAGACCTAAGATTAATAATTTACTAGTAGAATCGTAAATATTATAAATGTTGTACACTCAGTTGTACATAAGAACATTAAGCATTTTCAATGCAATTACTCTTTTTATGAATACTTTTTTAATATACAAGTATTTAAAAATACTTGTATTTTAAATAAAATTCAAATACTTGTATTTTTAAAATATATGTACTTTCAAAATGCTTTTCTTAAATACGTTTTTAAAATACTAGTATTTTCAAAATTCAAGTAATTTAATAGAAAAGTATTTGAAAATTCTTGTATTTGAAATACTTATAATATTGGAAACGCAGTGTCAGAAAGTTTGTCATGTAACTTTGTTGTTGATACTAAAGTTCGGATCTTGTTGAAAAACTACTGTGCGTACTGCGTGTGCGTGATTTGACCTTATTAGAGTGTGCTCAGTGTCTTTTCGGATATCGGGTTCAGTTACCTATGATGTGACTAAACCAGAGTTCGGCAATTATCCGACCGCAAAATATTTTCGGATACTTTTCTGTTTTTTTTTTTAAATATATAGAAAAAACAACGAAATATTAATTTCTATAAGCATTGCACATTATGTATTGAACCAATATACGCGATTTAAAAAAGTATCCGAAAAAAGTATCTGTCGCATATTTTGGTCTGGTGGTAAAATCCCGTTAATTCAGCGCTTTTATAGAAGTATAACTTGATGGGCTTGCCATTTTGTAAATATCGATAGTACCAAGATATGAAATATTAGACATATATTAAAAATGTATCTATACGATAGTGCAAAAATATTTTAACAAGAATATATTTAAATTGAATAGTATTAACAAATAAAGAAAATATTATCTCCGTTGTAAACAATCGTAGAAAGTTCTGACAAGCTTTACAAAATTCTTCATAATTCCAGAAATAATAAAACCGTAGAATAGGTGAATAATTTTAAAAATATTTTATTGATGTCACTCAAAATATAGAGCAAAAAACATGTTAGTGTGTTTACATAGATGACTGTAAATTAAAAATAATTTGAAACATAGACTAGGCGTACAATGGAAGCCTAATTTAAACTAATATAAAAAGAACTTAAATAATTGTACTCAAGTATCAAACTTTTTTACGATTTCTTGAATTATGAGAAATGTTTTAGCTTCATTCGAGCTATTTATATGAACATTTGCAGCCGAGATAGTTTCTTCTTTATTTATTAATAATGTTCGGTGATTTATTGATATTTAAAAGAATATTGTACGATTGTGTAATTTAATTTTTAAAGTAATCGCTGATTTTTTGCATCTTTGTATTATAGATATTTACAAAATGAGAAGGACTCAAAGTTGAGTTAGAAAAAAGTGGTGCCATTACTAATTATTAATTATCATTTAAATAATTATAACTTATAAAAACATACATGGCCAGTTTCTAAGTTTTAAATAAATACGTTGTGCATTTTATTTCAATTTTACAGATGTGATTCTGCTCAAGTATTCTTCTTGGATATTGCATGAACAGCTTTTTTGAGATTACCTATCATTGCAGCCTAAAGTGCGCAGCTTCATAGTTAGCAATCCGTTGACAAAGTTAGCAGTGATATATTTCTAGCTAGTCCGCAATTTTCTTATAGTTCGAAGATAATAAAAAGTTATTATATTTGTTTTTCTATAGTAGAATCGTGGTTTTCCTGTATTCAAAAATAATATTAGGTTAGTAATAATTTGTCAGTAGTTAAACAGGAATTTTCCTGTAGTTCGAAGATAATAAAATATTATTATATTAGTTTCATTAGGGTATAAAACAAAGCATCCGACGTGACTAAGATAGGGCTGATCCTTAATAAGGGTAAAAAGAGCCTAGAAGTAAGGAATGCTTTTTGTAGCTCTATCTAGACGTTTTATCTCGCTAATTTTTGTGGGATTGAATACCCCACCTTAAAAATTATATACACTATTTTTTTCATTATATATTATTATAAGGAACGAAATTGAGCCCCGAAAAAGAAAATTAAAAGATGGATTTTATTTTCTTTTACGAATTTCTCATTTTATCTCGGTGATTCTTTCACATTTGTGTAAAGATTGTTTTAATAAGCATGTGTAATTTTTTTGTATCTATTTAAGCACGAGGATAATTTTTTATCTAAATAAATATAAGTCGGAATCTTTATTTTGAGTTTAGCATAATAAATTTATACTTACAATATCAGTTGCCCGCGTTATATCTCGTCAATTCATTAACCATTACGAAGCGCATTAAAAACTGCACTTATCCTTAGAGTTTTACATAAATTTATTATGAGGAAAAAGTTTCGTTTGGATATTCACAATGCTGAAACTATCGAAACTACATTGAATACTTTCACATTTGTGTAAAGATTGTTTTAATAAGCATGTGTAATTTTTTTGTATCTATTTAAGCACGAGGATAATTTTTTATCTAAATAAATATAAGTCGGAATCTTTATTTTGAGTTTAGCATAATACATTTATACTTACAATATCAGTTGCCCGCGTTATATCTCGTCAATTTATACTATTATTGCAAGAGATACAACTGACTTATACATTTTATACTATTATTGCCGACGTTATATCCCGCTAATTTTCATACAATATTTTGCATTATAGATCGATATATATGCTTAATTTCTTTTAAAGCAAATAATCATGAGGAACATTATTTAAGTTAGCTTATAACAAATCAAACAGAGGTTAGAATGTAGTTTTCAGCAACCGAACACTATTGCTCGGAGTGCTCGATACGTAGGATTGTTACGTATGGCAATAGCGACTTGGACGAGTTTAATTAATTAAACTTAATTATAGGAAACAAACGCGTTGGAAGCTTTTATCTTGGTACCTAAATTTGTATGAACAAAATAAGTAAAAGTCTTATGCATAATTAGTACTATAATCAAAGACATTAAAATCGGTAGTAAAAGAGCGCGTGCGCACGAGACGCGAAATAGCGCGCACTCATGCAAGAGATACAAGACCATACTAAGCAGGATACATATAGATCTCGCATGTCTCGTGCACTTACTCCCGCTCTTCGGCGCTGTACGCATGAGGAAGCCTGCGAAATATTTGACAATTCATCCACAAATCTCCTAAAAAAACATGTTTGACATCTTATTCTAGTAATTTACTGGTCGTTAAGTACGAATATGCACAACGCAATATAATACGTACATACGAATACTGAATCTAGTAATTATAGTATTACAAAAAATAGTAAAATCGTAGGTTCATAAATTTAATGTAAAAGGTACGTGTTGAAAGTAAAATTAATGGAACTATTTCAAAGCAGAATTTTAAAGAATAAGTATTTTAAATTACACAAATACAAGCTTTATGTATTTTTCTATAATAAGTATAGCAATTGTTATTTAATTTTAATCGATTATCATTGAAAGATGAAATCTTTTTAAACATTAATTTTACTAATAATTTTTGGTCTTGCTATTTTTCTTTCTATGTTAAATTACCAAAAATTATTGCATTAAAAATAAGGAATCACATTTGTTGTATTTTATTATTTGAATAATATACTAATACAATTTATTACCACACCAATACAATAATATATCATTTATACATGATAACTTAAACAAAATTATTTAATAATTTTATTAGGAAGTGAATAAAGCACTTCATTTTATAGAATATTTTTGTGTTCACAAAACACACGACTTTCAAGTCTCACAATTATTTGACGCAGTATTAAAAATAAAATTAACAAATAGACCCATTTTATAATTGCTGAAATAATAATTATATTGATGTGATATGTAATATATAAGGGTTATTATAGATTATGAAATAAACATTATTTCAACCTTATTAATAAAATATTGTATGTTCTCTGGTCTGCTCAAAACAAAGGATATATCTAAATTTTATTGTATTATTAAAAAGTTTTTATATTGTTTTTGTCGAGTAATTCTCTTTTAAGCAGGATTTATGTGCGATTCTATTACACAAATCGCAAGACAAAAAATCCTTTTTCCGTTGACTAAAATAGTGTTGACATAATTTTACATTATCTCTATATTTAATCAGATCATTAGCTACTTCAATTCTATAATTATCTGGATTAAAATTCATATCAAAAGCTTGGTTGTTACCTATGCAATTCATGAAATACATGACAAAACTCCCACAATTGTAACCGTCTTCTTGTAACGGTTTTTCAGTCACAAATATAGTTATTTCTAGTTTCAACTTATTTAGTCCTTTCAAACCTTTTAAATTACATTTATGCCCATCTGAACGAAAATGGTCACTTTTTTCCCTGAAAAGCGAGACCAAAATTATACTTTTTGCCCGCAAAAATGATTAGCGGGAAAAAAGTTACTTTTTTCCCGCAAATCACTTTTTTCCCGCATTTGGAAAAAAGTGACTTCACTAGAAACTAGTCCAAATTCCTTTATTTCATCAAGTTTTATCAATAACCCTGATTTTCGATTGTCTTTGAACAATATTGTCTTTTGACAGTCCATTAGTCCCGCTTTCCAAGTCAAAAAGTGGCCACTGTTGAGATGGGCACAAAGTACTATATGTAACTCGAGAAAAAAAGTTGATTTTAGTCGAAAATATTAGACTTGTCAACGATCATAATTCTAAAAAGAGGCCATCAATTATTGTTTTTTAAGGCAAACGTTTCAAATAATTTAAGAAAATTTTGAATTGTGGCTGTTTCGTGTTCAGACTGCACTGAGTTTTGCAATGACTATTATATGGCTACCTTTGTTAATCGTAATAGCATAGTATAAAATTCTTTTACATTTAATACCATTCGGAGGCAAAGCATCCGTTCCCGTTGCATCGAGCTCAGCAATGTCATCAGTTGCACTTATAATATTGAATTGTTCATTAGATAACATTAATACCATAAGTGGAAAACTGACCCATCTTATGTAAGGATCACTCACTTGCTGATCGTTTATCCATCGTTGTACAATATCTTGCAAATGAACGGATTGTAATCCACCCGTATCCGTTTGACACTTTTTTATTGATCTAATTTTTGTATATGTATCTAATGATATAAGTTGTTGTGGATTACCTTCGCTATAGATTTCCTCATCAATTTCATCTATCATTTGCATATGATAAGTTCGCGGAGTCGTTAATAGTAAAGATTTTTCAACTGATTTTCTTTCAGCGCCAGTTAAAGTAGAGTATATAATTTTTCCATCATGTACTACTTCGGTGCACTTCGTTCCATGAATAAATATATCCCAAAAGATATTACCATTAAATAATATAATAAATCTAAATCTTTGTAAATGGCTCGTATACCTGCATTTTGCACAGTGCACGCAGCCATTATTTATTTTGTGGTGACTATCATAAAAAGATAATACACAGCCTTTTTACTTTTTCATTTTGTGGATTGAATTTCCTAGAATAGCGGTATGGTTTATACTTTCGTCATTTGAGTTAGTACACTGTATATGCCCAATCGTTTCAGTAAATTGCGATATTTTGACGTTTTTTATTTGTGGACATACATTATAATTTATGCTGTATTTTAAGCTGAACTCTCATAATTATATTCTTCACTCATATCATCACTACTATCTGTATCATCACAAGTTAATTTACCACTGTTTAGTGAATTTTCTACTTTATCAGACAAATACTTTTTTGCACAATCAAGTGACTGTTCATTATCAATGATTTCAGGTTCATTTTCGATAGACTTATTTATACTTTTAGGTGAATAAAGAGCAATGGTATCTGTTATTTCTAAATCTTTCTCTTTAGTAGATATCGTTTCATTATCTAACAATTGCTTTTGTACTAAAATATTTTTTACTTGTTTATGTGAATATAGTGTAGGCTGTTCGATATCTTCATAATTTCCTTCATTTTTATCAATATCTGCATCTTTATTTGTTGTTAATGAAAAGTTTGAAGTAAGAATTAATTCGTTATATGATTCTGATTTATTTATTGGTAATATTGAGATATCGATATAGTTATTAAGATAATATAAAAAATGGTCTAAATTAGAGTCGCATCGATGTTGTTCGAACTGTATGAATGAGTTTTCAACATCCATGTATACTTTTAAATTTTCATCAATGCCAATATTTCTACTTTGTACGAATGGAGAGTCAAAAGTTGAATCTCTATATGCGTTGTTAATATCTTTTGTAATAACATAATAATTTTCTAGATGAGTTTCATAATCGTATATGCGACTTTTTAGTTTATTATCCAAATTTTCATTTTCTTCCTTTCTGGCAATTCCATTTTTAGTTTATTTTTTATATATCCTAATTTTAGAAACTGATAATGAAGTAGAAGTATTGGTATTATCATGTTTATTTTTTTTCTTATAAATACCTTTTGTACTAAAGGTTTCTACATTTTTATTAGCATCTTGGCCGACACTGTTTATAGTCATTAAGAGTTTCAAAAAAACTTGTACTTATAGTATGAACATTTGAAGCTTCATAAAATTCTTTTGATAAATGCGATTTTTCAATATGCTGCTGTATTTCAGTGTCATTTGTATCGAAGTTTGGTAATCGTTGTTTAACAATTTCTCTTATAGTCTCATTATTAGATTCCCATGTATATTTTATTTTGAGAAAGGATGTTTTGTTACATGTATTTTTTAACTGCTTGCATATCTAAATAAAATATAATTAATAAAAAACACTTTATTGAAATCTGAATAAAAAAGGCGTTTTTATAACACGTGAATGAAAAAGACCATTTTCGGCGCCTATAAAGTGCAGCGAAAATAGAGTTTTCCGAGCGTCAAATAAAGGGTAATTTACCTTTTATAAAACCAATACCTTTTATTGGTAGCGAAAATACTCATTTTCGCTAACTTTTATTTTCGGTAGCGAAAATGAGTATTTTCGGTACCCTTTATTTATTTTTACTCCATTTCCTTAAAGCTTTTAGAAAATTTGGAAACTGTTGACAAATTATAGAAAATTCTTGAAAATTTTGGAAAATACTGGTAAATTTTGAAAATTTTATTTATATACATGCATACATATACAGATATATAATATGTCATAGACTTAAGTGGGCGACTGGAAAAACTCTATTCTCAATCCACTTTGTAGACGACAAAGAATGGCCTTCTTTATGCACTTGTTATAAAAAATACGGTACGCAACTTTGGGCAAAAGAGTATTTCCAGACTCGGATGATGATTTTGAGCACTTGTGTACGTCTTGGGCGCCATCGGCGTCCGAGACTTACGCTCGAGCTCAATCATCATCCTCGCTTGGATATTCCCATTTTCGCCCCTAGTTGCGCAATATACTATTCTGCGGCGTTAGTAACATTTCTCTATTAATCCGATTTTCTCATAATCTTTTCATACTGATATCAAATTTATTCAGCACAAAGAAACACCTTATAAATAAATAGGCGTTTGTTGTTTTTTTTTTTTTAACGTCGCCATGTTTGTGCTTCCATGTGATGCTAATCGACGACTGGGGTCTGCGGTGTGTTTGTAAACAAAGCACATGTAATTTTTACAGAGGTGCTTGTATCAATCGGCAGAGACTAGGATTCGAACCCGGGTCACCGGCGTGGGAATCCGACACTCTACCGACTGAGCCGCCGCAGGCCCCGTTTGTTGTGTTGGTGGTAAAAAAGTATTTTTTACAAGCTTCAAAAGCGTATAACCTATTTTAAGTCTTTATAAACATTCAAACCGATTAATCATAATATAGTGTTATAATAAAAAATAAATAGAAAAATGTTATTACTGCCCGTTTTTAAAGTAGTGAAAATGATTTGTTTTAACCACATTTTTATAAAACTTGTCTTAAAACATAATGACTTAGGCTCATAACTGGTGAAATAAATATCATTATATTGTGTCACAAATTTGCATATAGCATCCGATAATGATTTTATACTGACGAAATGTCCCATTTTCTTTGGCATTTGAGTAAAAGTACTATAAAAAAGTATTATGTACTGATATATAACCTATAATAGTAATCATAGACAATGGAAAAGTACACTTTTTCTCACATGCATTAATATTTTGAATAATAACAACAATAATTTATAGTGAAACATCACCTAAGCGATCGACGAAGTTGCATCGACCACAGGGTTCCCTGGCGGTTCATTGGCATCCAAGTCCTAGCCGCGCCCAACTCTACTTAAGGTGGTCCTGCAGTAAATTTTGAAAAATTTGCTAGTTACATGATAAAATTATTTTAAATTGGTAATTATATTTGTTACGTAAAAGAAATTCTTTTTGTAAATTTTCATAAATTATTAGACAGTATACCCATAGTTATGTAGCAAAAACTAGCAATTTTCAATGAAAATTCATCTTTTTTCAAAACTGTGCGCATGGGAATACCAGTATAGCATTTAAAGAAAATTATGTTATATCTAACACCTGTACCACACAGAACTGTGAACTTCAAATTTTCTAAAACACAATTATAAAGAAAAATAAAATTATATTGAATTTTCATTGTAAAAATAACCTAAAAAGAACACTATTAAGTTCATAAAAATGATTTCTATGGCCAATATTGCCAATATAAAATCATTTTTTGTTCTAAAAATGTACAAAGTACGAGAAAATGAAATAAAAAGAAATTGAACTACCAAAATGAAACTACCATTTGGTGAAAATTTTATCGTGTTAAAAAATACCCTAATATTTCGTATCTGCGCGAAAGAATAATCTTCAGGTATTTTAAGACTTTAAGGGTGACTAAAGTATAAGACTATTTTTGTAGTATTCCATAAAAATTAAAAAAATGATATTTTTTTATATTCACAGTTTTAAAATAATAATGAATAAAAAAATCGCTTGCTGAAACTTTTTGAGAAAATTTTATTTATTGGCTATGACAAATAACAATAACAAAATTGTGGCATCACTGGAGGGATCCATGGGTGCATGAGTGATCGATCATCCAAGTTAAGCAACGCTGGGTGCGGTTAGTACTTGGATGGGTGACCTCTCGGGAACACCGTGTTACGACAATGAGTACTCCACAGATGGGGAATAAAAAATTAGGTATTTTTCGTGGAAGTAAAAGGTACCTAAGTTTGACTTTCCTATCGGCTGGTTCCTGGCGTGGGTTTTCTTGATCGGTCAAGTTTTCCCCACGTCACAGGGCATGTCCTTGTGCTAATGCAGGAATTCAGTGGGGTAACCTACACCTACACATAGGCTGGGTTAAAGATCAAACACTCCTACACACCAGGTGGTAGGAGCGTCTCGTAAAGAGACATATAGTGTAGTGTCTGTACGGGTTGGTAAAAAAGAATAAAAAAAAATAACAATAACAAAATTCAATAACATTTTCGTAGATTTACGACCCGTGCCAACGTTAAAGTGTTAAAAAAGTTATGTCTTAATAAATCAGCAAATCTTTATTTCCATTCATAAAGATTGTATTATGAAATTTTGACTCATGATTCGTCAAAACCCCTATTGTTATATACCAATTATATGGTCGAATTTTTATCGAAGTCTTACTAAAAAAGAGTAAACTCCACTATAGATATCGTAATTACACTATTGTAGAATCAGTATTTCGGAGCGCTCTTTCAAAGAGGTTGTAGGCGTGAATATGTATCTTAAATAATAGAAATGTATATAATGATTTATTCTCATATTATAGTATGAGAAACAATATAATATAAAAAATTACACTTTTCATTTCAGAAAAATATTTAAAAAAAGTATTTTGAAAATACAAGTATTTGAATTTTTTTAAAATACAAGTATTTGAAAATGTATTTTGATGAATTATATACTGAATTAGCCCACCTCTGTTGATAATTAATTTTTATGCTCGAATTTGACCCCAGCCTAGTTTTTTCGTGATAGAGGACTATTCAAGGTACAAATTCCTTTTTGGGATTTTAATTTTCACCGATGGAGATCATTCGAACGTCCATGCCCCGTCAGGTGGCGCTGAAGCCAGCCTTCTAAGTTATACTAAAAAGTCACGTGATGCATGGAGGGAAGTGCAAATGTTTAATAAACACTGCCACTAAATTTACAATTGCAGCATTGGCTACGTGTATATCACTAACGACACTACGAATTTGCGGCAAGCTTGAAAACAGCTCGATTGCTAAAATACATTGGGTTATGTGGAAAGTTACGCATAATATGTTTTTTTATAAATTACTATTATTTCAAACGCCTTCAAACTTCTTTGTAAGGTAAATATAAGTTTATCTTATATTATACAAAATTTTGCCAACGTTTTAACCGTCTGGTGATTTAACAAAAAAATATTTTTCTAATTCTCCCATTAAGTTACTACATTTTAGCAAGCGAATAGTTCCGAGATTTGCCACCAAACTAAGTAAAATGTATGGTGCGCTAGTGTCATGAACGTAGCAAATAGTTTGAGTAATTTTGATTTATAATTTTATTTAATCTATAAGTATCAATTTTTAATTGTATAATTCAAGTGTATATATTGTACTTTTCCGATGATTTAAGTTAAAGGGATTTTTGATTACGGTATAACTTAGAGTAGTAACGAGCACCACCGCTAGGTGGGACACCTTTGCTTGTACGTGCCAATATTCAACACACATGAAAAATCATAGTATCACCAGCTGATGGCCTAAGTCCATTCTGGATAAATGTCTAAAAAAATTATTGAAGAAGACAAACCATTTTTCTTTTAAAAAAAGATAAAAGTTACTTTTTGTAATATTTTACCATTCAATTGACATATGTTATATATAACAAAAATTACTTGATATTATATATCACTATCTTTTTGCTTCCTCATAGAAGATGCTTTGTGATGGAAAAAAACTTACGCTACAATCATTATAGAAACATGTCTTGAGATATTAGGAATCAAAATACATTATTTTGAGAAAATGTCTGTATGGATTGGTGTGAGAGCGAGCGTGCGTGCATGAGTGCGTGTGTGTATGTGTGTGCGTATGTGTATCTCTATTTTCTATATTCTATGATAATTTGAGTGAAACGACATTATTCCATCTAAAAATGTACAATAATGTAGCTTCTAATTATCTACCCAGATCATGAGAACTTTTATTTTTCAAGATATTTGAGATTAAATTTATTTTTGTATTTCTTTTCAAAATTTTGTTTATGTGAGATTAAATGGTAGTAAAAAATGTTTGCTTTTTATGACATATACGCCTAGAACCTCCTTAATTAGAAAGAAATATAGCAATTTAAAATTAATATATTATAATAAAGAAATTCATATTGGAACAATTTATTTAGTTTGAGGAAGCTAAATGCCAATGAATTGGCAGCAGTTTTTACATGCTATGGAATAGAAATCAACATTTATAAAAACATAATGTCTCAAAACATAATTGGATAGTTCAATTTTCGCTATTTATTTGTATAAAGGATTTTCTTTGGAGTTTCCAGATAAATTGAGCGCTTTTCTTTTGCCCACACGTGAAAGTAAGAGGGGCGCGAAACATGTTCGGCAAACATCGTAAAATCGACGCTTCCTAACAAGCTCTTATTAGAAGTCCTATTTAGTCTTTTATAAGACTGCAGTACACTTATCTTTTAGAAAAAAATTATGATTGTATAAAATAAATTTAGCACTTTTTATTTACAAATATTATAACTATTGCTGTTCTAAATAAAAATATTAATAACTCTATTATTTAAAAACGTAACTATTCCTAATTTGTATAAACTTATTATTACTATTAATTTAAATTTCACGTTAGTTATTGATCAAAGTTTTCCGTAGTAGACAACATTTTCGTTGAACTTTACAAATGTAACAATCGATAATGTTAGGCAAAATTTATAGTCAATATTTGGCAAAGTACTGCTATAGCACATTTACGCTAAATTTTGGAAATTTTTGGTAAAGTGTTAATAATCTTTGCCTAAGAAACATTTTGTAACGTATGAAGGCGCAATATAGAATGGATTAGCAGAGTGGTTAATCCATTTGTCTATTTTTGACGCATTATAGTAGAATAACCCCTGAATAATATCAGTTTCATAGCTCTACACTAGCACTACTCAATTACTGTAACACGTAATATTGACTCAATGAAAATGAAAATTTTTAATTTTTCGAAGAATACTAGTTATTTTCAGGAACCTCCTACAAAAACTATCCTTTGTTAGATCTTCTGATAATGGCTAAGGCTTAATTTTTGAAACCTTGGAAAAAGTGACAGTTTCTGTCGGAGAGTCTGAGGTGTTGAAAAAATTAGTACTTCTCGATGAATATGAAACGTGCTAATCTTCCTAATAATTTCCTAATTCCATAGAAATAATGAGGTCAAGTTTTAAACAGTCATATATCGCGTTCTGCCATGGTACAATACCTGTGCACTGTTATTCTACGACTGGTATATTTTAATATACGTTCCGTCTTCTGATAGTGAGCGAGGTCTGACCGTAAATAGAAACTTTATTAAATAATTTACAATGGTCAAGAAAGAGTGTGCATTATAAATATATGTAAGTAAAAGTGCATTAAAAAAGCATACAAATGTATAGAAAAAAGTACATAAGTATAATTTTGGCTCGAAAATGAGAAAAGGTAGGCGGGGAAAGAGGTAGAGGGTATTCTTCTGTAATCTTGGCGATTCCATCATCAGGTTGACGACTCATAGTCTCGTATACCAGAGCAGGAGAGTAAGAGAGCAAGAGAGAGGAAGTGAGCGAGAGGAGTCTCGCTGCGGGACGGCAGATAAAAGCCAATTGAATTTAAATCATGAATACGAACGAAGCGCGCTTTGCGAGGCGGTGCAAAGGCCCGCTGGCAATCTGGTGGCAGCTTTGTGCCAGTAATGGCTTGAAATCGTGGTGCCTCGACCGCCCCCTGGGGCCACTGCCGTATACCTCACCGCCCGTATAGTCATCCACCGACTAGCGACGTAGTTCTCTCTCTCTCTCTCTCTCTCTCTCTCTCTCTCTCTCTCTCTCCCTCTCTCTCTGCGCGCGAGGGTAACGATCGCGACATCGATCAGGACGAGCAACTCTCCTTCCATCTCTTTCAGAGCTTGAGCTCTCTCTGTCGCGCTACAATGAGCTTTCAGGATTTCGTGCCGTTCTACCACCGTTGCTTCAATATCTTTCAACCGATTAAAATCTCATACACTCTTACGCGATTCTACAATTCAATAAAAATACTAAACTTTATACTGAGAGAGTCAATTATATTCTCTTATGCTCCTAATAATGCAGTCATTTTTCTTTAATAATCACGACTTTTAAGAGTAAGCTTGATGAATACTTTTAAGACTTTAATTTAAATATTTAAGATTTAATAAAAATCATTATTTTGCTGAATAACACAATTTGAAAATCTATACCACCCTGGTGCGAATATTTTTGTCAAAATTTATTTTTTGTAACACAAGCACGATTTTCGAGTTTCTCTGTACCTATTAAGGTATCAATTTTTTATCAATTTTTTAGACCGGCTGGCGCAGAAGTAAATAAGCGGGCGCATAAGTAACTTTTGCTCCCGCTAAAATTTTTCGGAAAATTGCTATTATATATATATATATATATATATATATATATATATATATATATAACCGAGTGTGGAGATTGCAGTACTAGTCGAAGGCGAGCTAGCATGAACCGAAGGCGAGTGCGTTTGCGAGCCGAAGACGAGTACTGCAACCACACGAGATCAAAAAGTCCGTTTTGCCCTTGGTGCACACCATATTTTTTGTAACGCATGTATTGATTTTTGCGTTTTTCTAACATATTAAGCGGGGATATATATATATAGCCCCGCTTAATATGTTAGAAAAACGCAAAAATCAATACATGCGTTACAAAAAATATGGTGTGCACCAAGGGCAAAACGGACTTTTTGATCTCGTGTGGTTGCAGTACTCGTCTTCGGCTCGCAAACGCACTCGCCTTCGGTTCATGCTAGCTCGCCTTCGACTAGTACTGCAATCTCCACACTCGGTTTAAAAAGGCCCACTTTGCGCCCTAGGTACACAATATACTAAACAATAACTATTTCAGTGCTACGATATAACAAAATTTTTATTTTTTCTAAACGCTTTTGTACTAAAGAAAAACAGTTTTTATTTATTATTTTAGAAAAGGCATGTATCATACATGGAACCTACGTATAGCATTTAAAGGGTTAATAAATGCCTAAATGGCGACAAAAATTTCCTTGATTCGACCATTCAGAATCCAAATATTTTCATCGATTTCAACAAAATTGAATAACTTTTCGTGCATTTTTATACAAAAACTATGTACTAAAAAGAAATTTGAGCTATTTTTGAACGCATATATATGTGTAAATTCTCCGAAATTTTCAAACTCGAAGTACTGCGTGATATTTTCTTATTGTATCATAGCACTCAATTCTGTGAGGTATTTTTTCTATTAAATGGAGTTAGAAGAACATTGATGAACTACAAAAATCGGATTATGGGTCACTGGAACTTCGTATAATAATAAAAAGATTTGAAATTAAGCACATACCCGGGTAGTACTAGTAAATTTTTAAATCTTCTTAGTGCGATCAAAAACGCCCTTTTTAAAATCATCTGGAAATGAAGAAAAAATGTTCTTTTATAGTATATTTTCACAAAATCAAGTCCTGATCAGCGTGCCTGCATTGTGAGAATGAGTATGATAAACTATTTAAGCGTAATTGTATAATAAAAATGTGATTCTTTTCAAATTGACAGCTTTTAAAATAATGACTTTTCTGTTTTTCAAGTTTTGTTAGTAGTAAAATTTTCATTTCGGTATAACGAATAAAACTATTCGTGTTCGATAAAAGTGCCACTTCTATCAATAATCATACACGACTTCAAAAATGACCAGTCAAAACGTGACTCGTTTAAAAAAATGTATAATTATTGGCTGGCACATTTACAGAATTCACGGAAAGTGACTGTATTATTCTGAAAAAATATCATTATGTCAAATCGATATTTAAAGTGAGATGTAAAAATGCGTAAACGAAAATTTGTTTAGTTTGGTGATACATTTATAAATAGTTATGAATCTTAAAAAGTTAATTATTTTGACCGGAAGTATTCTTTTCTGAAAGTTCAGGTTATTTTAAGAAAAAAAGCTTTTAAGGTCCATATGTCAAAAATTGAAATCAACAAAGTTATGATTTTTTGAAGTTTCATTTTTGCGGTTCTTTAACAAATTCAAGAATTTTGTTCTAATAAATCATTTGAGATATTTATAAAAAATTCTTGTAAACACAATGAGTAACGGCATTTTTCAACACTATTTAATGCCTATTAAAGAAGAAAGAACAACTTTAGAGGATTCTGATGTCTTATGCTATTATTTGACAAAATGTTCTTATAACCGAATTTGAAAAGTTCGAGATATTTACACACATGGGTAAATCTTCTGAACTTTTAATCCTTGCTGGCACAGCCTAAAAAGGGTCACAACTCAACTTCCTGCCAAGGCACAGACTTCTGTTAGGTCTTAAATTGCTTGTTTAAACGTGTGACTTCTATTAACAAAGTCAACTAATTAAAAAGTCAACTATAATAAGAAAACTATTAAAGTAGACCCTAAAAATGGCAGTCTATTGCAACGTTGCTTATATAACATTTTGGATTCACTGTCACGTTTGTCCCTCTGGGAATTTTTTAATGTAACTGGTGGAAATTAAAGGTATTAACATATACTTTCTGCATGCAAAAGTAATCCCTTTTGGTTTTAAAATTACCCTTTTTCTTAATATAAAAACGCGAAAATAGTCGTTGCTAAGGGGCGGTATCTTTGAAAATGTGTTATCTAACTGAGTGTACATTGGAATGTGTTTAAAAAACATGAATTTGAGATATTGGATTTTTTTTCAACAGTGATTACAGGCTATCTAATTAATATTCGCGTGAAGATGAGGTTAAGTCGGAGCGCGCTCTAAAACTATGTTAACTGAGATATGTCGTGATTGTATATTGGGAACTCTACAAAAATATAATAAAAAATATTTCCGCTAAGGACGCATTTTCCTAGTGTTTTAGAGATCCCCTATATCGCACTCAATATTGCAGGAATGTCGTAGAAATATTTCAATGCTGATGTGATATTGCGTATAAGTTAATATATTGTAGCTACATTTCCGTTATATTCAAAAAACCAAAACTCAAAAATCCAAAAATAGAAAAATTGCTATAAAGAAAAAACGAATCGATGAACCTTTAAACTTCATTCTAATTTTGAATCTTCATTAAAAGACGAGAAAAATTAGCCTAGTTTGGTAGAAAATAACCGTTCCATTCTCGAAATATTAGCAATAAGAAAAAAAAATTTCAGAACTACATAACTTCAAATATCTTGAAAAATAAAGGTCGCTATGATCTAGGCAAAGAAATCAACCAAGTCATAGTAAAAAGATAAAAAAGATAACTTTTTGAAAAGTTTCAAAGCAAATGCTGCTGAATTACTCTAGTTACCGAAGGTGACAAAAAATGCTTTTTCAAATGCATTATCACTAAATCTTTACATTTATTATCAAAAAACTTTAAAAACTAAAACTCAATATTTGAATTTCACACACACACACACACACACACACACACACGCACGCACGCACGCACGCACGTACGCACGCACACAAACACACACACGCACATACACACACATACGTACACGCACGCACGCACACAAACACATCCATACAAACGTTTTCTAGAAATAGTGTATTTTGATTCCTAATGTCTCGAAACATGTTTCTAACATTTTTTTACCAGCACAAAGCTTCCTCTATAAGGAAGCAAAAAACATGAATTAAAAAAATTGAAGATTTATAAATGATATACATAATTCTTAATGTGCACGTGATTTACTTTGGATGTATGTTTTTTAAAACTATTCTTAAGGGGTAATACTACTCTAGATACACCTTTAAAGAACTTTATTGTACAATTAATGAAGTGTGAAAGAAATTTGAAACTTTAGAATTTAAAAATTTTTCAAAAAGTAGCTATTTTATCAATTAAAATAAAATTTGTTGGCATTTGTTATTGAAGATTATATAAAAGAAAGACATAAATTCTGAAAGTGCACCTGATTTACTTTTGATTCATGTCTTTTAAAAGTATTAAGCTATTTTTAAGAAAGCAACGTGAATTCAAAGAATTGTCAAAAAGTAGGTATAGGTGTAATTTTTCTTATAAGCCTTCATCTGCAGGTACGTCAGGGCCAAGAGACGAAGGTCAAACCGCCGAATGCAACAGCAACCGATCGAAATTGAAATGTCGGAACGTCGGCGTCGCGCGCGTCAGGTCAAGTGGCACGCGACGCGTGCTGCAAAAGGATCGGTAATGAATAAGAGAAAGATCCTCAAGGTTTTCAGTTGTCGCATAACTTATAAAGTCTTTAAGGCTCGCTTGTCCCGACCCTGAGCTCAGGGTCACTGCAGTCGCGTGGCGTTGAAAAATCTCTTTACTGCCTAGTGCCCTCCCTTGCCATAATATGCACCTCCCTCTCGCTCTCCACTCGTCAGAAACTATAGTTTACTTTGCTGTAGCGCGCTTTGCTCCGCTTTGCTGCTGCTGATGCACCCGATCGTCCCGATATATTCCGACCGATCCGAGGTTGCACGCGCCCGTACTCCCCTCCCTCTGTACCTTGCACCCCCTCCCCCGCGAAATATATCGTTGACTTTGAGCTGCGCGCCAACGGACCATAACTACCGTTGACTTCCCTCCCTTCCCTCCCTTCTTTCACGAGCACGCGTCCTGCAGCCCCACGGACTCCGCGCAAAGACCTTCGAATTATATGACTATGCGCGGGGCACTATCGATGGAAGTTAGCCTCAACAGACTTCTTACTACGACTGCCGTAAACGATTTCATTTATTGCACCTTTTTCTCTTTGAGCTTTTCGAATTTTCACAGCATTCTTCGTCATCTCGACTACTTCCTCTGGCTGTCAGCGACAGATGGAGGAAGCTGCGTGTGCAATCATTTGTGCAGGCTTTAAAATTACTTTCATTGAAATCATATGTATATATGTGCTCGATTCTCTGTGAAATCGAAGGCAAACATTTTTTTCTTTCTCTAACCAATTTTAACTTGTATATAGAGTTCTTATAAGTATCTGCGAATTTTTTCAGATTTTTTTGACCACGTATGTTCGAGGTACAGTGGGTCAAATATGGTAGTTTTAACATTTTTGGCATATTGGAGCTGTTTTTAATGATTTTTAGCACAATCGGAGTGCATTTTACGCAAAAATTGAATGTGTACTTTTGTATGCAAATTTTCTGAATATTAAAAAAAAAATAATTTTAAGCTCATATGATTCTTCATTACATGGATCTATCCATTTTAAATCTCAAAAGTTGAAAAAAAGAGAGTTCGATCACTCGGTCGACGACCAAAAAATTCATGGGGATGCCTTTTTTAGTACAAAAGTACAAGCCCCAGAACGACAATCAAGCTGTATTTCTTGCTAAAAATATAAATAATAGTCAAATTATGCTAAAATATGATTAAAATGCCTATTTAGCACCTATACACTGAGAGAAAGGATTCCTTGTGGCAAATGAATCGTGTACTTGCGGAATCGAATTCTCACGTACTTGCCGCAAATGTTGAATTCTTAATAGTTAAGAACTCGAACTTGAGCGAAGTCTATACGAGTAAGATAAACATGCCGAGTACGAAAGGTTATTTGACGATTTTCTAGCATATAATGATGCTTTTCAAGTATTAAAATATAAAAAGATCCTATACGTAGACATAATCTTGGCAAGCGAAAACTTATACTAACATGTTACATGTTATGTCCGTTACGGTCATATAAACATCTTAGAAATATGAAAAATTCCGTTAACCTTAAAGTCAGGCAGTCAGCCGTTGGTAAGCGATTCAAGTACTCAGTTATTAACTATTAAGACGATGCGTTTAATTGTTAAGAAATATTCATTTGACCGTATTCAAATCCACAAAACTTAACAATTAAGAAATATTCTTTGCCGCAAAGAATCCCTTCTCTCAGTGTAATAATGGGTTCGACTACATGGATCATCACTAAAAAAATTATGGAGGTAGTTTGTATCAGTACAGAAGAAACTGATATAGTATCAATACCGTAATAAAGCTGTATTTCTTGCTAAAAATAGAGATAATGGTCAAATTATCCTATAGAATTATTAAAGTGTATGTATATATATATATATATATATATATATATATATATATATATATATATATATATATATATATATATATATATGTATATACAAACTTACGTTCACAAAAAATATGTCTCAGAGAGAATTATATTCACGAAAAAGCTGTCTGTCTTGAGTTCACCTTTACGTTAACAAATAAAAATTATGTTCACTAATAATAATTACGTTCACTAACAAGTTCTTTCGATGAAACAGTTAAGGTCACGAATTTTTTTTTTCGTGAATATAATAATATATCCACATAAAAGTCAATAAATTCACGAATGCTCCGCTAATAGCACGGCCATAAAATCATATCATACAATTATTTCGCCGCCGTGTAGAAGAATCGAGGCCCTTCCTCATAAATCCGTTTTTCTGCGTTATTTTTACGTTCTTTATGCGCTATTTTACCTTATATTACGTTATTTTACGTTATTTCGCGTTATTATACGTTAATTTACATCTACAAATCGTGTCTTCTCCATATCTCCCTTTTCTGCGTTATTTTGGACTTTTCGAAAATGTTCGTTATTTTGACGCTTTGTATGCGCTATTTTACGTTACTTTACGATATTTCAAGATAATCTACGTTGTTTTACATGTAAGAATCAGACCTTCTCCATATCTCCCTCTTTCTACGTGATTTTAGCCTATTTTTCGAAATCTTTAATTATTTTTACCTTACTTATGAGCCATTTAACGTTATTTTATATGTAACAATCGGACCTTCTCCATATCTCCTATTTTTTTACATTATTTTGGTCTACCTTTCGAAATTTTTCATTATTTTCACGTAATTTATGAGCTTCTTATCCTTATATTTCGTTATTTTAAGCCTTTTAATCGAGGCCTTCTCTATGTGCTCGTTATTCTACATTATTATGGACTATTTTAGGAATTTTAGTTAACTCATTAGACGTTTAAGTATTGCCAGTATGAGATAATCTTAAAACTTAATTAAAATAATTTTTACCATATCTTAACCGAAAATTTCTCGTAGTCATTTTTTATTTAATATTGTCCATTAAAAATAATACACTACTGATCTTTAACAGTATATTTTATTGTTGAGTTTTATCGGAATAAAAAATTATTTTTAAATTTACGAAAATTACTAATTCGAATAATACGTATTCAAAATTCAATTTTATTTCTTCCACGAAAATAGCGTTCAGGGATTTGCTAGATATATAACTTGGAAAAAAATTATGTTTATTTTAAGAAAACGCACATATTTTTTATCTGTATGATGTATAATCAGAAAAGAAAAATTTCTTTTACCAACAATAACTTTAAAATAATTGCTAGGTATATTAATTGGAAGGTAATTACGTAAACTTTATAAAAGCATATATAGTTTTAAGATAATTAACGTATAAAAATTAAAAAAAAGAATTTCTATTGTTGACATTTTTTTTAATTTACTATTTTTTATGAAAAATGTACTTTTTATTATCCAATCAGCTCCAAAGTCTAATCAGTTCTAAGTTGAGTAATACATCATATGTCTGCAAAATTTCAGCTCATAACATGCTTCCATTGAAGAGTTATAGTGACACAATTTTATTATCACATACACACATACATACATACGACAGATAGGCATTTTACATGCTTTTCTTTAACTTGATGTGTTTTATTTCTAACCGACTTCGAAAAAGGTGGAGGTTCTCAATTTGACCTGTATATTTTATTTGTTTTCTATGTTTGTTCGCGCATTACTCCGAAACTACTGGAACAATTTGAATGAACATTTTCATTAATGAAAGAGGTTGATCCCATGGTGGCCCATTCCAATGTTGTAAGAATTGGTCCAGTATCTGACCAGTAATTTAGTTTTTTGTTAGATATTTTTTCCGTACTTTTCGGCCGCTGCCGACTCTGTTCGCCGATTATTTGGAAACTACTGAACCGATTTGGATAAACTTTTATTTGAATGAAAGATGATAATCTCATAGAGGTTCCATTGCATCACTGAGTCAGTATCGAGCCAGTACTACGTAAGTACTGGCGTTTTGATATGTTCGTCTGCCGATTATTCCGAAACTACTAAGCCGATTTGGATAAGCTTTTTTTTAATGAAAAGGGATGATCCCGTGGTGATCCCATTATATTACTGGACCACTATCGAACCAGTACACGCTAAATCCGGTATAGTGACACTTAACTCTAAAAAATGAGTGAACCGATTGTAGAGTGAGATTTCACTCTAATTTCAATCTAATATCCCGCGTATTCACACGTGTTGTATAAAAATAGCAAAAAACGAAAAATTTTCAAAGAAAATTAAAAAAATAATGCTCGGAAAGTTTGTTTCAATTGTATTATTTAATTGAAAATACTTTAAGTTTCTATTAGTATAGCTTAGAATTCTTTGGAAGTTCCCGTTGGAACGTAAAAATGCTTTAAAATATTTATATAATGAAACACGCAGAAGAATTTATTTTGTTTATATAAACTGCTTCGACTTTATTTTGTGTATTTTGGTAAACCTATTATTACTGAAAAAGTGTATCTAATATCGCGCTTGGAATATTATAAATTTAAAAAGTAAAAACTAGGTTAGTTTTTCGTCGATGTCCATTGGGAAAGTATTCACTCTAAAATCGAGTGAGATTCCACTTTACTTTAGAATTAAACATTCCACTCTATTTTTAGAGTGAAATATCCACTCTAATTAGAGTGATTTATTTCACTCATTCTACCAGTGGAATTTGACTCCGAATGAGTGAAAATTCACTTTAAAGGGTTTAGCGTGTACTAGGTCAGTACTGGCGTTTTGTTATGTTCTTTCGCAGATTATTCCGAAACTATTGAACTGATTTGGATAAACTTTTGGATTTGGATAAATAAAATGAAAAATGGCCGGTACAACTAAAAAGTATAGAATACAAATTACAAAAAAACGGACTTCGAGAAAAGCGCACTAAAAAAGTATGAAATAATCGATAAAAAGTATGAATAATCGATAAAATCCTTTTCGAAGAATACTGGATTGGGTCTAGACACATCAATTTGTTCTTTTTTTTAAATTCTTATTCTTCGTGTGCTGGAATTTTGCACCCTGATTTTAACACACTTCTAGACGGTGTATAATAATGAAATTTTGTACTGCGGTAAAAATCGGATGACAATACAATATTCCATTGTTAAACAACCATTTTGTTATCATCCCCTATTTTAAGGGTAGAATTAAGATTGCGGGGGTGAAAAAATGAAAAATTGATGAAAATATTTATAGAGGGTTTTCTGGGTAGTTAAATACGAATTTGACAACCATTTTATCATCATCCCCTAATTTAAGGGTGAAAATAAGGTTCCGTGGGTGATAAAATGAAAAAATTGACATATATGTATATTATGAAGGCCAAGCCTAATGTAATACGATCTCTAGGTAGACCTAGACGCAGATGGGAAGACAACGTGAAAGTGGATCTAATAGAAATCAGACGGGAGGGTGCTTCATGGGTGGGTGTAGCAAACGATAGGGATGCGTAGAAGGCTTGCGTAGATGCGGCGATGAACTTACGAGTTCCAAGTGCCACTTAAATATATACACGTAAATAATAAAAAAGTTTAATTATTGATAGTGCTTTAATAAATTGCGTTTAATTTGTTGGTTTACAAATGTTTAAAATAAAAATTTGTTATGTCTTTTACAAATATACATTATTATTACTCAAATTCTTAACTAATCTACTAACATAATTTACGAAATATTTCATAATAATTTGATTAGATTATGAATAAAAAGTATAAAAAAAATAGAAAAGTTTTTAAAACCATGCTTAACTAAAAATTACACTAAATTAATCATAATATTTTTAATATAATAAAAACAAAAAAACTAAAACTGATAAATCGCAAAATTGAAAAATAGCTAAAGCAACACTATATTATATACTATATTTACTATACTTATTTAGCAGATTATCCTACACTCGCTAGTACATATTAATAGATAAATAGCAATAAGTGATATTTACGTAGCATTTACTACTAAAATAAAAGTAATTATTGCGATTCTGCAACTAAGTCCCGCCATTACCCTATGAAATAGTGATTTTTCTTGACCATTTCCGTCCGTGTAGTCACGGTTTTTTTATTCTAAAAATTATTTTGGAGAAAGAAAAGAGCCTATCCAAAATTTACAGTTGTAAAAGATGAATTTACAACATAGATTTATCATAATATTTATAATATACCAAAAAATACTGTTGCTAACTGCATTAGCAGAATGCTTTCTGAAATAGAGGTCCTGAAAAATTGAGTTTACGAATGTAATATTGGAAATTCACTTTAAATAAAATAATGCTAAAACTAATTTATTAGACACAGGCCTTAAGTGTTGCCAGTCTGAGAAAATCTTCAAATTCGAAATATTTTTTAACATGTCTGCACACCGAAAATCATTAAATCTTAAAAGACATACATCGATAAGAATTGCGATTAATACAAATTTTTTAAAATTAATATTTTTATTTTTTTTCACAATACAGCTTTAAGATGAATGTTAGATATCATAAATTATAAGGAAATTACGTGTTCTTTTTGAAAACATACACATATTTAACATGTTTAACGTATAAAAAAGAAAAATAAATTTCGCGTTTTTTAGTAAAATTTTTTTAATTAATATATCATTTTTCTTTCTTTAAAATAGCATTAAGGTAATTCATAGATATATAAATTAGACGGAACTTTTTCCGATTTTTAAGATTTTTAAAGAAATTTATATTTTATGTTTCTTTTACAAGAGTATCATGAAAATAATTGTTTGATACACCAATTTAGCGTCTAAAATAAAAGAAAAATGTTTTTTCGATTTTTACTCATTATCTAAAATTAATATTTTTAATAGAAAATGCACTTTTTGTTATCCAATCAGCTCCAAAATTTAATCAATTCTAAGTTGAGACATACATGTCTGTAAAATTTCACCTCGTAACATACTTCCCTTGAAAATTTATCAGACATTTTTTAAAAACACGTTTTTCTGACTCTGGAATCTTGAAAACATAAAAAAGTTCATCAAAATCTCAGATAAAAAAATTTTCATCGATACAAAGCTTTCTCTTTGAGAAAGCAAAACAGAAAACTCGAATAACTAAAACTGATTAATCAAAAAATCGAAAACTTGTTATACAAAAAATCGAATCGATGAATCTTTAAACTTCTTTTCAATTTCGAATTTTCATTAATGAACGAAAAAAATGAGCCCTGTTTGGTAAAAAATGACAGTGCCATTCTCGATATAAGCGATCAAAAAAAATTTTTTTTAATTAGTAACCTCAAATATCTTGAAATTTAAAGGTCGTTGTGACCTGGGCAAATAACTATCACAAGGTATTTCATATAATATACAGTAGATGTAAATATCGAAAACCAAGAATTTTTTTAATAATAATGTCAAGACAGTCACTTTAGATTTGTATTTTCACAAATTACTCGTGGATGAGAACTGACAGGTATCGCTCATTGCTTAGTATCGCTCACCAGCCATTTTTCGCTTCCACTGTTAGATGGAAGTATCTTAGATGTGACAATTTGTTGCATTTTAAAGTGCTATTAAACATGATCCGGGGTCGTTGCTGTAAATTCATATATGGGCCCTATCGGGGTTGAGGCGATATATCCACCCAGTTCAAAACTCCGGCGATAAGCGCTGTTTTCCTATGGTTTCTCACTCGATATCAACAAGAAATAGTCGAAAAAAAATTAAAAAAACGCTGCTTACCGCCAGCGTTTTTAACCGGATTAATATATCACCTCAACCTCGATAGGGGTCCTGCAAAAGTTATCGGACAAATAGTAGTTACACTAATTTTGTCAGCGTTGAAAGTTAATTTCCAGAGCGCACTAATTCTTATACGGATCTGTTTTGTCGTTGTGGCAATCTATACGTAATATTTAACCTTCATCTACTGAAGAAAACCTCGCTGCTAGAGCTGTGAGGAATCGGCAACATTTTTTCGATTAATTTCTAAAATTAAATGAATTCTGATTCTTTGATTGGGATTCACCCTGCTGCAATGGATTCATTCAAGAATTTTTTAAATTTTAGCTCTGTGAAGCTAGGCACATTTCAATTTTTGTCTCGTGGAAGTGCATGTATTAATATTTAAAGAAATCTTGAAAAAATCCATTGCAGCAGGGTGTAGAATCCGGGTGATACTACAGGTTTAGAGGGACCTAAAAACTATGATTGGTAGACTGATTTGTGGAAAATAGAAAATTTAATTCGATTCAAAATGTCGGTTCTCTTGAATCAATAAAATTGAATACGATTCAAAATCTCGTTTCATTTGAACCGGGAAAAATAAATCCGATTGAAAATCTCGATTCATTTGAATCTTCGATTAAAGAGGAATCGCGATTCAAAATCCCGATTCAAATGACTCAATCATTCAATAAAATAACGACTGGTAAAGTAAATGTTTTCCTTTTAACATATGCTAAAGTATAATATATTCTTAAAAAAAATACTTTTTTCCAACTTGTGAATATGAGCATAAAATTTTTGAAATCTCAAAAATATGATTTTTCTATTTTTTTAAAATAATTAATTAAAATCATTAATGATCTGATATTTTTGAGATTTAAAAGAGTCCTGCCCAGTACTGCCCACTATCAGTTCTTAGGGAATTTTCTGGTCTAATGGATGAATAATCATACTAAGAATATATTCACAAGTTGGAAAAAATAATTTTTATTAAGAATATATATTTTAGCATATGTTAGACCAATTCACAAATTGAATTTGAAAAAATGCTACTGTTGAACATTCAAGAAAGACATTTCATTTTTAATTTAATATTCCGCTAGATGGTAAAAAGTTACAGCTAAAATAGCTAAGAGGATCGATACTGAGCAGCTCTCTCCTAGAACTTCTGTAAAGGACAAGTTTGTGCGCCTACAAGTAATCAAGTGACGAGTATGATTGGTTGAAAAATTATCAATATGTATGTTTGAGAGACATAGTTTTGAGGATCTGCTTAAATTTACTAAAATGTTTGCATATTTTAGATTCTTCAATAGAATTCACTTTATATTACTTAACTTTGTTCATCGTATCACCTTTATCAATATGAGGCATTTCACGTCAACTCTCCCTGCGCGGCGCGCGAGTGTCAAATCATCCTATTGCTAACTCGTGTTTGCGTTACTAAAATGTACCTAAGAAAATGGTTAATAAGCGTTTCCGATGTATTTTTTCCTCAACTTTCCAACGGTGTAGTCAGATTTTCCGAAATTTTCCATTTTCACCTATAAAATCTATAAAACGTCTTATATCTTAAAAAGTATATTTTTAATTTTCTTTTGATGATTTAGATCAAAAGCTGAGCATTTTTACATAGTAAAAGATATTTTGCAGAGAGTACTTAAGTTGTTTTCTTTGAGAAATTGAACGCGAAAGAGTAGACGCAACGCCATTTCAGCGCGCGGTACGACGCGCGGACTTGGTCCATCTGGCTACCCGTTAACAATTTCGTGATTTTTACTAAACCTGTCATTCTGATGCAGTAAAAATGCTTTAATAAATAAATTATTAAATTTGTTTTCACGTTTACCTTGCTTTTTTTTAGTTATCCTTTCTTTTAACGTGGAAATACTTTTTTAAAAGTCTTTCTACTTGATCTATTCTTTGTTTTAGTTGAAAGTTTCGATGCAGGTTTTTTTTCTTTGCTCCGTCTAACAGTTATTTTTCGAGAAGATTTGCTATTCAGAACTTGAAGATGTTTTCTTGAGCTTCAATGTACTTTCATCCATTGGAACAGAGCAATTAAAATATGCCTGCATCGAAACGTTCAACTAAAACGAAGAATAGATCAAGTACAAAGACTTCGAAAACAAGTAATTCCACGTTAAAAGCAATGAAAACTAAAAAAAGCAAGGAAAACGTGAAAATAAATTTAATAAGTTATTTATTAAAGCATTTTTACTGCATCAGAGTGACAGGTTTAGTAAAAATCATGAATAGATAACGGGTAGCCAGGCGGACCAAGTTCGCGCGTCGTAGCGTGCGCTAAAGGGGCGTTGCGTTTACTCTTTCGCATTCTATTTCTCAAAGAAAACAACTTAAGAACTCTTTGGAAAACATCTTTTTCTATGTAAAAAATGCTCAGCTTCCGATCTAAATCATCATAAAAATATTAAAAATATACTTTTTGAGATATTTGAGGTTTTATAGTTTATATAGGTGAAAATGGAAAATTTCGGGAAAACTGACTACGCCGTTGAAAAACTGAGGAAAAAGTTCATCGGAAAGTCTTATTATATATTTTCTTTAGGTACATTTTAGTACCGCAAACACGAGTTAGAAATATCATGATTTGGCGCTCGCGTGCCGCGCTGTGAGTGTTGACGTGATGCCTCATATCAAGGGGCGCGATAGCTCCCGATGGCAAGTATAAGTGTAAAACGGTACGAAGCTGAGCGGGTGCTCCGACGTATAATATGCTGTAAGAATATCAAACAATGCTTGCACTGTATATTACATATTGCATGTGTGTTGCTATATCAAGGCATTTATGACAGTATCCTTGCACAGTGAGTGCATAGGTATACTGGTCGCGTGGGAAGAAGAGTCAAAGCACAAAAAAAAGGCAAAACAGAAGGGGGAGGGGAGGAGTGTTGGGTACCAAGGCATATTGTACCACTGTTACTTCCGCAAGTATTATGGGCTCGTCACAGTGTAGCAGCGGCGCGTCGGCGTCCTTGGGGCCACGCGTCTCCTCACTGCCAAGATCCGAGATTTAAGATCCAAAGAGATCCGCAAGAAGAGGCCAAGAGCGTACGGGCGGTCGGGCGCGCGCGCGTAGGTGTTTTATGGAGGCCATAATGGGTGCCGCAATACCCATTTCCCTCCATCCTCCAGTGTATACGTATACACAGAGTCGTGCGCGCGCCTCTTCTCGTGTTTTGTGTCTGGTCTCTCTCCCCCGCTATGCAGCTCATCTCTCTCTCAGCGTTCTGAAGCACAACCGAGATAGATAGAGAGAGAGGGAGAGAGAGAGAGAAAGAGACGAGCCAGCTCCTTCCTTATATCTCCCCCTCTTTGCGCGCAGGCCTCGCTTTGTCTTTGCAGGTCTTGCGCGCGTCGTCGCGGCCCCAACAAGGCGAATCTGCACTACGCGGGGGAGATGCTCAGCTAACTCTGAGTAGCCTCTCCTGGCACTGCTACACTTTACAAGCGAGTCCGACGAAGACGGAAGAAGGTCTCCTCGTTCTCTCTGTCTCTATCTCTCTCGCTCCGCACCCCGAGAAACTTTCATATTTACGGGGCTATTGTGCGGAACTTTACGAGGCTACAATTCCTGTTTGCGATATTACTTATTTTCATTAAAACGACTGACAGCGGGTGGTTCCCTCTGTCGGTTCGTTTGCAACTCAAGGTCGCTTAACTCCGCCCTAAAAGCGTGCCACTCTTACTTGCGCGGATTCTACCATACACACCTTTTTGACTTCCTCAGGTTTTACAGTCCTCTGTGTATTTCCGCTACCCTTCTCGACTCGATGTACTTTATTACTTTCTTCTTACTTTTCTATGTAGTCAAAAAATACTCTGACTTTTTCACGTTTCGTTGACGATGTCAACATGTTTTTTATCGTTCTCTTTTATTATATCTATCAATTTATAAACGTAATTTCTGTTACCTTGGTTATGCTAATCTTACGCGCTAAATCTATTAGAGTGAGATATCACTCTATTGTTTGAGAGAATCGTGATTAGAGTGACAAAAAGAAAAAATCTATTTGCGTATTTATTTATATTTTCACTTGATTATTTCGATGGCCCTTACGAAGAATAGCAAGTTTCAAACTATCACTAAGACTAGCACTATTCATCAAACTTGAAACTCGACAAATGACTCGATAAATAAATCAATTGGCCCGAAAAAATCAGGCGGCAAGAAATCATATATCGTACTAGTCTTCATATTAAATACGCAACCTTGTTACTCTTTGTGGTAAGCGCAAAAGGCGGGCTATATAGAGTCTTCGATCTACATATAAGAGTCATCGATTTATTCTTTATTCACATTGAAAATGAATAATAGTTTTAAAATTCACATATATCCGGAAAAATATTTTTCGTATATACACGAGGGAGTAATCACTCGTGTGATCCGGTGTACAAGGTCCTAAAGAATATTTTGCAATCTTTGCAATCTTCATGTAATATTTGCAATCTCAGACATCTCTATGCAATTCTTTTAATCCGTAACAAATCTGTGTAATCTTTGTAATCTGTTTGCAATCTTTTGTAATCTCAAAAATCTCTATGCAATCCTTCTGATCCATAAAAAAAGTATGTTTATTTATGTGCTCACGTAAGATATTTTGAATCATAGTTTGTTATTGTTGTAATATATCTGTTGGTTTACGGAAAACCGACTTAAGTCCATTTTTTAAATTGAGTTTTGAGCGATTTTGGTATCTTTACATAGTATTTTTTCAGATTAAAATGCTAAGAATCAGAAAAGTGTGAAAATAAGTAACCATGTCTATTATAATTTTTTTTAAAATTAGTTTAAATGGAAAATAAAAACTTTAAACTATAATATTTTTAAAATATAAAAGTGGACTTAAGCTGTTTTTCGGAGAACCCACCGATATCAAGATTTAGAGGCCTAGATTTAATGAAAATTCGAACGAGCATTAAATTGCTCTCAAGTGGCAATAATAATAAACTCTTTTTATCGACTAATTGTTTTATATAGGGGTTTAGTCAGAAATGAAAGCTTGTTTGCAAAACATTAGTATGAAAGAAATTATTTTAATATTGCTTTTGTTTATACATTAATTAACTTATAGCGTGTCTAAAAGTGAAATTTCAAGTTGCGCAAAATTAATTTTTAAATCTGCACTACATTGCAAGCTTTGTATAATATAAAGCTATTTAATTTTGATTTGCTTTGCGAATATTTCGAAAATAAACACAGAGTTGTCAACATTACCAACCTCATTTATAATCTCGACAATGCATTTACATCAACAACGTACAATGCAAAGCCTTTTTCATAAAACATTTTTTCATAACAAATTTATCATTGAACATTTTTTTCTTTCGTGAGTAGCTAGTTTATAATGAAAAAGGCAGCTATATATAAAATAATATAGTCCTTTAATTTTAGTTTTACTCTGTAAAAGTGGATTTGACTGTATTGTGAAAAAGTAAATTGTTAGAACATTTGAGAATTTGTAAACATTTTCTCTGACTTTTGGCAGCCCTAAAATTCCTAAGAAATTCATGCGGTAGCTAGCTTGTTCCTAATTCAACTTCAATTTGTGAACTCCATGGCTGTTCCTAAACTGTTTTCTTTTGATAAAAGGTTTTATAGGAAGTACATTACATATTTTTAAAAGACATAAATTACAACACAAAATTACTTATTTGAATTAATATTAAACTATATTAGACGTTACTTTAATTCCAATTTTTTTAGAAATAAATTTTCTCTATTAGAGATATATTTTAAAAGTTTTAATAAGAGAATTTGACAGTCTATTGCCTTCTCGAATAACTAACATTGTGACCAAGTCAATAAAATCATCCTATCAGAAAAATTAGATACACAAAATTTAAACACTGCCACGAAGTTTACATAAAATTTACACGTTTGCAGAGAATCACACATATGTGTACGTGCATGCGTGCGCTTACGTAGCACCTTAATTATAAATAATAATCATAGAATGATAGATAATGGAATATTTTGTATAATTATTTAGTATTATCTTCGTAGAAATAAAAACTGATTTTTGTAATAAAAGCTTACAAAATTATTATCCTTAGATTATTATATGGCTTAATCTTAGTCTATGCACGATTTTAGTGCTTAGTCTAAGCAGCTTATGCGATGAACGGTTCATATTTTTACGGTCATTAGATGGCACATTCGGATAGATAGTTCTTTCCTCGGGTGTACGTTCTAGAGTCCAAATAGTAAGATTTAAATAAGGTCTTATTTTGTATCAACCATTTAGTTATACCCACGGTATTCTTTCGTTCGAAAAATACATGAAAAGTTGTTTGATATCCATAAAATGTCCCAAAATAAGATGTAATTATGTAATTATGTGACATATTAGGTCACATTTTACACATTTTTACACCCGTATGTACATTTGCTCATGTTTTGACATATTTTATTCATATATGTACAACAAAATCTATTTATGTGAAAGGAATATTTACATAAATTTTCTCCTTTTAATGTGTTAAAATGTTCGAAATCAACCACTTATGTATATTTTATCACTTTCACGAATTTATCCACATAAATTATTTAATTTATTCTAGCTTATATGCTAAGTTCACTTTTCACGCAAAACATATCTAATATACTAATCCTCTAATTTTGGGAGCACCTTCCAATTAATATAGCAAATATGCATTGGGAGTTAGAGGGTTAAATATATATAATTTACTTATACACTAAGAAAGCCATATGAAGAGCCCGGTGTAACAAACAGTCATCTCGCTTTTAATTTGACATTAAAAAAAACGAAAATCACACTTTTTGCAGTGGCACAAACGGTCATCGCAAGAGACCTTTAATTACGATTGTTTGTTGCTCCACAACTTAACCATTTCAGACTCGTGGTAGATATCGTACATTTTTCAAGCAACAAACAGTAATCTCATAAATAATTGTATGTTGCTCTAAAAACTCTAGACTCATTTGACTGTATGTTGCACGAAATAATTGTAAAATATAAGCAGGGAGACAAGTGAAAAACGGGATGACCGTTTGTTGCACCAGGTTCTTTATATCGTAAAGTATTACGATATCAATATCTTACATTTTCCTAATAATTTCTTTCTTCAACTTAATATTAATTTTTTATTTTACGATTTTTCATATTGTAAATTTTACGATAAATATCGTACATTCTTTGATATATATCGTGCGAGTTATGATATTCTTTCTTTTAATATGTTAGAACAAATAGTTTCATATTGGAACGATTACTTGGAAGTTAATTGTTAATGAATTGACAGTGGATTTTTTTTCTTATTTAAAAAAAATATCAGAATAAAAAGGATTTATATTTTAAGAATATGATGAATGAAAGTGGGTGGTTTAATTGAGAAAACAAGACGTGAATAGCGGCGAGTCATGAATTTCTGGACTGCTTACGAACAGTTGAGTGACAACTAGCAGACCATGCAATTCTACCCAAGTAACACATAAAACTTTTAACGTAGCTTATGAATATTAGGTGATAACATGTCACATTTATTTTAGACTTGTATGAACTCTGCGTAATGTACAAGTATTTTAGTAAGAAATATCATTATTCTGAAGTGCTTGAATATGAATTATATTCTTGCTTTCTCAACGAGAAAGCTTTTTAACGATGAAATTTTGATAAATTTCGATGAATTAGTCAGAAAAATATGTTGTAAAAAAATGTGTGTGTGTGTGTGCGCGTGTGCGCGTGTGTGTGTGTGTGTGTGTGTGTGGGTGCGTATGTGTGTGTGCGTGTGCATGCGTGCATGCGTGCGTGGGAGCCTGCGTGCGTGCATGCGTGCGTGCGTGCGTGTGTGTATGTGGTGTATGTGAGCGTGCATGTGTGTTTTAATGTATGTATGTATGTACGTATTACACCAAAATTTGTGTTTTCCATAACTCTTGCAGGAAAGCATCTTACGCGCTGAAGTTTTGCAGACATATTATAGGCATGTTTGAACTTGGAACTGATCAGATTCTGGAACAAAATGGATAATATTTAGGACGTTTGTTAATAAAATATATAATTTATGTCTTTTACAATTATTAAAAAACGCAAATTTAAAGAATTTTCAAGAAGTAGCTATTCTTTTAAAATTAAAAATAATTTTTGGGCAGACTGTGTTGAAGATATGTAAAAGATAGACACTGCCCGAGCGTGCGAAGCGAAGCGAAGGTAGTATCATCCGAGGGAAAAATCGACTTTTTTTCGAATTACATATAGTACTTTATGCCGATATCAATTGTGGCCAGTTTTAGACTTGGAAAGCGGGACTAATGGACTGACGTAGAATGTTTGAAAACGTGGTCGGTGCGCGGTGTGGAGCGCTGCTCTACTCTCCAAGTAATAGTTTTTCGTATTAAATATTGAATATTCTAATATATTTCGTATAAAATGTCTATGTTTTAATTTTATTGGGTAAAACATAACTTACATTGTTAAAAGACAATCGAATATCAGGGTTATTGGTAGAACTTGATGAATTTAAGGAATTTGGACCAGTTTCTAGTAAAGTCACTTTTATCCTGCATTTGCGAGAAAAAGTGTTACTTTGGTCTCGCTTTTCAGGGAAATAAGTGGCCATTTTCGTTGAGATGGGTAAAGAAAATCTTTTCTTAGTAAGAATGAAAATTTGGTATAAGACTCTTTGTAAAAATGGAAGAAAAAAAACATTGAATGTGGAATTTTCCGGTACGTACTTTTTTCTTGATATCCTCAATGAAAGTATGCTGGGAAACTTCATAAACAATTGAATATTACTTTTATACAAGCTTTTGAATTATGTATATCTTGAAGGGCGCATAATAGTACAGTACAAAACTGTTATTTAGTTTAGGTGGTAAAAGATGTTGTTTATTCTTGTAAAATGAAACATTATATGTGAACATCTCGGATGAGCCCGTATATTTAGTTAAAACTTGCGAAGCTTTGAACGTAGAGAAGCGGCATTTTTATTTTACCTGAACTTCAAACTAAACCGGAGAACTATTTATTGGCTCAGCCGAACTTTTTTCGAAAATGATTCTTTGCAAATGTTCAAAGCCGGTTCGCAAGCCGGCAATGTTACGACGGCATACCAGCCTACCTCGACTCTTTGCGTAACGATAAGCGGGACTTTTGGTCTGCCTTGTTCTTGTGGGCTTTTGTCACATTTTTTCGTGTTCTAGCTATATTACGTATACTTCATAGTTTGAGTGTCAACAATAAGATAGTCTGTTTATTTTGAACTAAGTATTTATAAGAAAAATTAAATTTTAATTTTTACAAACAAAAGTAATTATTTTTTTAAATATGTCATGTTTCTAAAATATTTTAAACGTGTAATGTATTCTAGTTCAGACGATGACGACACACATTCATGATTGAGAAACATTACGGTCTTTTTTGTATTAGATGAGTCTAAGGTCGCAGCTGAAATCTATTCACGAGCAGCTCACCTTTTTTTGAAGACGCCACCTTTGCTCCATAAAATAATATAAACAAAATGGAAAGAACACTTCTATACGTTTTCTTTTGACAGAAATCAATTTTAAATTGATAACAAATTTTTTTAACAACTTTTGTATTATTGGTTTTGTACTACTAAGGGTTTTGTACTACTAGCCCGGTCGAGATTTACGAAACTCGGCGAAAGTATAAACATTGTTTAATTAACAGTTTTCTGGTTTGTAATTATTTAAAATTACAAAAAAACTTTTGTAATTTTTTTGACAGTATCTTTTTAAGAGATTAATGTATCAGTCAATCACTTTTTATAATCTAATTTGTTTATAGAAAATCATTCATAACTTTTTTAGATTTTATTATTTATATAATTCAAAGTGCATTTGGCGATGAATTTTGAAATGAGTTCTCTACAAACTTTTTTTGGTGATTGCTGTATATATAATTGATAAATTTGTAGTACAATTTTTATGTACAGCTATTATAAGGAGAGAAATTATTTTCTTTACTTTAAAAAAACAGTAAAAATTATCAAAAAATCGACTTTTTTAAGAAGAAATTGTTTAAAGATTTGAAAAACATAAACTTCAACTTAAAAATAAATTTGTACTACAAATCTTCTTATTTTGGTGTATATTTGTAAAAAAAATATTGCTTAAGCGAAAAATTAAAAAATGTCATCGCGAAACGTGCACGTGCACGTAGGATCAAGATTTTGAGATTTTATAACGGTAAAATTACAGATATTATTAAGTGTTTAAAGCCAAAATATTTTTTAGAATGGTTGTTTTTAAAGGAAAAAATGTTATCGTCTCATGAAAAAAATTAGTTTTTTGAATTTAACTCAGGTTGGTCCCCTTAAATAAAGTAAAGCTAAACTCATCAGTCACACGCGTTTAAGTATTGTCAGTCTGAGATAATTTTAAAACTGAATTAAAATAATGTTTCTTAATTGGAGCGGTCGATGGCTCAAGTAGTAAACGCGTACCACTCAAGGCAATGGCCGCTCAAGGGGCGCGGGTTGAATACCAGTCAGTTCCAATTTTCTGGGGACATTTAAAAAGTAGTACATTATGTAAAAAGAGAATACTCGACTTTATTTCAGTGTTGCATATAGAACTTTATTCCCGACATAACTGTGTCCAATTTATTGACTTAAAAATATGGACTTCCGGCAAGAGCTTAAATTTATTGAAAATGTATATTAATATAGAGAAAGATAATTTAAAAGAATGCATTTGCGGGAAAAAGTAGATTTGCGGAAATCATATGCTACTTTTGTTCCGCTTTTAAGGTCAATAAAGTGGCCATTACGGTTCAGTCGGAAATAAAATATTTTTCAAGATTGCTCGGTGGCGAAGATCGGGCCGATATGACGGTAGTAATGGCCGATATGACGGTAGTAATGCCCGAATATGTAATTATAACAAAAAATTTTTACCATAAAACTACAGGAAAATTACTTATAGTCATTTTACTTCCTCATAGAGGAAGCTTTGTGATGATAAAAAATTAGTTATATTAAAATCATAATAGAAAGATGTTTTGAGATATTAGGAATCAAAATACACTATTTTTAGAAAATGCTTGTATGAGTTGTGTGTGTATTAGCATTATTCTGAATATATACTGTAATAATTAATGTTGCAGGGTTCAATTCTTTTTTTTAAGGCATGCGGCTCAATTATATTTTTTTTGTTTTCTGATGCGTTTTTACTTTTTTAGATGTTGTCTTGATTTTTGAGTTTTAGTTTTGCGGTTTTTTTGATAGCTTAGAAATAATGTCATCGATTCAGTGATAATGCATTTGAAATGGCATAAAATTACCTTCCAATCAGAAATTTGTGAAACTGTGAAAAAGGAAAACTGTAAAATATAAGAAGGAAAAGTTGTGAAAAAAAATGAGATGATTAAAAATATGGAGAAGAACTTTCTGTAAAATTTTTGATTTGATCTTTATCTTTTGAATAGGAAAAAATATTTTTGGTAAAAAAAATAGATTTTTTGTCAGATACGAAAACTGGAGTAAATCGGCAGCATTTGATCTGAAACTTTCCAAAAAGGTAACTCTTTTTTATCTCTTGGACGAGTTCTTTGCCCAGATCATAGCAACCTTTATATTTCGAAATATTTGAGGCTACGTATTTTTTTAAATTTTGTTTGCCCGCTTATATCTTAAGAATGGCACGGTCATTTTTTATCAAGCTAGGTCTAATCTTTTTCGTTTTTTAATGAAGAATCGAAATTAAAAATAAATCTTAAGATTCATCGACTAGTTTTTGTTTTATAACAATTTTTCTAGATTACGATTTTCTGATATCGGTCAGGAAAATTATTTCTGTATGATACCATTGACACTAACAATAAAATGTATAATTTAAGTCCCACATTTCTTAAAAGATATTTATTTTAAACATAAATTAGAAAAAGAACAAGATTTTTACTCAAATACCACCAATAAAAGACACCCTTTTTAAGCTATTAAGGGAGGTTGGAGCTTACTTGCAGTTACGTAGTTAACGACAATTTCGTATTCTTCAGTATTCTCATTCAATTCTTAATTTTTTTCAATTATCTCAGTGGTCCGGTGTTCCTTAGTAGATTGATAACATCGGACAAAGTTTTTAACTTTTATAAACAATTAAATTAGGATAATGTAAAATTCAATGCAGACATCTGTAAACGATTCCGACCTCCCCTTAATAAAAAGAGAGCAATTTAAAATAATTTATTAAAACAAAAAATTCAGTTTCTTTAATTTGAGGAAGCAAAGTGTCAATGAATTAGCAGCGGTTTGTTATTTAATATTGTTAATTATAAAATAGTACACTACTTATCCTTAACAGTATATTTTATTGTTCATCTCTATCAGAATAAAAAACTATTTCTAAATATGTTAAAATTACCGATTTTCGAAAAATACGTATTAAAAACTCAATTTTATTTCTTCCACTAAAGTAGCATTCTGATAATTGCTAGATATATAAATATGAAGAAAATTACGTTTACTTTGAGAAAATGTACATATTTTCAATATTTTTATCGTTTAAAAAGAGAAAAAATTATTTTTGATTATTACAAACTTTGTAAAATTTATATCGTTATTTTTCTTTTATAAAATAACGTTAAACTAACTCCTAGATATACCAATTGAAAGGAAATCACGTGTATTTTATTTAAACATATATAGTATAAAATAAGAAAAAAATTTCGATTTTTGAAATTTTTTTTAAGTTTCCATTTTTTTAAAATTTACTTTTTATTATCCAATCAGTTCCAAAATCTAACCGGTTCCAAGTTGAGCATTACCTTATATGTCTGCAAAATTTCAGCTTATAACATGCTTCCCTTGAAGAGTTATCGTGGACACAATTTTGAGTCACATACACACATACTAAGATGCATACATACATACATACAGATAGACAGACATTTTTTAAAAATATGTTTTTCTGACTCAGAAATCGTGAAAACAATAAAATTCATCAAAATCCCTGATAAAAAGTTTTCATCGTTGCAAAGCTTTCTCTTTGAGAAAACAAAAATGTACGAAAAGGTACCTACAACTTTGAAAGAAAGTTACGAAGACTCGACGGAACAAACATCTTATCGAATTTGTTTGTATTTTTTTAATCCTCCCATGAGGTTAGCGAAAACGAGCATTCGATTTAATGAAGTTTCCATGTTTCAAAAAAATTCAAACAAATTTGATTAGATGTTTTTTATGTCGAGTGTACAATAAAAATTATAATTTTTCTTAAATCTCAAAATTTTCTACATTTTCTCATTTTCTACACCTCGGGCGATCGGCGAAGTTAGGCAGCGCTAGGCGCGGTTAGTACTTGGATGGGTGACCGTCAGGGAACCCCGAGACCTTATACAACTTCGTCCGATTTCTGGGGTGCTCTTACATACTCAATAAAATGAGCGGAAGGTGTGGAATCATCTGATTCGGTGTTTACGTCAACGGAACGTGCCATGCATAAGACTGCATCCAATTTGAACATACCAAATACACGTACCATCTCGAAGCGAGTTTTCTCCTAATACAGGTTTTCTCCGCTCCACAGGCATAACCCTGGGTGAATGCGGTATGTGATGTTGTAGGAAAAAGTTATGGAAAAAAGGTACAAATACAATAGGCATGTAATAAAATGTATTACAGTACATCAACATCAGTTGATTCTCGTTATATCGCCTGCGATAGTACTCGCATTATTCAATATATATACAGAATAAAAAAATCGTTTTTCAGTTGCAACACGCATTGAGAGCTATAGTTGTTTATAACTCAACTGAAAGTTATTTGAAAATAGTTCTATTTCATTCTTATAGTACAGTTGTAATATATGATAGAGAGGACGAAATATAACGAGGATCTACTGCACTAAAGTTGGAACAAAATTAGAAGAAAAAAAACAACAGACTATACTTTTCTGTAATATTCTGTAATATTCTACATTGAGTGACAAATTATCTAAAATCAAGTTTTGAAGAACATACTGCTCATAGGCTAATATATTTTGATACTAAGGAATATAAATTAATAAAATTATTTATCTCTTGGATTGGTCTTATGATATAAATATATTGTATACTACAGATTGTAATATTAATAGTGATGGTTATAATAACAAATGCATAAAAAACATTTTTTTGGCATACAATAACCACATATTTTTTCAAAGGAAAGATCACGTAAAAAGTAATACTACGATTATTAATAACATTTTTAATTAAATTTATAAACTTGTTTCATATTTTCAAGTAAAAATTATACTACAATAATTATAATCTACACAACTTATAAATATTGACATAGTATCAACGCTTTTAATAAATTCTTATTATATTTTAGTTTTCGCAAAAGTTTAAAATTCATTTATAATTGAATTCATAATTCACTATAGGTACTTATAAAACTTGTGTGATCTATATTATACATCAACGTTTCAAATTTCTTAATTTGTAAAGTGTTCAATATTAATCCGCGATAATATCATCACTAATTGTATTTTTGACATGCATAGAGTAGTAGTCAAAAGTTTAGAAAAATAAGTTCCAAAAATTACATTATGGAAGTAAGTTGAATTTTATCCTCTTTAAAAAGCTATCAAAATATTGTTTTAAATTAGATTCAAAATTTACATTGATTTAATTGGATAATTTTCAATCTCTGTTTCAATATCCAGTAATTTTTGTAAAAATTCATTTTTAAAGTTATAGGTTTAATTATACAAAAACAATACATGTATTTAAATTTGAAAATCTTAAGGGTTCCGAGGGTGGCTCTAAATGTTTGGCTACTACTATAAATAAGGAACATAAACAAAATAAATTGAATTAATAATCATGAGCTTATAATATACTTTTTGTATTCTCAAAAGAGTCTATCTTATAACTGAATAAAATAGAAACGACAGAGGCTGTATCATCTTTCGTTTATTTCCTCGTGACTCACCGACTTATATACTAAAAAGACACTCTGCAGTTGCGGCCAAGCGCGGCCGTGCAGAGTCAATCAATCGGAAGAGCGCGATAAATATTTTGATTGGCGATTGGCATGAAAGGCGCACTGCCGCTATCAAATTGTATATATATTCACGTCCGCCAACGCTCCCATGTATCTATACGGAGTTTTGATTTTGACTACCGTGCGGTGAGCTTTCAATATTGGTGAGCGGCAGCGCAGCGGAGCGCGTGCGAATACTCAGAAAAACGCGTCGCGCTGACGAGATAATAGCTCGATAATATAAAGCTCGTGCGATTGAAATGTGCCGGCGTGGCACGGCATGAGTTTACATTCTTTTCGATTTTTTTCTCTTTCTTTTTTAATTACGCCGCCCGCTATCTTATCTCTTGGCACAGTCGCACGGCTCTCACTCTCTCTGTATGTTAGCGAGCGCAGGTATACATACAGTCATCCTGGTTTGCAGAGATCGTTCGAGCGTCTTTTCCGAAAAGCGTTTTGTACACGTACCGTCTTCTTTTTTGCTTATACACTGACAGACAAAAGTTTTTAGACTCAAACCTAGAATCATTGATATAACACTATTTTGCCGATAGTATTTTGATTCTACGCTGAGAGAAAGGATTCGTTGTAGTAAAGAATTGGTGCATTTGAAATTTTGATTAATCCAAACAATTTAACATCAAATCACGAGTTCTTAACTATTAAGTCGCTAGGTTATTTGGCATAAATGTTGCTTTGCAAGAAATACGAAATTCTTAGTAGTAAACGAATTGGAACTTTGAATTTCGGTATACTAATGGGGGATTTAATTCCTGGAGAAGAGCAAGCATGGGAAATTCTACTTAATTTTATTTGAAATAATTGAACTCGTCACAAGCCCAACTATTTCTAAAGGCGAAATAGTTTTATTAGAGAAGCATACAAAATCGCAAAATGAACTCTATATACAAGTTTTAAAAGCTGATACTGAAATACCATTTAATAATATATTATCCGGCTTGTATTATATTCATGGGTCCACTTATGTAGATATTCATCTTGTTTAATATGAGAAGCATTATTCATCGTAATAAATAAAAAACAAATATGCTCATATCGTAAATTCAAGGGTAAATATTATTTTTACTATATCAGCGAAACTGCAATTAGTCGTGGCATATAGATTTTATCGCAAAAAGAAGCTTTAAAATTATGGTTGAATTTGGACATGCAGTAAAATCTCCACTTATATATAAAGGTCTGTGTCTGTCTGAAGTTTCGCATGTTAAAGTAAATAATACCAGTTATAAGTCAAATGTCGTAGTATATTTAACTTTTACTGTATATAAATAAATAATGTTTAGGTTCTCAAAAGTGGTTAAAAATGATAAATTGGATATTTTTGATCGATTTCTTTTATTATATTCTCGCATCGTTTACGGGTAAATGCGCCAAATTCGCCTTAAGGTGCACTTAATTCGTGTTAATAAAATGTATTATATAATATGTATTGATAAAAATATGTATTAAAATAATCTATAATTTATAATAATATAAGCAGCATGTTGACAGAATAAAAGTGGTGAATTAAAAAATTCCGAATAGTATCACTTCCAATGATTAATCTGGCCCTGCTCCGTCCAGGATACAACTTTTGTCGCGTAGTATACCTATAATACATACATACAGCGCACAGAGGCAGAGGAAGAGACAGCAGACGAGGTGTCTCCAAGTAAAGAGGCACGCGGGGGCCAGCTCGCAGCGTTGTATTATACTATATAGCCCCTGCACACAGGCTGGGCTGCGCGAGAGGCGCGAAAGCGGCCGAAGATCAAAGCCGCACCGCTATCTCTGGCGCGTCAGCTCTGCCGGGGCTTTGACGGTGAGCGACTCCGCGAGCTAGGTATGTGTGTATTGGTGAGCCGCAGGCAGCGCGACATCGCTCGAAACTTCAGCACCGCACCCGCCCCCGCGCTCCTCCACTGTGCGGGCGTATTTGATAGTGCGTCTATATACCTGCTGTCGCGCAGGGCTCTTCTTTATATAGGGTGCTCTTTGAAATGCGCGTTGCATTTACTATGCATCCAAGAGCTTGCCGCGGTATCGATTTCCCGCGGACGCTCGCTCGCTCGAAAATGCATTGTAAATATTTGAGAAAATGAAAAATATGTACTGTACGCTTTCTGTGAGCTCGAGCCGCGATTGATAAGGCGCGCGCTAATCTCCAATGCGTGCCGGGGGATTTTGTTTATTGTGTGCGCCGCGGATTAAGGACTTTGAATTTATAATACACTTTTATGCAGAGAATTCGTTACATGTCCATGTTAGAAAACTATTACGTGAAATATACGATGCATGTCTTTGTAAGTGAAATACTCTTTCTAAAGACGAGTATCTTGATAAGATGACCTCAAGTTCCGCAAATAACCAATAGAATCTATTCTTATAAGATGTGTTTACATTTGACTTCAGTACGTAAGAGGAAGTGTGGGAGCGAATTTCAATTTATATAATAATTTCTATCAAAATCTATGTGAAGTAAATATAATACTCGATATATACAATGTTGTCCGTCAAATGATTCGAGATTTTATTATGATAGCAAAGTAATATGCACCAGAGCGTATGGCTCAAGAAAAATATTTGTCAACTTGACTTGAAAATGTATAACTTTTCTGGACCCATAGAAAACAAGAATGTATCTCAAATTACGCGTTGCTCAAATACGAATGCATGTGAATAGTCCTCATTGTCGAGAAAGAGAGTCGCGTTTCCTAGCGCGCATGCACTAACGATTTACGATTCTACCGGTCCAGAGAAAAAACAGCGCGCGTAGGAAAAGAAAAGCGCAATGAGCCAGTCGATGATTCGAAAATATATAAAAACAACTTACACGCAGAATAAGAGCATGCTAGAAAAAGAACGAACACGAACCTGCTCGCTGTGGTCTCAAAAGGCGTATAATTTATTGGCGGGCACTTAAACTCGCCGTCTTTAACAAATATACGAGCTAAATCCTCTTTGTCACTCTCCTTCTCTCTTTTTCTCTCCATTTTGTGACTGGAGTGTGTTTGAGAAAAAAAAACGAACGACCGAGCTGAGTAGAGAGAAAGAAAGGCAATAAAGGACATACGACACGGTTCGCTCCTTTTAATTGCCGCGCGCAGCTCTCGGCAACGCCGGCGGTGGCGGAAAAATAACATATTCCTAAATTTCTTCAGTCCTTTCTTTCACTGCTGCTCCTCTCGCTCTGATTTATCCGAGCATCCATGCACAGGCAGCAAAGAACGAGCTGGCTGGCATGTGACACCGTCGCATCGGCGGCGACGCGGTCCCGCAGAAGCGGCAGCAGCAGCAGCGACAGCAGCGACAGCACACACGGGGCATCTGTTCCGCCGATGAGACTAAGCAGATGACGCATTGTGTTATGTGCGTGCCAACTACGTGTGTAGTCGTCGACGAGCGAGCGAGAGAACGACCCGACTCTTGACGCGTCGTTATAAACGGAGCAAGCAGGGCCTGATTGCGGCACGGCGACCGTCACTCAATCCACGCCGTATTATGGCAGTGCCGATCTAAGATCGATAAGTGACCTAATGGCTCTTAGCTAGACAAAATAAATACTCGCTGCGCTGAAGGCGTGGGTGCTCTGTGTATCGCTCGGGGTGGAGCTGATCTGCGAACGAAAATCTTAGAAATTTATTAGGGTTATCTATAAGTGCCCCGCTTGCTCTTAGGCAAAATTAATACCAACCAAGAGTTTTTAAGTAAGGATTTTAAGGCTTTATTTAGTAATTGCTTTAAATAAGGCAAATGAAGTTCTTATCAAATTTGAAAAATCTTTCCGTTTTTCAATCAGTCAGAAAGTTTGAGGTCTTTGCACTAGTGCGAAATACACATTTTTCGTTTATTTTGAATTTTCACGTGATTAGACAATAATTTAACATTATCCCTGATTTCTTTCAGAATTTTTCTCTAACGTTGGTCTCGGAATAATATAGAATACGGATCCATTTCCGTAAATTCTTTCAACTACTTCTTTAATATTCTTGAATTCATTATAAAAATTTTTTTTTTGTACTTTTCTCCCATTTTATAATTTTTATATGAGAAAAATAACACACCTTTCAAAAATACAAATGTTTTTAAAAATTAATTATTTGAAGTTCAAAATATCAGTTCAAAAATTTGTTTTTTCTAAGATACTAACAAAATTGTGTACAACAAAATAAAAAATTTATTTTAAGAATAATTTGAAGAATTCCTGAAAGTTTAAATGAAATCTATCAATCAGGGATCCACATCTATCTACTTAAACTTATAAAAATGTATTTGGAATACATTGAATATTACGTTTTAATCTTGCATGAAATTAAATTAATATATGTATTGAAATTTCTAAAAACTGTTATAAAAATGTCTAATTTTGTGGCACAAAACTATTTTGACTATATCACCACTTTAACTTTATAAACTATGAAATGTAATATACAAATATATTCATATTACAGCATTCGATTCTGTATGAAGTTAAAAGTCATTATGTATAGTTTCACGTTTGTGAAAACATTATAATAAGAATTCAGATTACAAATAATATCCTTTTTAATGGTATAATTTTACTAGAAAAATGAAGCTACTAAGGAATGAAGTTATAGAATACTTTTGAGTTTTCGTTTCAGCTGTAGTTGAAACACTCAACGAAAAAGCTATAGATAACGAACGCGTGTTGTTGAAAAAAATCGACAAGTACCTATTTCTTATCTGAGTTGTCGTTCGGCGTCCGACGGATCGGGCAAGTTTCGCAAGACTCTTATGCAAAGAGAAGGAAAACAAATAAAGCTGCAAAAGGGCGCACAAATATTTACGCGCGAGGGATGCGTGCACGAGCTATCGGCTCGCATCCGTCTAGGTATCACCGGGATTCGTGAAGTAGGCGACTGCGAGGCGGATCAGGCAGCTTCCGTCGGAGCTGCAGATCCCCGTTCCTATCCGTCGGCTGGCTCCGTATGCTATATAATTCGAGGCGTGCGCTTTTAAAGCTTAATAGCACGCAATAAACGCGGGTCTATTCTGACCGGTTGACCCAATTTTTCCTGGCTGCGCTCTTCAGGTAGGTAAGTAAGTATGTTCGGATATTATATATTGTTTTTCATTTTGCCGAGAACGGGAAAGTGTGCCAGTGGAACGTTGCATTATATTCGAGAGCGCTCTCTCTCTCTCTCTCTCTCTCTCGCCCCGTTTACTTTTCGTCATATACTGCATATAGATGTAGTTTACGCGCGCGCGATTTATTGGGCAGTGGCAGCGCGCAACACGGGAGCACGGAGGTAGCAGACCGAACGCAATTTGCGCTCGTAGCCTGCGCTTTTGAAATTAGGGACCCCCGACGTGGGGTTTCGGAGCTGCATAAAAGGGTTTCTTGCGTCGCTGAGTATATAGCGCTCATGCAATCGTCGGGCGTCCGCTGCTGCACCACTTTCCTTCCGTATGACCCTTTGCCTTTATGCGTGGCTATATATTTTATTTTACTCTTTCTATACCTGTGCCTGCAGTTAATGCTATGCTCGTGCGTAAATTGTAGCTGTACTTGTGCAAAACTTTCTCGTTGCGAATATATAGATGCTGTGTGAAAGTGTTCGGGATCTCTCATCAATGAACTCAAATTTTGTTGCACTTTCTAGGTGATTTACTGCTTAGAAGTAATTTTCGTGCATTTAAAAATTAGTAGATAATATAAATTACAAATGTACTGTGAACGAGTTTTCAATGCAAACTTATTTGAATTAAAATAGAGCTAGATATAATCTTTTCATTTGTAGTAAATACAATGTAAATATCATTTTTGCTTGTCTTTATTTTCAATAAAAAAAGTTTTGTAAGGCATGCCTTAGACTGCAATCTAATAATTTTCTCTTTTCTTTTTTTGACAATAAAAATGTATACTTATCCTATTTCAGCACATTTAATCTTATATATATATATTCTTTAAAGAGAGGATTCATTTATTTTTATATAATTACAAGTAAATTTAGATAAATTTTAACGTACCCAATAAAAAATACTTTTTATAAATCATTATTAAGAAAAAGAACAAAACATATAATAGCTTATATGTATTTGAATTTGATATGACTTTTAATGTTTGTAAGTAAAACATACAAAATATTGTGTAAAAAATATAAAATATCTCTACACTACAAAAAGAAAATCTTATTTTAAGATTGACCGATCTTAAAATTTCAAATGCTTGAAAAACATAAAGATAATATTAATATTAAAATAATTAATATTATTAGTAAAATAATATTAATATTATTTTTATGTTTTTCAAGCATTTGAAATTTTAAGATGCAACAAATTTAAGATCGGTCAATCTTAAAATAAGATTTTCTTTTTGTAGTGTACTGTACTATTCCGTAATTAAAAGATAGATATAATAATATTTTTTAACAAATTGACATATCTAAAACAAATTGCACTTTTTCATTAGAGTCGCGTTAACAAAATTTGCGTCGAAACTAGATTACGATACGACATATTTTGGAGTATCAGTATTCCAGCCCTTCGAAACTTCAGTGGGGTTCGGAGCAGGTATAACGGAGTAGCGGTAGAGTTGGCGTTCGGCAAAAAGGGTCAGCAAGTAGTGCAACTCTCGGTCATTCGCACACGCGCGCGCATACGACAGTGCGAGTCCCGTAACCCTGTACAGCAGTCCCGTATTATCATTATATACATACAAGCCCTTACTAGCAGAAGAAAGACAGAGATAGGGATGAGAGAACGGCTACGATTGACCAGCTCTGGACTAGAGTTGGAGCAATATTTGGTAAATGGTTTTCGGACCCGTGATGGAGAAAGAGAGAGAGAAGGAGAAGATATGCCAGGGGCCCCAGGTTTTTACACACCCCTCTTCTAATCCCCAAAAACAATGCTTTATGATTTTATGTTTATTGTTTTTACGACTCTGCAGTAGCGGCACGACCGCCCCCTCTTCGTCTATGCTATACCTCCGTACACTGCACTTATACCTACGTATACCTTGAGACGGCGCATGCCACCGAGGCTGCGCATAGCCGCACCAGCGCAGCGGATCGCGCGCGGCCTGTACTCTCCTCGTCCTCCGAATATTATTGTGTATATATACAACATAAACGTGGAGATAGGGCGATCTTCCTTGGTCGGCAGAGAGCCCCCGAGGCCCCGTGACCTCCTTTTCCAGCACCCGGGCCCTAATTTCTAGCTTGAGCGCATATATTTTTCACAAATTTTGTTGTCATTGTGCGCTTTCTTCGTCGCTCGTTTTTCGATGAAACTGGGCCTGACGAAACTTTTAACGTCGAAGAATCCCATTGCGCAAATTGGTGTTGTTAGCCTGTTGTGCTCTTATGGTGCGAAAAATAAAATCATGAAGAAAGTTTTATGACTTACCTAGACGGAGCTTTTACTTCGTCAATAAGTTATGAAATGTTCTCTTAAAATGCTTTCGATTATAATGTTAAAAATATGAATATTTATGAAAATATTGTTATTCTTTTTAATATAACAAGCATTCAATTCATACCTACCTATTATATGACGATTCAATCTTTATAAAAAATGCAGCGCAAGTCTTGTATAAGCAATGTTTAAAATATATATTTTTGAAATATACGTGTACAATTATATTTAACTTTTTAAATTTACAAAATAAAACAATAAAGCTTTTATTTTTTAGTCAGTCTGGTAAAAGTTTATATTTTATTGCAATGTCTCTGAGGTCTAATCGTCACTCGGTCAGTGCAGTAGCCCCTTGGCTCGTGACTTTTTACCTGAACCGAGCAGCGTTTTATAATAAAAAGGGTCCGTTCGTGAGCCACCACTACCGTTCGGGAAAAAGTGAAAACGGTTAGTTTAACTGCCCCGCGCGCTCGACACCAATAAAGAAATAAAATAACATTCGATGACTCGAGCGGAAAAAGGCGAGAGTAGAATAGTGGAAGCTGAAGGATTGGCTCGTGCCGCATGCGACTCAGGCAGCCCATAAGACGGGAGGAAAGGACTCGACTTCCGCACCGAAGCCCGGCGAATATCAGAGATGCACGCGTCGCCAGCTCCTAAAACCCCCGAAATAGCCAGCGTAAAAATAATAAAAAAAAAGAAAGTACGCTTTACGAGAGTCGAGCGAGCCGCACGCGTAAAGGCGTAACGTTCAAACGTGAGGCGGCTGTGTCGCTGTCGTATAACGAGAAATAGAATGGCCGAAGGCTCGGGTAAATGAAATTTCGCGCGTCGTCGCCGTCGGCGCGCTTCAGGGAAAATACGAGCGTGCGCGCGCGCGCGCGCGCGTCCTGAAACAATAGTCAATATTTTAGAGACAAATATGTGTTCGGTATTTCAGCGCGCGTCAACGGCTTTGTAGAACGCCGCGCTCACGCACGTATACGGATAAGTGCACGGAGATCAGCGGGAATCCCCGGCTTTCCTCCACTCACTCTCTCTATATAGATGTGCCGAAAGTCAGCGCAGAGCCAAAAGTCGTCGGCACGACGTACGTGCGACACATACACAAGCCTTTTGGCTTTTCGACACGAATAGCCGATGGCATGGCAGCGGCCTTGTCGCCCCGCGCGCGCGCGTGAGCCGATTAGTCGGCAAATCTGGGTCGGATACAGCTCCGGTCACGCATCAGCTACGAGTTGTCGCCGAAGCTTACGCCGGAAGAGTTCTGCCGCTGTCCCGGGCATGTTTAAGGGAATACGGAGCACGTGTTTGGGGAAAACACATTGATCGGATTGACAAACTGGGATTTTCATTTTTCAATTATCGCGGATTAGACCGCTCGCTGCGAGAGCCGGCTTTTCCTAGCTGGTACCGGGCTGCCGGGGCTGCCGAGCTGGAAAGTCAAATTTCCCTGGACTCCCGTGCTGCGCGGGGAATTTCTCATACTGAATTTAAGCACGGTAACAGAGATTTTGCGAGTAAACATAGATATGAAATATTAATTTTTCATTTCTAGTCATAGCTTTAAAAGTTACAGTGACGAGTTTAAAAGTCATTTATTACCGATTTAGATCTCAAACTTTTTATTTAGGATTAAACCATGTAAATAAGCTTTTTACCTCAAAATTAAGGAACAAAAAAGTTTGATGTAAATTGAATTGTCATAAATGAAATACTACAATAAATTTTGAATAAAAATTTATTTTGTTTATTGACGTAAATATTTATAATAAATGTCAAATTAAACTTGTATAAGAAAACAATTACATTATAATAATGCTATACAATTTTAAAATTTACAGTTAACTTTATAAGTATAAACACAATTAATATATACAATGAATAATTAAATTTATTTAAAGTCAAGCGCTCTTTGATAAACGGCGCACGGAAGAAACATCATTTTTCAAATCATTGTATTACTAATTTCGTCCCATTGAATGCTTTCGTCTGTCTGTAAACATATTTACCCTAAACTGAGGTAAAGCACTTCCATATGAGACTCTCCCCGTATAGAAAGTGTTAAAGCTCGCTCTCGGAAAAGGGAAAGGATAATAAAGATTTAGCGTGACACGTCGTCTCTCTCTCTCTCTCTCTCTCTCTCGCCCTTCGAGAGCGTCATCTGCACTCGAGGTCGAGGAGATCGAAGAGGCTGGCTTGGCGTCTTCGGCTTCTGCGATGCATCTCGCGCCTGCTCGAGGCAACAGCCGTTCGTGCGTAGTGGATCGCACGCGATCAGCGCCGCAGCGCGTTACTCCTCTCGAAATGGAAAAGTTAAGCTGGAGAGTCGTCGTATAAGAGCGAGATAAGCTTTTCACGTTCCCGCGCGAAGAAGGTGATTAGCTGGAAAAGTTATTTCACGAACGTACTCAGCAGCCCTGTCACCAGCCCGCGCCTGTGCTTTCTCTCTTTCTCTATATAATTTTGGGGACGAACGCTGCACTTAAGTGGTCCTGCGGTCATTCCTCGCGATGCGTGTGCAGCCCTCCTCGAACGCTCAGCTGATACGATGCAGTCTGCTTTTATCTTTCCTTTTTTTCTAAGAATTTATTACTCTTTTTTGGAAATGGTAGAATTCACTGTTTAATGTTACAATAGCTATATTAGTGAGGATTGTTAAAACAATTTTTTCATCTTGTTTAAAAATTAAACATTTTAATTGAATATAAAAAAATATAACGAAATATATACCTCTTCTATTAAGGAGGGACAAAACTTCGAACATTTCAAACTAACGAAATCTAATTATTGCTTTCTCCGGTACTGTACAACATTGTACCTGCAAAGGGATTATACATAATACACAACAAATAACAGAGTTATAAAGGCCTGGAGAAGAAAGTTCGACGTATATAGAAAACTTTGAACGCATTTTTCTCAAAATCACATATGTTTGAATAAGAAAGCAAAAAGACACAAGAATGAATGTGAGAGCAAAACTGTTTTCGTTATTTCTTATAACTAATGATTGAAATTTGATAGGTTTTTATAATTCTATTATCTTCCGTTAAGCATGAGATTTTTTCGATCCGTATGTTGCGATTTTGTAAACTTATAAAAAACTAACGATTCTTTTATGATTTGCCGATATTTTTCTAAATTCTATCGCATGTTATCAAAATAATATAGCTGAAATTGATGTAACGCGTTGTACAAAGTCGATCGAATTTTATCAGTGCTTTATACGGAAAAAGAAATTAATGTTCCCTTCTGCTTTCAATTTTTTTAAATCTTTACGGTATCCGATGCTGTGACCACAAAAATTAATATTTTTCCACAGAATTTTTATGAAACGTAGTTTTATACATGACTCTTGGCAATTCATTGCCAATTAAATGAATTTATACAAATTTTATTTATATAAAAACTAAAATGCTTGAAAAAAATATTTTTTTGAAGTCTGTTTTTCAACAATATTTAATTTTTCGAACGTTACCGATATTATACTATTACGATATTACGATATTTAGTATACTAAACCAAAACAGATATTTCAAAAAATAATTTGTTAAAAACTATTTTTAAGAATTTTTATACTTAAGAAAATTTTAAGAATAGTCATACATTTTTTTAATGCATTAACTTTGAGACCATCAAAATATTGAAAAAAAGACTGGAAAATTATTTAGAAACGTGTTTCAGCTCTTAACTAACGGATTTTTGCAAAATATCTTTTTCTAATTTTTGACTTTTTTTAGTTTATAACGAAGAATAAGGAAAAAAGTGTCTATCCTCGTAAGCATATGGCGCTAACGGGTGAAAATATAAACTATTAAATATTTTTTAATCCATGCAAATGATGAATTATAAAATTGATGAATATTATTGTACATTAAAATACTTTATATCAGTTATTTTAAGAGAACTTTTGATGTTTTCGCGATATTAAGGGACCAGATGGTTTTCACTCTATATGATAGATATAAATCGGGTCAGTGCTACACACAAGCATAACATCAGTCGAATTTATGTTCAATACCTCCTCAGATTCTTCAAACTTGCTAAAGAAAGCTTTTATAAGCTGAAACATCTGTTGATTACTCATAATAAGTATAATACAATTAGTCGAGCAAGCAAATACAAAGTCTGAATTAAGCCGTGCAGTCTCTCACTCTCGAAGCTTCACATTTTTCTTGAATTCCCTCCTCGCAATATGCAGGGTAAAAAAGTGCGCCCAATTTGCTCTGCAGAATAACGCGGAATAATAACGAGGAAGTTAATGGAAGCGAAAAGTGCGCGAGCTTGGCAAAGGAAGCTAGGTAAAGAGGTAGGAGCATATACAGCACGCGCACAGAGAGGGAGAGAGAGAGGAGAGAAAATGAAGCTCGCAGGGGTCGTAGGTCGTATAGCCGGGGTAGCGGCAGCGGGAGCAGCAGCCCGCGGGGGCTTCGCGCGGCGCTTCCCAGAGATTCGCTTTGCGGCGGCGGCAGCCGCTCGGGGGTGGCTTGCACGCATATAGGTATACACGTATACACGTAGGCAGTGGAAGGCGGGCGCGGAAGCGGGGCTCGGCTCCTCTGATGGAGCTGGAAAACGAGTTAGCCCGGCCACCCGCGACCGAAGCCACCCACGCCCCGGGCCAGCAGCTCGCTCGCTTCAAGTCGCGCATACATACATACATACATACACATAGCGACGCTCGAGCTCTCAGAGAGCAGCCATTATACGCCTCGCGTTCTATGCTAAACATTCCACCCGCACACTTGCTCCTCCTCCTGCATGCACAAGCTATTCGGGGCCGCTTTGTATAAAAGACACGCGGGAAATAGCTATAGGAAGCGCACGCCTGAGCGACTCTTTGAGCAGGGAAAATGTCTATACAAATATGCGACTATATATCCTGTGTCCGCGTTTCTGCGTCTTTTTCCTTTTTTCCTTTTTTCCTTTTTTGCGATTACAAGGTATATATAGTGCACTGTCGCGACAGAAAGCAGACCTTTATACGACACGCGGAATAAGGTGCGTCCCCTAAAACTTTTGCTCACGGAGAATAAAGCGCGCCGGTAGGTGTGTACACGTGGACGATGTTTATCTGCTGGTGACTAGCTGTCTGTCGGCTCGTAAATTGATAAGCCCTGTGCACCTCGCAGCTTGACACCTCACCATTTGCTGCGCGTCTACAATGTACATCGCGATAATGCGCAATGTTAAGTACATTGATGCGCCGTAGTCTCTTTCTTTATAATCTCTTATTTTTCATCTCTGAATCATCATCGGGGCTTTTAGAAAACTATAATTACAATGTTCTATATATTTTAGCGATAAAATAAATCTTATTGATCTGTTTTCAAATCACTAGTACAATCTTAAATTGCGAATCCCTGTAGCGTGTTTTTAGATTATCTTCACTCTGTGGAAACACAAACAACATTTCTCTGTGAGTGGTAAAGCTTATAACAATAAGCAATTTCTCGAAATTAAAATGAACGTTGTCCTCGTTGTAATTATAACTGACATAAAATGTAACTTTGCAAAGTGTTTTTCCTTTTTATTTATTAACATTAAAAATAACCACTTTATTGAAGTTACCTTTGTAATAAAACAAATAAGTTAATTCACAAATAAATATCTTGCAAGCCGTAAACAAAGTTAAACTCATAAAAAATGTAATATTCGTTGAATAAATAATTATTAAATATTAGTATAAATAATTATTTTCCACTTTTAAAAGAATTTTAATCTCCGGTTAACTTAGACAGTCTTTAGTATATAGAAGTAGTATCAAGAGCGGAATTTCATTACAATCGAATCGGTAGTAAATTAATGATTTCGTTGGAAGTCATGTTGAGACGGTGCAGGGAGCTGCGCGTCATACATATCCCGCCCATGATAACTGCGCCGGATAAGCAGATGTCGGAGAGGAGCAGATTATAGAGCTACCAGCGGGCGCGGCACTTTTGATATTATCGCCGCTGTCCATGATCGCATCGACACACCGTAAATCTTTGTTTCGCAGTCTTCACCTTCTGTCTGTTTAATACTTGTCGAATACTTTTTAATATGATTTTTTATATCTAATTTCGTACTTATAAACGAGGAAGCTTTTGTGAAGCCTTTTATACTACGCAGGCAAAGTTTATTGTCTTTTGCATGGTACATTAAATATTGCGATACAGTATAATAAATGTTGTCGAGTCTAATACTTTTTCTTGGTGATTCTTCAGTTGAATGCCCTAAAGTTTAACGGTTTATTAGACTTTTTGTTCTGAATGATGGTGAACGTTTCTACTATTAGGAACAGGAAATAGTAACAAAAAGTTAGATATAATAATTAACTTTTAATTTAATATTACGACCGTTAAATATTAATAAATTATTCTTGCGTGAATGCAATAATAATAATAATAGTAATAATAATTGCTTTTTATAAAATGAATAGATGTTATAGCCAATTGTTGGTATAAAATGTATAAATGTCTTAAAGTAATTTAACCAATACTTTTATATCTTTATTCGATTTAATATTCTTATACTGTAGGTAATACTACTATATTATTGTAACATTTAAAATTATTGTTGCGTTATTTAATGTCGTAATACAATTTTAACATCGCTTGCAAATTTTCATAAGATTTGTTTAATTTTTGAAAGAAAGTAAATTTCTTTTGAATAAAGACATTGATAATGTGGAGTTCGTTTGAAATAAAATGTAATTTATTTAGTTTAAAATCATCGATAAAAATCTCTAAGCAATTTGAGCTACTCTAAATAAACTTATTATCAAATTGATAGAAATCGAATAATGCATCATGATTCTCTCGAACAGCCCGATTGATTGATATAAATCAGATTTAACAAAAAATACAGATAATTTAAAAAGAGTTTGAAGAACCAGTAGTTAACACCAATCAAAGGAAACTCAGGAAACTCATCGTTGGCTAATTCGAATATACATAGTCGGAAGGAGAGCACAAGGTTACCAAAACTTCATTATAAAAGCGAGGAAGTCTATTGCGCATAAATAACCTCCAACAGCCTTAAAGTTTCAGGTCTCCGAGCGTATTTCCGAGTAGAGCATAATTTCAGGGCAATAATAGGGAAATCGACGGCGAACGGGCGCGCGCGCGTCCAACATTATATGCCTGTGTACTTGGCATGACCCCGAGAGAGAGGGTGGGGGGTGGGAATGAGAAGAAGCACCAAGTGATGTCCGGAAAGCGCAATAGTCGCTCAGTTCTTCTAACAAGGTAAGCAGGAGAGAGAGAGAGAGAGAGAGATCACTACGGCTGGCAGCAGGCAGCCATGACTATAATACTATATACGTAGGTATCAGCGAGCGAGTCTCACACCGCGTTTCATAGGGCCGCTATAGCGTCGCGTGGCGCCCGCTCCCTCGAGAACACGGAGAAAGAGAGAGAGAAGGAGCAGCAGCCGAGCGCCGAGCGATCCCTGAGGAAGCAGCGGCGGCGGCGGCAGTGGCGACGGTGGCAGCAGCAGCAGCAGCAGAAGCAGGCAGCAGCAGAGCGGCAGCTAGGCGACGCCCCGCCCCTCCGAGCTGTCGGCGCACCAACCGTGAGCGGTGGGAGGAGGGGCCGGCCGGGCCGCCGCCGCCGAGTCGTCGGCAGGCCTGCTGCCGCTCCGCTCCTCAGCCCACACTCAGTACCTTCTGGGAGCTCGAGCAGGGAGTTCCGTCGAGCTACCGGCTTAGACTCCTACTACTACTACTAGTCCAACTCTCTACTTCTCATATTTATATATATATATAGTGCTAAAGCCAGTGTGTGTTCGAGTGACCGACGTGCCGTGTCGAGTACAGCAGTAGAGCATAATCTCGACACCCGCAACGTCAGCTGACTTAACCTCCGCGAGTGCTCGCGTAAGCCCGCAGCCGAACGGACGAATTGACGGTAAAAAACAATCTCGAGCAGCATGGAGCCTCTGACGCCCCCGCACACGCCGCCGCACAACTCGGGCCTCGAGCAGCGCAGCCTGCACCCGGTTCGCTGGCCTGGCCACCCGCACCCGCACCAGCAGCAGCAACAGCAGCAGCACGCGGCCTTCCTGGACCACTGGATCCGGGGCGCTGCCCTGCTAGCGGTGCGCGGCTGCTGTCCGCCCGGAGTCCCCGTCAATCACGCGGCCGCCCAGCACCAGCACCACCAGCACCAGCACCACCAGCAGCAGCAGCAGAGCATGGCCGCCATGCAGCAGATGGGCATGAGGCTGGGTCCGCTGGCGACCGCGGTCCAGCCGCCGCCGCCGACCTCCTTCCTCGCGCGCCGCCTGCCCGGACAGCGGCCCAAGAAGCAGTTCATCTGCAAGTTCTGCAACAGACAGTTCACCAAGAGCTACAACCTGCTCATTCACGAGAGGACCCACACCGACGAGCGCCCCTACTCCTGTGACATTTGCGGAAAGGCCTTCCGCAGGCAGGATCATCTCAGAGATCACCGGTGAGTTTGCCTTTTCTTTTCTTTTCTTTTCTTTTCTTTTCTTTTCTTTAATTAAGTATATGTTAGACACTCTTCGCGATTTGCGTCATCCGCGGACGGCACTTCGTTTATCAGATCGAGATTGCGCCAATCGTAAATTCGCTTCTTATCGTCTTATCGATATTAAAGATGTTCACTTTATTCCTTTTGTTATATATTACGTCGGCTCTGACGTGGAGTCTTAACATTCAAATGCAGATACCTAACTTTATTATTTTATTATGCTTGTATTACCTCTCAATCTACTATTTTAATCGGTCCACACTTTTAACACGTAACACGTTCATTTCTAACGTACCACTTTATTTCTCCTGTTACAGATACATCCACAGCAAAGATAAGCCGTTCAAGTGCGCCGATTGCGGCAAGGGCTTCTGCCAGAGTCGCACCCTCGCCGTACACAAGATCCTGCACATGGAAGAGTCGCCGCACAAGTGCCCGGTCTGCGCTCGCAGCTTCAATCAGCGCAGCAATCTCAAGACTCACCTGCTCACGCACAGCGACATTCCGCAGGATCTGCGCGTCGAGTCTCACCATCACCAGCAGCAGCAACAACAACAGCAACAGCAACTTCAGAAGACTACGTCCGTGACGACGCAGCTAGCCAAGATGAGGACGTCCTTGCAGCAGCAGCAGCAGGCGGCGAGCCAACGCCACCAGCCCAAGCTCGGCTTCACCATCGACGAGATAATGCGTCGCTAGGGGTCTAAACCCCGTCGATCTTCTCTGTATTTATATAAACTGCGCCTACGTGCTTTCTTCTATTTATACATGTATATGTTATACACAACACACACACGCCCTTGTCTCGATGTAAATATGTAAACACCTGTTTAGAGGCTACACGCGCGCATTGTATATCATTACCACGGTCCAGTGCGAAAGTCCATTTTCGTTTCCTTTTCCCCCCTGGCGCGGGAAAAGCCGCGATACGATGATGCCGATTTTTCGCCATGTAGCCGACAACGTGCGCGAGTCTCGCGCACGGCTTTCCAGTGAGCGCGTTTCCTTGGCAGACGGATTAGAAGATTTCGCGAAAGCGTCGCGATATCTTCATCCTCTGCTGCAATCTCGAGTCTGCTCGACGTTACCGCTAATTTAAGTGACGAGTAAGAAACCTGTAAATATCGTTTACCGTTTATCGTTTTATCGTTCGCCGTTTTATCGTTTATGTACTTGTATATTGCGTGGAGAGATGATATAGCTATGTAAGTGTATGAGTGCGAAGCTGTTGAAAGTCTTCCGAGAATGTTCCTTCCGTTACAAAAAGAAAAAAAAAGACGCGCATGAGCTCTTTCCGTCGGATTTATACGCACCTCGAACGATGAGGAGGGGATGCGAGAGGCCTCTTGTGCTATTAAGAGAATGCGTGATGCGTAAGTGTGAATCCGACGGACATTGTGAGTGTAAGAAGGTATGGAAGAACGAGAGATGAGCCACTACATGGCGTTAAGTACCCCGTAAGCTCCTATAGAACCAATTGTTAAAATACGTCTGCTTGAGGCTGAATAGTGAAAAGATCATGCGTTACCGTAAGCTTAAGATATAGAGACTTATATATATAGCTATATATATACCTATACCAAAAAAGGAAAGAGGTCCGCGCGCAAGTAAAAGCCTGCAGTCCTAGTCGATCTTGTATTATAGATTTTATTGTTATATATTATAATTGGAATAGAGATGCGATATTATACTTGCTAATCAATTCAACATACTTCGAGTTCAAGCATTTATTTACCTTTTATATAACTCATATTTTTCCAATCCAAATCCCAAAATTGCACTTTCCTATAAACCGATATATAAAGATATTCTATATTTGTATTATTTAAATGTAATTAATTTAAATTTGTTATTGCATAGTATCACAAGTAGCAGTATGAATTTGTTTATTATGTTTTCTTCAATTTCTAAAAAGTTAATTATAATAAATCATATTAGAGTATTTAGAATTTTACAAAATTAAATCAATCAAATAATCATAAAACGTTATATTTATCTTCTTGATTGGTAATTAATTAATTGAAACATTCATAAAAAAATAATAAAAACCAAAAAGATTTTAATAAACGAAAATTATCGCACAGTAAGTTTTGTGTGCTCGTAAATACAAACAAGCTGCTTATTCCCTTTTTCTGCTGAATCTGCGCAACAACTAAATCTTCGGACTTTCGGCCTTGCGAAGCTTCGGACATGAACGAACTATAACGTTTTGTAAACGCTGCAATGCCGCCGACGACGAGCCGGCCGTTAACCTGCTTGCTCAGGCAGTTAGCGTTTGTTTAACTTTAATTAATTCTCTCGCCCTCTTCGGCACAATAAAAGATAATGAAAAAGCGAACAAACAGGGCTGGCCACCTCTGGTAGTTCTCCTTCGCGGCGCGCTTCTTTTATTGTCGGACTACACTCTCTCTCTCTCTTTCTCTCCCCTTGTGCCCTTTTCTACACATATATCACCCTCGTCGTCACCTTCATTGTCCTCTGGCCCTTTCACGTTGTTGTAAAACTAGAACGGTACTTTGGACCAATTTTCCCGTTATTTGCACTTCGTTTATTAATTATATAGATATAAACACACGATTCAAATTTAAGTGGACAAATGGTTATAGGTACGCAGTGTACTTTTGTTTGAGGAAGGTGCGCGGATGTATTATACAGTAAAATAAATATCGATCAATTACTGCATATTTCAAAATAGGTATGTAAAGATACAGATGGCGATATTATAATTTTATACTTTTCAAAATTAGTGCTTTGCCTATTTAAGATATATATCAAAATTTCAAAAAAATTTATATTATTAGTATTCAATTCTTCAACTGTAGAATATTTCCTTAAACTTTACATATTTATACGATTTACTTAATCATTACTTAATAGACATGACCTCAATTTCAATATAAAGTATTCAAGCTAGTTATCCTTTACTACCGTGATTAAATTAACAATTAATATTTACACAATTATTTAAAGTTTCCGTAATTACGGATTTTTAACATGTAGAAATTTTTTGTTCTAGATTGCATTTTTATAAAACAATTTATTATATAGGTATACATAAAAAATATCTATTGTAACTCAGACAGATAAAAGTAATTATTAATTATGTCAATAAAAAGATGTATAGTTTTTAAGAATATTTTTTCGTCTTAAAAAATGTACAACTTAATTTAATTAAAAATTATAAGTATTTATTTTATTCTTTATTAAAAATGCAAACAACACACCTTTACTTTTTTATATTTATTTTTTCCAATATATTACACCTACCTAATTAATTAAAGTAATAAATGATTGACTTAATAATAAATTAATATCACATGAATTATCGCTTTATAACCAGTTCTGTAGCGCCTTTTGGTTAATAAATAGTTTTTCTACTTCTAAATCGCAGAAAATTGATTCGTTTTATTTTTAATATTTATAACTTGAAGAACATTTTGAGACTTGCTAAATATAAAAAAAAATATTTTATATTATGTTTTGTATACGTGAGAAGAATATATGTAAAGAATGTCAACTGCCCATTTTAAAAATAACAAGGTTATAAAATAGCGAGTTTCCATAAAAATTGCATTAGTTATATTAGCCAAACTTTGCATGCATTTTTATCAAAATATTATTTTTCAAAATACGGAATGATTAACATTTCTAGAGCATTTTATTTTTATGTCACCTAGAATTGTGTGAGGAACAAAGTACCTTTAATAAATATGGTATTGAAAATAATGATTTAACGTGACGTGTAGGATCAAGATTTTGAGGTTTTACAACGGTAAAATTTAAGATATCATTGTGTATTTAGAGTACAAAATTTTTCACAATGATTGCTTTTAAACATAAAAAGTTTTCAGAACTCGTAAAAGAAAAGTCTTTTTTAGGGTTTAACCCAGGCCTGCCCCCTTACGGTCTCTCCAGCATTAGATATAAAATAAATCACTAAATGATCTTGTAATATAACATTTTTTAACAACAACAAAGAAGGACTTTTGTTTTTAAAACACACGGCATTTTATATTTTTCATTTTGTTCCTAGAATAATTTAAAGGGGACTTACTCAGGGAAAAATTGAAATATAACCAATGCCTAAAAAGTTACATAGAATTGTTTATAAGTGCGTATGTATGTACAGAGTAAGTATAAACAATTGGATATAACTTTTTTGTGATTCTGTGCGTAAAATATCGCATGCAACTCATGCGTATGTTTTACACGCTCGTACGATCGATACTATTACTGTTTAGTCCCGTTTGAACTTTACGCACAGGAATCACAAAAAATAGCGTAAACAACACGGGCGCATAACTTCATCCAACACCCTCGTCACCGACAAACAATGAGTAAACAATTTTTTACGCACCACTAGCGGTGCGTAAATTTTTTTACTTGCTGTTCATTGGCAACTTGTGCGTAAATTCGCTTTTACGCACTCTTTGCGGTGACTCGTGCATGAAGTTAATTGTATTACACCCCACTAAAAAGCCCACGTTTTGCCCCTGATAAGCGGGGCGAAAGTGGCATATTTTTCCCCAAAAATTAGTTTTGCGGGGCGAAATTAAAATTAGCGGGACCAAAGTAAAATTAGCGGGACAAAAGTAAAATTAGCGGGGCAAAAGTAAAATTAGCGGGGCAAAAGTAAAATTGGCGGGGCAAAAATAAAATTAGCGGGGCAAAATAAAATTAGCGGGGCAAAAGTAAAATTAGCGGGGCAAAAGTAAATTTTTTCAAAAAGTGGCCTTTCAGTGGAGAGTGAAATAAAATACTATATGCAACACGGGGCAAAAGTGGAAGATTTTTCCCGCGGGTGAGTTTACTGCCCGAACGAGAATATTTGTCCAGAGGGTGCATTTACTGCCCGAGCGAAGCGAGGTACTATTACGCCCTTGTTGCTTAATTACTATTTAGGCATTGATTATATTTCAAATTTTCAATGGGTAAGATAAAAAAGAAATAAAATTAATGTAATTATTGAATTTTTGAAATTATTCAAGGAACACAAGAGACCTTCTAAATTGAAATTGGATGAAAAATAGAAAATCGTTTTTTTTTCTTTAGTTAACAATATTTGAGCCGTTGGCTCAACGAACGACCTAAGTCGACTTACGTCGTTTTTCCAAATTTTATTCCAGTATGTAGATATTGATTCTAAAATTATATCTGAAAGTATTGGAAGGTTCTGAAGAATTTTGACACTTCAATGAACCTTTTAAGCTGCGCACCTATGTACTGTACTTTCATGTTCCGGATTCCGAAGTCATATGTTAGAAAGCTAGATTGGGTTCCTAAATTAAAAGGTACTACTTTTGTTATTAAGAAGTATGTTACATTGGTATTCAAACCAACAAAAGCTATCATATAGTTGGGTACAAGTAATACAATAACAGTGGTGTACATTTTAAATATTTCGAAGACAACGCGATTATTTCGAGCGAATACTAGATATGGCCTGCAACAACTGCCTGCAGTAAGTGCCCATGAAGCTAAGAAGAAGAATCTTTTATTTTTAACGCGTTTACTTCAACCTACCAAATGAGAATTTTACAATCATATGTTTGAAGCCTGCAAAAAATGTAGCAAACAGACAACAGTGGCTCAAACTCGGAATCTCACAATGTAAGTAAGCGAATAACTTGATTCTCTTTATCCACAATCATATTTACTTTTTATTTGCAATATTATTATTTCTACTTTCTTATTATAAATTATTAAATAAACTACTTTTAAAGCGGATATATTTTATAATATTTCAGTAAAGTGCTTTAAAAAATGTTATATTACAAGATCATTTAGTGTGCTATACCTAATGCTGGAGGCACCACTCTATTTTTTGAAAATTGAGTTAATATATGATTTTATCTGAAAAAACTTCGTTAAAATATGTGCCTGTTGTACTTAATTCCATTGATTTTTAACAAAAAATGGTTTTAGAGAAAAGTTAATGTCACTATAACTATTTTATAATAACGTAATTATAACATTCTTAGAAATGGAGCTATGGTGTTTTCGAAATAACAACTTAAGTCCATTTCTGTGTGATATCTACATGTACAAAAACGAATAAGAACTTTTTAGTTTGTTTAATACTTTGTTTAGGTTATTTTTGCTTCCTCCTAAAAGCAGCTTTGTAAAAGTAAAAAAAAGTTTTCTTAAAAGCATGTTGGAAATATGTTTTGGTCAATTCGGAATCAAGATACACTATTTTTAGAAAATGTCCGTGTTGATGTGTTTGTGTATGTGTGTGCGTGTGTGTGCGCGCGTGCGTGCGTGTGTGCGCGTGTGTATGTGTTTGTGTGTGTATGTGTGTGTGTGTGCGCGCGTGTGTGTATGTGTGTCTGTGCGTGCGTGCATGTGTGTGCGTGTATGTATGTATATATGTGTAGCACCATATCTCGAGTAATCCACGGTTAAATTTAATGTTTCGGAGCTCATGTTTTTGTTTTTTTTTAATAGAAGGCCGCTCAAAAAATTTTTTTTTGTTTTCGATGCGTTTTTGATTTCTTATCGGTTCTTTGATTTTTGACTTTTAGTTTTTCGTTTTTTTTAATACCTTAGAAATAATATCATCGATTTAGTGATAATGCACTTGAAAGAGCTTAAAATTACCTATCTTTTCTGTTATACACGGAAACGTCATGTTTTCTTTAGACGGTTATATCTCGGAAACATCATGGAAATATATTGAAAAAATTGAGATGATCAGTAACATAGAGTACAATATTCAGTATAATTTTTTAGCCACTTTCTTTTTCTTTTGATGAGAAGAAAATCATTTTGTATAAAAGATCTACTTTCTATGTCAAAAGATAACTTAAGTTAAACGGCATTATTCTGTCTGAAATTTTGCAGAAAGGTAACTTTTAACTATCCCTTGGCTAACAAGCAGAGTGTCACACCTCCAGGTCATGGAATTTGATGGAACTTTGGAAGGTGTTCTCTGGTACCTAAAAATGAAGCCTAGTATCCGTAATTTCGCCTCATAGGTCCGTGAGGACAAGATATGACCGTGTGTTCAAAATACGCGTCATTTCAGTAAAAAGTGGTACCCATACTTCGTATCATAACTCTGCAAGTTACTTTGCTAGAGAAATGATGTAATAAGATAAAAAAGTTGACTAAAAAATTTATGAAAATGAGGATTCTCACCTCTTTAAATTGAGTAGTTTTCCATGCATTTTTGTCATAATTTTTGGTTGTTCATAGCTATGCAACAGAATAATATTTTCATATGTAACAAAGCATAAAATAAAGCTCTTATAGTCAACTTTTTTATCTTATTACATTATTTCTCTAGCAAAATAACTTGCATAACTTGAGTTATGATACGAAGTACAGGTACCACTTTTTACTGAAATAATGCGTAATTTGAGCACCACTGGTCATATCTTGTCTCCAAGGGCCTATGAGACGAAACTACGGGTGCTAGGCTTCAGTTTTAGGTTCCAAGAAAACACCTCCCAAAGTTTCATCAAAATCCGTGACCTGGATGTATGACACTCACCTTGTAAGTTTTTTGCCCAGAAATTGAGGACTTTTATTTTTTAAGATATTTGTGGTTACGTTTCTTTCAAACTTTCTTTTAATCGCTTATATTTCGAAAATGGTGAGGTCACTTTTTGTCAACTGGGGCTTATTTTTTTTCGTTTCTAAAGATTCTAAAGTAAAAAGAAATTTTAAGATTCATCAACTCGTTTTTGCTTTACAACGATTTTTCTATTTCACGTTATTCTGTAATCAACGAGGAAAATTAATTTGATATGTAGAAATAATATGATCGCTTCAGTCTAAATGCACTTGAAAGATAATAAAATTATCTATCTTCCCCGATACGAAATTTTTTATAAGCTATTTTCCTTCTTGGGTTATACACGAAAACGTCATTTTTTTAAATAGCGATATTTTGGAAACATATGATGAAAAATCTTAATACATAAATTAAGATGGAAAAAGGTTTCCACTATCTCTTGGTAGTCTTGGTTGAGCTCTTTGACCAAAATATGAAATCTTTTATTTTTCAAGATATTTGAGGTTATATGTTTTGTATTGATTTTTCAGATTTCAGATTCATCGACTCGATTTGTTTTATAATGATTTTTCATTTTTATGATTTTTTCTTAATTTGGGTGCTTATTTCTTGAGTATTAAGCGGTAATTTTTGTCTATTCAAAGCTATTTTTTTTGTTTTTTGATAAATATTCAAAATTTAAAAAACTTTTTAGATTTCGTCAATTTGTTTTTGTTTTATAACGATTTCTATAATCCATACTTTTTCTTGTGGTGTTATATTAAATTAACTCTCTATAAACTTAAATGTTTTACTAATTATAATAATCTAATCAATTTTTATCTTTTTTTTATGAACATACGAAATAAAAAAAAAAGATTCTTCGATTCTTTTTTATTTTCTAACAATTTTTCTATTTTCGATATTTTTAAATCAATAATGCATTTTTTTATCACAAGCTTATAATTTTTTGTAATTTATCTTTTGAAAACAATCAATGGTAAATAGCACATCAGTTTTGAGATATTAATAAGATAGGAATAGAGAAATATAAGAAAAATGTATTAGAATAAAGAAATTCATTCTGAAACAATTTATTTAGTTTGATGAAGCTAAGTGCCAATGAATTGGCAGCGATTTTTTGTTTAGAATAAATCCCTTTTAAAAACTTGTTAACGAAATAACCATTTAAGGGGATTACCTAGTGTGAAATATTTTTAAAACGGCAGGAATCGACAGCACAGCTGCTTGAGGACCATAAATCAGTAGTTATAACTTAAGCAGGCTGATAATCTTTTTATATGAAGCATAAATTATTAATAATGGTTCATTGATTATTCATCGCGTGTAAATATACAGAGAGATCTACCGCTAAAGCAGACTATATATATATATATATATATATATATAAAAAAAAACTCAAAATATTATATATTTCCAGGGGTCGCTAAATTCTATCCTGAGTTCAAATATGCAAAATTAATTTATTTAAGGTGAGACTATTACGTTATCTAATCTAAATTATTTTACTTGTAAAATAATGTACGCGTATAACTTTGTTAAAACATTCAGTTTTGATATTTAATAGGTTTTAAAACATTCTTACAATAAAATTATAAAGATTAAGAAAATGTAATAAAAGTTTTTTTGATTTGTTGGCCGAAAAATACCAGTGTTCTATTTTAAACAATTTGGTTGATAAATAAGATTTCATGTCCTACTTGACTTATATTTTTAAACACTTTAAACAAATTGTTTCAATAAATTAATTTTAAGTTCAGATTTAAATTCAACGACCCCTGAAACCAATTAACATACATTTCGTTTATATACGTACAATTTCTGAGTTCCTTCAACGTATGAAAAAGTTAATAGTTTTTCTTGAAACGGCCGCCATTGGTCACCTATATCCAAGTAGTAGTTGGAACTCATCAATGATGCCTGTGTTTGATTTGTGTAAAATATGTTTTCATCCCATGTTTAGGGAAGCCTGGATATGTGGATAGCCTGATTCGTGTAAAATACCCAGTAGGTCTTAAATATGTCCAGGCCTCCCTAAACATGAGGTATCAACTATATAATACGTTTTACACATTTGAATAGTCTGAAACCTGCTAGCTAGTTTTCGTCGTAAATCTGAAAACATCATAAACGTGATGGTCTTTATAGCAAAGACGCTAATCGTGTTAGTTTTTGTGGCAAAAGAGCAAATCCTTCTAGACTTCGCAAGAAACTAAAAAAACAGGATATTCTTGGTAAGTCGACATGAGAGCTAAAATAGGACTGATTCATAATAAGGTTAAAAACAGCGTAAAAGTAAGGAATGATTTTTGTAGCCCTATCTTGACGTTTTGTCTCGCTAATTTTTGTGGGAGCGAATGAGTAGCCTTAGAAACTATGTACACAATTTCTAACATTAATTATTTTTATGAGGAACCAAATTAAGACTTGAAAAAGCAAATGAAAAAATCGATTTTATTATCTTGTTAAAAAGGTCGGCGTTTTATATACATCTCGGTAATTCTTTCACATTACAGTACATTGTGCAACTAGGGGGTAAATTGGCTTTTTCTAAGCGAGGATGATGATTGAGCACGAGTGAGACTCGAGTACTCAAATCATCAGCTGAGTCTGAAAAAGCCCTTTCCACCCGTGTTACACATTGTATTTTTTATAACAAGTGTGTGAATAAAACCTTTTTCATGCATGCAAAGAGAATGGGCATTTCGAGTCGTTCACTAGACCTAAGAAATAAAAATAATAAACTTTATAAAAAAGAAATTAAACTATTGAAAAAAATTTTAATTTTGAAAATGACTAATTTAAAGAAAAATAAAATTTTGGAACATGAATACATTACCTCCCGCTCCGGGAAAGACGCTTCTCACGCATGTGTTGAAAAAAGATTATTTTATTAAGCACGTGTAAATTTTTTTGATCAAATTGAGCAGTAGAAAAACTTTTGTATCTATATAAATAATAATAAATAAAAAATATTATTTCGAGGTTAGAATAACAGATTTATACTTGTTAAATAAGTTGGCCACTTTACATCTCGTTAATTCGCCCACCATTACAAAGCGCTTTAAAAACTGCACTTATAGTAAAAATTTTCTCGCAAATTTATTACGAGAAAAAAATTTCGTTCAGATATCCAAAGTTCTTATACTACCCTAGCTACGTTAGAGATTCGACTCATCTATATTTTAGAATAATATTACCCACGTTATATCCCGCTAATTTTTATACAGTATTTTGCATTGTAGATCTCAATATAGTTTTGAATTTTATAGGCATACAATCACGGGAAACATTAATTTAGTGATTTGCTTAATACAGTTTAAACAGAGGTTAGAATGTATAGATTTTAACATTTAAGCACTTGCTCAAAATGCGCAAAACGTTGAATTTGTGCAAACATGAAGTAAAATAATAAAAATAATTATAAATAATCATTAAATTTAAGTTTAAATTAATATTTTTAATCATGAGATGTACCTATGTGGATTAAAACCTCGACTTACAATTAGTTATAATATCTTATAAAAGGTTTTTTGTAAAATCAAAAACTTTATCATTTTATGAAACGAAAATATATTATTTTATTTATTTTAGAATATTCCATATTTTTATAATATTTTTAGAAAATCGCTCTTTTATCTTAAATCGCTCAAATAGTTTTGTAGTTTTACGCTAATATTTTTTTGCTAAATAATAGATACTTTACTTACTAATATTAGATTATTATTATTATACTTCATATTTACACAAATTCCACGTTTTGCGCATTTTGAACAATTACAATTATTATTAGATACAAAGTTTTCCTCATGCTTAATTCAATCATAAAAATGTACACATGTTTAATAAAATAATCTTTACTTGAATGGGAAAGAATTATCGAGATAAAACGCCGACCTTTTGAACAAGAAAATTAAAATCGATTTTTTATTTACTTTTTCGAGTCTCAATTTGGTTCCTCATAAAAACTCCCACGAAAGTTAGCGGGAGAAAACGTTTATATAGGGCTACAATAGTACATTGTGCAACTAGGGGCAAAATTGGCTTTTTCTAAGCGAGGATGATGATTGAGCATAAGTGGGAGTAGAGGGCACCGAAGACGCCTGAGACGAATCAAATCAAATCAAATACTTTGAAGAATATTTTCCTAAAAATTTAACCGAATTCATTAATTTGGTGTGCGCCAGGATAAAATTAAAGTTTAAAAAGCAAGTTATTGGCAAAACAGTGTTTTTATTAAAATAGTGGCTTTATTGAATAAACACACCATAATTTTAGAAAACTATTCATTATAAATATATTTTACATATCAATAACTATTAGAACACATCTGACTTGTATAATATAGTATTTAACCTACAAAATTTGAAGCAAAAAATTATTATTCACTTCCCGAAAAACGTAAATCAATGCATATAGGTGAAAAAATTATGTTAAATGACAAAAAGATCTTTTCGTAAAGCGTTTATTGTTCATTGAAAAAAATTAATACCATCATAAATATATTTTTACTTGATGAGTTAATAGTTCAACTGACTTTTTAAACAAAAAACCGCGGCCAATTCATTGGCACTTAGATTCCTCAAATTAAATTAATTGTTTCAATATGAAATTCATTGTTTTCATATATTAATTTTAAATTGTTATATCTTTCCGAAATAGAACCGTTTAAACTAAAAACTACGTTCTCGTGTATAACAAAGGAAGGGAAAGAGCCTATCCAAAATTTGCGGTTGTAAAAGATAGGTAATTTTATGCTGTTTTTATTGCATTTACACTAAATTGTTAATAATATTTTTAACATGTCAAAAAACTCGAAGATCTAAAACTCAAAAATCGTATAATAAAGAAATCGATCAAAGAGAAAATGAGTCAATGAGTCTTTAAATTTTTTTTTAATTTTGAAAGTTGATTATAAAACGATAAAAATGAGCCCTGTTTGGTAAAAAATGATGGTGTCATTCTCGAGATATGAGCGATCAAAAAATGTTCAAAGAATACATAACAAATATCTCGAAATATATCAAGGTCGTTATGATCTGGACAAAAAAATCGTTCAAGAGATAGTAAAAAGCTACTTTCAGATTAACTGCTTCGGATTTACTCTAGTTATCGTGGTTGACTAAAAATCGATGCTTTTTACAAAAAGATTTTTTGCCCTTCAAGAGAAAAAGAAGCCTAAAAAATTTTACAGAATATTCTTCTCTATATTCCTAATCATCTCATTTTTTTGAAAAATTTTTCTTTATATATTTCACAGATATAACTTTTTGAAAAAATGACGATTTTCTGTAAAAAACAAAAATGCATCGAAAAACAAAAAATATTATTTTTGGGCCGCCTTCCCTAAAGAAAAACAAAGAAAATGAGCCCGGAAACATTAATTTTCACTCTGTATAGTTCAGAGTATTGCGGATCCATACACATACTCACATACAATTACACACACACGCACGCACGCACGCACGCACACACGCACGCACGCATATACACGCAGATACTCACGTCCATACAGACATTTTCTAGAAATAGTGTATTTTGATTCCTAATGTCTCAAAACATATTTCTATAATGATTTTAGCATAAGTTTTTCTTACCACCAAAAAACTTTTAACAAAATTTTCATCTAAAAATCGTACATCATTTTTAAAAGCTCTGTAAAAATATTAATTTTCCATAATTTTATCAGATTGAGGTGTATATTTCGCTGAATTTCATGAAGAAATCGAAGCCCTTTTTCTTCAGAACAAGTTTAGAAGTTTCCAGACGCTACGCAGATAAGCAGGTCTGCGCGGTTGGATTGTAGAATTCAACCCTTAATATCCGACCACCTTTGATGTTTTTTGACGCAAAATATGTTTTTGCTATTTTTGAACAGTAGAAAATATATGCTAAAAGTTTCAAAATAATTAGTTGATTTCTACTGCTTAAACAAGATCCTAAGAAAAGCACGTCAATGTTGGCCGTCAAATATGATCTTCCCCCTTAAAAGAATGCTCTCTAAGAGGAGTTAACTCAGAATTGGTTTATTGAAAACTAATACTATTGTGTAAGTTAGGAAAAATACACTTGTTAAACAGAATAACAAACAACAACATTTTTATAATTATTTGAATTTTTCTTTTTTACCAAAGTAACTACTTTATCTTCAAAAAGAAAGTACATCTACTTAAGCAATACATGCATAATTTTCACACATGTATCGTAAAAATGAAAATTTTCGTTTTGATATCTAATCGATTTATAAGTCAGGTTCTACTTGAAATGGCTATGAATCATTGTCAAAAAAAGAAAATGCTACCAACCATTTTGTCACTATAACGGGGGTGCAGGTAATGTGGCCACCTTAAAGAACTTTCGATTCCCAGTAGATATTTCGGATTTTGAGGGTTCGGAAACTATTTAGACGTGTTATTTGAACCTTTAACTTTAATACCTCATGAGCTTTTTGCAAATAAAATTACTCTCTAAATTTTAATTAAAGAAGTTCTAAGTAGTTATAAATTGGCCACTTTACCAACACTATGTCTATCAGTTCTTATGGTAAAATCCTATAGTAAGTGCTTCAAACAGTCAAAACTAGCCCAACAGAGACTTCCTTTATGTGTTAATTAATACATGGTGCCGTAGCGTATGTCTTGGTGTCGATATTTTGGGATTAGTATAGGGCTAGGAATTTTGAAGAAGCAACCGCTGTTTCTACCGACGTTAATTGCCTTTTGCCTTGCAATGTATTCGTACAGCCACTTTACTAACCGATAAACGGCAATCACACTGAAAAAATGGTTTCTTTACATGCATACACTGCGTAAACATGATACTATCTTATAATAAGGGATCGCTAGCAGGGAGGTCACCGCGTCTCTGAACATCTATTGTCAGAATACATATCGGCGCCTGAGCGGAAGAACCTCCTATCTCAGATTGCGCGTGAAGAACCTCTTATCTCGGTCGGCGCGTGAAGAGGCTCCTAACTCGGCTCGCGCGAAGAACTTCTTACCTCGTCGCGGCGAAGAACATCCTATCTGGCTCGCGCGAAGAAGCTCCTAACTCGCAACGGCGAAGAAGATCCTATCTTGGCCCGAACTAAGGAGCTCCTCATGTATTATTCGTATAATATTATTATATAATAATGATATAATAATATTATACAGATGATATATGAGGACATCTTGTAATATATTTGTAAATAAAAATCTATTTTTTGTAACACAAGCACGATTTTCGCGTTTTTCTGTACTTATTAAGCGGGCCTAAAGTACAATTTTTTAGACCGGCGGGCGCAAAAGTAAATAAGCGGGTGCAGAAGTAAAGAATCGGACGCAAAAATAAATAAGCGGGCGCAAAAGTTTCTTTTGCGCCCGCTAAAATTTTTCGGAAAATTGCTATTATATATATATATTTAGCTCCGCTGAATATGCTAGAAAAACGCAAAAATCAATACATGCGTTACAAAAAGTATGGTGTGCATCAAGACCAAATTGGGCTGTTTTAGACCGAGTGTGGAGATTGCAGTACGAGTTGAAGGTGAGCTAGCACGAGCCGAAGACGAGTGCGTTTGCGAGCACAATATACTATTGTATTTATTTTTAATAAAATATTAAATATAAACTTCTTCGCGCATGCCGAGATAGGATCTTCTTCGCCGCTGCGAGTTAGGAGCTTTTTCGCGTGAGCCGAGATAGGATATACGTCATAAAAACAAACATTTTTTACAATAACTTAATCTCACATAATAATATGAAAGTCAATATATTATAAAATAAGAGGTTTTTGTCAGCCTAAAAAATATTTTTAATCAAAATTCCGGTATTGTACAATTAGATATCGTCAAATTTAGACTTTAAAAAAAGCAAAGTTGACAAAACAGTGGAGATTTTTTTATTTGTTATCCGATTGTAATTTTGAAGGTCTCATTTTGTTCCTTGAAAGATTTCAGGGGGACTTACCCATATAAAAATTAAATAACATAGAATAATCTGCATAGTTACAGCCTATAGTTTATAAGTCCATACACGTGTTTTTGTAAGTTTGAGCGTGTACAAGTATAAAGTATAGGCTGTAACTTTGCAGGTTATTCGATGTTATTTAATTTTTATATGGGTAAGTCCCAATGAAATCTTTCAAGGAACAACATAAGAGCTTCAAAATTAAAATCGAATAACAAATAGAACAGTCTTCACTGTTTTGCCAACTTTTTCTTTTTTAAATTCTAAATTTGACGATATCTAATTTTATAATAACGGAATTACGATAAAATTTTTTTTTTATTTTGACCAAATCCCCTTATTTCTTAATATATTAACTTTCATATCATTATGTGAGATTAAAATGTATTAAAAAATGTTTGTTTTTAATGACATATATCTACGCATACAACCTCCTTAAGAGGTTCTTCGCGCGAGCCAAGATAGGAGCTTCTTCACGGGCCGACTGAGATAGGAGGTTCCTCCGCTCAGGTGTCGATATACTGTAGGCTGTAGGAGTTACGGCGCCCCAGAATAACGCATACAGCGAGATCTCGTGTAGGTAGCTACATTACCTGCATGGTCACATTACCTGCACCTACCTTAATATGTGAGCCATGTGTAGCCGATATGGCCCACATATGCTTTGAGTTTTTACCATAGCTAAGTTATGGAAAATTTCTATTAGGACCGGTTGGATAATAAAAAGAAACACAAAAGCTGGCATACAGAATATATTTTAGTTGATAATATGCATATAGGGGAGGGTGATATAATTCATTGAGGTTTAGATGTCTGCATTAGTTCATAAACTAATAAAAAAATCGTAAGAAGGGCCATCTGGTGATACAGTTCGATTCGCACTTGCTCCAAACTGTTCCGGTTGTTATTGATTATAAGCGAATAAATAAAGTAGTTTTACACAAAAATATTAGTATAATTGGAAACTAGATATTTTTGGCTCTAAAGTGATATATAAATTATTATTTTTGCGTACAGTATAATAGTTGATGTTGGTGGATTCCGTTTTTCCGCGTTGGGTTCGACCCTAAGCACGTTTTCTGTGAATCATCGTGAGGCTGTCTTTGCTTATGGATCTTAGTATATCCGACTATTTTACAGATTAAGTCTGTATTTTTGCTTAAGCTGCCTTTCACCCGAGTTACATCTTTGGACATAGAATAATAAAATATAAGTAAAAAAGTTTTTATCGCCGGCTTCGAGTGTTCATAACCTAAAAAAATTTTGTGTCGATAATGTGCAGTAAAATGATTTGCCCTTACTGTAAAAAAAGTGTTATTGCCTAAATCATGTGCTGATCAGATATTTTCCTGTGATAAAAAAGGGATTTTTAAGTGCTGCAACATCTCTCGTTTTGCTTCTTTAAACTCCATCAAGGATGATTTGGCATCTCACTCGAGGGACCTAACGTCGTTAACCAGCAGCAGGCTCGGCGCCAGCATCAGGACATGCAGGGAACAGGTGCTGTTCCCCGTAACGTACCCTCTAAAACGTACCCTCTAAAACCCAGATCAGCAAACAGCTCTCGTGCTGTTTCTCCTACTAACACTGTTGAAAATCTGACTTCTGCTAGCTCTTCTACACGACTCCAACTCCCTGCTGCTCAGATTGATAACTCAACTTTGCTGTCTGAGATTCAGGATTTATCTAGAGTCGTTGAAATTCAACTTCAACGCACAAATACCAGACTAGCTAACATTCAAGGGCAACACGCAGGGCTAACCCAGCGTGTTGAACAGAGAAGATCCGAGATTACTAATTTAAGAAATAGAGTTGTTGAGTGCACAATTAGAATAAATGAATTGCAACATGAAAACGAAAGTGCCGCAGCTGGCTGTGGTCAGGATTTCCCAGCGGGTGGCCAGAATATGACTTATTTTGTCTCTGAGATACAGGATAGACTCGTCAGAGCTTCAAATCTTATCATCTATAACTTAGCAGAGGGTCCTAATGGACAAGAGGGTGTTGGAAACATTAGGCGTCTTCTCTCTACTATACAGCAGATTGATGTCAACTACATCACTGCTCGTAGACTTGGTAGAATTATAAATGGTAACAACCCTCGCCCGGTGGTGGTTAGCCTTCGCAAAAAGGTTGAAGTTATACGAGTATTGCGGAACCGTCATCTCCTGCCCAAATCTATCTCGGTCTCATCGGATAGGACTCCAGCTCAACGAGAACAACTTAGAGTTTTAATTTTTTTTTAATAATAAGAAGACGATCGAGTATATCCAGGGAACTCCCACATTGGTTGATGAAAATAACGCCAGCAATAACAACAACAAGAATAGAAATAATAGATCTAACAATCCTAATGCTTCAAAAAACTAAAACGCGCTTGTGACGGTAAGAACCCACTAATATATTAATTATCTCAATGTTCGTTCACTTAGTAAAAAGCTAACAAAATTGAAGACTTCAATTGCCTAGCTCTCGTACCCACCTGATATTCGTGTTCTTATAGAGCTTGGTTGAAACCCAAAGTTCTCTCATCGGATTTAGGATTGTCAAACAATAATATTTAGCGCAAAGATAGAAATGAGTATGCTGGTGGAGTCTTTATCGCTATACATAAGAAGCTAATGGTTATATTGTCTTTCAGCTGTCCAAGTTCAGAATGCTCTTCTTAAGGCTGGATCTGGGTACAAGGAAAATCTATTTGGACTGATTCCTAATATAGTATAGTAATAAATCCTCCTTGGATAATTGAATAATATTGAATAATTATTTATTATTTGGCTTAATTTATATGTTATGCATGTATTATTGAAGAAAAATGGCTTAGTATTGAAATAATTATCATGAAGTATGTATACACATTTTGTTAATTTAAAAGCATGAAAAGCGGAAGGATTGGAGGTTACGCAAAATTTTATTAATTCCTACGCTGGTTAGTACTGAGTCTTAATCTGCGTAGTACTGTAAACCCGTTTTACCCTTCGTCTAAGAATTCCTACTATAGTATAGTAATCATTACTAACTCTTTCTCTCCGTGTATAGGGTAATTCTATAGAGATTTGGAAGAAAAAAACTAGTGGGAGACGTATAGTTCATGTATACTCAATATGTTCTGCCTTTATTTTTTGTTCGTTAATCATTAATAAAAATTTATGTATCGAAAGGGATTAAAATCTATAAATATCATATATGCATAATTCACTAGCTTTTTACGGGTTAAATAGCGTAATAGTTTCTATAGCCATGTTGGGCCATATTGGGTACACAGGCCATATTGGGTAAAGTCACCTTATAATATATTATAATTTCACTATGTAAAGATTGCTAAAGATGCATGCACGCACACAAGAATGCACGCGCACACATACAAACATTTTTTAAGATTATATTCGGACTTCTGAAGGCATAAAACATGATCATACGTTAAAAAATACAACAAAAATCGCCGTCACAAAACTTTCTCTTTGAGAAAGCAAAATTATTCTTTGGGGAGTTGTTTTTCAACCACTTATTGAAGAATTTATAAATAATGTTAAAAATAATATTTTTTCTTGAATATTTTATGTAAAATATATGTTTTATATATTAGTCAAGTCGGAAATTACGGGTACTTTACAAATGTATGTATATTTTTTATTTTTGACCATATACATACATACACACACGGATATGTATACACACGCACGCACGCACGTGCACATACGCACACCCGCACACACATATACATACACATGAACAAGTACATGCACACACACGTACGAAAGCACATGTACGTACGCACGCAGCGCCTACACACACCCACCCTCACACACGCACACGCACATGCACATATATGCACACACGCATACACACACATATACACACACGCACGTGCACACATACACGCACGCATATACGCACACATGCACACACACGTACACTCGACGGACAAAATATCTGATTCGAATGATGGAAATCCTTCCATGGGGTAGCAAAAATGTGCATTTGATCCAATGAAATTGTAGTATTTAAAAAAAATTCAAATCGTTTGAATCATATATTTTGTTCATTGAGTGTACATATTGAGTGTTAACAGACATTAAGAAAATCTATTTTTCTGACTCAGGAACCTCGAGATCATCGAAATATATTTGGGATTTCAAATATTTCATTGTTACAAAGCTTTAATTCTCTTTGAGAAAGCAATAACATAGGCAAAAAGTACATATATTGTATCCAAAAAATGCAAGATATTTAGTAAATTAAATGATTTATAGTTAATTAAAGCCTAATGTCGTTACCACAGAAGTGACAATATCTCTTCGGTGGTAAAATCTCAGGAACTTCGAATTTTTCTGTCACTCAATCTTTTAGATTTTTAAAGGCTGTAATTCGTCTTTCTGATGAAGCACATAGTTTTTCCATGGTTTAAATGATGTATTTAGCTTTAAAGAATGTATCCTTCAAGTATGGTTTAATTTTACAATTAATAGGATTTAAAAAAAACATAAAAATTAGTCTATTTTTGCTTACTTTAGTGACATCTTTTTATCTATGAAGCAAATGTATCGCGTTTTGAATCATTACAAAAAAAATTATAGAACATACTATACTCAGACAAAAATAATTTAAGCCCTTACTCAATGAGTTGTGCTTTTAATTATGAAGTAATAAATATTTGAAGACTTTATGACTGCCTTGTCACTTTGGAGCTTTAGAAGTATTGAAATATAAATGTATTGTTACGCATCAACCTTAAATAGCACAGTATTTATTGATTAAGGGCTTAAATTGTTGTTTTTGGCGTGAGGAATGTGCTATGGATAAAAATATGTAACTAAAATAAGCAAAAATAGACTAATTTTGATTGCTATTAAAATCGATGGCAAAAGATTAATTGTAATTGAGCCCAACTTGAATAATTTTTTTTATGCTAAATACATAATTTAAACCATTGGAAAAAGTATGTGCTTCATCAGAAAGACGAATTACAGCTTTTAGAAGTCTGAAATTTAGAGTCACAGAAGAGTTAAAAGTTCCTGAGATTTCCTCAAATATGCTTTTCTCAACATCAAAAGAAATGCAAATTTCGATACCACTAAAATAACTAACAAAACAACAAGAAACTAACTGAATAATTTATATTATCCTTTATTTTACAAATAAAGTTAAATTTTCATAATAATGATGAGTATATTTACGGAAACAATCAGTTTTAAAACCGATACATAGTATTTTATTAACTTAAACAGCTTTAAAATATTAGAAAAAAGTGGGAACATTTTCTGTAAATCATCTATACAGAATGAAGTCATCTTAGAGATCATATATAGAGGAGACCGAGGCCAGGTAAGCCTCGGGGAAAGTGAGCTTTCTATATATCTGACATAAATAAAACATTTGTACTAATTTCACTTATGTAATGAAATCATTGTTATATTGGATAATTTTATTATATAAGTGAAATTAGTATAAACGTTTTATTTATGTTAGAAATATAGGTATAGAAAGCTGACTTTACCCCGATGCTCGCTTTGCCCGGACCCCTAAATAAATGTAACGCTTACGTGATTTTACATCTTAAATCATTCCAGTGTATGTAAACTAAAGTTCATAATAATATGTATTTATAAATCTTATTTTTTCTTATTAAAAAGTAGTCTGCTATTTTCGAAGAAAATAAAGCTGCTAAAATCAAAAGTGCAATTTGTAAAAATAATTCAAAAATCGATGGTAGGTCAAATATTCTTCTTTGTGTTTATCACATCATAAATGGCATCGCGAGGAATTATCTTTTCAAAAGTTTATTGTAGAATCGCGTTTAATATCTGACAGTTAATAACTGCCTTACAGCAGCAATTTATTAAATTGAAGAGCGATTACAGAATTATGACTATCGAAAAAGAAACTTTTGACACTCGAAAACGGGCTCCTACTCCGATTCCTCTTAATTCCATAATTCGTATCAAAACGTTCCTACTTTTGGGTAGCCGCAGCGCGCGCTGTAATTATCTGGCGAGATTCGGAAGAGGCCTTGAGACATCCTCTGTTTTTTCTCAGCGCAAGAAGCAAGAAGAGACGGAAGATGAAAAATGACGCTGCCTTCGCCACACAAAAAAGAAGGTACACACAGGCTGAAAAAAATAAAGGATCGCGCACAGCGGCGGCAAAGTATAAACCGTCGCTCGTGTGCGTCAGTCTGCGTGTATATTACACGCAGCAACGCTTCCAAATGTTCGCTGTTGTTCACAGTTTCACGCAACATATACGTATACGTAGGCGGATAATGATTTTCTGACTGTATACGTATCATTTGGAGTAAGCCTGCAGTTTCCTCCGGGTCTGCGCTTGATTTAGGAAGCGATTACCTTTCCGCCTTTCGGGATAAGTCATCAGTGTGCGTATGTGAGAGAGGAGCCGGCAATCCCAGGAACCGCGTCGTTCTGATTATTGTAATTAAAGTGTTTCTAGCGAGTCCACTAAAGAGGTGGATCGAGCCTAGCAGCGAGTCCCTCGAGCGCCGGCTACCTGCGCTACTCGCCTTACTACCTTACTCTCTGCCGTGCTATGCTTTGCTCTGCTGTGCTCTGCTCCCAAACAAAGTCGGTATATAATGTGTAACCGTGATAGCTGTTAGCATGTATACATGGAGGAGCCATCGAGCAGCGCGCGGCACTTAATGACAGAGATACCCCCGAGATTTCACGGATTTTTGCTTATTATATCCTATACCTTTTGCGTCTACTGGAAGAAGTCAATCATCTGTCCGGCCCATTGTGTCCGCCTATTGATTGGGAAAATTCATTAATGTAGACGAGTTTGAAACTCTTTGCTACCAGGCAATTATTATTATCGCCTGCAATACATCTTCAGGACTTACAAAAGAAAGACGTCGTTTTATTGAACATAATTTACCTGCTATTCTTTTATAAATAACCGACACGAATTTTACAATGGATTGAAATATGAATAAGTATGTACATGTATTTATAGCTGAAACTGTAGTATATAATTTCTTGTACCTAAAGATGACAACTACTATTAGTAATTTTGCCTAACGCATAGTTAATTTAAAGTTATATCTTATGGGCTATTGTATTATTTATATACTGCTGTATTCGGGCTGTACAACGTTAAAAATTTTATGTAACTAAACTTATTTGTTTAACTACATTAACATTCTAAAGGGCTGAATTTATACATCCAAATAAATAGTTGAATGCCTTTTCTGTACAACATTGAAATAGGATCTTTACATAGTTATGATAAAAAAGCAATCCAACATCATCAAATTTGTAACGTTGTAATGTGAGATAAAGCCAATATGGGTGATTTTCAGTGAACTGTCAAATTTCCTGCCTACGATAATCTACATATCATACAAAAATTAAACGAGTCTTGTAGTTTCCAAATAAACATAAAAAAGATTCAACTTTATCTATACGGAGAGAACGCAACGTCACTAACTGATGTCTTGCGCAATACTGGTTATGTTAGCGATGGAAATTGTCAAAATTATTGCAAAACGCAATAATCATAAATGTGCAAGACATCACTCAGTAATATTTTATTCTCTCCGTGTATTACATAGAGTGACCATACACTATTTATCATGAAAGTTATAGACTGTACAGTGGTCAAAATGTTACCTCAAAATATGTCATGTTCTTAGTTGAAAAACTACTCTTTTATTGTATATTTATCGTTTAAAGATACATCTTAATGTCAAAATCACAATTTTTTGTATAAAAATATATAGAATCTGATGAATTATTTGTTAATCCGCTAATAAATCAATTGTAAAAAATAAGAAAGAATACAATTCTCTACTGTAATGAAGTGCTCTAACAAATGTTATATTAGCAGAATCTAAATTACCATCAATTTAAGGTAGTACTATCGGTACTCCGAGAGTCAAATGTGTGTTTGGTCGGTTTTGACTTACGTGGTAGGCCAAATCGTGTGCGTAAATGGTTAGTGAGCATGAAAAATGTTATTCGTTTGCTTATATTAGCTCTCCAAATTGGTGAATCATCATTTGGATTTTTGCATTATATTTATAGGATATTAAATATATATTTTTCAAATTTTGATGATTGAAACTGTCGAAAAAGTGAGTTCCCATAAGGCTACGTGTTAAAAACATAAAAATGTAAATATAAAATTCTTAATATCTTTTTTCTGGATTGATGTAGCTTTCTAAAAAATTATATAAGTAAGTTTGAGGAGAAAACGTACTAGTATACAAAATTTCAAATCTTTCTGAATACTAATTCGAAACAGATCGTACTCCCTTAAGAAGAGTCCGTATCTTCTGTCCTTTTTTTAGTTTTAGCCATTTATTCAAATTGTAGTTTGTTAATTGAAAATCTAAAAGTTGGCCTTAATTGGTATTAAAATAAGGAATATTTTGAGACCTTAAAAAGTATCTAACATTATTTCCTTTTCGAGAAAACTTCGGAACGGAAAGCCAACCTCAATTTTCAGGTTCCGAAGTTTTCTCGAAAAGGAAATAATGTTAGATACTTTTCAAGGTCTCAAAATATTCCTTATTTTAATACCAATTGCGGCCAACTTTTATTTTTCAATTAACAAACTACAATTTGAATAAACAGCAAAAATGTGATTAGACAAGGACAGAATATCTTCTGTCCTTGTCTAATCACATTTTTATACGGCCTCCTCTTCAAATTTCAGTTTAAAAATAACGTAGGAAAATATCCATCAGTTTCAAAAGAAAGTAAAGAATACAAACACAAAAGAAAAAGACTAGTTCAACAATGTAGGTATGGAGGAAACTTTTGATAAAATAAAGAAAAAACTTCGTGTCAGTACCAATTTTGATACATATACAAAATTTATAGTTAATATATTATTAACAAATTATCAACTTTAGAGTGACACTAGTAAAGTTTCGAGATTGAAATATGTCAGATGAGAGTGTGTACTATGTAAGAAACTAAACATTTCGATTAAAAAAAGTTATCCTAAAACATCTTCATTTTCACGGAAGAATATACAGCCTTAAGGTGATGTTAAATCCCGTGTTACTGGTAAATAGGGGGGCCCACTTTCTTCATTCATTTTTAAATTTTAAGAAAACATCTCTCTGATAAGTTGTTTTTTTTGATTGGAATAACAACTTTACATAGAGATATTTACTCAAAATTGAAAATGAAATGACAAAAGTGGATCCTCGTATTTGTCGGTGACAGGTGGCTTTAGCATCACCTTAAGGGGGCCAGCCTGAGTTAAATTCTGTAAAAAGTCATTATCCATTATATCGATCGCCCTTACGAAGACTAGCACACTTCAGATTTCTCAAATACACCTAGTTTTTTGCAAGGCTACTTATAAAAAACTACAACCTTTTAGATCTTTTAATACTTACTAAGACTTTCTTAGATCCTCTGAGAAAATGATAATTTTAGTCGATATACACTGTACAATTATTTTGACGTAATCTAAGTCCATGCAAGTATTTATATCTCAAATGTGTATGTTATATGTGAGTTTGACAGGATTTAGACCCCTCTAAGTGGTCTTTATAGTTCCCTAAAAATTCGCTAATCTACATTTTTCATGGTGATCGAAGTTTTAGACTATTCTTATAACTATTCTTATATCCGAAAAACAAATCGTGAATGCGAATATACTACCTATGCGAATATGCCCAATTATGTTATCTGGTGTTACGGATGAATGGGAGACGAGGTAGGCAGCGAAAAAAGTAGACGACGGGACTAGAACCCAGGTCCCCAGTGTGCGAGTCTCGTGCTCATACCACGGAGCTAACGTCTACGATACAGGCCAAGTGCATCGTAGTCCGGCTCCTCTTATCGCTGACTCGTCTCATATGCTCGCGCTGCAAGCGTTGCAGACGTGTGTGTCTGTGACACTTCCCCCCTTTGAGGCGAAGCCGTCCTCGGCTTCCGAACTTCCTTACCGATGCAGTGCTGCTTTCTTGTGCAGTCATCTGCCTTACCACACAGCTCAGAGGCCTGGTGCGCATGGTCTCCTGTGGACTCAGAGGCGTGCATGTCTGTGAGAAGATCGGCGGAATAATGCGAGGGTAAAGTGGAAATCTTGAATTGGTTGATTCGAACGCTCAGGAGAGTTTTGTACATTAACTTCTCCTGCACAAGGGATGCCAGAATGTTACGGATGAATGGGAGACGAGGTAGGCAGCGAAAAAAGTAGACGACGGGACTAGAACCCAGGTCCCCAGTGTGCGAGTCTCGTGCTCATACCACGGAGCTAACGTCTACGATGCAGGCCAAGTGCATCGTAGTCCGGCTCCTCTTATCGCTGACTCGTCTCATATGCTCGCGCTGCAAGCGTTGCAGACGTGTGTGTCTGTGACACTGGCAACGCTCAAAGTACTCAGGTAGAAAAATATTAATAGAGAAATTGAGAAAATGTTAACGATTTCCAGATTTAGATTTTATTATTATTCAAGCGTTACAAATTATATACGAATTCTTTGAAATGTCGAAATTAATATCTATCTAGTTGTAATATAAATTTCCTCATCCAAAGTTATGTTCTGTTACAATGTTACTTTAGACATACAATGTAAGATTCTTCAGTTGAGTCGGTCCTGCGCTTGGCATCCCGCGAGCGCACAAGTGCAATATCTTCGTCCGTATCTCTTTGCTTGTCCGAGGTTGAAAGTTTCGGGCCCTCGGGGTAAGGCGGCGAGAGGGTGAGAGAGCTGGAAGCTGGGAGCAAGGTCCGAAAAAAGCCTCCGAAGCATTCCGGCGTTCGCGATTCTCCCACACCTGCGCGGTGCACACTGACCGAGTAGCGCGTCTCTCGAAATTGTCCAAATTTAATTACCTTCTTGCGCTCAAGAAGCAGCAGCGGCAGCAATAGCAGCAGCGAAATTCGTCTGACGGGTACTAAGCAACTGAAAATTTCCTACTACCGACTGCGCTGAGGAGACTATTTTCCCTCAGCTGTGATTAGTGGTATTTTTTTCATGGCTCCTCCTGGAATCTCGTCGGCCGCAAACGGTCATAAACCGGGCGCAAAAACACACGCAATGGATTCGCCTTAGCAATCTGAGTGGGCTGTATAAGTGTTGCGTTCTCTGCTTTTTTTCCTGCATTCTAGATCGGTCAATCGTTTTCTCACCTCGTATGTATTTGCAGACTTTCAAATTCAATGAGTTTTGCACTTCTTGAATTTTTACTTTTCATTATTATCTTTAATATTATCTTTTAGTTTGTCTTATACAATATGGTGTTGGTAAAGAAGGATGTGTGCGAAAAAGTCAATCGGTTTACGAGGCTATGGGAATGCTCGTTTTTGAATGGCTAATCCCCTTAAGCCTCGAGTTCTTCCAGCTCATTAAGCCGTATTTCACACTCGTCGGCACCACGGAGGGCTAATGCATCAATTTGTGGTCGTCGACCCTGCGCGTGGAGATAGCAAATATTTCTTGAGAAATTCTCTTCCAAATATTTTCGAACCCGCCATATGTCTCTCACGATATCAAGTGTCGTAAAATCGTCATCGATCCATTATGGTACATAAGACGAGTATTTTAAAATACACACTGACGTAACATGCTAATTAACATTTCATTTATGTTTTGCTCGCAGATGATAATATAATTATAAACACACAAAATAAGTGAAAACCTATTTTATAATATTCTTCATTTTTACTAAATTCTTTAAAAATAAATATTTTGCTCAAAATCAAACTATATCCAGCCCATTATTGAAAGATTTATGGTGATTAATTTTAAATTGACAACCTAAACGCTATACCTATGCGGCAAATTGATGCATCATTGACGTTCTATTGTTAAGATGCTTAATTCTTAAAATGAATTGACTCGATTTTTGTTGATATTTTTGTAAAGTATTTACGTACTTATTCAAAGAAATTCATTTATTTATCTTTTTTGTTTATTTTTTTTCCTCCATTTTTGGTACCCCATTTTTTTCCACCCCATTTCTTCACCAGCATATGTTTTGAAATAAATACATATAAATAGTATATCAATTGTAACATCTGAGGTCGATTTTTAAAGCTCTTATAAGCAGCACTGCAAGGGCATTGTGCATTGTGCTATAGATTTTTCGAGAGAGATCTCGGTTGTTGCTAATCTATAAATAAGTATATAAGTCATAAGTACGTTACAATAGCAACGGCTTTTCTGACATCGCTTCTGTTATGAACACTGAGGTACATATATAAAACGATTAGAAGTCGTATTTTTATCTTTCTGGAACAAATTAAAAAGATTTTAATCGATTTCGCACGACGCAACCATGTGTACTATCGGTTTGAAAATGATAGGCCCCTGAGCTTAAAAGCGAATAACCTTCACAGAAAAAGCAGGACATCGAAGTTTAACTATTCATGCGTGAATTTGTCTGGGTTGCGTTTAATAAAAACAATTTACTCAACTACAATCATGATAGAAAGGGGATAACACACTGATTTTTGATAATCTTTTTCTAGGTTATATTTAGAAGCCTGTTATATTGTAGATAATAATAAATGTTTGCAAAAAATCAGACATACCCTAGATATTCAGGAGTACATTCGCGCAAAAATTTTGAAATATATTAAAAGAATGAATCAAAGGGGTTGAAAAATCCAAATATAGTCTATCGCGACAAAGAAACGTCATACAGAGTTCAGAATTGTCTCAAAAAATTAAAAGAAATTCATGCAATTTTAAAATATAAAGATACTTAACTAAAAATCATAAATTTTTAAGTAAGAACTGTTCAAATTATAAGGCAATATCGAGTGTTTTATATGTTCAAGTATAGCTAATTGTAAATCATTTTTGTTTCTATAACTTGCCTTCATACCAAAATTCGTACATAGACCTTGCAATGCCAGCACGTCTCAAATTTCACTTACGCCGACCCACGCTGTTGAAAAGTATTAAGAACAAAAATTGGGAGTCAGTTAGAAATAATTTACTGTAACAGCATAAAACATTACTGGAAACAATGAAAGAGTGTGCTGGATTAATATTTTTGTTGTTCTAGTTGAAATATTAGTTGTACCAGCTATAACGATCCAGCCAAAATGTTTTGCTGTCTTAGCAATAATCATTTTATGTGTAAACGGTATATTATTCGATTAAATAAAATACTAGTTGCAATAAGAGGACATTACTCGCTCGTCTATATATGTATAAACATATGAGCAAAGTGTTTCAGTCGCGATGAATTGCAATGGAAAAGAATGAAGCAAAATGAGAATTATGTATAAAAATCTAGTTATTTTATAAGAAACGCATTAAACTATTATTTGACCGTAATTTGGTGGTTCGACTCCAACCTTTTATATACCACGCATTCGTGATTATTCGTTACGTGCGCGCGCGAGCGTCATATTAGAGGTTGCACCTCCCCCACATATACGCATGCGAGCGAGCGTTATATGCACGCAGGAATACATATAAAATAAAAAGAACGCACGTAGAAGCAAGGAACGGAGAATTAGTTGGCGTATCCGATTAGATTGGCGGCCGCCGTGTGTATATGTGGGCGAGCTGTGGGAGAATGAAGCCTCTCTCGAATTCCGACTCAGAAGTAGTAAGAGAGAGAGAGAGAGAGAGAGAGAGAGAGAGAGAGAGAGAGGGAGAGAGAGAGAGAGAGATTTTTGCGAGGGAAGCGATCGGCGCGGTGTGGGCGAACGCGCGCTTGCACATATACATGTACCCTTTCATTAGGGCGTGAGGCTTATCTGGAGGGTCACGCCGCAGCCGCCGAGAGAAGAGAGAGAACTATATGGCCACGACCTCGGCGGGGTCCCACACACTTGGGCGACGCGACGCCGAGCCGCCGCATGAGTATATAGGAGAGCCTCTCGGAGAATCTCACTCTCTCGAATTCCAGGAGTTGCTGCAGAGCACCCATCCACTATCCTCAATTTCTGCACGTCCGCCTACGATTCGCGATAGTAAGCGCGGCTCACCTTACACACTGTTCGACTACTTTTTCTGCTTGTGATGCACGCTGCTTCTTGAAACGCTGTCGTTCTCTCTCTCTCTCTCTCTCTCTCTCTCTCTCTCTCTCTCTCTCTCTGTCTTTTGCTTCTCATTCGACGAAACGCGCCAATTACCCGGGAGAGAGCGCGAGGGTATAGGTACCGTCTCATTAGTTCTATTCGCTAATCATTCAATCATCCGTTTCGCCCAGTCAACAACACGCTATGTAGACTTCCCGGTTGTATATAGGCGCCCCGAGTGTATACAGTATGTGTATGCGGGGGACGGCTCTAGGAATGAGGCTAGATAATGCTTAGGCTGCCTACGACTCGGTTCCGATTAACCCAATTAGCCGGGGGACCCGCGAGCAAAACTTTCCCATCGATGTGCATTCGGCATTCTCATTCGGTGGACACAAATCAAATATTCTTGCCGGCGTTCTTTGTCTCTATGTGCAAGTGCTTAATTATGGTAGAATGTCATAGGTGACGCTTTCGACAATCTAGGCAAAAACAATAAGACATCGACAGATTATACAGATTCTTGAGCCATAAGCGTGTAGTAGTGTAACCTATATTGATTTGTTCCTTCCTTCCGAGTATGAAAGAAGCCACTGTAGATGATGTTTAAAATCCTGGCTTTTATAGTATTTTTAAGCTTTGATTGCTTTAAATCATGTGGTGTATAAGATGTGTTCTGTGAAATGTTAAAAAATCTTTAACTCAAAAGTTGTTAAAATCTAAGGAGGGTATATAAGCTTCAGAAGAATTTTCAAAATCAATTCAAAATACTTTGTTTCTTTTGAATACAAACGGCTAATTGCGACCTAAAACTCGTAGCTAATGATTATCGTTAAGCGCATTAAAATGAAATCGATTTTTCTATGAATTTATAACGCAATAAATAAATGCAGATGTAAGAAACTTACAGTAAAAGTAGTGTCAGATGATACTCTTGTATCCATACATAGTACATACATGTTTTCGATCCGTAAAATCAGCAATGTTCTTTAGATACGTATGTAAATTAAAAAATTTGTTTATTTTTTGGCACTGATAGTCTAAATAAAAAGTAGAGCTATCTATTAAAATATAGCACTTTCAATGCCAGCATATATGTAAAACCAAAATAAATGATTTTGGTGACCGCAAATGAAGATCAGTAGTAAAAATAGGAAAAGAAGTTAAAAATAAATTAAAATATTTATACAATCCATGTCTGACTATATTGGTCTATTTCTACTGTATGTTATTTAATGAACTATTGAGATATTGCAATTGTCCGAAGTTCTTTTCAAGTTCCTTTCACGTTCAAGTTTAATTTTAAAATGATTAATTTATCATATAAAATGTTCAGAGTATTCATTTATACCTTTTACATGAATTTATTTTCATTAGAATGATTATGAATAATATTACTTTTAAGGAACCCAACGAGCGTTTAAACAACTATGGAGAATCGAAACAAATTGAAAAATTTCTTAAATCAGGAATTGATTTTCTACGAAACTAACACTTAAGTTTATAATAATGCCATTCGATAAAAATTTAGATTAGTACTTTCGATCTTTGAATACTCGATAAGTAGAACGACGTACAGTTGAACTCACGCACTTGGAATGTCCGTAAGTTGCTTTCTCATGGCAGCGTTGAAACATAAATACATACAACAATGTTTCGATCGTATCGTCACGTACGAGCAGCAACCGCAGAGATTCATAAATGAAAGCGATTTGACTTTACGATGAGAGCCTCGCATTGCTCCGCTGCGGCTGGTCTCTTTCACAAACAGTCGATTCGGGGATTCAGTGTGCTGCAGCGCAGTGCAGCGGCAGCGTCGATGATCGGTAGGTATACTTATAGGTATAGGCTGCGGTTTTATACGCGTTTCGGCCACGGCGCCGAGGTCAGACAGAGACAGAGAGCACGAGAGAGTAAAAGTGCCGTGTGAGAGAGCGAGAGCGACGACTGCGGAGCAGCAGAGGAGATGCCAAAAAAAGAGCAGTAAATTGTTTGAGACCCGAGGGCCCGTGACCTGTGGTTAGGGCGGTGCGCGCTTTTTTTCTGCCCGGCAATTAGGTAAACGTCTGCCTCGCACTGTTCACATTGTAGACACACACACCCTAGCCTGCTATTAGTTAGTAGTATACTTTAAAAGCGCGCGCGCCCGCGCTGCCAATGACCGCAGGGTTATTACATTACGAGCGCGAAGAAGCTCGTCGTGCGAAAGATAGAGCTCGGCGCCAGGAAAATGCCTGTGCGCAGCTTTCTTCTCACAGTGTATTGCACGCGTTTACGTATATGCAATATGCATGCGTATAGCGAAAAGTCAATTCGAAGAGCGCGTGAAAGGAGCGAACGAAAGCACAGGAGTCCAACGGTCGGTAGGCAGTCACCCCTATTACCGACCGAGCCGAGCCGGCGCGCTACTCGAGAGTTTCGGCTGTCCGCGCCCGCGGTGCGATGTCGCCCCTCGACCATGACCCCTCGCTGCTGCCGTTGCATTACAGCTCGGCATACGGGCGCAGCCAGCCGAGCGCGGAGTGCAACGCGCGCCGCAGCGGGCATCGATCCGCCAAGTGGCGCCACCTGCGCGCAAGCGCGCCAAACTCGAATAGCGCGCGGCGACTCGACTTGAGAGACGACCACCGAGAAGAATATGAGCAACGATTGGTCGAATCGCGCGCCAGCGCGTGCGTCCTCTCCCGTGGGAACTGCGCGGGCGCTTAATTGGAGCGTCCGCGCGCAGATCGATTCCTCCTTTTCTTCTGCTGCCTCTCCTCCTTCCTTGTCTTCTACTTCTTCCACTGCTGCTTCTTCTTCTCCTCGTCTGTCCTGTGGGCAGCCCGTGAGATTCTGCCTCTCGCGTGACGATTTCACGAGTGGAAGCGTGCTTCTTGCGAGAGTTACTTTGTATAGAGCCGAGTGAGCGCGCGCCCGACAACCGTGACGGAGGGATAAAGAATCGTAGCCGTCGGCGCTACCGCGCCTCGGATAAGCAACTCTCGCGAGTTAAGAACCGTTTCGTCAATCGCGATTGTCAGTCCCACGAAGCAGGCTGCCGTAACGCCAAGTGAAACTCTAGCCTTGCTCTGTGTAGTTTCGCTGGGAGAGCCATAAAGTCGCTACCCGAAATCTTACGGCTTTACTGCGATTGGCTTGATTAGGCGCCGCTAAACTGCTTCTATTTCTTTCATTTCTGATTCGTTTGTCATTCACGATGGTTGTAAAATATTCAGAGACAGCGATAAATTAGTACAAACGTTTTCTACTTTTTTTGCTCAATTGTCATAAAATCTCTCAATGTTTTGATCAACTTTCAAAAGAGAAATCTCTCTACGCTCATTACGAGGGAAGTCTTCAAAGTGCCGAACGTTCAAGTTTTTCATTTAATTGGCTTGTTATCTTTATTAGAGAAAGAAGCAATTTTTTTACGACAAACGTTAACCGTTAGCGTCACATTTTTTGGCACTACTTATTTTCACTTAGATATAAATTTTTGATTCTACAAGAATTAACAGCATTTATTAAAATTAGTAATAATATTACATAAATTTTACAGTGATTTCATAAGTGAAAATTGATGATTCATTTACAAACTTATACTTCAATGCAATGAATTCGATCAATAATAATAGGCTTTTCACACCAAAAGAATTATGATTAGAATGTACCATTTTTAATGCCACATTTTTGGCACTACTTATTTTAAATTGTATAGAAAATTTAATCTACAAGAATTTACAGCACTTATTAAAATTAGTAATAATATTACATACATTTTATACTGATTTCAAAGTGAAAATTAATGATTCATTTAGAAACTTATACTTGATTACAAGAAATAAGGAGGAGATAAGACCTTATTCCTATAATTCATAAACATAAATACGAAGCATAACATCTTATTTCTTCTTGTACTTCCTTATATTTTATATTTTCTACTTTATTTTTGCTTCAAATGGGTATTCTGGTACTGTGGCCAAAACGTTAGGCAATCTTTAAGAATTTTGTATTTGATAAATATAAAATATAGCCCTGTAGATATTTCGCTTTCTCAAAGATAAAGCTTTGCGTCGGTGAAAATTTTTTGTTTTTCTTAACTTATATAAACATGTTTTATAGCTTGGGGAGTCCGAATATACTAATTTTAAAATGTAACTGCCCGTGTAAAAAAATTAGTCTGGCAATAGTCTAGCTCAATAAGTCTGGCGAAAGTCTTGCAAAAGTCCGGTAGAAGTATGGCTTTGGCCACTATGCCAGACTTTAGATAAAATGTACAAAACAAAAGCATCGCGTCATGTCAAATTGCCAGTAACCTAAATTTTTGTCTCTTTTTTACAAATATTCATATATTCAACAAGATTGCAATATGTAAAAAAACTTTTCTCCTATTTTATCGAAAAGTACGTATTTTCACTATTCTAGTCGAGACTAATAATTAATGTACTACTCTAATTATTTACTTGTGAAAAATGAGTTTTCTTGACATAATTCCAAAAAAAGTCTGGCATAGTGGCCTAAGCCATACTTCTACCAGACTTTTGCAAGACTTTCGCCATACTTGTTAAGCCAGATTAATCCCAGACTAGTGCCAGACTAATTTTTTTACACGGGTGTGCATATGTGCGTGTGCGCGTGTGTATGTGGTATACCTTTCCCAAAATGTTGCTTGATAGCTACATCGAAGTTGATCAATTAATTAATCTTATTACAAAACCAATTTTCAAAATTTAAAAATTTTTAACTTTAACAAAAAAATTTCGGTTAACTTTCGTAAATTCAGGGAAATTATGCAGACTGAGAGTAAAAATAAATGATTATAACTCATCTGACGTTTTTATGTTTAAAGTGAGCAAGTTACAACATAATTACCCATATGTGATTTACTATTATTCTGATGGATTGATTACTCCTAATATCACTTGTAGCATTGTAAATTTTCAATAAAAAATTATGCTATACAAGAATTAAATAAATAAACTAGAAAATTAACAAAATAGAGATTATTTAAAATTACCTAATTTCGATAACTTTTTGGAGTAAAATTTTAATCAATCGCCACTTTGTTAATTTATTTATTTTCTTATTAATTCTTGGACGGAAGATATAGCGATACTCGTACTGATCAATAATCGTTTTGTTTATGTTTTTACTATGGTTACTTTTGATCCAGTCGCCTGCATCAACCATCAGTTTATTTTCGGAGAGCCTAATGGCAACTGTATCTATAGTTGTACTTATAAAAATATTTTTTTTTGCTTATTTCTAGGGAGGTTGGGCAGAAGGAGGGGAGGGGGGGTGGTGGTGAAGAACGCAACCAAGAGATATTAAAAAGCTACTTTCCGTAAATTTTCAGCAGAAATCACTCCAGTTTCGTGGGACATAAAGAATCAGATAAAAACATTATTCTTTTCTTAAGAATAGAAAAATAAAATGACTCAAAAATTTTACTGAATATTCTTCTCGGTATTACTAATAATCTCAATTTTGCCTATGATTTGCCATCATATGTTTTAGAGATATAACTGTTTGAATACAATATGATCTTTTCCTGTATAAGGAGAGAAGGGAATAAGGCTATCCATAATTTCTGATATATATATATATATATATATATATATATATATATATATATATATATATATATATATATATATATATATATATATATATATATATATATATTCCTGATATGAATATAGCTACAGTAAACATATACTTCTTATCCTAGAAAAATAGTAATCTGTGTCGCATGAAATTTTGTGTCAGTGAGAAGAGCAGAATTACCATAGAGCTGGCAGATTAGTGTTCCGTGATCCTTATATTGTGCTTTTATTCCCTACAACTTATAGGAGTCGCGGCTAAAACGAAACACAAGAGAAAGACAAAGAGAGCAAAGAGCGATGCGAGACGGTGATAAAGGAGGAAGGACCAAAAGATAACAGAAAATTTCTTTGGATACTTTTTCAAATTAAAAATTTTGGCAAAAATACATGTGTAGAATGTTTAGAAATTGATATTACGCTATTTTTTTCCCGAAATTTATAAATAATAAATTGCAATTTTCATTCTTCGAAGCTTTTATATTTACTTTGAGAAGATTCGGGAGTCTTGTAAGATCGACCAATTACGAAATTCAAGTTGTCAAGCGATAGGTGGCGTCACCCTACTGTGTACATTAGAACTAAAAGTTGTATCGAAATATCCCGTTCAAAATCGTGTAGGAAAATATGAGTGAACAAAATTGTATGATACTATGAATATAGAACATAATTTGCAATGGGAATTTTCATTTCTTTTTAAAATTGAATGTTATATAATCCTGCTCCGCGTGAATATTGGTAGAAAGTTTTTATCTTTTATCTATATATATAAACTAGCATCCCCCATCGCGGCAATGAGTCGGTCAGTCACGCAGGTAGTCAGTCAGTCGTCAGTTTGAATATGGATTCGAAATTTAAAAAATTTATCCGCTCAATAATTGATTAGGAAAAAACCCAACTCAACCAAGAAATTACTGTCTAGAAATTAGTGCTAAAAACCCTTTTTAACGATAAAAAACGATATCTTATCGGGCCTTGTAAATTTTGAAATAAAACTCAAATCCAATAATATCTCATTTTGACATTTTTAACCAATTTAGGATTTGAAATTTGAAAAATGTTCCCACTTAACGGTGGATGAGGGAAAAACTCAGAAATTACTTTCTAGAAATTGGTATTAAAAAAACTATAAAACAATAAAACAACGATATCTCATCGGTCCTTGGAGATTTAAAAAAAAAACCAAATCCCATAAATTCACATCTTAGCATTTTTTAGTTCAGGTCTTATTGCATTTCGTGAATGTTTTTTCACACATTGACACAAAAAGAAGTTTTAAATTACTTCGGTGTGATAAGAAAATGCAGACAATTAATAATAATAACCTTATATATATATATATATATATATATATATATATATATATATATATATATATATATATATATATATATATATATATATATATATATATATGGGTGATCCCGCGTCAAGTCAGCAAGTAAAAAATTTAAAAACTCTGAAACTTTAAGAAAATGATGCATTTCATACCCAAAATATGTAAAAAAAATATCAAATCCTTATATATTTTATATATATATATATATATATATATATATATATATATATATATATATATATATATATATATATATACCGAATAATATGAGAAAAATAAAACGATGGTATCGGAAGTTTTTGAATATTATTGTATACAAAATTTTGTGTTCAAAATATTAATATTGTTTACACAATACATTTTTTCTATTTTTAATATACAATTATAAAAATTTTGTATTAACAATTATATATATATATATTTTTAACAATGATTAATTTTATATGATTTCATCATGTCATTAAATACTTAAAATTATTAAAACGTTTTTCCAACAATAATATAGAAAAAGAAACAAAAAAAAGAAGCAACGCGCCTATAAAAATATTGTACATATCATTTTGATTATCAATGTGCTTATGACAGTGCGGTACCTCTTGGATAGTGTGGAAAACTGTTTGAATTTTTCTTTTTATTCATGGATTCCTAATATTAATGTTTAATCCTTAATAATTGGTTCCTAACCTTAATTCTTAATATTTAATAATTGATAATGCTTTGAGAAATCTGTATGTGTATGGTGGATTCATTCCTTCACAAAGGATCACATAATCACTATTATAAATGTTAATATAAGATAGAGTAGTCTATTTTCGATAGTATCTAGATATTGAGGCTTTTCCATTTAATCATCAGCTTATTGAATCATCAATAATAATCATACTCTCGAATATCATTTCATCAACTACTGAAGCCTTGTCTTAATCCTTAATCTTAATTAATTTATTCCTAATATCTATTGTATCCTACTCCTAATGCGGGCATATTTATACTATCCTCTCTTGAAAAAGTGATGACCAGATGTCGTGAAGTCTTTAAAAACACGATTTGATTGGTTAATGGGTAGATATCCGCTTTAAATAGCGTCAATCCCCGCTGAAAAGATTCTATTGGGAATCGGGTACTTTCCAATACAAATTCCCGATTAAAACCGATTCATTTTATGTTAAATATTTATTGCGACGTTATATATTCTAGTGAAAAAGGTTATTTTTGTAAAAGTTTATGTGTTCTCCAGATATCATTCGTTGTTCTTATATGAACCACTCTTTTATTATTTTGAACTTATTTTTAATAATTAATAGCACTTTTTACAATATATGTTGAATGGGTTTGATTATTTTTTCAATAGGATAATGTCCCATTAAATGTAAAAGTTAAACCCATTAAACGTACATTGTAAAAAACATTATTAATTATTAAAAATAAGTTAAAAATATGAAAAAAGTTTTTCATATAAGAACAACGAATGATATCTAGAGAACACATAAACTTTTGCAAAAATAACCATTTTCGCATGAATATATCATGTGGCGATAAATATTTAATATAAAATTAATCGGTTTTAATTGGGAATTTGTATGGGGAAATACCCCATTTCCAATAGAATCTTTTATACAGGGAAAGTTTAAAATGTTTGGTAGGTATATATCTTTATAAAATATTAACATAGTAAACATATGACGGTCTCAAGCCCGAATAACGCAGTGCGAAAGTAGATATTCTTCTTTGTAATACTTATCATAATGCACTATTGTTGGATGACCCCGCCGTACTTTGACGAATGGGGGTTGGTGAGTGTAACGAACAGGAGGCAACCCTGCTTATGATTGAGATTTTAAAAGTATAAATAATTTTAATTGAGTATACGCACAAATATTATTAGTTTGATTATTTATATTTTTTATTTATCTAAAACAAACAATAATTATATGGGTTACAAGTATAGTTATTAGATTTTGAAAACAATTCCGCAGCTCATTTTTTGCATATACTCAAACAGTGGATTAGGTTTTTGGGGATACCACTTCTTTGTTGACCATATTTTATTTTGTTTACATAAATTGTTTACAACTTGTTTACAAAATTTTCAAAAAGATTTAAATTATTCGAAAGTTTCAAAACTTTTCTAAACTTATATTTAATATCTATTTCTAATTGTATTTAGTGTGTAATTGGCGCACGACTTATTTTACACACGTAAAAAGGGGCCTTATTATATATATGCACTTATTAAAAAAATTACGGTGTTGAAAGGAGGGGAGGGGGGAGGTGATTTTAGCAATCGTCTTGGTGCAAAGTCATATTCGCTAGAAATAGCTCATTCCCTCTCTCGTTGCACAATATACTATTATTTTATTTTGTATCTAGATGAAAAAGTATCCAAAGACATCGAAAAAGATACTGTATCTAGAACTAAGTATCTAGAAACAGTATCTTTTTGTAAATATAAGTTTTAACAATAGGGTGTCTTAGACAAAATTAAGTAATGTTTTCTGTGCGTTTCGGAGATTTTGTTGAAAAGTATCTAGTATCTTGATTTTTTAGATACGACTTTATCTGGTATCTTGTATCTTATTTAAAGATACACGATGGGAAGTATGAGTAGTACAATACTTTCGATACTTTTCGATACGAATTTAAACTTTTCCCTTTTTTCGTCACATCCAGTTTTGATTTTTCATAGACATATATATACACGTGTAAAAATATCAACAACAGACGTAGTATATATAATATACTACGTCAAAACGGACATAATTATCTCATGATAGCGGTTGGTGAGGCGTACATTTGTGCGGTACCTACCGTCCCTGTGTCGCTCTACTTCGCGCACAATACGTGGATCAAGCCATGATCAGTTGATATTAGCCTGTAAGCTAAGCCATAGAGGTCCGCGAGGAATGCAGAAGCTGTCTGCTGTAGTCGCGCATTGTAGCTTTTCTTGTTTCTGCGTCGCTCTAGCTCGTGCGCGAATAGCGACATACTAAGAAGAACCTTGAACGTAAGGGCAGCGCAGTAGAATGCTTTACCTTTGTGGATGCAGCCTGGTGAACGTGGCATACACACAGCTTAAGCGGTATGTTGAAATACCGAAACCAGGACTTCAAGTGCAGACTTCTCTGGCTGACTAGAATACTAAAAAGAATGCTAACGAGCTAAGTTGCATCTTTTATGATAGTGATAATGGAGCTGGACAACTAATCAAGTTAAAATCAAGGATAGTATGATATCGTTGTATTGTTAACGTGCGTGATTGTATGTTAATGCATTGTAAACTGGGGTGACTTTGGACACCGGGGTGAGTTTGTACCAAATTTAAAATGACTATCTTATGCGTTATACATGCGCAGAGACGCAAAAAGAAAATTTAGTGCGGGTCTATTTTGAAGGTTAGGTTCTTTAGAAGCAAAATATATGACTAAAGAAAATTTTTAATCGTAATTATTATTTATTACTATCTCTCTTAATAAATTAACTTTTTTTTACTTTTTTTAAACCTGTAAACTTTGCTACCACTACACTAATGTAAACATCCCGCTGTTGCGTCATTCATTTTATTTTATTGGTAAAAAAACTATTACATTCTGTTTCCTTAACATAAAAACTATTTCATAAATTAATTTTAATTAATTTATATACCACTATTGTAGCTTAGACATAAATTATTAATCATATGGCTCAAAGTCACCCCGAACACCGGGGTAACTTTGACCATCATGTTTTTGAATTTTCGTACTATGACACATGTAAAAAAGAATTTTTATTCTTAGAATACGTTCTATAGGCTGCTATCATAACTCCAGAATTTTTTGTTATGTCGGTAGATATGATAGACTAATTATAATAATAGAGATACGGTTTTTTGGTTTTATTTGAAGCTAACTAACATTTCTGAAGAATACATAAAAGTTTCAACATGAAAAAACAGTTTTCGCTGAGAAAAAACCAGTAGAAGAAAGTGTGGTGTTTCAAAGATGCCGCGTACGTGCTCGCGGGTTAAAGATTTTTTCTTCTAACAAAATAAAACTTATATTAACCCGCGAGCACGTGCGGAGAGACTCTTTGAGACACCACACTTTTTTCAAAAGGCTTTTCTTCAGCGAAAAAATTTTTTTTTATATTGGAACTGTTATGTATTTTTCAGATATGTTATTTAACTTCAAATAAAACCAAAAGAAAATTTTGAAAATAATTGAAAAATAATTTTTCTTTATTATTATTATTATTATTACTATTTTCTATCAACATATTAAAAGAAAAACAGTTTACAAAGTCACAAAAACATTAAACAAATGTTTATTATTCATAAACAAGTTATCCCAAACCTTTTTAGTATTTTAGATCTGTTAGAAATCCTTGGTAACATTTTTTACCTGATTTTGGTGCCTCAGAGGTGCCCACGCGCGTGTCCGCGTAGGACTGAAAAGCGCGTCTACTCGAGGGTTAAGTATATTGATTCAAATACTACTTTATTCAGATCAAAGTAAGTTGTGAAATCTCCTTAAAACTTATTGTTAAAAAAAGTATAAGCTTGGCCAGAGAAAAATAGTTTATTTATTTTTATAACATAACGTAAAATGGAGGCTAATACTAACAAGAAGAGTGCACACCCTCCAAGAAACGGATTCGGTTAAAGTTTGGGAGGTGTTTTCTGATACCCGAAAATGAAACCTAGTACCCGTAATTCATTCTAATTGTCCCTTGTTGTCCAGATGTGAGGTAATTTAGTTGAAATATTCGTTATTTTAATGAAGAAAGGTACCTCTTCTTCTAACCATAACTCTACAAGTTTGAAATATGGATAAATGACTCAAAATATCGTAAAATGTACGTAAAATGACCGTTAATTTAACCCCTGTTACGTATAGAAATAATAACCTGATCAAAAGTTATTTACAATTGAAATAGGTGACCGAAATTGCATGAATATTCAAAGAAATTTAAGGGGTCAAGCCTGAATTCAATTCTGTAAAAACCATTGTCCATTTTGTATACTAACTAAATACTACTAAATATTTTGACACAATCTAGGTTAATGCAAGTTTTCATATCTTAAATGTGTAATCTTGATGTGAAATTTCACTCTAAAATCGGTTTACTAATTTTTTAGAGTGAAATTTCACTTTACCGGATTAAGCGTGTTCATTTCTAACCTTTGTTCAGGGGAGAAATGGATATTTCTCAATACTTTGATCTAACACGCTTGAAATGCGTAATTTTCCAACTGGTTTACAGACATGCAAAAGAGGCCATTTCATGCCTGAGTTGAGAAAAGACTTTTTCAGACTTGCATGATGATTTGAGTAATCGAGTACGTCTGGGACGCCTTTGGCGCCCACGATGTCCACTCGTGCTCAATCATCATCCTCGCTTAGAAAAAGCCAATTTTACCCCCTAGTTGCACAATGTACTATTTGTCGTCTATAAAACGGACAATAAGTTTTACAGAATTTAACTCAGACTTAGCCCATTAACTCTTTTAAATTCGTTGATTTTCCATGTATTTTCTGTGACCATCTTCAGTTGTTAGCAACTTTTGATTAGATTAATATTTTTATATGTAACAGAACTTAAATTAAGGCTCTTTCCGCCTACTTTTTATTATCTTTTGGGTCATTTATCCGTAATAAAAACTTGCAAAGTTATAGTTAGAAAAAGAGGTACCGATTCTCATAACGCATACTTCGAGTAAATTACATCATATCTCGATAACAAGGGCCCATTAGAAAGTATTACGGGTACTAGGCTTCATCTTTGGGTACCAGAAACCTCATCCCGAAGTCTAACCAAAATTCGTTTCCCGGAGGGTGTGCATTCCCCTTGTAAGTAATATGTAAGCTTATTACAGTGCACCAATGAGCGATCGGAGGACGGGCCCGCATGTTTGTAGTTATTTTCTACAATTGAAGACATTGTTCAAAATTTTAAAAGCAATACATATTTAAATTATATTATATCTTTTATACATTTCAATTTTTATCCTCATTTTAATATATATATATATATATATATATATATATATATATATATATATATATATATATATATATATATATATATATATATATATATATATATAAATATGTTTTTTTAACTCATGTAAAGGGCTTAGGCCCGTGAAATCAATAAATAAATATAAACCGATGGTAAAGCGGAAATTACAAAAGAAATTTTTTCTTTACTTAACAATATGTTAGTTGTTTTCCCTACTTTCTTTAGCATAGAATTGTGTCACTTATTTACCATTCCAAAGCATATAAATAGTAAATACGAAGTTTAATGATTAATAATGATTGATCAAAATTCGAAGCAAAAGTCACATATAGTTTCATGAATATATTTAATACTCTACACACATATTTTATAATTACTAAATTCCTGTTTTAGAATATTTTATTTAGATGTGTTTCATGAACTAATAACAAGGCAGATACACTCATACTTGTCAAGCATATACTTTGTAAAAAGTAAGATTTTAGCACTATTCTAGGAAGTCATTGGGAAATCCGTGGAGTTAGAAAATTAGAATTTAACAAAAATCAACAATGAGCTAATGATGTTTGGATAAGAAAAACCTATTCAAGAGACTTAAACGTTCTGAGGATTTGCCTCTATAAAATGTGAAATAAACGTCGTATCTTATAGTAGTATTACTCAACTACACGACTATATCTTGAGTAAATATCATTTCTGTCTCGTCTGATTAGGCGTAAGTTTAACAGGTCGTCATTAGACTTATGTCGTGTAACAAACGACACTTTAGCCCTAATCCGATTAACTTCAAGGAAGGTTAATCTAATCTGACCCTCTTTAGGAAACCATATCAGTAAATTTAGTCAGTATTTGTTTTTTCTTATCATTTCAAAAGACATACATTTTCACTGAAAAAAGTTCAACTATACATTTTTTGTTTTGCTATTGAAATTATATTGTGAATATTAAGTCGATGCTTCTTACGAAGAATAGTTCAGATTTATCGAAAATTGCTAGTTCTTTTCAGAGGATTCTTATAAAAACTAGCACTTTTTATATTCTTTATAAAGGCTAACACTTTTTTAGAAATTTCAAAAAAGTTATAGTTTTTGTAAAATAAATCTTGAAAGTTCTAGTGCTCGTAGGAGGTTTTTTAAAAGATTTAGCATTTTTCGAGAAATCTAAAATGTAAGCAGCATAAAAGTATTATACTGGGTAGTTTCGCCGAAACTAATGTATTTTCTTCCGTACCTCTGAGGTACTTATAATACATATGGATTTTGCCGGCAGTTTTTACGTTTTTTACGTTAAATAACGTATATATATATATATATATATATATATATATATATATATATATATATATATATATATATATATATATATATATATATATATATATATATATATAAATTTAGGAGATTCTTGTTTTGCTTAAAATTGATTAGTCAATTTAGGCTTCTTTCTTAATATTTATTAGGCAAAATCCAGAATATCTAACTTATATTATAGTCCAGCGGTCACTGTAGTGATCCGTGGCCGATCTGAGAGACTGGCTAATACCAAGTTTTTTTAACGTATTTTGACCCGTTGAATTCGAATTTCTTGGTGTTGAAACCTGAAAGTGATGCCTTTAATTGATAATTAACAATCTTCATAAAAAATTTAAAAAATCGGCTATTTCGGTGTGGAAAAAAAATTAGTGTAGATTCTTTGTAGAATTCTAAACAAAAAACGTTATTACGTTTTATTTTAAACCTCTAGATTTTGAGTAAATAATATCTAAAGTTTTAAAAAGCTCGATTTTCTGAAAATCTGACGGCTTATTACTCGGAGACCACTGACTTAATTTTATCTATACATGGCTTAAATTGTTAATCTAATCATACATTATTAGTATGCAATAGTTTAAATTAGTTTCATTGACCTATTAGTTGAATATTAGGCCTTTATTTAATGTGTTTTACGACACGCGCACACGGGCAGTTCTGCATGCGGCGACCCGCCCACTCCGCGCCTCAAAACGCGTGGAAATAAAGGCCTAATATTCAACTAATAGGTCAATAACACTAATTTAAACTACACTCTTTGCGGCAAAGAATATTTCTTAATTGTTAAGTTTTGTGCATTTGAATACGGTCAAATGAATATTTCTTAATAATTAAACGCATCGTCTTAATAGTTAAGAACTGAGTACTTGAGTCGCTTGCCAACGGCTGACCGACTGACTTTAAGGTTAACGGAATTTTTCATATTTCTAAGATATTTATATGTCCATTACATCTTAGTATAAGTTTTCGCTTGCCACCATTATGTCTACGTATAGAATCTTTTTATATTTTAATGCTTGAAAAGCATCATTATATGCTAGAAAATCGTCAAATAACCTTTCGTACTCGGCATGTTTATCTTACTCGTGTAGACTTTTCTCAAGTTCGAGTTCTTAACTATTAAGAATTCAACATTTGCGGCAAGCACGTGAGAATTCGATTCCGCAAGTACACGATTCGATTTGCCACAAGGAATCCTTTCTCTCAGTGTATTGCACATTTATAGTGTATGATTAGATTAACAATTTAAGCCATGTAGAGTAAAATTAAGTCAGTGGTGTCCGAGTAATTAGTCGTCAGATTTTCAGAAAGTCGCGTTTCTAAAACTTAAATCAAAAAATAAACGGTTTAGGAAAGACTTCGTAACAACGTTTTTTGTTTAGAATTCTACAAAGAATCTTTTTTCAGACCGTAAGAGTCGATTTTTTAAATTGTTTATAAAAATTGTTAATTAACAATTAAAGGCACCACTTTCAGGGTTCAACACTAAGAAATTCGGATTCAGTGGGTCAAAATACGTTAAAGAAACTTGGTGTTTGCCGGTCGTTCAGATCGGCCACGGATCACTACAGTGGTCGCTGGACTATTAGGTGAAACACGAAATGCCAAATGTGGCATAACTTTTGGTAGAAATAATTGCCAGTAGATTTCTTTTGAGTATTTGTTTTACACGGCAGTATAAGTAAGAAAAATTATCAAACTCTTGGAAAAAACTGATTACCCTTAATAAATTTGTTATGCATGAAATGTGCAAGTTGCGGCGGAAACAGCAATATATTATATATTTTTCTTTTTTAATTAACTTGCCATTATTTAATTGATTCATGTTCAAGGCCATGCCAATTTATATCGTCACCCATGTACTTTATCATTAAAATAATGCTGAACTTTCTCGTTAAGCCTTGCGCATTTACACTTGTGGGAGTAATTGACTTTGATTTACGATCTCTCTCGACATCATCGACGCCGCGGACGATACGTACCTACCTACCTGCACTGTAATCGAAGTGGCGCACCTCTTTATGACCAAAATCTAAGTTCGCATCGTCTTGCTGTAGATGCACAATTGCAAAAACGCTGTTCGCGCAATGAAAATAGAGTGCGAAGCGTGAAATATTTTTAGGCTATACGAGCGCGTTCGATTGACCTCGGTATACTCGCACATTATCGACTAATAATTCACAGCAGCCGAGACAGTGATTGTCAGTTAACCTGCCGAGCACTATGGCCTCACTCAGATCTCATAAAGGATCATTACTGCCGAGCAGTAATCAATTTCACGGAGCTGGGAAACCAGTTCATCATGCAATTTTGAAAAATGGCAGCTCACCATCTTATCTAACATATATCAAAATGTATCTGTAACACTATTATGGAATATTTTGCATATGATAGAGTTTAAAATGTGTTAATTACAAACAATTGATTCAAATATTTACAACATAATGATATAAAGAATATGTAAAATACTAGCTGTGGTAAAGAATATGAATGCTATGCGAATTCGGAAATTCAATTGAAATATAACTGCGTTCAAACCAAAATAAAACTGAAAATTAAAAAACGGTATACATCTAATACATGTCAGAGTATGCAGGATATGCAACAAATTAAGGGGTTTACATTCACTATACACAGAGAGAATTTTTTCATAAAAATTACCGTAAAAATCATTGTGAACGTTGGACATCCTGACGTTAGGGGAAAATTACACTGATTAACGGTAAAAATTAACATCATTCATCTTTGCCGTTCATCAGGGTAATTTTCTCCTGTAGTCAGGATATCCTCGTTTACGATGATTTTCACGGCAATTTTTGTTAGAAAATTCTCTCTGTGTAATAAAAAGAAAATTAAAATTATGCACGATCAATTGTGACATTATTACTGTTTATTTACAATATTTGTTAAATTATTACATTATTTTAATTATTAAGACATGTTATGACAGTATATAACCATTGTAAAAGCGCAATATAGGTCACCCCAGTCCCAGACTCGGTGGTAATCATTCGATGACTTATTAAGATGGTTCGGGTGCTTTAAATCGACCAATTTTTTCTTTGCATAGTTAAAACTCATCATGAAAGTAGTATACATTATGAACATAAAAAATAATTTATCAACAATTCTGACGTTACAAACATAATTATTGCCAATCGAAAAAAAGTTACTAAAAATGCAAAAAAAATTTCGGTATTAATATAATTTTAATTTTGAGGTCTTATTTTGTTTCTTAAATATCTTTTTACAAATCACCGTAAGAAAATTTTAAAATAAATTATGGTTGCTAAGAAAGAACTTAATAAACTTTTTCTTCGCACACATAAATGATTTTTAAAAAAACTTTGAAGAAGCAAATAAGATTGCAAATATTAAAATTGTATGAATACCGAATAAGTTTTTGTATATCTAGTAATTTATGTTTCAACTGGAATTAATCATATTTGCAACATCAGAAGTGTTGATAAAAAATTTAGATTTAACTATTTAGAACATCAAAGTAGTCGATTTAACGCACCCGAACCTCCTTAACTCTTTGCATGCTAGAATTAATTGTCGTAAAGTATCCCCAGTTATTTTCATCGGAATGACTTGAATGATGACTTGTCATGTTTCAAAACACTCGTATTTTCCGTGATTATCTCAATATGTATATATTCGTGATTATACCCATTTTATTAGGTTCTTATAAGTTATTTATGAATTGTTGAATATATATGAAGTTCAAAGTGAAGAAGAATCAATATTTTTTTAAATCGAGTTGCTGGCAGTACCTAACTAAAAATATGTAGAAGGACCGTACCAAATGTCAAATCAATCCGATGAAAATGACTATAAAGGTAGGTACTTTACGACAAATGATTTTATCATTCGAAGAGCAGCCATCGAGTGATTACCACCAAGTCTACGACTGGGGTGGCCTGTAATGTACTTTTATCAATGGTTATATACTTTCAAAACATTCTTAAATAATGTAATAATATTATAGATTTGTATGAATACTACTAATGCTTATATAGCTGATTCGGCATAATGATATTTAATTTAAAATTTTAAGCTATACGGAATCCTTCAAACAAGTTGGACTGAAAAATAAACAAAATTAATTGACGATGCGTACTTAAACAATTGGAAGCAAGTAGAGCGTCAACAAAATGATATCGTTAAATGGCGTAAGATTTCCATTTAATAGCCAGAACAAAATAAAAAATCGTATCAAAGCTGCTAAGACCGCTCAATCGCTTATGCGCTCATGACTCATAAGGCGATCCCTATATAGCTTTGGCTTTTAGAATAATAGCCAGGAGAAATTCCTGCGATCCTCGCGCTCACTCACCGCGATAAAAGTACGCCGCGCTCGCTGCACTGGAATGCGAAAAAGCAAGAGCAAAAAAGAAGAGCATCAGCGGCGTGATCGCGCAAGCGGGTCAGCCGCGGCGGCGGCGGCGGGTGCGGGTGTACTGCAGGTCTGCAGCCCGAGATAAATAAAGATAATTGATTCGGCTATATAGCGATCTGACAAGCGCTGCAGTAGAAGTTCGGCAGAGGCGAGGGTGGAGCCGTATAGGTATTCGCCGCGCAGTGGAAGGGGGAGAGAAAGAGAGAGACTGCAAGGGTTCGGCTGCGCGCGTGCGGCGCGTAATGAAAGGGTGGCGTAAGCGGTGCGCGCGAGCGAGGGCTGCGCAGTCTCGCACACTAGGAGGAGCGCGTTCCCACGGCGGCCCGAACGAGGAGCGCATAGGTGCGCGGAGGAGCCACCCCCGCTTGCCTGCCTGCCCGGCTGGCTGGGCCTTACTCGCACCCTGGCTGGTCAGCGCTGCGGCCTACGTGACCTCCGACCTGCCATTAGCCGAGCTGCGCCCTCCGGCGACGCGCGCGCCCACTCCCACGTACAGCTACATACGTACACGTATGTAGCTGTATATGTACATATTCCGCGGTGTGCAGCTCGGCTCCTTCTCCCCCTCGAACTTTGCGGCGCAATCTCGTAATTCATCGGCGGAGGCTGCGCTCGCGCTCCCTCCCTTTCCCACAGCGCGCGCGCACCCGCGACGACAGCCAATTAAGCCGGCTGACGCGACGGCCGCGCGGTGCAGCACCGCTTTGGCCTGCGCAGCGGCAGTTCGTGGATCCGCGCGCTCCGTCCCGGGTGCAGCCGGCGCAAGAGTAGCCGCTGCGGCGGCGGCATTCCCAGGAGGCGCGAGCCCGCGCACCGCGTGCACCGTCGGGGTCATGGGAGGACCCTCGGGCGGCTTCCTCGCGCAAGCGCAGGCGTACCGTACCGCGAGCCGGCGCTTTGTCCAAAGAGAGAGACGGAGGCCAGGGGGATATCTGTGTATGCAGCGGAGAGGACCGAACGAGGACCAAGAGAGAGAGAGAGAGAGAGAGAGACTGAGCGAGAGGGGGAGGGGGACGGAGAGGATTGCAGGACCGGCGAGCGAGCCAAGGAGAACCGCTCGGGAGAGCAGCGGCCGGACTGCCGTCCTGCCCCCACAGCTATCGCACGCCCGCGTCTTTCTTTACAAGCTCGCGTTGCGTTCTTTTTTCTTTTCTTTTCATTTTTGCGATATTGACGCTCGACCTATCGATTTTGCGCGTCGTGTACGCAGGACCTTCGCGGCCCGCCGAGACGAGGGCCGAGCGCAGATCGAGACGAATAATCCCCTTTTTTTTCATATTGGACTCAAAGTATATCGTGAATATAATTTTGGGTTTACAAAAATCATAGTCGTTATTACTAATGTGGCTTATAAAAGACATAACTCAATTAGGAAGGATACTGAAAGACAGTAAAGTTCTTTATGCTATTCTGCGATAAATAGTGACATACCTACTTGTTCATTGGCATAATAATAATAATCATGTTTCTGAATTCTTCGAGAAAATTCTTTGTTGACAAAATTGCTGAAAATGGCGAAAAATACGAACTCTTTCATTTTTACGTATTTTTGACATTTTGTATCACTATATTTTTAAATGCGTATAACTTTGGATGCAAGTAATGACCCAGCACGTCTCAAATTAAAGCTCTTAACGTCTTGTTTGATTTTCTATTTTGAAAGAATATTTTCGACCACTAAATGTGGTAATATTAACGACTCGATAAGAGCCTTTATTGAGTATAAATTGCTTAATGGTATTGTGATCAAGATCGAACTTATAGAGAGGGTATTTTTCACTATTTTTCCCATTTTTTAGAAGAGTATTCGGAAAACTGAGCTGGGTATGTGTGTACACTAAAATAACTTTTCTTTTAATTTTGATGAATTGCTCATACAAATATTATTGTTCAAAATGTGTCAACGTTAATTTAATAAGCAAGAATAATAAGCTTTACACTTCCTCTATTTGTTTAATAAGTGTGACTCACAAGAAGAGTGTCCCACCTGTGGGAAACGATTTTCGATCAGGCTTTGGGAGATGCTTTGTTGTACTCAAAAATGAAACCCTGCAGTCGTAGTTTGTTCCAGTGGGTCCTGGTTCTTGATACGAGCTATTTTCTGCCGAATATGCGTTATTTTAATGAAAAATTGTACCTCTACTTCATATTACTACTATGTAAGTTTTGATGCTGGTAAAAATGTTAAAAAGGTAAATAGAAGTAGACCAAAAGAGCTGTATTTTAAGCTTTGTTAAACTTTGCATAAAAATACGCTCATTTACTATAATAACATGTTAATTACTATTTAGGATTTAGGATGTTTCTTTTCAATATTCGGCATTCATATTTTAAAATTTTTGCATTTTCAGGGATTTTGTTTCATAAGAAAATAATAATGCAGCTATTTGAAATTTTGACAGTATATTACACTCTTGAAGTATATAAAAAAAATTTCTTTTTTTTTAAAGGTCCTAGATAAATCAAGTGCTTGCTAGTAGATGCAATCACAGTCGTTAGCATTATTTGTAACAAAAACGTGAAAGGGATCTTAATTTACATATAAACAGCTATTGCATGATTTACATATAAACAGCTGTTGTATGATTTACATATAAATAACTATTGCAGAAACTACGGAAAGAGTATGTGTACTACTTTTATAAAATGGTGGACTTTCAAAAATTTGAAAACCCTTTAATCGAAAGTCCGCCATTTTAAAACGTTAGTACACAAATCCTTTTTACTAAACAACATTTTTAGGATTTCTGGCGGAAAGTTTAATGGTGTTTCTTATTTAGACTCTTGATCCTACCTTCAATGAAATTGAATCTCCTTTTTCTTTAATCGGCAATCGAAAGGAGAGGAAATTTGACGATGGGTCAAAATGACAACAAGGATCAAATAAAGTTAAAAGTCAAATTTAACCTGTAATAAAATCCGATCTGCCCGATAACGGAAATCGAAAAAGGTGAATAATTTTCGTCAGAATATGTACAATCTATTCTTATGTAAAATTTCTTCGTCTTTCTATTGTAGATATTAACAATAATGGTTTCTATTTAAAAAATCATATTTGAACATGAAATCTCGTTGAAGGTAGGGCCAAGGGTAAACATGAAGGGTACCAGTAGACCTCCTGTTCAAAGTTTTATATAATGTTTTTTCTTCAAAAATTCAGTTTATACGAAATAGTACGCCGTTCTGGAACTTTAAATTTAAGGGTTCTTCATTTAAATATGTATTGTAAATTGAAAATTGTTTTCCTCGGGATAGCGAAATTTAAGGTTTGTGGTGGAGCAACGTCCGGCAGGTCTGAAAAAATACAATCTTATTGAATGAATTTTCTTCTTGGTGAATTTTATTAGAGAATTTCAAATATGTCAGATACTGCACAATGTCGAACATTTCGATAACGAAAATATCTTAATTACACAGTATTATACAAAAGCAGTCCAATTGCAATGACTGGATAAGAAATGTATAATTAACTTACCATTAAACTATTAATAAACTTTAAATAATTTAACTGAACAGTAAATTACGAAAGTACAGGACCACAGACTTGCGCTCTATAGGAAAAAAGCACTCGCCCCAAGCGTAATTCGCGTTTCGCAACTATCCCAAGCCGTGAGGATCATGCGTGCTTTCAAACGATTGCGCGCTCCTACGAAAGGCAACAGCCCATAAAGCGTGGAAAGTTTCATTCACTAGTATGCTCACCTCCTTCGCTCCTCGTCCTCCTCTCTCTCTCTCTCTCTCACTCTTTCTCCTTCTCTTTCTTCGTTTCTTTTTCACCTTGTGTATGGGAATTGAGATGTACCTAAGCGAGCGTTCGCGCGGAATTATGCCCGTCTTGCTCCATTGAGTGCAGCATGCACCGCGCATCGAAGAGAAACCTGAGCGGGCGCGGGCGCGCGTGGGGCGCTGCGCTGCTCAAAAAATTCCCGGGCGAACTACTTATCGTTGCGCTATACCCCCTCGCCAAGGGAAAGAGAGAGAGAGAGAGAGAGAGAGAGAGACAGAGAGAGAGAGAAACTTACGATTATCGCGTCTCCTCATTTATTTCTCGACATTATACACGATTCAAAAGACCATCGTTCGCGAGCCCCGCCGTAATACTTATAATCTACAGCGATGAGCGGCTGCGGATCGAGAGAAAATCTTCGTGCGATTCGTGGCTAGAGTGGAAGAGCTCTGTGATGTTCAATAAAAAAAGTATCGCTTATGAAATTTGAAAGGTTGGGAAGAAAAACGAGGCATAGGATCAAGATTTTCGTTTTCTGAATTAATCTCGAATTTATGAAACATTAAAATGTTATTATAAGGTGGGTACAGGTAATGTGGCTATGCAGAAAATGTGGCCACCTACACGAGATCTCGCTGAATGCGACATTCTGGGGCGCTGTAACTCCTACAGTATATGTATTGTGACAATAGATTTTGAGAGGCGCGGTGACCCCGCTGCTAGCGCCTTCTAATTGTAAGATATTATCAAGTTTACACGTGAAAGCATCAAAACTCTAATTTCTTAGCAGTGTATGCATGTAACGAAACCACTTTTATCAGCGTGATGTGAGCAAAGAAAATCGTACGGTATATAAAATTGTAGCTTTTTTCGTACTTTAAGATGCATAGGCTAGTTTTTGCCGTAGAGTTTATTTTTGATGCGAAAATTGCAACTTTCGTTGACGTTTATCGGTTGGTAAAGTGGCCATACGAATGCATTGCCAGGCAAAAGGCAATCGACGCATATAAAAACGGCGGTTGCTTCTTCAAAATTCCTAAGCCTACTAATTTCAAAATATCGATACGAAGGCGTACTCTATGGGACCATGTAGTTAAATAACACGTAAAGGAAGTCTCTGTTAGGATAGTCTTGACTTTTTGAAGCACTTACTATACGACTTTACCATAAGAACTTATAGGTGGCCACTTTACCAACAGTGTTGGTAAAGTGGTCAATTTTTAACTATTTAGAACTTCTTTAATTAATATTCAGAGAGTTTATATTTTGCAAATAAACTCATGAGGTATTAGAGTTAAAGGTACAAATAACATGTCTCAATAGTTTCCGCAGCCCCAAAATCCGATATATATCTACTGGGAATCGAAAGTTCCTTAAGGTGGCCACATTACCTGCACCTCCCTTAGTTGGCGATACATTTTTATAAACGAGTAAGATTATATTAGAAATATAGAAACATATGAAGGCAAAACGGAATACATTTATTATACGTTATAGGACAAGTACCGTAATTTTAACATAACATAAATAACCATAATTTTTTGAAGCTATAATAATAATTTACTTTTGAAGCTTAATTAATCAAATAAATAATAATATTTTTAGGAAGAGTAGATGATTTCATTCTTAAAAGAATACATTATTGCAGTTTTGTTAAGTATACGATCATACACTTGAAGGATACGTTCCTATAGGCTACGTTAGGCGATAACGTTCTCTGCAACTTCTAATTTTGTATTACACTATTACAGTTTTAGCACTCGCATAAAATAAGATTGAAGCTTGAAAATAATTTTGATTTTAAATAGAAATAGAGAGATAGGAAATATTGTTTTTAGAAGAAAATCTTAAAAATAACTTTTAATTAAACAACTAGAACGTTGAAGGCCAAAGCTTTAGATTAAATTTAACCCCTTTTCAAGAAACAAAATCAAAGTTACGAACAAGCTGCAAATTAACTTGCGTATACGAATTACTTGCTTAATTAGAGCAATCAATTGAATAGTCATGGGTAGGGTTATAGTGTATATAACATATATATTTATTTACATAAATCTCAAAGCGAGACGCGCGCGAGCGCGTGGTCCGGGGTATTTATACGGAAGGTTTCCCTACTTCTTGCGCGGATACTTTCGTTATACTCACGCAACAGCAGTTTATATTCGCATGCGAGAGCCGTAGGTAGGCAGGCGCATGTAGGCGCACACATGAGAACCGCGAATAACGAGCAAAACGTCATTAAGCACTCACGTGCACTGCAGCCGGGAGAGAGAGAGATAATTAACGCATTAACCGAGGGCTCGTATACAGATGCGCGCGCCCGTGTTGTGCACTTATCTCTCTCCTATCTCCTTCTCACTTTTTTATCCTCCTTTTTCTCGCTTTTGCCCTTTTCACTTAATTATGTGAGCAGAGGCAGGCGGCGCCAAGCTACTATACAGCCACATCTACCAGGCTTTCCCAGTTCTAATATATGCTTCAGCCGAGTTTCTATGTATTATGCAGCGCACGGCACTGCGGAGTATTATGCCTTTGCGCGAGTCTCTCATTCAAGAGTGGACAAGTTGAGGATTTCATCCACTTTCTACGATGTTACGCAATAGTTAGCGGAGCACTAATGGAAAGTGATTTATTTTAATCCTGCACAATGTTTCTCAATTTCACATCAAAAGCAAAAGTATATGGGTTTGTAGTTGGAACAGAGATTTACTCGGCTGTGTAAGAGCGTGGATTCAATCGCGACGTGCACAGAATTCATTTGGGGTAGGTGTGTTCCAACGACTTCAAGTTTTAATGAGTATAACTTTTATTTGATATCGTATCACTTCATTATACTCAAGGAATTCAGAAGCATTTGATTTGTGAAACGTACATGAGAACGTGCTCTTAACTTTAAAAATAGCATTATTTCGATTTCAATTTTTTATTTTACAAAAATTTGATCATACACCCCAAAGCGGGTTGACATTGGGCACCGGGGATTTTAATCCTGCCCTTTAAAGAATTATAGGTGATAAATTGGTAGTCAAATTTCTAATGAATCATTTGGAATAGGTATAAAGGTATACCAGTGGAAAGGTATTAGTGAAATTAAAACTTGTTGATTCTTGTTTATAATGTTCAAGTAATTGAACAAAACGTATTGTTCAAGGGGTTTTCTGTGTTAAATGCATTAATGTGTATAAAAAATGTCAGAAACTTATGTAAGACAGAAACTAACTTAATATTTATCACTTAGTGAAAGTCATAGATTTGTAACTTATTGAAATCTTAATTGAAACTAATTATTACTAGCATTATTGGTATTATTATTAATATTAAATCTATGACTTTTACTAAGTGAAAAATATGAAGTTATAGAAGTTCCTAACTGACTATTAAATTATAAGTAGGTATTGTTCAATTTGCGATTGACGTATCAACTGATGACTCTATTAGTATTTGGCTCATTTCGCCGAGTAAAGATCACATCTAACAGTAAATTGCCACTCCAAGAAGAATATCGCTGAGTGCCTTGCGAAACTGTCGCCAGGGTAAACGTACTTGAGCGCGAATTGAATGAAGCGTGGGAGTTGATCCGGAGGAGAAAAGTAGCCCGAAGCGAGGCGAAGGCGCGGCTGAATGACTTTTTGCGCGAGAGCGGGCTACAAATCTGCCGGCCACTTAATGGGTAAACAGTCCTTGGGTTCGCATTATGGGAGCGAGAATCGCGCGTCGGTTCGCCGTAACTCGCAAGTGTTGCAGCAGCAGCGGCAGCAGTAGGCAGTGTATAGAAGCAAGGTCAGTAGGGCTCAGGAGGCGGCCGATGCTGCTGCCCCCGGGGGTCCGAAGCCTCGACGGCGCTTCGACCTCGGAGCAACACAACAGGTGGTCAAAGCTACCGCTGACTCTCTGCAACGGCAGCTCTTCCGACCTTTTGTCGCGCCCCATGCTACGATACTCGCTCCGGTGCGTCCGTGCACGCTGGGGGCGCGCGCCTCGTGCGTCGCAGCGCGACCACTATACAGCTATATAGCGAGATGCACGCACAGGCCACACCAGTTCCATGCGAAATGCGAAAATGTATGTACAAGTGCGAAAGCGAGTGCGAATGATATATACTCGGGGAGGATGGAGAGGAGCGCGCCATTATTCTGGAGGGGGGAAGAATGTTGGGAGTAAACACGCGGTTATGGATTTCCCACAAGTCACAACACAACGCGGTGCTTCTAGTCAGGGGACTTAGCAATACTGGAGAGCAATATTGAAATAGTATTACATCGTTGCTGCTTCTATAACTACGATTTCAATTGTTGTAAACTGTTTAAAATTTTCTAATATTTAAAATTACTTACAACACATGATCGATCAGCCTTTCAGACAAATCAGCAGTTACAAAACTTTTTAAATTCTAAATATATTTTTGAACATTGCAAATATCTCTGAAACTAACATCGATAAAAAATGATCTTTATATGTACAAGTGGATGAGCATGAACCGTTGTATAAATAATCAGTTAGTCAGAAAAATTACATTGTTATCTAAAAATATAAGATATATATATATACATCACTATAATATAGGATTACTCTTTCTTAAAAGAATCATACAATTGAACAAATATTAGTGGTGCGTATATCTTTTTATAATGATTTCATTCTCTTATTAATTAAACATGCACAAATTAAAAGTATTATTTTTATGGTTTCTATCATACAGAAACATACTCTAAAGTATTAGTTGATACGTGGTACAGAACATTATAGCGCACAATAGTCTACTTTTTATGTATTGCTAAACGTTTCTAGGTTCGCAAAAATTGAGGTAAAATGTATCATTTATGATCGTTGACTTTTATTGAAATAACCGTATCCAAATTTTCCTTCTGGGTTTCTGGGATCTACAGATGAACATGTTGCATGGTAATGGATTAACTCTACGTCATACTTAAAAATTGAACAAGGAACCCAAAAATACTGAAATGTAAGTCTTTCAGTTTTTGGTCTTAGGCATCATTCCCGCCTCCACATATGTATATAATTTTCTTTCTGTTTCTTTTGAGTTAAACAATGTCTCTGATGGAAAGTTGTTGTTTATTGACTATAAAAACAACGCTCTAGAGATATTTACTTAAAATTTAAAATTAAATGAAAATAGTAGGTCCTCGTAAATGTCCGTGACGAGTGGGTTTAGCATCACCTTAATATTCAGTGCAAGCATGACAACGCATGGAAGGTCTCCAACCCATATTATAAGGATCCGGCAAGAATGTATTATAATATAACTTTGAAACGTATGCCACTAGTTGCTTGAAAAAAGTAAACCGTAATTTGCATAAAATCTTTATGTCCTTTTATTACCCCATATGTTGGTCTCTTATTATCAGTGTTGTGTGTAAGCACAGCACAGCCTTTGCCTTTCTAACTCTAGATCACTAATAAAATATCTAAGCGATTGGAAGTCGAATAAGCCTCGCATCTCAGGCTAAACTATATTTGACTGAAATGATTTGTCCTGGCATAATCAATGTTGGGACTGCGGCGCGAGTCTCACGCAGTGCCGATGATTAAAAGTGTGAAGGTGAGCTGGTCGCGGCGCGGGTGCCCGGTGTTACGACCTTTGCGCGAAGGGCCTGCCTGCCATCGCGTCGCCTCTGAGCGCAGGCTGCAGGCTCCCCATCGCTCTCCGGCCAATATATCAAAATACATTAAATTAACGGTACGAGCGCATACGAGAAGATTTACGCATCGGCTGAAAATAATGCACGCAATGGGCCTGTGGATTATGCTGGAGATTGCTGCTGCTGCTGCTGCTGCTGCTGCTGCTACTTGGGCACTGTAAAAACATTGCTTTTCAAGGGAACTCAAACAGAGTGTCAATTTATGTCTATATCAAATATTGCTGATAGGAGAAGATATGTACTAGACATAAATGATGTAATTGAATCGAGATTCAATGATGGTAAGGTGTACAATTTGCAAGTGTATTAGATACATCGAAAAGCGAACTAAGATTAACGTATTGCTTTGGGCATTATTTTGATCATGGTGCAATTTTAATTGAAGTCAACTTTAGAAAATTTGAGGTACTTAATTAGTAATATCAATAATAACAATGTAGCTGATAATAAATCAGTTAAAATAAAATACTGCAAAATTGCATTTTTTGTGAAGTTTTACTCGAGACCCAGTATCGCGTTTCATAGGAAAAATGACTAAAGAAACACATATGGGTTATCAGAATAGATCTGGGATACTGCCCTTACAAATTATACGAGGATTAAGCTATCTTGTTAAACTAATTTGTAATCAGCGATCCAAAAAGCTATAAGTTTCAATATAGAAAGCATTTTTATATATAAACAATCAGTCGCTGCTTCTTAAAATTCAATTATTTTATAATTTTTAAACGGAGAACTAGTAGATAAATGTTTAAGGAAGAATATAAAGCCTCGAAATATTAAAAATTATTGATAATCAAGTAAAGAAAATACTTTAATGTAAGTGATATTTTTTTAAATTGATAATATTTACGCTTCTGACGTCATGATTTTGTTAAAATAATTTGTCTCCGTTATAAGAAAATACTTCAATTTAAGTGACATTTTTTAAATTGATAATATTTACGCTTCTGACGTCACGATTTAGTTAAAATAATTTTTCTCCATTTCGTCAAGCGCCCTTCTTTAACTTACTGTATTATTTGTACGAGATAATCTTTATAAGCTTTTATATAATTTTTATACTGATAATAGTAATTAGTAAGCGCTTCAACCTCCTTAAGTAGAATTAGTATGTAGACACATATCCTCTTATACTAAAAGGATACATAGACTGGTGATCCATGGCAGTGTTGAGTTAAACCAAATTCTTTATTTAGTATCACAGTAAATATATAATGACGAATTCGCTTAAGCGGTTGTAAGACAAAATACACTGCACGTTGGTCCCCTTTTGCTTCTACTGATATTATATACATAATACATCAACTATTTATCGGCTAAATTGCATGATAGGTAGGATAGCCATGGTGGACCATATTAGGTACAGGGACCATATTATGTACCAGTCACCTTATGTTGACTAAAAAATATATTAGTAAATGGGCAACAAGGTTAGTACCTGTGCACCTTTGGATTTCACAAAGAATACAATATTTAGTCCAAAAAATAATTGTAGATTGATATTCGTTTGTAAGCAATTACTGCGGAAGCTAGTTCAAGACAAGCAATGCCCGGCTTCTGCGTCGTGCTATTACAAAATTGTTACTACAACATTATGAACTATTAAAATGTACCTCATTATAGTGTTCTGAGCTACGATTAAGAATAACTTGAATTAATTAAGTGTCTATATAATACTTGTTAAAGTAAACATAATATTCAGAGCTGTATACGAGGCAAAATTCACCACGCTTGGAAGTCGACACCGGAAATCAAACTTTTGAACATCACATAAATTTTGCGTCTCTCCGATTTTTCGCCCTGCGAGTATCAAATCTCGTTCCAACACGAGATATGGCGATTTGCAGGGATCGATTCGCGACATGTTCGCGAGCGCAATCGAATAAAGCGACAGAGAATGTCGCCGCGAGATCAGCTTTGGTGGCTTTGGTCGCGGCCGCAGCGTAGGTGTATCCCGAAGACAAGGAGAGTAGGAGATACGCACACACGGGCGAACGTTAGAAACACGATCGCGCGCAGAGTTCGCTCGCTCTCTCAAGTCTCTTTCCTCTCTCTCTCTCTCTCTCTTTCTCTCTCTCTGCTCGGGTAATGCATGGCTTTGCGTCGCGGCGGGCGGCGCACTTTGTAACAACGCGCGGCCTTTTCACGTCGATTAATCTTACCAATATATATTCAGCACCGCGGCGCAGCGCTAGTCCGCGCGCTGCGTGAGCGCCGATATATCAGGAATAAAGTGTCGTGCTGCGCCCGCGCCGCTATACAGTCGCCGTCGCCGCGCAGTCCTGCGCGACTCGACGACTTCTCCTCCTCCTCCCCCGCGAGCCTGCCCTTTTTGTATACCTTCCATTGACAATGTACAAGAGCTAAAAGCGAATGCACCGAGAGCGCTTCTTTTTTCTATTATACGTATAAGATCTGATCGTCGCGCTTTGCCCCGTGTTTTTACTAACCCTTCGCTGTGGATGGATCAAGATCCGGATGGTAAGAGTGGCAAAACTTTGGACGGTATTGGGGAGAGCTATCCAGTACACCCTCTAACTATGTTGACTGTAACTCTGTACCATACAGCGGATAATTCAAATTCAAATATGGAATGTCTTTCATGAATTTTTATGTACAGCAGTAGTTTTTTTTCAAATGCGATGATTTTAAGTAATTATTTATAGAAACAGGAGAATCCTATTTTCAAGATTTATAAAAAGTCGGATGTAAATGATTAATAAACATACATTGTGGGACCGTCATGTGTTTAGTGAATGCAAATAATCTATTAACATAATAGGAATGTTCAAAAAAAGTCTATTCGAATTCAGTAAACATGTGTCGGTCATACAATACCTATTGATAAGATATATATTCGAGATAGACTTCTGTTACCGAAATTGACTCGCACCAAAATTTTTCCATATTTAGCTTCGGAACCTACCGACGGAGGCGCTGACCCGTGATAAGCTAACGTCACAAGCATTGCCAAAAAATCAGGCAGAAATTTAATATATCACAATTATTAATATTTCGCATTAAAAACATCTGTCTTTGGAAAATTATTATTGTTTCATAATCTATCGTATAAAATTAAAATCTAAAATCATGCATATTATCCCTATTAGTGCAGTAGTGGTTGATTGCTCGACAACTTTTGTAGCTTTAAATTTAAAGCAGCGACCTCGTAGTATGATTAATAGTACTGCAATATGCAACAAATTATTACAGCTGAGATATTTCGATCTAGCAAGCGAGAAACGGTTTGTGGGCGATACTGGACAATTGTCGCTACTGTACAGTTGTCCCCTATATGGTGATGGATACATTGCGAAGTTTTATTTACCTGAATTCTTCTAGTTAATGAAAATTTATATCTATCGCTTGAGTTACATTCGTTATATGAGATTTTTTGTATCTAAGAATATATATATACTTATATCAAACATACTCTAAATGAAACATTTTTTAAAGAATGATGAAGTACTTTAACCCTGCAATAATTAATAATATAATGCATCAAAATTTTCTAAATAATGATACAAATTTATAAGAAATAGCCTGACCATTATCGGAACACATCTACTTAAATACGTCAAGATGAATATAAACAATATTTTAAAAATAATCTTAGCTTTTCTATTAGGAGATAGTAATGGTTTAACAATTTTCAAAAGTATATATATTGAGTTATCTTTAGCGTATATCATCGATTTACAAGATGATATTCATAAGACGATTTTGTAGCAATTTCTCATGCAATCTAATTTCTCGTTTTGCATTATCCTTTTCCATTGAGTATAATCTTGAAATGAAGTATTTTAACCAGTTTTGATACTTCTCAAAATGGAAGTAAATTATACACTTTTAAGCTTTTTAATAAATAGGGCTTAGTTATTAAAAATAATTAGTAGAGAAAATATATATCCCAAAGGCCAATGAATATCCATCTGCGCTCGAAAGGCATGAAAAGGCTCTGTTGTAGGTTACTTATTAATATTGTAAAGGAAGTTAGGATATCGTTAAACCTTTTCTTACAAGAATTCCTATCTAGAAATCTCAAAGGGATATTCAATTCTAAATTCGAAACTGTTTCTCTCCGCGCAGCGCGTCGAGCCCGCCCCCTTCAACGCAGCCCTGCTGCACCGTCAGAGAAAAGAATGCGACGATCATTTAGTATCGACATCTGCTTCCAAGCTCTTTTTTTCCAGAGAGAAAGAGACACGAGCTCGAGCTGCCTGCTATATCCGCGCGCTGCTCAAAGAAAACGGAGGAAAAAAAGGAGGCGAGCGCGGGGCGTGTCCGCCCGTCGCCATGTCTCCGCGCGCGCACGCGCTAGAAATACCGCGATGAGCATGCAAATTTTTTCGAGCAGAGGGGCGTTATACAGAGAGGCGTCTCTGTCCGACCGAGCACGACTCGAAACTCTGCCGGGCCACGGCTTATTACCCGCAATTGTGGCAGCAGCGAGCCGCCGACTCCCCGCGGTGGCCCGCCGCCGATACTCGCTCGCGCTCGCCTCAGCCCTTCCGTGCGCTCATGTGTGTATGCTACAGTCTATGTATGGTCGCGCACGCGCGCACCCCGCATGACAACGCCATTTAATTGCTCGATCAATCATGCCTTCTTTAACAAACTCGCTTGTGATCTACTGTAGGGAAAACAAGGGGAGTAATGAACACCCAGGGTCAAGTGTACATTTCGATTGTTTCGTAAGCTACAGATTTTTCACTACTCATTGTTTTAATAATATGGAAGCTATCTTTGAAACTGAAAATCATATAAAGGAAAGTGACGTTATACTTTTTAAATATTTGCAAACGATACTGATAATTAAGATTCACTTTAATTGAGTTGACATATGGTTTTACGAATACCAAAAACTGGTACATGGAGGTTGGAGAATCAGAAGAAAATTATACTTTGTGTGACATGGTTGAATATGTGCTACAATACCCGCAACTTATAAAAAGAGAATTCTAAAATTATTTATGTAACATTTTTTAAATTATATAATTAAATTATATTTAAGAGAAAACTAAATACATGGTGATTATCAGAATGGGATTGGATAACGATATTGACCTAAATATATCTGGCAAAACCTTCGATAAGGAAGATGAGTAAATTTTGTACCCACTTATCTTTATTCAATCCACTTAAAACTTTATACACTCACGTGTGTTTGATGACAATACGTGATGAAGATTTTAGCGTACCTTATGGACCTATTTCACCTTAGGAACCCTTACTTAAGGTTCAAATATCTATGTATTAGTAGCATAAGGACAAATTGATCACTTGCGATGATTTTGGAGTCAAATAAGTTTCTATTTTAAATAGAAAATGTTAACGCTAAAAAGTATTTAATAAAATAAATGAAAAAGGGAATTTTAAAAACTACGCTTTTATCTAATATGTACAGTAAAATAGAAAATGCACCATTTCTGCTCCTGTATACAATTCAAAACATATTACGACTAGAAATAAAAGCGTCGGACGCCGTATTTTATGAAACACATTATATATTTTTAAATATTTGTTATGACCACTTGACGCTTTCATTTATAGATATATGTTTTAAATTGTATACATAACAGCAAAAATTATTTTCTTTTTTTGTATATTTTAGATATAAGTGTAAATTTTAAAATTACAATTTTATTTATTTTATCCATAAATAAATTAGTTTTGGTAAAATTAAATTATCTGCATTAAGTATTAATATAAATGAAAAATTAAAATTTTGAATTTTCAAAAAATGTCTCTCACTACTAACGGATACCTATAGTTTTCAGAAGAATATTTTTGGTCTTAAGTGGCACCCAGTGTTTTTTAAATTTGGTCCAATAATATTAAAACTTTGGTAACTTGTTTTCTCATGATTAAAGAACGAACAAATTTTAAGCATTTTTTATTAACATTTATTTTATTATAATGTCTTTATTGTCTTCTGCTTATTGTTAGTCTAGATTCATCCTCATATCCTAGCACCTAGAATTATTCCGTCGTGAAACGTTCTTAAGTACTTTATTTTAAGAACCTTGTTATATTCTAAGATTAACAAGGAGCGACCACTGAGTTAGGGTCACGGATTTTCTGATACATACAAATGAAGTATAATACCCGTAATTTTACCCAATTAGCCAGTAGGATAGCTTATTTCATTAACATTTTTAGTATGTATGTATGAGCAATACTCATGGTTCTAACTCTAGATCATTTTTGGGTACCAGAGATTGATCCCTAAATTTTCATCAAAATCCGTGACTCGGACTTCGTGAACTCTTCTTGTTAGTGTTAAATAATTTTGTTGATATTTCCAAAATAGGTATAGTCAAAAGGTTTTACGCCAGGCACTTTTTACAATTATAAAATTAAGTTTCGAGAAAAACGCGTTTAAATTTAAAATTTTGTACACTATCTAATGTTAATTACTTTTAATGGGCTAGCTATAAATGTATTTAAACTTCGAATTTTGACATCTAACAGGTCGCAAAGTGTTTATAAAGTTATAAACACTTACAAAATTTCATTAAAAAATTTTCGAGTTTTTGGTAAAAGACCACTGGAAGAGTAGCGCATTTGGAAATCTCTCACGAAGACTAGCACATTTCGCCATTTCCCTACGAAGACTAGCACATTTGGCTATTTTCTGCCGTCTGATTTTATCAGGCTATTTTATTTGTTCGGGTAGCCTCATTTTCTTGGGTAAACCGGTAATTTTTTGAGTACCAAAAGGGTCTAGTACCCAACCCGAACCCGATAAAAAAAAGAATCTACCCGATTCGCCGAGAGTTTATCAGTACAACTTAAATTTATATATTCTATACGAAAAGTGCTGGTATTCGTAGCAGAATTGCGAAATGTGCTAGTCTTCGTGGGAGAACGGCGAATTGTGCTAGTCTTCGTGGGAGAATGGCGAAATGTGCTAGTCTTCGTGTCAGATTTCGAAATCTGATACTCTTCGTGGCAAGTGCTGAAATGTGCTAGTCTTCGTAAGGGCCGTAGATCTGATTATCCTTATTAATATATAATTGTGTAAATTTGTTCGTTGGTTTGTTTATTTGTTAGTTAATCACACAAGAACGATTTTAATAAAACTTGCACGATTCTCTTAGTTTTTTCCCCGAGAAACACTGTTCTCCATCAGAAAAAATTAACTTATTTTATATAGATTATATTTAACGATTTTTTTCGTCTTAATCTAGAGAAAAGACATAAACCACATGCGAATTATGCGCAATGTTTCGGATTTTGTTACTTATTTGTGTACATAACTACATCTTATCTGACGTACATTGAAGATTATTTAGTTCTTTCATTTTTGTTAATGTAAGCGAAGTCGTTTATACATCTTTAATAAAATTATAAGATTACATTATTCAATTACATTGAATCCAGCATGAAAAGTGCTGCATCTACCTATATGAACTCAATATCCTTGGGTGTCTGTACTGGGAGAGGATTTATACCGGAGTACTCGCGTAGACTAGGATAGGCTGGTCACCGTTTTAGTGTAATGTCTCTACAATATCGTAAATGTACACTGAAAGAATTATTTGGATAGAGCAGGGAACAACACGGAGAGAAAAGTTAGTAACAAATACTATACTAGAATAGAAATTCGGAGACGAAGAGTAAAATTGCTTGACAGTACTATTTCGCGTAACCTCCAATCCTTCCGGTTTTCATGCTTTTATATTAAAAAATGCGTTTACACCTAGACTTCTTGATAACTATTTAAATCCTAAGCCATTTTTCTTTAATAATACACGTATAACATATAAAATAAGCCAAATATTGAACAATTATTCAATATTATTCAATTATCCAAGGATGATTGATTACTATACTATATTAGGAATCAGTCCAAATAGGTTTTATCGGTTCCGATTTACCCACCTTGCACTGTACTTAGTCCTAACCCCATTTAGTAGCAATTACAATATTTTTCTCTTTGCGAATAGCTGGAGCATCGATTAGCAACTGTTATAATCGAGATAGCGAGAAAAAAGCTGGTTTAGACAAAGAAATCACTGTTTGAGCAAAAAAATTCGCTTTCCAGCGAATGAATTTGTTAATTCAACTAGAAATGTTGATGTGTCAGTGATATATGTTTTTTAAGTGTATGAAAACGGCAATAATTAATTACCTAATAATGATTGTTATGTCCGGATCGATAACTTTTTATATTTATTCACATAAACACAATCCGTTCATTTATTGTTTCTACGTTCGAAAGAGTTTGTTTGTAAATAATCAAATCTTGTGTGCTCGCTGTCACCGTTTTAAATCAAGTCACGATACGTACGTGTGTTTACTCGAATTATTGTATTGTTAATATTGGAACTTAGTATTAATTGAATAATTAAACTTTATTTTAATAATGGAGATGTTAATCGCTCGGCGATGCTCTGCAGACTACCTTTTCTCACATATTGGTATCATATATATTATAATAATTCTTCTAGTGATAGTCCAATTTTGAATTAGATCTGATCTAGAATCAGATGATCGGTATTGACTGCCTAGTATCAGATCATGTATATAATATCGATTTTTTGTTGATTAGCTAAGTATATTTAGAATCGACGTTTCAATGTCAATATTTAAACAATTTACGTTTAATGTTATTTTTGAGGCGGTAACAAGAATTGTTGTATTACGGCCATTGATTTCCTTTAGATTTAAATACACGCATTATAAATGAAACCTGCGTTTGTTTTCAACTCTCGATGGTCGGGAAAAAATACAAACATACGATGTGCCATTAATCGTGCTTGCGACCAATTAAGCCCGAGCTTATATTTATATGCCAAATACAAACGGTACGATTATGCGGCATGCGATGAGCGGAGGTCTATTCCGAGAAAGAAAGAAGGGGTTAATCGAGTGAGCAGCCTTTCCAAAAGTTAATCCCGCATAACGAAGAGTAAAGGGCCGCAGTGGCAGCAGCCAAAGCGCAATGGAGAGAGTTGGTATAAGAAAAAGGGGGGCAAAAAGGTCGGAAATAAGCTGCAGCAGAGGGCTGCGGCGCGACTATACGCGAGGTGTCGCGACGTCCCGCTGCGTCCCAATAATGAACTCGCACTCGATTCTCGTAATTAGTTATTTTCAGGATACACTGCTGCATCGGCCACGCTCTTTCTCTCTCTCTCGCACACTCGTTTCCCTCTCGCTCCCTCGCGTTCGCCTCGGTGCCAATTACGCTCTGCCTGATTTACATAACGGCCCCCGTAAGGTGGGTCAGGCTAATGGACGCGCCGGACAGCGAGCGGGGGGCTAGGAGGCGCGCGCACTCCTCAGTTGACGGATGCCGGACCTGTCAATTTTAAAAAAACTGCCCCGAGGGCCCTTTGCCTCGGCGCGAGCGCGCGCCCGTGCGTATGTGCGCCCGCTGCCCGCCGGCGTCCCGCTGCGTAAAATTGTCTTTTGCCTCCGAAGCCTCGTGCACGCAGCGAGGGAAGCGCGCTCGGGACCGAGGGGACCGATCGCGCGGCTATGCTACTACCTATACTCCTGCAACCGGGCGAGAGAAGGACCATGTAATTATTCGCCCGGCTATAACTTATATACCCATATCCTCCGTTTGTGCCCTCGAAACTCCACTGCGAGTCTACAAAGAGAAAGACAGAGAGTCTGGAGTCCATATAGAGTCGAGAAGATCTGAGATTGCGGTCCCATCGCTGCTCTATTATTGATCAACCATCGGGGCCATAAATTGGTGAACTACCGAAATCGATGCTTAGCGTCATCTTCTTAGTTGTAATATAGACCCACGCAATAGTACCTTTTAAGTTTTATTTTCGAGAAAAGCTCACTGCTATGCAGTGCATATTTTATTTAATGAGTTTCTTTGAAATGACAGTGTTTTTGCTGATAAACGTAGGTTCTTAATTTGTTCAAAGAAACATGAGAATTGGGGAACATATTCTTCAGTAAAATTTGTTCAATGTTAAAATGAACTTTGTTCAAGACTATAAGGTATGAAATATACATTAATCACCCTCGGAAGCATATTTAACCCAAACGTTCAATAATTTTTACTTAATATTTTTCTCTGCGTAAGCTTTCCCAACGCGTACCGTAACATTCGATCTTCGATCTTCATTAAGCACCACGTCACTTTTCCTAGCTTCTCAAGCGGCGCGGCACATGACACACAATGACATCACGATATCAATCTCCTATTTAAAAAATGACGACGTATCAATGTAAACTTCGAAGCCTGAATAGTTCTCAGCTTTGTATTTAACCGACTCGACGCTTTAGCGCTCGAAAATATTAGGAATCCTTTGTGTAGCGTGTGACTCTTTTATACCGTGATAAGAGTCTTTAATCGAGCGAGAGAAAAGAGCCGCGAAGCAACAGCCTAAACGCAGTGAAAACTGTTTATCACCACCTACTGGCTGACGAGCAGTGTGTTAATGTCCTCGAGCATTTTTCATCGCTTCAACTCGACACAACTGCACACAACAGCAGTATCGCTCGGATCTCAAGAGCTTCCCAACGACACGATTACATCAACCATCAGCAACAGCCTTTGGTATTTATCTTGGATGCATATAATTCTTTACAGATGACCATGTAACACTCGCTCTTTAAAGAAGAGCGAAATATAAAGAGCAAGAGAATCGACGAAAAAGATGAAAAGAATTAAAGTAGAGAGAGGTGGGGGAGGAGAGAAGGGTGAAACCTAATTACAGGTGGATTCGATGCTTCTACTAGCTGGCCTAGATGAGGCCATCAGGTCGCAGCAGGGAATCGCGACACCCTCGTCTCGCTCTCCGCTCTTCTTTAAAGAATCGAGGCAAAAAGGAGATAAGGAAGAAAGAAGGGAGAGACAAAGCGAAACCCATATTACTCATCTGCCTTTCACCCGCTCTCTGCAGAGCCAACGTTGGCAGCTATAATGTCCGCTAAGAGTCTTTCTCTCCTTGTCTCTCTCTTATTCTCTCTCTCTCTCTCTCTCTCTCTCTCTCTCTCTCTCTCTCTCTCTCTCTCTTTCTAGAAGTGAGCTTTTACCACATCTTTTTTACCGTAGTTCTATATTTGTTATAGTCTATTTTTATTCTGTTGCATCGAAAGCTATGTGAGTTATTTTAAGAGGACAAACCACTGTTAATGGTAAAATGAAAAAAATATTTGTTTATTGTCAAAGTTTTTCTTTAAAGACGATCATCCTGACCGATATAAAACCACAAAATCTTAGATCATATGCCGCACAATATATAGTCATTGTCAATACCTTATTTATTAGAGGAACTTTGTAGCGTGCACGAAGATAACTTGCAAATTCGAGGGAATCAATGCAGGTTTGAGTGAAAATCCACATGTTGCCTGGGGGTTTTGCGTACGCTAAATAGCCGATTATGGACTACGAGCGTTATGTCCTATAACGCACGATAAAGCGTTACGTAATGAAAATAACACACGCTCCAGCATTTTCTGCGCACTCATGATAAAAAATATTGCGTGAAACAAGTGAGGTTATAGTTGCCAATTGCTTCACTCGGGCAACATGGCGCACGTGCGAAGCGAACATGCCCTCGCGTGCACTAGGCAACTAAACCTTACACAATGTACTAATATTATATATATATAAAAGAAGTCTATATAATTTCAATTGGATCAATGCTATAGATTACAAAAATCTTGCTCTCCGTGTATTTAAAAAAGAAAATTTCCGAGAGAAGTAATTGCTACTCTTTCATATTTCAATATTAAGGTGCCTCAAAAGCATACATGTATGTTGACTATAAATATAGTAAATGGGGAAAAGGGTAATCCCCTTTGCGTCCTTAGATTTCATAAACGAAACAATATTTAGCAATAAAAAAGTATAGATTGATATCTTTTTGTAAGTGGTTATCACAGAAGCGAGCTCAACGCATGATTTTTACATGATCTTTAAAAAGTTATCATTGAAATACAGAAAGCAAAATGCTGGATAGCTATATGTATAGTAAAAAAAAAGAATATTTTTTCGCAATGTGACAGCTGCATAACTGATTACAGCATTTTAACGATTATTTTATAAGGATTACGTATAGATAATACAACCAGCTTGCTTCCGCGATAAAAATATGTACTTAAAAAATGACGTTAATCGATCATTTTTAGTGCGAAATATTGTTTTGTTTGTCAAATGCAAGGGCACAAAGGGGCAACCTTCTTTCCCATTTACTACATCTATATATATATATATATATATATTTATGCTTTTGTGACACCTTAAGTTGTTTATTTGCATAAATTATTTATAAAACAAAATGTATTAGTTATAAAATTAAAACCAAATGAACGGGCGCAAAGGGGCTAACCTTTTTTCCCATTCACGATATCATTCTATAGTATTCGCTAGGTGCATAGACTGAAGCGACACCTAGAATTCGGAATTGCTGACGGACTATTCTGCAGTTACTCAACACATATATATCATATATATAGCAATACGTTTAAGTTCGTCAACGCTGCCGTTTCTGGCCACCTCGGACACTGCGATCGTTTCTTTTATCCCCTCCAAGACCATGCACATAGCGAATGCATATATTTATGCTTTCGTTGCGCCTTAAGTTGTTTATTTGCATAAATTATTTGTAAAACAAAATTTATTACTTATAAAATTAAAATTCCCAATAATGACAATCTTTTTGACCTGATATCTAAGCGTGACTCTTTAATAACATTTTGTTTATAACATAAAAAGCGAGTACAGAGCCATAACATATTCGTGTGACGCAATTGCTTAAGGGGACAACAATCCTGGGTTAAACCTAAAAAAGACATTCTTGTTACTAGTCCAGAAAACTTTAAAAGCACTCATTCTGAAAATTATTTTGCTATCAATATATAATAATATCTTAAAATTTATCATTGTAAAACCTCAAAATTTTGATCCTACACAATAAATCATTATTTTCAATACCATATTTATTAAAAGAAGTTCTAAGTGATACGATGAACAAAAATTTTTTATTTACAATTATTCGACTCCTTTTGACATGTATTACAAAAAGATCACTTTTTCGTCAAAATTTTTATTATATTTTTTTATGGAGATCTAATCGATTTATTGAAAATTTTATTTTAATACTTTTTAAAAAATTGATTAGATCTACGAAGAAAAAAAATAAAATAAATTTAACCTAAAAGTGCTCCGCTCTTTTTGTAATACATGTATAATATATATCAAAAGGAGTCGAATAATCGTCGAAAAAAAATTTTTCGTTTATCATGTCACCTAGAATCGTGTGAGGAACAAAGTTCCTGTAATAAATATGGTATTGAAAATAGTGATTTATTGTGACGAAAGATCAAGATTTTGCGATTTTACAGCGGTAAAATTTAAGATATTTATTATATGTATTGATAGCATACAATTTTTGAAAATGATTGTTTTTAAACATAAAAAGAGTTCTGGACTCATAAAAAGAAAGTCTTTTTTGGCTTTAACCCAGGCCTGCCCCCTTAATTGGTCATTCTGGTGCTTAAGTTGATTTTTTCAATTATTTTAAAATAGCTGCTTTATTTACCCGTCTATGCTCCGCAATGCAGAGAATATTGTTTTTACGCGTACGTACCTATACAGTCGATGCCCTATACTTGTGATCGAATGTGTTTGAAATTATTTGAAATTCTGTAACTTCAGTGGATTGAACAAATGTTTTCTCTAATCTCATTGGAGGATTTTAAAAAATTCCAACGTATTCGATCATAAGAATCGTACGTCGAGTGTACATATATTACGTGCCTTCATATGTTTCAAAGCAGAATCTAAACAGCTGCACTGATTTTACTGAATCAGGTCTCAATCGATTCGTTTTCACCTGGGAAGTGACACTTGCTGTATTACGCCCCACAAAAAAAAGAAATGGTTGACGCAAGATAAGAAAACAAATGACGCATGAAATATAACCTTTCAAAATTTTCATATTTTTGCACACGTGTATTGTGTGTGCGTAAGCTCTTGCGTGTGAATATAAATAAAGCAACTTGCATATCTCGATAACGGCATCGATTTCAATCTAACGCGACTCACCTATACTCAACTGATTCTTATTTAAAGCAAGTATACGATTGAAAAATAAATTTTCGGTTGTGACGATATAACTTGATTAATGATTTTGACTATTAATCAGTATTAGTATTAGATTATGACGTTGTTTCTTTATAACGATTTCACAATGAAATTTTGTAAATAAAATTTGCATAAAATTATTTTATGCAATATATTATTTTCCTAAATAAAGTATGTAAGACCGATGAAATAGTAATTAATTGTTACTTTAATTATAATTAAATAATAATTAAATATTAATTCATTAATTATTAATAATTTATAACGAAAATTATTAAATTAAAAAAAGAATGACATAAATATAGAAAGAAGTTTAAAATTTGTTTGTTGCATTCTTTTTATATATAAAATCAATTCTTACCGAATTATATTATTTACAAAATGTATTATGAAGTATTCTGTATGCTACAGGTGTCTAAATCATTCTTCAATATGATAATTTCCTTGAAGTCATGATTTTAGTTTACATTGTTGCGTGTGTAATTCAAATTTATTAGCTTTATAGAAACAGAACTTTAAAGACTAATCTTGATTGAATATTAATTTTAAAATTTGCAGAATATATTTTAATTTTGAGACTGCATACATTTTGAATAAATAATAAAATAAGTGACTAAATGACTTTGTTTAAAAATAGCATCTATCATAATATGTTTCTTGGTGATAGATAAATATTCAGAAAGATAAAACTGCATAAATGTAATATTCGGAAAGATATTATATCGAAAAATGAAAAATCTGAAAAGTTAAATGTGGAAAGAAAAAAATTAAGAAAATATTAGTATCGAATATAGAAATATTGAAAGACGAAAGTATAGAAAAAAAATCGTAAGGGTGAAAATAAGTCTTGCCCCTGGTCGGTGAAATGTCAGTTCATGGAGGTTGGAAATTCCCATCCTTATACTGTGGTGGCTGTTTCCCATCATGGCTTTTTTAGTGTGTACAGTTGTAAATGAACTTCTAATATAAGTTAATTCCAAGTCCACCAACCTGTTTTTAAATTTTTAAGTATCAATAACATGTGAACATTCTAGACTTTCATTTTTGGGTAAATGCCCCATATCTTTGATTAAAAAGTTTTGATATAAATGTTCGACTATTATTTCCATACAATAGAGTTAATGATACGTTCGATAATTATTGGAAAGCCGCAACAAAAAAAAAAAAAAACACTTTTGGGAGTGTCTGCAGAAGGGGCCACACATTTTGCCTCTCAAAAGCTAAGAGCTAGCTTAATTATCCACCGAGCGAATATCATAGTCGACCCCCATTGCGCGCCTCCGCAGTCGTCGATGATGATCCCTTCCGATCTATTAAGCACCAGGAATTGTCGCGCGTGTTCGTCTTTTTGGAGCCAGTGACGCCAAGAACTTGGCCCGCCGGCGTGCTTGTAAACAATGACCACAACAACGGCAGCGCTCCTAGAAGCGAGTTGCGAGCCGGCGAAAAGCTTCGTGAAGAATGCTCGGATGCAGAGAGAAAGAGAAAGAAAGCGAAGGAGAAAAGCAAGGAGGAGGATATAATGGAATGGAAGCTTGTGTGCGTCCGTATAGGCGGTTGTCATCGGTCATCGGGGGGCTTCAAAGACACAATTAATGTGCCGCTCGGCGCGGTGTCCCCGCAGCGTAGACTCGCCTCACTGCAGTCTTTTGAGAGCGCGCACTCTATAAGCGTGCATAAACCGTGTATTATGGCAAAGAAGCGAGAGGCTCTCGTACATACAGGTATACACATCGGCCGATAGTCGGACTGACTGGGACTGTGTCTCGAGCTCGAGTCCCTGGGAGGCCGACTCGGAATTCGAGTATCGGTGACTCGAAGGGCTCGCTCGCTCGGCTCTCCGCAGCGCCGATCAAAGACAACGCGAAATCATCGCGTCGCTCTATCGCTCATAATGCGACTCTTTCTCCCTCGGAGAAGCCCCTTTTCCAAACCTAATGGATTCTCAGGGCTTATACACTCCAAAGCGAGAGTCTAAAGGTACTTGAAATATTAATGGCTTTGTAATGCAGTGCGCCGATCTTTCCCACACGGATCTATCGCCGGTGCATGTATATACGGTAGGCCAGTGGAGACGAGACATAAGAGACTCTTGTATTCTCTAAATCGAAGATTCCGAAAGTAGCTGTGTTGTTGTACGCTTTTTGGAGCGAAAGGAGCCGACGCGACGCGACGACGAGCGCATAAAATTACGAGCCTGCCGAAAGAATCGCGCTCAAGCGCCGAATTCTGAGAGGCTTCACGCGCTGCTATAAGGTATAGCTGCCACAATGGGAGCTGCCGGCCACCGAGTTGCTCGACGGCCCCTGTATATGGCCAATAAATAAATGCTAATTTCTTCGATAGCACAATGCTTGCGACGCTTTTTCGTGCAGGTCGTTTATCCTATCGAGCCATAGAGGCATATGGGTCCATAGGCCAGGCACAGGCAGCTTCGGGGGCTTCATTAAAATTTTTTAATTGAAAAAGTCAAAATGAAATTTCAAAAGCATAGCCGTGAAATCCCGCATTATGATTTCGCTTTCCGTTCCATTTGTCAAAATCTGCCGGTGTGTGAGCGCGTGAGAGGAAGAGGTCTGATATATATAGAGGCTTCTGCGCGTCTACCTCGTAATAATGGCCGAGACATTATTATAAAGACGATGCATGAGCCCGCGTGCACTTCTATTTTGCGCTCGCTCGCGATGATGTGTGTCCCCTTTGTGACTTTCGGCACGTATACCCGGAGGCCTAGAGCAAGAGCTTTCTCCCTTTCTTATACCTACGCATCTCTCGATTCCGAGCCACACGACGAAGGCGACGACGAAGACGACGACGGCGGCGGCGCATCTAATAATTGACTGCGCGTTGAAAACCGCACCGCGCGACGAATCCTTTTTCCTCTGTCTTTGTCAGCAGTGGGACGAGTGCATGTGCGCGCGAACCTGCAGAAGAGGAGGAGGACCTCTTCTTCTTCTTCTTCTTCCTCCTCGTCCTCCCACTCTCCTGCGCGCAGCTCCGCGAGAGCCCTTTCCATTGAGCCGGCCACGTGGGAACCCGAGAGTATTTTTACGTTTCGCCATTCATATGGACCACTATAACAGATTGTTTCTGAGAAAGAGCACACGCGCGAGTATACGAGGAAGAGAGAAGGAGGCGATACGGCGTGTGCGCGCGCGCGCTCGCGAGCGAGCGTTGTTTTCTTATACACACCGCCGCACGAAACACCTTGTAATACGGGACGGTGATAACTCCACCGCACGATGAAGAGGAGGAGGTTGGGGAGGAGGAAGAGGAAGAGATGAATACCCATCAGAAATTTCATAAGTGCCTTCGTTTTCTCCGCTTTTGTCTCCGTGTGATTCTTTGATTGTCTACTCGATTACGGTCGCACGCGCCCCCTCCGCACGCTTTCAGCGAGAAAGTCATCGCTGAAATTCTGGACTCGACGTAATTGCTTTATTTTGACGTGTTCTTGCTCAAGCTTTTATATACTCGAATTCTTAATCTGCGACTCGGCGGGTGGAATTAGATTAAGAGTAAAGGCAGAGGCTTTTTTGTAACCACGGTAAATTGGAGAATATTCAATTTTGCTTTAAGTAACGAAGTTAAATCTAGAAGTGTTGAAAGTCTTAGTTTTGTCACTGCAGTTTGTTATCATCCAAACTGACAATACAAAGTACAATAGATAAATATAATTTTAATTTTTTTAGTGTAAGCAAAAGTTTTATAATACACTTTAAAAAGAGACCAAATCATTTATCAATAATTGTAATTTTATCTTTATTCTTTTGATTCTGTTGAAATATTATCTTAAAACAAGTGATCCTTAAATCTAAGTATATTTTTCATATGGAGAATTTATTCAGTTTTCTGTCAAAAAACTTTATAATGAAAATAAAAAATTGACTTACAAGGAGCACTCCAACCTTGCGGTACTCGGGTTTTGATGATGCTTTGGTAGGTGCCTTTTGGTACCTAAAAAGGAAGCCTAGCACCCTCAGTTTGTTGTAATGGGCCTTTGTATTCGAGATATAAGCTATTTTACTCCGAATATACGTCATTTTAGTGAGAATAGGTACCTCTTCTAGTGATTAAGAAATGCATGTATTGATACTAGAAAAAATATCTTGAATGATAATAAAAGTAGTCAGAAAGAGCTTGAATTTAAGACCTGTAACGTTGAAAAATATTAATCGGAGCCAAAGTTATTGATAATTGAAGATGATGACTAAAAATGCATGAATATTTGTAGAAATTAAACTGTTTTAACTTCGTTGATTTTTTTTACATTTTTAGTCATCATCTTCAATTGTTAATAACTTTGGTTAATTGTTAATAATTTTAGATATTCAGGACAACCTGTCTTTAGTATCACAAATGTCAGCGCGCCCATGAAATACTCTTCGGACTTTCACCGTGAGCCACCCTATTCGTATACGATAGGGGGTAACATGAGCCATCCAGGGAATAGTACGAAAACAAAACGGGTGCATGCGTTCTGCGCAGGTTGAAATGTCGTTAACTGAAACTTTAGGTAAAAGTACTATATCGATTAATGAGAGACGTGCTACGGAAGAGAATAGTTTTGGTATTGAATAATTTTAGAGTGAGCTCGTTATTGGCAGCTCACTTAGTTCATAGCGCTTGAAACTTCTGTAGATTTGCGCATCTTCGGCATACATCATGTGTTTAGTGAATCGCAGTACCGTGGGGAGGTCATTGACGAAGATAGCAAATAATAAGATATAGAGACGGAGATACACACAGAGACATACATAGACACATAGACACATAGACATACAGAGACACAAAGGCACGCAGAGACACAGAGAGACACAGAGAGACAGAGATACAGAGAGGCAGAGACACATAGAGACAGATACACAGAGAGACACAGAGAGACAGAGATACAGAGAGGCAGAGACACATAGAGACAGATACACAGAGAGACAGAGCCACTCAGAGACACAGAGATACACAGAGATACACAGAGCCACACAGAGAAACAGAGATACAAAGAGACACACATAGATATACAGAGAAACAGAGACACTCGGACTCACAGAGACATACAGAGATACATAGACACATAGACAGACAGAGACACAGAGACACAGAGATACACAGAGACACACAGCGACACAGACACAGAGACACCAAGAGACAAAGAGTCACACATAAATATACAGAGAAACAGAGACACTCGGACATACAGAGACACACAGAGACACATAGAGACATAGACAGACACAGAGACACACAGAGACACACAGCGACACAGACACAGAGACACACGGAGACACACAGAGACACACAGAGACACACAGAGGCACACAGAGAGACACAGAGCCGTAGACACAGAGAGACACAGAGACACACAGCGACACAGACACAGAGATACACGGATACAGAGATACACATACAAACAGACATCTATGCAGACAAGGAAAATTTATTCTACTAGATCTTTGTTCTGAATTTGAAAATTGATAAGACCGCTTTCAAACATTTTGATACATACACCCGAGGGTCAAACGATTTTTTCGAATGCGTAAGTTGCATATACCATAAACTGTGCACGTTTTGACGGTTATTAACTGGCACACTCGGAAAAATAGTTTGGCCCTCGGGTGTACGTAAGTATCGTATATGTACACGCATGCACGCACACATGTACCTATGTGTAACATTCACTTCAGCTGCTAAGTGGCAGAATATTCATATATTTAAAATAAAATATTAATTTGTAACTAGTAAAAGGCATTTATTTCAATACATCGAAAACGAACGCTCTTTTCATTGGTTGCCAATTAATTAGTCTAATTTGACGATTCGGTGTTCTGACACTTTGCATACCAAATGAGTGTATAACTGTGTACTCTGCAATGTAGTTTGCCACTAAATCTCAGAAATCGTAGATAAAAATGTTTAATTTCTAATTAATCGTAAGTGATTAAATTTCTGATATATTGGAACAGATTACTTACAATTACGTTACAAAATCAACAAAATATTGCTTTCTTTTTGAGAATAAGCCAAAAGTGAAATTAGAAAAATATTTACTTTTTGGGATTTGTCTTGACTTCAACGTCTCTGACTTAGACTAAACATTGATGTTTCTAGGATTTTGGATGTGTATATCGTACAGAATAATAATCCACTTGATAAAGGTATAAAATCGTTAAAAACTCTAAATAAACAAAATTGTAAAAAATAGAAGGTAACCGTTAAAGTGTATATGTAACTTATATATTCACGTGTACTTGTTTAAAATTATTAGGGTTACAAAATAGTATATTGTGTAACCTCGTGTGGTTGCAGTACTCGTCTTCGGCTCGCAAACGCACTCGCCTTCGGCTCGTGCTAGCGCGCCTTCGACTCGTACTGCAATCTCCACACTCGGTCTAAAAAAGCCCACTTTGCCCTTGGTGCACACCATATTTTTTGTAACGCATGTATTGATTTTTGCGTTTTTCTAGCATTAACCGGGCCTAAATATATATATATATATATATATATATATATATATATATATATATATATATATATATATATATATATATATATATATATATATATATATATATATATATATATATATATATATATATATATATATATATATATATAGCATGGTCATATATATATATATATATAATAGCAATTTCCGAAAAATTTTAGCGGGCGCAAAAGTAACTTTATTACTTTTGCACCCGCTTATTTACTTTTGCGCCGTGCTTGTGTTACAAAAAATTCTTGTTATGACGATTTAAATACTTAAAATCGCTTTTAATAAACATTTTCCATGCAATAAATGCAAAGAATAGAATTCCTCTCTTGGAATATAATAAAATGTAATCGATGAGCAACAACAAAACAAGTAAAAGGCGCAACAGACTGCTGAAAGCGCAGCAAAAGGATAGAGAGAAAAGGAGATACAGTAAAGGGAGAGGAGTGAAGACTTACACGGTTCTCGTCTCTTTAAGCGAGAGAAAGAGAGAGAGAGAGAGAGAGAGGGCCACCTCCTTGAGATCATTCGGGCAAAAGCAGCGGAGGCCCACCTCTTTTTCTTCTCCGTCTTTTGTGGTTGTGTAGAAGAGGAGAGTGCAACCCCCGCGGGCGCATTCTGTATCGAATTTGATGACGACTACGCCCGATGGACCCAGGTACAGGAGGGCACGAGAAATTGTAGCTCCCCTCTCATGGGACATGTAGCTGCTGTTGCTGATGCTCCTCGAGAGTCATGCCTATGCACGCGCTGCTGTGCAGGTCCTATTACGGGTCCCTGCGAAAATAAAAGCAAACAGAATCTTCCCAGCGCGCTCTCGCAGCAGTCGTCGTGTACCCTCGGGGGTTGTGCGGAGTACCTGCAAACAAATCAATGAATTCCACCTTTTTAATGGCTCTTTAAAAGTGTCGGGATTATAGCGATCGCTCATGCATATAATGATTATTTTATATTTTAGAGCTAGAAAATCTGCATATTTATATACATTTCGACACGGGTGCGGAAGGTGATTATTTAGCTCGTGTTACGTTTTTCGCACGAGCGAAGCGAGTGAGAAAAGTCACATGAGGTAAAATTATTCTTACGCGCCAGTTTCGAACCGTATTTTATACCACGAGACTCGAATAATCATATTGAAGTTATGATTTTGAGGTTAGAGTAAATAATTAGGGATGACTTGGTACCCACTAAATTCGAACTATCTACAAAAATTGGTTTACTCAATGTGACCATGTTTTCATTTCTGACGAGGACTATAATAGTCTATAAGACATTTATGACCGGCGTTAGAAGATTTGTTTTTAATTAATTTTTATATTTGTAATAACAATATAGTTTTGAGAAACAAGAAATGCGCAAGCTGATCATAAATATATATCAGCTTCAAGCAGTGTGTATAAAAGTACTACTATGCAGAATCTCTTTGATCCACCACATAATGACAGAGAAGAGGTATCAACTTCATTTATCACCATCGTTTTGGTACACAGATACTAATATAAACAAACATCATGTGCAGATTCGACGCGTTTCGACAAATCTTAATTTTAGGTTCAGCTCCTAATTTTCAACAAATTTAAGTCCAATTTCATGTGGTAACCTCATCAGAACATGTGACCAGGATTATTCTGATACCCCCACACATCTGATATCTTTATAGGTAGATGAAATTCAATCACCATAATGTATTTTGTGATTTAATTATTCTTATTACCTTCGATATTAGGCAGGGATTTAAGTTATATCACAATAAGACTAAAAACATAATTTTTTTTGTTTGACTGATTTATAGATTTGAGAAGGAAGAATAAAATGAATTTAAATTAAAAAATATATCTGGATTACGAGAATAAATTTGCAAATATCTTTTCCACTTCTCCAATACTGTTTTTATTTATTATTTTATGTTTAAACGTAGGGATAAAAAATTTAAAAAGAAAATAAAAATTGTTCAATTGTTAGATAACTATGGCTCAAGCAGTAACAATAAAAAAGTTTTACAGCATGTGTAAAATTGTACTTCACTCTATTTGTTTAAAGAATATAATTTTTAAAAATAATTATAAAATTACTTCTCTTCTCTCTCTAATAATTTTCAGGTGACAATAGTTTTCCGCATTATCTGGATACTGTAATTAAGAACATTGTTGTAGTTACGTATCTCTATCAAGGACATTATTCACCACAATAAACTGTAGTATATAAAACGCTATACAATCGTAACATTTTTTAAGCCAACAACAACAAAAATAATAAAAAAAAAACAAGTAAAAATAAGAGAAAGAGAAAGTCGTTGTAGAGACAGCAGCGGACAAGTCTTTACGAACAGCAGGCCATTCATATGAGCACACTCCGCGTAAAGTCAAATAAGGAGAACAGTAGATCTGGCGAAGGGAGAAAGAAATCGAGAGACAGACGCGTATGGGCCTTTGGGTAAGGATAATTAATCACAATGGTGCTTCTGCCATCGAAACTGAGTATTAAAGTGTCATCGTCGACCGAGAAAAAAAAGAGCCACAGCAAGCGAGTTAGCTGCCTACCTGTGACGAGGATGATGAGTAAAAATGCGTTCAGGTAGCGGGGGCCTCCTTTGACCTTTACCCGGGGCTGTCCATGATCCTTTTGATCCCGAGCTGCAGCAGCAATAGCGGCGTACGCACCTTCTGTCTTTTCTGGTCAGCCAGCGAATTCCTGACCAGCGGCACCAGCGCGCGAGTAGGCGGAGGAGGCTGCACGGCTCCCGCGCTATTCATTTCTCTCGCTCGCCTCCGAGAATGAGAGAGAATGGAAGAATTAATAAGTGACATCTCGAGAGAAAAGGTTTTACGCGCAGCAGCAACAGCAGCGAGTCTCTGCGCGCCTCTTTATATTCTTTTCTCTTCTATTCTCTGCGCGCCTTTTCTCCAAAGAGCTCCCTTTTTCGGCACCAGCTCCACCTATTTCTCCTTTTTTCTCTCCCTTTCACAGTCCTCGCCCTCGCCGCCCTCTCGCCCCGTGCAGCTCTTTCTCTCAATTCAACGCCTCGACGCAGCTCATCATCGTGTCTCTCGAGAACACAATGCCTCGAGATATTATACGGACAGTCGTGCGGCTGCTGCTGCCGTTGCCGCCGCGTCTGTAGCACTTGCCGGCTATCTGTCCGTCTTCTATATTTGGAGAAAGAGAAAAAGGGGATTATAGCCGGCCGCTTCCTAATTAGCCATTGCGTGGTGGCCTTTAGCCTCGCTGGGCGCGCTTTGTCCGTCTCTTGCGGAGCTGACTGATCGGTTGGAAGCGATTCTCCTTTTTTTCCGGCTGGTGTGCTTTCTCGAGAATCCAAGAAAAGAAAAAGAAGCCACTGTCTCTCGGTCTCGGGCGCGTAATATCACTCGGACCGCGGCGCGCTCCTGCTGCTCTTGCGCTCGTTTCCTTTTTCGTCGAATTAGTCGAATGCTCGCGCGCTTCGCTGAGATGTTGATCGATGTCCCTGCTAGCAGAAGTGGATCGCAGGGAATCCGATACTTTCGGCAGAGAAGGAGACAGTGCGAGAGGCGGAGAACTAGAGCGCCGGCTCTCTAGGCCTGCGCGCCCGGTATATTCCGCGCGGGAGCGCGTGACAAGCTCTTCGGCAAAATATACGGCTCGTATATATATGCACTGTGACAAGCCTTTGGGAGCGTGTATGCATATAGGCAGCGAGAGCGACTCACTCGCTTCCCACGAAGTGCGATTGATCATCGAATCGATCCTTCACCGATCTACGTGCGCGTATATATATGTATACCTTGGCGACTGCCTTGGTGACTGTCTATGCTGTGTAACGTATAACGTCCAATTTAGCGATGCACACGCACACTGCGCGAGCTGCCCCGCGGGGTCGACGTGTGCAACGACGAGCGACGTGGCAAACCGATATCCAGATCCACCTTTGTCCTGCGAGGACATTCTGCAGCTTATTTTCTTATTTTGCATACAAATATGGCGATGACTAAAATTAGTTTGACATACATTTTATTTTTTATGAAATAAAATTAAAGCAACATTTGATATTATAAATTGTTATTATCGCTTCGAGATTTGCTTTAAAAATAGATTGGCTCAAAAGAATTAATAAATCTACGATCAAACGTCTTGCGGATGAAGGTAGACCATGAAACAAAAAAGTGTGAGCTCTCGAATTATATTTAGGTAAGTAGATCATATTGGATATTACAACAAAGTTAAGGTATTATAGGAATACTGTGAGGTAGCTATAAGAAAAAAATTGCTAAAGTATATATAATATATAACCGACATTATTGAAGAACTTTAATGATCGCAGAACCTGAGTTTATTATTATTTATTTTTGTCATGCTTAGGTATTACATGGAATCGATACAATTAAGTATGTATATTTTGCATCTGTTGAAATATATACATTTATCATTACTACCAATTTTCTATTTATCTTTTGTGTATCGGAAGTTATTACAGATTTATTATTCAAAGCATTTCTAGGAATATCAGAAACAATAAAGAAAACATTAAATAGAAAGATATGATAAAATGCTTCTAAATTTGTGTGCACGTGTACATATATACTAAACACATATACATATGGTGCAAACGTGATTTCTTTGTCGGTAATGATTTGGATCCTAAAAAAGTTAGGGTTTGTCTATAACATTGATAAATTTTTCCCATAAAGTTCGTTGATGTCTTTTCGAGCAGTATTCAATCAACTCAGTCCGAGACTGACAATCCTATTATAATAATGAAATATAGTAGCACATAGAGCCCAGTAAAAAATGCAGTTTCGATAGATATCCGAATGAAAGCTGGCTTCTCTATATATACATATATACCGGCTCCTCGTGACGAATAAACAATGGATGAGTTATGTGAAGAAGCAAGCGTAGATGTATGTATATACAGCTAATGAAAATAAAAAGTAGAGCTCATAAAATAAGATACGACGTCTGCAGCGAGCCATCGGGAGGCTCTCATAAATAATTCAATCTGCCGTCACAAACCGCGGGAGTTTGATGGGACTCGGCGTGAAAATATGCCATCAACGCGCTCTCTAGGCGAACTGCGATTTGACCAATCATGTTGAGTTCGTTAAAATAAACTTTACTTTTTCCTTATGAGTTTTCGTAAAAAATGTGTTTATTACGTTTCTAAAGGTCAAGATTATTTTTATGTTACTTAGATATAAGGAAAGGTATAACTATTATTTATTTTGTCATAACAATATAATTAAAAAATTAGTTTTTATATATTATGATAAGTAGCAACAACAATAGATTTAACAATTGCCATTCAAGAAAAGCTTTCTCTGTGAGAATCATACTGGAAGAATTATTTTTTTTAATCGAAATTTTTATATCTCGGAAACGAATGTTGGAAAATCATTGAAAAAGTTTGAAGTAATTAGTAATATCGATAATAATATTCAGTAAAATTTGTGAATCTGTTTTTGTTACTGTAAAGAAATGCTGAACTGCTTTGGCACTATGCTTTCTTAAAGCAAGATCAATAATTATTTACATTTTATCATTTCTTTTATTTCATATTTTTTTAAATTATGTCCTATTTTTTTTTTCAATCACATTATCTAAAATTAATGTTTTGAAAAAATTGAACATCGTGTTTGTTTTCATCTTTCATTTAAGATAATCCATTTTTAATTTTAAAGTTTAGACTGCTGATTCGTATTAAGCAATCTCAAGAAATCCTTAAAAATCAGTCTCGGTCAAATAAACGAAATTTCACGTTTATGCCGCCATATTGGATACGTCATTTTAAATTTTGAAATGTTTAAGATTCATAATTAGCAATACTAAAAATTGCTACGAAATAAAGCATTGTACAAAGTAACCTATTCTGAAAATCCCTATAAGATGAATTTCGGTCAAATCATATAACACTTCAGTAAGATATACCTAGAGTATTTTTTATTTTTAACCCATTTTGCTAATGTTTGAGGAGTGAAACTTGCAGTATTTCTGATTATTTCTTAAATAGGTCTCATTCACATCCCTAAAATAAGCTGTAAAAAATATATAAGTATGTTTCTGCATGCCGAAGACAAGAACTTTTAATGAAGTGGGACATGTACATATATATGCCCCACCAAGTACGAAAGGGTTAAACACAGCTTTTTCAGTAAAAATAAATGTATGCCCGTCTGAACGAAAATGGCGACTTTTTTTCCCTGAAAAGCGAGACCAAAATTACACTTTTTGCCCGCAAAAATGATTAGCGGGAGAAAAGCTTTTTCCCGCAAATGGGGGAAAAAAGTGACTTCACTAGAAACTAGTCCAAATTCCTTTATTTCATCAAGTTCTACCAATAACCCTGATTTTCGATTGTCTTTTAACAGTCCATTAGTCTCGCTTTCCAAGTCAAAAAGTGGCCACAGTTGAGATGGGCATAAAGTACTATATGTAACTCGAGAAAAAAGTCGATTTTTCCCTCGGGTGATACTGCAGTAAACTTACTCGCCGGAAAAATATTCGACTTTTTACCCTTGTTACATAATGTACTATTTATTAAACTATATCTTACAGTTTTTGAGTTACTGAGGTTTACAATTATTCTTAACGAGCAATAGAACAATTAAACAGTTGCACAAATATCCTATCGATTCCGGTATTAAAATGAAGGATTTTATTAGCATTTTAATATGTTAATAAAAAATAAATATAATAGAACAAATAATTTTATAATGGAACGATGGGAGTGTCAATGAATTGGCAGCGGTTTTTTCAATTTATATGAAATAAATATTAAATCGTTAATTTTTCGTTCTAACCTTATAATTGAACTTTATAGAATTAATTACACTATTTTATATAGAACATCATAGGTTCATAAAAGTTTCATTTCGATATATACAGAATATTTAACATTTAATACTACATCATTTTTTATTTTTTGGATAATTGAATAGTTGCTAATTATGAAATTCAGAACTTAGAATTATAATTCTTATTCATGATTAAAATAATAGTTGTATTATAGTAATAGTAGTTAAAAATAAATTGTAACCTTCAAACGTAACATGCGTTATGTTAAAATTTTAATTAATTTTCGTGAATGTGATACTTATTGATGACTCATCGATGAAAGACTGATACTTGACCTGTCAAAACAGTCGCTGCTCGTCGAGGTTTACAGATACTGGAACATTGACTCGCGTGGAGATCGACACATCCTAGTGGACGACTTATCGTTCTGTCATGCGAAACTAGCAGGTCTATCTGTTAGAAGTATTCTAAATCTTCGCCACCGTAAACTCTACATGGGTTATTCCAATAATTTGAATTGCTCTCTGATACGGTGAAGAGTAAAATATGCATGCTTTTAATTTTCTTAAAATCAATATATGTATACACATATATTGATTTTAAGAAAATTAAAGGTATACACCCGGTTACGCTCTGAACTGATTTTTAATTTCTAATGAATTTGAAGTGCGTATAATTTTGATATACCGAAATAGATTACTTTATATTGGTTGGAAATTGAAAATTTGAATTTAAAATTCGAATGTAACGCTTTAGGGCGGTGAGGGGTGGGGAGAGACGGGACCTTGTTAGCGTTACGATGTGTATTAAAGAAAAAATTGCTAAAGTATAGGGGAGAATGGGGTCAACCGATCGGGTGGGTCAAACCGATCACTTAATCATGAGAAATATTAAGTTTATTGAATGGTGAAAATATTCTTATATTCTTTAAAACCAGCATTTTTACAATTATTTACTTTAATTATTGAAGGGTTTAAGTGTGAGACAACCAAAATATAGCAATTAAATTTTCAAATTCAAATATTTTTGTTTGTCTAGTGATATTTATTATATTTTAAATGAATTTTGAAATTGTGTAGTGAAATGGGGTCATTTCGATCAGTGTGTATTTAAATGGGAGACGGGCCCCCTTAAAATGTCGGAAAGCTATTTATTCGGAAAGCCAAAATATCGGAATATTCAAAATTCAGTTAATCAAAAAATCGGGAAGTTGAAAAATACGATTTAAAAAATTCGGAAAATATTTTTACTGAATGTTAAAAATTCGGATCACCGAAGAAATTGAAATTAAATATTCGGAATGCCGGAAATTCGAAAAATTAAATGGCGTTACACGTCGTACTGAAAGTATGTATTCTGCAGGGAATCTAACGTTAAAATAGCATATTCGCCTTGTTAACGGCATACTAGCGCCAATAAACTATGTTCTATCATATCTTCTCAATGTAGACTAATTCCCAAATCTAGATACTTCACTTATTTTTACATGGGCCTTTTGGCGCTAGTATGCCGTTAACAAGTCGAATATGCTATTTTAACGTTAGATTCCCTGCAGAATGCATACTTTCAGTACAACGTGTAACGCCATTTAATTTTCCGAATTTCCGTCATTCAGAATATTTAATTTCAACTTCTACGGTGATCCGAATTTTAATTTCCCGAATTTTTAACACTCAGTAAAAATATTTTTCGAATTTTTTAAATCCTATTTTTCAATTTTCCGATTTTTTGATTAACCGAATTTTGAATATTCCGATATTTTGGCTTTCCGAATAAATAACTTTCTGATATTTTAAGGGGGCCCCGGGGAAGCACAACAGATGTTAGGATTACAATATATTTTCATGAGGTGATAAAACGTTTATAAATGCTCTTTTTTTACCTTGCTAGTGCAAAAAGGATGAGAAATATACATTTAAGGGAAATTTAACTGTATTTTACGTTTTGTCTAACTGATCGGAAGTGACCCGCCTCATACGAGTAACGTTGAAAAATAGTATATGACGATACGTGTGACCTAAGTAGTCCTGTACAGCAGGGCGTGCTGCGCTCGGGCGCTAAATGCCGTGCTATTAAGGGCGACTTATGACACGAGTATCGTATACTATTTTATAGCACTGCTTGCCTAAATTCGCTGTCACGCCTAGCCGTGCCTTAAGAAGTCCAGTGGTATACCCTGGGGTTAGCGCCCGAGCATAGCGAGGGCGACAAGAACGGTGCAATAATGGACTACTTAAGGCACGGATAGGTGACTTAAGTGCGGATTTAGGCCACACATTGCTATAATAGTACATTTCGACACGGGTGCAAAAGGTGATTATTTAGCTCATGTGACGTTTTTCGCACGAGCGAAGCGAATGAGAAAAGTCATATGAGGTAAAAATCTTCTTACGCACCAGTTTCGAACCGTATTTTATACCACGCGAGCCGAATAATCATATCGAAGTTATGATTTTGAGGTTAGAGTGGTACAAACGATTTTTTTTTATTTTGATCAAACAGTACGTGATTTATGTATTTTTGTCAGTTAAAATATTAAAATTGAAAAAATAAAGGTTCGAACTTATTCTTAAACGCATAGAAAGCAGAGAAGAACTTTAATAATTGCAGAACCTGTGATCTAATATAACAATCAACGTCAAAGTATTTTGGGAAAAAATTATTTTCTTTATAATACATAGGTATTATATGGAATTGTGATAAAACTAAATATATGTATATTGTGCATCTGATGAAATAGTTGAGATATATGCATTCATTATTAATAATGATATACCAATGTCTTATTTATTTTTTGTGTATCGGAAGTTATTAAAGATATAGGAGAATCAGTGAAAATGCGTTACAGGATGGTAGGAAAGGAGTCTAAAATTGCCGAAAACAGCGTTACGTAATATGCGAATGGCCCCATATCAGTTCAGAGTGGGCGTATAGACGAACTCCGGACAAAGGGTTCAATATGTTATATTTTATTCCGTATAAATCTTATAAAATAACATTGTGAAAATTTAAAGCATATAAATAGTAACTCGATTATCCGGTGAACGGTCCTTAAACATGTCGTATGGATTACATATTGTGTGTGTATAGCTATCTCTGAATCTATGTATGTCTGTATAACTAATACGTGTATTATAATGTGTTCAACACAATTAAAAAAATTGTGGATTTCCATTCGAATTAACTATAGATTCTAGATGAATTTTTACCCGATTTAACTAGACTTCGGCTATATTTCCACCTACATTAACTGTATTCCAGTTACATTTTCATCTGCATTAAATGGATTTCCAAGCTGAAATTCAAATTTTTCGCAGCTCGGAATTGCTGTATTTCTTAAAGAATGTAGTTGAAGATTGAGCTAGACCTGGACTTTTTGACTTAAATTGCAGCGAAATCCAGAAATATTATACATAGCAGTCAAATACATAACCCTCCGCCTGACATATTTGTGTAAAGAAACTCCTATCTTGAAATTAATTGTAGAAATCATTTGAAAAAATTTGTAATCATTAGAATCAGTATGAACAATATTTAGAAAAAATTAGACGTATAAAATGTCACTTTATTTGAAAAAATATAATCATTCTAATATATAAAATATTTATATTTTGGTCAAATAGACATAGCATGAATTTAAAATAACAAATTTGACAAATTAATAGTTTTAAAAGAAATAGCAGTGTAAATGAATAATAAAAAATGATTAGAAAAAATGATTTTTGTGTATTCTGTTTGATAATCACAATTTTGAAAGAAAAATCCAGAACAAAAGCAGTGATCCTGTTGCGCGCGATTGTTTAAAAAAAGCTCTGGAATGACCCATATACACACGCCCACGCGCACACTTACAATACAATGCTCAAGACACCCGGCGAAGCTCATAAGCAGTACGCGCGAGACTTGAGTCTCTTCCTCCCTCGTCTCTCACTCTCCTCCTTTATCCGCTATTGCAATCTGCGGTGTGCGCGAGCATAAGAGGCATCGCCGCGAGCGCACCTTTGACCAATGCGCGAAAGGATCGCTGTACAGCCGGAGCTCGCGTGTTATAAACCTCGTGCGCGGGCGCAGCGCGCGCAAGTAGTAAAAAGACGCTCGTCGCGGCTGGCATATAAGGTGTATACTTTGTATGCGCTGCGTGCAGCTGTCGCGACGAGTAAATTGGCCTATGCGAGTTCGCATCGATAGAGGAGGATTGTCGGCGCGCAACGTTGCGTCGCGTCTCCGCGGCGTCGTATCGTGGGAGTTGCACCAAGAGAGTGTATTTATATAATATATACAAAGTATATGGAAGTGGCGCGCATCTATAGTGGAGCTACAGGGGAAAAGGGTGAGCTTTCGAAGGAAGGAGAGGAATGAAAAGGCGAGGAGATAGGCGGAGCTGCTGTACAGCAGGACGAGAGGAGAGAGCAAGAGAGAGAGAGAGAAGAGGTCGCGAGCGAGGTCAGTAGTACGGAGCCGGCCGTAATTTAACCAGTCGTTAAGCTTGATCGTAAAGAGGAGAGGCGCCTCGGAATATCTGTCGCTGGCGAGTCTCTCTCCTCCTCCTCCTCCTCCTCCTCCTCTCCGGTCCCTTTGTTCCGCGCGCGATCGCGAGCTTTACGAGATAAGTGAAAAATGATCGTATCACTTACTTAATTGAGAAGCGAGCTGCGCGCGCGACTTACGTACTCCGCGAGTTGTAATTTGCGCGCGAATGCGATGCGCAGCGCCGCTGCGGTGACGCGCGCCACGGCTTTTATCGCCCAACTAAATCTGCTTGATTATAGTCCTGCTGGAATTTTTCGCTTGCTGCGACGAGTCTTAATGCGATGAATGTACTTTGTAGGCAGATGCTGACCAGACTTTTTGAGAAAATTTACTGTGTTGGGTATGAGTTTTACAAGGATGGGTAGTGAATTAGGATTGGTCTACTGCTAAAGATTCATGACCATCGTTTATCAACTGGATTTTATTTCAACTGGTTTTACTCTTTGTTTTCTATTGAAAAGTAAGAAAACACGGTTTTCACTTTATTACGTTTCAGCTTACATCGTCTTTTTTATGATTTCCAAGAACAGAAGTAATACGGTTAGGTTCTAGTCACCATTTTTTCACTATTTACTTTTATTATGCTCGTACTATAATAGAGGAAATGTAGCTCTACCGGATACTTAAGCTTTTATGAACTAAGAAATTTCGTTTATAAGTAAAAGTATGTTAACACAATTTTATTATAAATATGATTAAATGTGAAAAAAGTAAAATTTTAATATCAAATATGCGTTCTTAATATTTATATACCGTTAGATTAAAATTTCTTTGTATTCACAACGATTTATAGGCGTACGTCCTCGGGCACACCCGGGCTGAATTATAACGCTGAATGCAAAAGGTTTTGTTCTCATTTTTCGCCAGTCACCAAAATACCAAAATCATGTCTTTATGCATTTTTGTTAACAAATTTTCAACATCTCAAGCGCAAATGCTCCCTTAATATAACGGAAAATACTCAAACAACGAACAGTAAGTACGGGGATTCCCAAATATACTGACACGTATTTTAATTACTTCATAAGTCAAAGGTAAGAGCGGATACGACACTACCGGCTTGGAGTTAATTGTGAAAGTTTTGCATTATTTCTTTTTTTATTTTAGTTAAAAAAAGATAAGAATAAGTACTTTTAAAATAAATCAGATTATGCAAAACTTTTCAAATACTGATTGAAAATCACAATTAGGTCCGTGATGGTGTAAAGAATTCAGGTGTAATTAAATATATTATAAGAATGTATAATGTATATCTATAGCTCAATTTGACGGAATTGGTTGTTGCTACTATCATCGAAGCTTTAACCACAGAATATTTAAATATACCTAATACTATTACTATTAAAATTGCAGCAATATATTGAGTAACTGCGAAAAATAGTTAATTCGAATACGAATTATTATACGATTTCAATGAAATTCAACATTTCAATGTAATATTCTTATGTGCAGTTTCTTATAATGTAATTTGTCACAACATTACACTTTTATACTTATACATTTTTAAATTCTAATCAATTTAAAGTGCGTTTGTTTTCGATATATCGAAGAAAACTGCTTGTTCTGTGTTCTGATAAATTACATCATAAGAGACAGTACGCCATTCGAATACGTAACGTTTGAATTAACGTTCATTTGCAGTATTACTAATCAACATGCTAACAGCTGATATTGTTTTGTAAATAGTCCAGTCTATATTTGACAGTAAATGTGGAAGGTTGTGTGTATTTCTCGTACTTTTTTAATACATTAATAAAAGTAGTTTACGCGTGCTCTTTTGTAAAAGTGTGTTTGATTATCTACTAAACCCCGAACTGACCGTAATAATATAATAAAACAATACTTCAGAACATCGATATAACGGAACAATGAAACGTCAAGATTTAAAAATCCACTCATAGTCCTAACAGTGAAAACCTCGACTCCGAAAAATTCGGAAAATATATGTATGTAGATGTAAGAATACGTATGCCGCAATCGCTTTAGCGCGATACAGGAAAGGGAGCTACGAGTCGGGGGCTAATTAAAAATTGTAATTTTAAATGAAGAGCTCGAATTAATGGGTCCGGGTGGCGAATATAACGATGAAGGGCGAGTGTGCGCTGCAGCGAAAGGGTTTCGAGGGAGAGAGAGAGAGAGAGAGAGAGAGAGAGAGAGAGATCGAGCGGTGCGGCAGCGGCGCGGCGGCGAGAGAAAAATACCGATGACTCCGGTGAAGAAGAGAGGCGAGAGTGAGAGCGGGTATAAGATGCGTGGCGAGGGAGGAAGAGAGAGAGAGAGAGAGAGAGAGAGAGGGCGCGGGTCGCCATTAAGCGGACCCCCTGCCGCGTGGCCCGCGGCAACCCTTCACAAAAAACTGTAATTGGAAATACTTTTCCTCCTTTTTTCCTAAAATAATTTATGAATCCGCGTGCGTACAATATCTCTGCGCCCCATGTGTGCGTATCTGTGCGTGTATGTGTGTGGTGGTATGCGAGCTGCGAAGAGCAGTAGGAATCATCGAGTCAGCAGCAGCAGCAGCAGCAGCCGTATGTATATCGAAAGAACTTGGCGAAAGGCGGAGGTTCTGAGAGGGCTGAGAAATGCCTCGCGCATCGGCTCCGGCCGTACCATCACCAGAATGCACCAATTCGACTCCCCTGTGTATCTTCTTCATGGCCGCGTCTTCTCATTCTTGCATATAAATACTCAACTCTATTATGCAGATTGTTCGTATAGTCTTCGTCTCGTTCACTCTGCATCGTCCATTTTTGGCGAAAGCTCATAAGCTATTTTAGAACGTGCAGGTTGAACGTTCACGTCGTTGATAAATGAGCTTTTCATAATCAGTATGCTTAATTTAAGTATCGCGAGTTGACTTATATGCTTAATAAAGTCTTAAAATTATAGAATTTCAAAAGTAAATAGTAAAATAAATTATTATCACTAACAAGCAGAGTCTACACTCTCCGGGAGATAGATTTTAATCTCGTTTCAGAAAGTAATTTCTTTTATTTAAAAGTTAATCGTAGCATCCGTAGTTTGATCTAATAGACCCTTACGCTTAATATATCAGCTGTTCTACTCCAAGTAAGAATTATTTTAGTGAAAAATAGTACCACTTCTAATCATAACTTCAGGTCACCAAATGATCCAGAATAATAATATATAGTAGTTTGAAAAAGCTGGTATTTTGGGTTTTGTTTCGTTAACAAATATTATTTGTCATCATTTTTTATTGTTCATAACTGTTAAAAAAATAAATATTTTTGTATGAAATAAAGTTTAAAAACTATACTAAATACTATACTAAATTTTTATTTGGATCTTTTTCACTAAAATAATAGATACAGCTAGTAGTAGAACACCTCTATGTTCAGAACATGAGCAGCACCAGTAGTTTATTAAATAAAATTAGGGACCTATGATTAACTTTTGGGTACCAGTAGTTAATTACTACCTTATCTGTTTCATGGAGGATTTTGGTTTTCGTTTTAAAGAAAATTAACTTTCTAGCATAACAACTGATAATATATAACAGCGTCATAGATGTTTTTATAGATGAATTAGGAAAAATCTTTAAAATATAGTAAGATGCTTCTAAGTAGTATACGCCGATTCTTGCGCGTTAACCTCGACACCTACAAAACTGTCGTATAATAATTATATCAGTAATTGTTGTGATGCTTATATGGCCATAAGATTGAATTTTCCAACATACAGTGTAATAATAGGGCACGTGAAAAACATTATCACATGTATTATGCAAACAATAAATTATTATCATTAGAAACGTAAATTATAAGTTTTGGATCAAAGTTTTTTTTTAAATTCCAAATAAGCTAAATAATTCAAAATCATGCAGTGATAATTATGCATTTGAGATTCGTAAAGCATCGTAATTTCATCACAGATGGCTCGCGCAATCAAGCCGACACTGCGCGAGACGCATGAAGGCAGAATAAGAGTACACGATTGATTAATTAATTACGTCGGCTTGCGCGCGCGGTCAGCCACGGCGCAGGGCGTCCGTGCGCGCGCACGCAGCGCGAGATCGAAGAAAGCGCGCGTGGAATAAAGAAGCCGGTTAATCGATGGCCGTGAAAGAGTCGAAGCGCGCTCTTGCAGAGCAGCGGTCCATAAGGCAATTACGCGATGATTAAAGGGGGCAGAGCGCGAGAGAGAGAGAGGGAGAGCTGACGCTCGTCGATTAATTTTTTGTTGCGCGCGTTTCACGGCTCTCCCGTCTCATGCTGCGCGCCCGGGCAAAGCTAAGAGCCGCGGCGCGCGGCTCGGCATCCCGGTGATACGCTCGCTGCTGTGCTGCAGCTTCGACGGGATGCTCGCGCAGCTGCCAATTGCTAGGCAGCCTCTCGAGCCGCCTGCGCGGACACCCTTATCAATTTGCGTGATTCTTCGGATTTGGAGTATAATGAAGACGCAATGAGTGGCCCGAGCAGCTGTTGCCGCCTCTCGTTTTCGCTGGAGATGCAACCGTTCGGCGGTTCGGCCCTAACGTTTACTCGCGACCAATCGCTGAGCTTGTAGTAATTAGGTAAGACACTGACAGAAGCTTGGGTCTTTTTTTTTTCTTTGGATATGATCTATGTGGTTTAATCCATAATCAGATTTCCTCTACCGAGTCTGTGGTTCAGATTTTGTTTCTGTTTTGTTTTTTTGACGGTAAATATTCTGACAACAAATAATTAACAAATAATTAACTACAAATAGTTGTTTGAATGTCGTCTAATTTTTACCTTACCAAGGGCAGTTTTTATTGAATTAACTTGAAATGTCAAGATACATTCAGAGTACCAATGTATTTTCTTCAAATAAGCGGAGGAAAATTGATATATCCTATAATCTTTGTGATGTTTCGAAAAGTAATATCCCCAAACCTGGAGAAATTTGGGCAGTGGATTGGTAGATGAAGGTTTATGGACTCATACGAATAAGTTTTGTTTTTGGGTTCAAAGTTGGTGTGCCCCCTTAAAATATGCTTGCTTTATGAATTCTCAAAGTTTATAAGAAATGTATTATTATTTGTGTATTTGTTATTATCATCAACGTATAAATAAAATCTAATTTTGAAAAATTGTTCTTTGTTTAAAATTCTCGTAGGTACAATAGTTTAGTGTCAAAATGTGGAGTCCAGATTCGTGATATCGGAGTTGCTTTCCCCGGCTTTTTTTCAAATATTAATAGTTCTTGATAAAAATATTTCTGCCAGGGCTATAGATTAATTTGAAGTGAAACTCATCATATGCGTGAAAATGTACGATCTCGAAATATAAGTGCGCTGCTCAGTGGGAGTGCACTCGAGAACCTCAAGCTAGAAAGACGCAGGGAAAAGAAATACAAAAGAAAACATTTTAAAAAAGAGAGGAAAAAGCAGGGCGAACGCCGCGCGCGCAACGTCGCAAGGGAAGTCGGCGCGCGGGACATTGCGCGAGGGACGATTGCGCGACATTCGCAGCGTGCGCCGCGCGCCGCTGGCCTCTGACCCGTGCGCCGAACACCGCCGCTGTACTACAATGGGCTCCAGTCATACGATAATAATGATCAATTATCGATCTGTCATTCAAGCGATTCACAGGGGGACCTCGCTACAGCCCGGAATGCAAGACGAATCACGGCTCCTTCTTCCCCTTCTCCTCGTCTGCCTTCTCTCTTCCATTCCTATACACCTCGCTCTTCGGAACTTTTGCTCTTTTTTCTCGTATACTCGAGATCTACGACGTGTACACGGTTCACGAAGCTTTGTGTCGATTGTATTGTGATGGTCTAGGTGTGTGCGACGTCTTGTGAATAAAATGATGTATACGAAATAAGTGCAACAGGTGAGCTTTTATATAATACGCATTAGAAGTGTAGAATTGATTACCAACAATCGATTTTACTTGTTTTAGAAATTAAACTTCTTTAGACATAGGCAAAATGTATCTCTCTTTTTACTAAAGATAGAAGATAACAGATCTATAGAAAAAATGTATAGATTATTACCGAATTGTTTTTAGACAAATTTTGAAAGGTATTGGTAGCAACAGGTATCAATAACAGGTTCTCAAAAGAGTACATTGTGCAACTAGAGAGAAAAATGGTTTTTCCCCACACCTGCACCGAAAGTACCACTTTTCCTTCCGGGCGCCTGGAGAGAAATGTGTATTTTCGGTGCTGGTGTGAGGAAAAATAGTATACGCACCATGGGAGGTAAAATGGCAACCCCATAGCACGTGTTTGCCACCCTCGACTTTGGCTCGGGTGCCATTTTACACGTGCTATGGACTCGTCAATTCTTTACCTCCCTACATGCGTAATATACTACTTTTCAAAGCCAGGATGATGATTGAGCAAGAGTGGAAGTCGAGGGCGTCCGAGACGAACACGGGTGCCCAAATAACCATCCGAGTCTGAAAAAGCCCTTTCCACCCGTGTTACACATCCTTTTTTTTAATAAGTGTGTGAATGGGGCCTATTTCATGCATGCAAAGGGAATGAGGAAATGGGCATTGAGTCGTCAACTATAGACCTAAGAAATTTAGGAACGGGAGGTAATGAACATTACCTCCCGCACCGGCAAAGACGCTCGGAATGCTCAATTTTCCATTCTATTTGCAAGCATGGAAAAGTGCATTTTTCCTGCACGTATTGGGACATAGTACATTGTGCAACTAGGGGGGGAAATTGGCTTTTTCTAAGCGATATAATTATAGGGGAGAGTCGTACAGTATGCATACGTTTTCAGTATGAACATTTTTGAGTATTGGGCTACCATTGCTCAGGGGCGACGCCTCACCAAGTGAATTTGGTGTATGTTGGGGTTGGGTTTGGTTGGGTTGGGTTTTAATATAATACAATTTGCATCCGGTATTTTAAATTTACAGATACCAAAGTTATCGCGCAAATAACCGATTTCCCAATTTTCAGCGTCAAAACTTATTTTCGGAAGTTTAATATCGTCACTTTTGTATTTTAGTAGATAAATAATTTTGCCCATTGAATTTGAACTCCACCAATTATTTTCTTCAGAAAGGACCATTGAAAGAATAAATCATTTTTTGGAAAATCAATGTTCATGGCTTCAAGCAAAAGTTATCGTTAAAATTGACTATGGGTTTTCATACTGGACGCCACTTTTAAAAATCTTAAAATCGTCACTTTTGTATTTTCCTAGATAAATAATTTTGCCAATTATATTCGACTTCAGCTAATTTTTTTTATTTAAAAAGGATCTTCAAAGAAAAAATTATTTTTTGGAAAATCAATTTTCGTGGTTCTAATGAAAAGTTACAGCTATGATAGCTATGGGTGTTCATACTGTACGACCTTCCCCTATCCACATGTATTGTTATTATTTCTATCTTATGTATTATACGTAAAACGGCTTCTTTGCAAATACTTAGCAAGCACTATGTGAAGTGTCAAGAAAAGAACCATTCAAGAATACACCGTGTAAGAATGCGTTAAATAAAATAATGTTTTGGTTAACCTTTACAGTCACGACTTTTTTATACGTAGAATTAAGTGTAGGTTTTTCGGCAAGTTTAAAGTACATGTTTACTATTAGTCTGATAGCCCTCAATAAGTTGTGAGTTATGTGGTCTAACTTCTAATTCATGTATTCAAACGCCAAAACACATCGACGGCTGAGCGAAAGAACCTGTTAACTCGGAGTGTGCTCGAAGATGAGGTTAACTCGGAACGCGGTCCAAAAGTATGTTAACTCAGATATTGAGTGAAGAGCGACTACTTTAATCAATTATTTCTAGCCATGATTGTATATTGGTAACTCAAAACAAATAGAAGAACGAATATTTCCACAAAAGACGCATTTTCCTAATTTTTAGAGTTAATAGATTCTTTCGCTTAGACGTCGACATATTGATTCTGATAAAATATTTTTTATGAAGGTATAAGAAAATTAAATAAAAGAAAATTATAACTCACAATAATTATGTTTCAACGATAGACTCAAAGAATTTCAAATATTTATTTACTTTTAAAGCTATACATTTTTATACTAAATTATTTTTAACAAAACCAAAGTTTTAATACATTATTTTTACATTACATTAGACAAATATCAATTTAAAGATAAAAAATTAAATTTAAAATAGGTTTAGTACATGAAAAAGATAGTGTCCTTTAAATAGGACATTGTGGCCGAAACAGTTAATATTTAAGAAAATAGAACAACTTATTATTTTAATTAGTATAAACAATTAAAAGGAGAAATTTTAATAATAATGAATAATTGGCGTAAAACTTATCTATTTTAAACAAAAAATGACCATTTGTTTATCACATATGTATTAATAGCGTAGACTAAATAGCCGAAAAGAGTCTCAAAGTTTCACCCAATTATAATGAAATTAGACAGAAAGTTGTTTCCATCCTCGTACACGGAATCCTTAGCGAAGTCGTAAAGCGTATCATAATCTTTTATTATCCGTGGAAATAAAAGAAAGGACGCCGCCGTGCCCGCGCGAATCAAGCTATTCGCCTGTAAATTAAAAAATCGTGATATATATATAAAGAAGTAGCCAAAAGCCGCGCATTTCTCCGTCGCGTCGGTCCGTTTTGGCGTTTTTTATGCGAGTGCGCGAATTCACGGTAAGCATTACGGGGGGATGCCACTCGTTTAGCGGCTCTGCCAGAGAAATGGAGCACTCGAGGCTAGTCAGCGACGGCAGCAGCAGCAGCGGCAACAGCAGCAGCAGCAGCAGCAGCAGCAGCAGTAGTAGTAGTGGTGGTTTGCTCGGAGCTTTCTCACAGCAGTAAACAGCGCGTAACTACCGTCGGTCCACGCCGGGAACAGCAAAAAGCCTAAAATTAATAATAATAACAAGGCTGCGCGCGTTTGGACGAAGCGAGTTGAGGCGAGTCGTCGCCGCGAGGGCCCCCAATAATGCTGCTGCCGTTGCAGTGGGTACATCTCGAGCAGGTATAGTGCCGAGTGCTGGCCCTCATCGGCTGGTCGTCTCTTTTCGAACTGCAGGCTCGAGAAAAGAATGAGAGGGTGGCAGGACGCGGACGGACGCCCCCCGCCGCGACGCCGTCGCCTAATCATTCTTTAAACGCGCATAAACAAGTCCCCGAAACGGCGAGTGTGTGTGTGTGTGTGTGTGTGTGTGTGTGTGAGAGAAAGAGAGAGAGAGAGTGGAGACTGCGCTACATGACTAATGTCATTCCTGTCTCTCTCATTCTCTTGCTCTCTCAAGAGAGAGGAGAGCTGCATCACCGCGCCCATACAGAAATCGAGCGTGAAAAGAATCTGAAACATAGAGAGAAAGAGAGAGAAAGCGATAATCGAGGAAAGTAGGTAGCGAGAAAAAGATGATGAAGCCGGGAGACCGGACTAAATCTAAAATGCAAATACATTCGACAAATCACTACCGGTGACAGGGCTCTTTGCTTTATATTACACCTATGCTATTTTTCATAAAAGGAAAACTGGAGGATTGCGCTATTTGTGTACAGGAGTGAAATTTTTACTTTGAGAAAAGGTGAATGTTTGAAATTTAAGTTATTCATACACGTTATTATTACTTCCACAAGTTTCTAAACTCTGTGGAAGAAAATTTAGTGCACTCTCGGTAAATATTATACACTAATTAGTGAAGTCACTGTCAGTGCAAAATTTATATATAATGAACATAATTAACTAAAAACGTTTTTAACTTAATATATTCTAATTCTGTTATATAATATAAATAAATCCTCCATAATGAATATTGCGGATGTATAACACTTTCATTGCTTGTAAACCTTACTGGCCAGTAAACAAAATTCTAAAAAATAATTTAAAAAAATTAAAATTATGGTACATCAGTTGTACTCTTATAATTTAATTAAAAAAGGCTAAGATTAGTGCTGATACAATTAAAAAATTCATGCCAGTTTGGTTTTAGTTTCGTATTTCTATCGTCAGATATTGGTATGGTATATAAAACGCCTTTAAATGCAAGCGTTATATTACCTTAAAAATTATCCAGAATAATAGACTCAAATATTTTTTAAAATCTTAAAACAAGGATGTTTTAAAATAAAAATATGAGGTCTGTAATTTGGAGTCATTAAAAGATATACCCGCATTCAGTTTGATTCATGCATATTTATTGGGTACTGTCAGATATTTATATAACACAGAACTTCTGTAAAGGAGAAGTATGTGGCGAAGCTTTTGCAAGGAATCAAGTACGATAACTTGTGTGCAATATTGTTGTCCATGAGCAGATATCCGAGTACTTAAAATCAATGCGATCCCCTGGAGACGGGTTTCAGACAGTACAACAGAACGGAAATAGCACTGTTAAAGTTAACCGAGCACATCAAGATTGGAGTAGACTGAGACAGATTAAGTCAAAAACAACTATTGACCGTTCTCCTGATGTTCGATTTCAGTAAGGCATTTCACTCGATTTCACCATCTAAATTATTACAGAATCTGATGAGTTGGGTTTCTCTACAGGAGTGGTCTTGTGGCTTAAATCATACATCACAGGGCGTGATCAGAGAGTGGTCACCAAATTTAGAATCAGATTGGTTAATTACCAATCTTGGCGTGCTACAGGGCTCTGTTCTGGGGTATTTCCTGATCAGCCTGTACATAAATGAATTACGTAACGTACTCATCGACAAAAGTGTCAATCACCTATTATACGCAGACGATCTGCAAAGCTACACATGGGTTACTAGAACCGATCTTCTGTGGCGCGTGCAGTGTCAAAGTGGGTCTCTGAGAACGGCCTGCGATTAAATGTTGGTCAAACTAATGCTTGCTGGCATTGAGGTACAGCACAATGTCTTCGTCGCATTCGTCGATACTGTAACGAACCTCAGTGTTGTTATGGAATTTAAATTGACGTGAAGTCGTAAGTGGATGTGGTTAGCCGAAAGGTTAATAGAGTCCTTTATAGTCTCAGATCTTCTAGATCCTGCCCGACCGAAGCACTTCGCAAGCAACTGACAGATTCTCTTGTTGTATCTCATCTAGATAATTGCTCACTGGCGAGTTTTAGACAAGACTATACAGGTTGCAGAATACATGTGTGAGATATATCTGTCGTGCTAGAAAGTACGAACACATTACGTTACACAGGAAACAACTAGGCTGGCTAAATAGGGAGGAGTGAAGGGCATATTTTGCGGCGGTGCTTCTGTACAAAATAACCAACATAAGGTAACCGTCGTACCTTGCGGCCCTTTTTAAAAAATATCAGGTTAGGACTTCCAGTAGTTTGGATGCAAGAGATCTCAGTTCCAGTATTTCGCACTGGCACGAGTCTGTTCTCTTTTCAGGCTCAAGGTGCACGCCTCTGGAACTCGCTTTCCCGCAGCCTAAGGTGCTTGCCTTTTTTGTCCAAATTCAAGACCGCGGTACGCAGGCACTTCGGGTATAATTTAATGTGCGATTATTGTAATAAATGTGACAATCTATGATATTAGCATATATATGCAATTATATTAAATATGACGAGCTGATATCAGTATATACAAAACCAAAAACCTAAACTGAAACCATGAATTTCGATACAACATCAAAAACCAAGTTTGAGAGTACATTACTAGTTAGAAAGTACTTTGTCTATCAATATTTTAATGGTATATCCCTGGTAAATATCAATCTCATTCATAGCCAGCAATCATCCATTGATGGCCATTTATAACTATTAATGGGTTGGTTGGTGAACATGAATGAGATTGATTTGTACCAGATTGACACAATTGATTAAACTGTACTATAGAAATGATTTTATCTAAAGTGATTACGGCCATCTTGTTATCACAATACTCGTCAATTTCATTGACTAGAAATTTGAGCGCGAAATCCAAATTCAGTATGAAGAAACTAAGAAAAGCGCGCTATAGCCTTCTAGTTTTAATAAAAATGTGTGTGGATATACTACTATATTCGCAATAAAACTAAAGATAGGTGTATGAGCGACATTACATATAGACGAGGATGCATCGATAAACTTTGATGAGGTGGTTTTCATAATACTGAATGAAATAAGTCAAAGACTTTAATTTGAAAATTATTTGAAAATATAAGGTCTTCATCATAAATTAAAGAGAAAAAGAAACGAAAAAAGTCAAGTCACAACCAGTTTAAAATGAGTCAGACATGATGGCGCCATAGGCTAAAGTCGTCATAACGAGCGTACAAAAGCCGTAAATCGGGCAAGCAATGATTTGCCGGTCGTCGCGCTGCACGTATATCTATAGCTACAGAATCTGGAGAATTCTATTTATGAGAAATCGCGGTAGTATTTTTTATAAACGCTCTTGGGAGGAACAGAGAAAGAAAGAGAGAATTCGACTCCCTGCTGCTACCGCTCTCGGCGCTAGTAGGGGCCATTCGACCAGTTTGTCTTTATTGCTAGCGCCGCGCTCTCTGCGACTACCGTGCCAAAAAATATTTCAAAAGTAGCTATGTCATTCCACCCGCCCTCTACTCCCCCTGCCCCTCGCCACGGAAATTCCTCCCGCGCCTTGCCCTCTCTCTCTCTCTCTCTCTGTCTCCCGCTCCCGACTTTATTTATGATACGGTTTCTTAACGATTTTCTCGATCCGCCTACATTTGATCTTTATTATAATAAGTCCCTTCATTTCTTCCAGTCTTTCGACATTTCTTTTGACTTCTCCTTCTGTCTCTCTCTTTCTTCTTTTTTTTCATCGTTCTTTTTCTTTTGCGCAATGTGTCCGTTGTGTATGCCCGGCGCCAATAATAAACGGCTGCCGACTTCTTAGAATAAACGATACTTTTTCATGATGCCTTGTATCGACGAATATGAATTACAATTTTTTCTTTAACCCTGAGGAGAATCGCTCCGTCGTCTTTGTAACCCCGTACCTAAGGCTGTATACTATTGGAGAAGAGGCTACTGTGAGAACTTTTGGCCTGATCACCGTACGCCTTGTAAGCATCTTCAGCCAGTTTTATAGTTACAGTGTAGTTGTATATAACGAGATTAATACCACTAGATTTTTCAATTGAGATATATAATTTTATATTTTTATTGACAGAAAAAAATAACGTGAAGTAAATGTTTGCTAACTGAAGATAAACGAAAACTTTAACCAACTAGTTCAATTTAGGTATCAAATTGAAATTGTCGAATTCGGTGAACTCGGATAATTTACTTTGGCACGCTAGCCTCATTTCCCTTCTCTCGCGGTGCGAATTTCAATTTTTAACTGAGCCATTGATCAAACGTAATGAAATAGATATTTTGACGTCTTCTTACGAAATTGAGAAAATCATTCAAGATGCGATCCTTTAATCTTTTGATGCCGCATTACCCTGGTTGCGGGCATAAATCTCGGAGCTGCGCTAAGCTGCAGCGCGTGGAGCCGCGGAACGCTCGAGTACTGACTAATGGAATCATGCTCCGCCTCCCGGTGATACGATTCGCGTATGCACATATGAATCTCGAGGATCTCGCGAAGATCTCCTCGAGATGTTCCTCGCGCAGATCGTGGCACGCACGACTACGGCATTTTTGAAGTCGCGCGCTTGCGCAGCGCCCAGAGTTATGCGTTATTTATGCACCGGACGCGCGCGAGACAAACTTTATACACCCGGCGGCCTGCGATGAAAGCCGCACGCGCGCTTGTGCATGCGCAGGGCTTTTTGTTTTCAGCGCGGGACTGCGAACGCCGCGCCGAGGAGATCGCGCGATAATAAAGCTCGCCATGATGTCGCCAGCGCGTGGGTGGAGTAGTTCGGGTGCAGCGTCGCGAGTCTGAGGTCAATTAATAATGCCGCGAGTGCCTGCCTGGCTGCCTGCTATAATGCGAAATCGCAAGATATCTCAGTTTGTAGAAAAACAGCTTTATGAAAAAGAAAATCCGAAGCGATTTAGTGACTTTAGTCATAACAGTATAAGAAGCTCTAATAAATAATTCATTATAAGAATTACTTAAGTTCATATATTGTATGTCATTTAAAGTCATTTTCGTAAACAGGCATTACTTTTTGTGATTCATAAAAGGACGAAAAAAGAAAAATAGAAAATTTAAGTGAATGAAATCCAGAATGTATTACAAAATGATACAGGTTAAATAAGTAGGAAAAGTATAGGATATAATGTAAGTGTATCTAATATGGCCCATCTATGCTTTGAGCATAGTTGATGTATTAAAATAATTTTACTTGGGCTGCTTGGACATCATAATATAGCATAAAAGCTAAGATAAGATTTAAACGTACGCAAAAGTATAGCAAAGATTATAAAAAAATATTTAAATTGTATTGGGATCGGAACTGCAACTCTATATAAATATACTAGCCGTGCAAAAACAATTAAAGTAGACTTCTCTCACAGCTTTATGCATTGTCCATTTGGCGCTGACTATCCCTATATATAGATATACCTACTCTATGTAGAAATGAAGCCTTCACCGACAGCTTACGAAGCTCATCGACAGAGAGGAGTTCTGATCCCTATAGAAACTTAAAACGTTTTAAAATAAAAAAACAAAATCAAATTAAAAATTCACTCACTTACTCACTCACTCACTCACTCACTTACTCACTCACTCACTCACTCACTCACTCACTCGCACGCATGTACGCATGCACGGATGCACACACACGTACACACACTCACTCACTCACTCACTCACTTAATCACTCATTCACTCACTCACTCACACACTCACTTACTCACTCATTCCGTCACTCACTCATTCACTCACTCACTCACTCAATCACTAACTCATTCTGTCACTCACGCACGCATTCACTTACTCAGTCACTCACTCAATCACTAACTCATTCAGTCACTCACGCACTCACTTACTTACTCAGTCACTCACTCAGTCAATCTATCACTCACTCACTCGCATACACGAACGCACGAAAGAATATCAGGGCATTTATATCTGTAACAACTGACTGCATTGAGAAACGCTGATTTTGATGATTTACTCATGTGCATTGTTGTGCGTTGTTGATCTCAAACATTCCATTTAAATTTGCAATCTTCTATCAATCACAATAATAACATTATTTTTTAAACATAAATACATAGGTATATGTTTTTTGGTAGAAAAGTCTACATGTTTTTTAATTCATCTGTTGTTGCACGCACAGAATGCTTTCTCAATTCTCAAACCATATCGATGGTGATAAAAGTTTAAATTGGGATTTCCGGGCGAAGTTGACGGAAATGAAAGATTACAGAAAACCCTAGATATTATATCGGGGACCTATTTACGATAAGTAATAAAAACTATTAATTACTATTATTACAGATAAATTCATATTTTCATAATGAATATAATGGTATAGTATATAGAAAACTTTTTCATGAAAAATGTATATAGACACTTATACTTTCTCAAAGAGAAAACATTTGGAATGAAAATACGCTATTTTTATGTATGTATGTCTGTGTGTGTCTGGTGTATTTATATGTGTGTATGTGTGTGTCTGTGTATGTGTATGTGTGTGTGTATGTGTGTGTGCGTGTGTGTGTATGTGTATTTTTTATATTAATAAGACTCTTACTTGCAAAAGGGAGAGTTTCTCTCTAAACTAAGTTATTTAAAAACAAAACACAATTATCTAAAAAGAGTATAGATTAGATTTTAAAGTATTACTTTAACCCATTAACGTGAATCGTGCATTAGTAGTAGTAACGTCATAAAATCTATTTTGTTCTATTGCTCACCTAATTTTTTACTTTCTAAGCAGCACTTAAATAATTGAACATACGTAATTGAGTATACATGAAAAGTGAAATTATTATTATTTTAATTCAGCGTTTAAAAGAATTAAATAGCAACCATGATTTACTAACACCAACGCAGGTCACAACGATATGGTTTCGGACGTTGTTCACGTTAAAGGGTTAAAGTATTATAGTAGAATTCAATTAAAATTATAGAAAAATCTACAACGTTTTGTAAATTTTATGAGGAGCTTACAAGATTAATTAAACTTAATATGGTAATATTTATTTATATTCACAAATTACATATTTCGTCTGTAAGAGTATTGCTAGAGCTTTTTGTAGTATACCAAATACTGTTCATCTGCTGCTGGGCTGGTCACATTGGCTGAAACCTGATAACGTAAAATGATTAAAAAGACAAAAAAAATAATAGAAATAATTATATTAAGGATAAGCATGACATGACATATCTACCAAACATCATCTGCCAATTTTCAAATCAGCCAAGTGCACGTTCAAAAATTCCACCAGCTCCACTGTAAATAAGGATTTATAAAATAATTATCGTGTGAAGCTGAAGAATATAAAGGAAGAGAATTCCCACCCCCTCTATCAATCACCAATTTTCGTGTATCAATTAATATATATATATTGAGGACGTTATTAAATGACAAACTGCTGGTAGAGTTTTTTAAGAACTTCAATTCAATTTATGTTTTATATTTTTAGAACGAAACATGTAGAAGGAATGTACATGCAGCGGACATCTAAACCTGAGTACACACAAAACATTGGTTTATAAGTAAAAGTGACCTTAACAAATTTTATGCAAAGGCTTTATGGAAATTTATTTTATGGAAGAGATATTTCAGTGTTCAATCATTTTCCTATACTAAATTTCCCATACTAATACACACACATGCAGACCTGCATCCGTGGTGCGCGCGCTACAAAATACACAATCTATATCGTCAAAAATATTACAAATACCCATTACAAACTGGTAATATGTGGTTCAAGGAGTAATTTAAGCCCCTGATTGTTAAAAAATATTCAATTACCATACTGCAATAAACAATTGAAATTTGCAAAGATCGCATTATTCGAAACTTCAACGGTTTTTTACTCGAAATAAATTGGTTCCAAAGCAAAACTTGTGAAAATATTTGCTTCTTAAAATTACTTAAAGAATCTAATAACTTTTTTCCAAAATTGAAAAATATTATATTGTAATTGTTTATAAAAATTATTAATTAACAATTAACTGGATCATTTCTGAGCATTCTATTCTCGTAATTTTGATTCAGATGGTCAAAATATATTTAAAGAAAAGTGCTTCCAGTTGGAAATCTTATTTGGCCACGAAATCCAGGTATGGCCCCCCGAACTATTGGTTGTTATACCATTATTTGACTTTTTAGCGTTCTCAAAGTACCCTTTGATTGTATATATAACTCGTCACTATTCGCGAGGAATCTAAACTGGGCAGGATATATTTGATAATTTAAGAAATGTGTGCCAAATACCGAATAATTATTTTAATTTTTCTTATTACTTAAAAATGAAACTTCTTGAATCAAATATAATTTTTTATTTAAAAAGAAATTCTGCTTCTATCGAAAAGATTTAATTTTCCCCTTCATTCTCAGTATAACGTATATGGGCATTTCTCAAAATAACGTTCAACTTCGTTCTTTATCAATTATAGCATACAATTCGCATTCAAAAAATTAAAAAAAAAACCTTGCATTATAGTTTTTAAGTTCCTTTAAGAGAAGTCCGTATCTACTGTCCTTGTCTAATCACGTTTTTGCTATTTATTCAAATTGTAGTTTGTTGATTGAAAAACTAAAAGTTGGCCCCAATTGGTATTAACATAAGGAATATTTTGAGACCTTAAAAAGTATCGAACGTTATTTCCTTTTCGAGAAACCTTCGGAAAGTGAAAATTGAGGTTAGCTTTCCCGTTCCGAAGTTTTCTCGAAAAGGAAATAATGTTAGATACGTTTTAAGGTCTCAAAATATTCCTTACATTAATACCAATCGGGGCCAACTTTTAGTTTTTCAATTAACAAACTACAATTTGAATAAATAGCAAAAACGTGATTAGACAAAGACGGACGATACGGACTCCTCTTAAGGACGTTCATCGGCTGACAGTAAGGTTAGAAAGTTAATTTTTGAAAAAATCACCAATAAATGGCAATATTTGTAATGAAAACTCTTCAGTTTACAATATAAAGCATTAAAATATTAATAAAGAATATAAAAGTTATAAAAAAGCACCAAAAATTAAAGTACGGCATTAACTTTCGCATATACTGTACCAGATATAGATATACTTATAACATTGTAGCACAATTTTAGATAGCTATATCTTTAAAAAAAGTACCGCTTACTATCTCCAGAATTTTATGTATTACTTCTATGCTTATTTTATATTACATACTAGTTTTTCAGAACGATTTAAAGAAAACTTGGCTTAGAATAAATAAAAATGTCCGTTTTGTGAGAGTTCAAGATAGGATTCCCATGTTAAAAACTGAAAATTTTAAGCAAAATTTCTCGATTTTTGATATCGTTAGGGGGGTCAAAAATTCAACCAAGTATAATACATACCTAAATTAACATATAATAAAAGATTCAACAGATTCTAAAGAAATTCAATTATCTGGTGAACGTCCTTAAGGACGTTCTATCGTCATATTGACCTCAAAATAATAGTACATTATGCATCAAGGGAGTAAAGTGGGCGATGTACGCACTGTGTGACGTTGCCGACCGAGCGAAGCGAGGTCGGCATTTCACACAGTGCATGCTTGCCTACTGTACTCCAGAGGTGCGTATACTACTTTTCACCACACCCCCGTAAAGAAATGACTGTACGCATCTCAGCAGGCCGTACAGTACCCCATGCTCTGCCTAGAAGTAAAGTGACTTGTGTACGCGCGACGCGCTGTTTTACCGCTCGAGACGCAGTCGAGAGCGGAAAAAGGCGCATCGCGCATGCGCAAGTCACTTTATTCCCTAGGCAGTCCATGCGGTACTGTACGGCCTGCTGAGAGGGCGTACAGTCAGCACTTTACGCGCAGTGTGGTGAAAAAACATTTTTACTATAATTTAATCACTTCTAATGATTCTTGAGTCAATAGGTATATTATAAAAAAAGGTATCCTCGTCTACCTAAAAGAATTTTTTGTATCGAAATTCCGTTATTGTAAGAATCTTTCTTTCAAAATCTTTCTTTAGTTGCCAATAACGAATTTTGAGAAAAGAAAAAATTTTAGTTTGACGAAAACTTCTAATTTTATAATATATTGACTTTCACATCATTATGTGAGATAAAATTGCGCAGTAAAAATGTTTGTTCTTTATGACATATATATGCCAATAGAACCTCCTTGATATATTCAACTTCAACAATGTTTAGACAACGTCAATTTACCTGAAAATAATGCATTAGAATGGCCAAACTGTTCACTCCGTCGATTTCCCCAGATAAAATTTGTAAAGTACTGTATATTACATTTTTTTCTCTAATCCAGTCTATTGTTGTAGCATTTGTAAGATATTATTTTCAATTGTCTCCTAATATTTATTCGTCGTTTAATGTTGTTCTGCCATGATCAGAAATCACCCAAAGTATTGTTTAACGTAGAAAAAAAGTAGTAAAATTTTTCTTATCTCAATATGTGCATGACAAAGGTCCTTTTCCATGTTTGCAAAGCGAATGGAAAATTGGGCATTCCGAACGTCTTCGTCTGAGCGGGAGGTAACGATTACCTTCCGCTCCTGAATTTCTTAGGTCTAATGGACGACTCGTAATTTCCATTTCCCCATTCCCTTTGCATGCATGAAAAATGCCCTATTCGCATACTTATTAAAAAAAATATGATGTGTAACACAGGTAGAGAGCGCTTTTTGTATGTTGTTGAAGACAACATCTTAAGAAAGAAAAAAAATTAATTCTCGTATTTTTAAAACAATTTTTTTTACCTAAGTTGGACGTTATTTTAAGAAATACCCATATGTCACGTGAAAGTTTTTCGATTTTCTGGATTTTTTATATGATTAACTCAAAATTTGGAATAAATGCAATACAAGTATATGAATCTTATCAAAGTGGGTACTCTGCACATTTTAAGGGGTTATATGATATATTTATATTAAATTAAAGCTAAAAGAATTCAAAAATTAAAAAAAATATTTGATTGCAAAAATTGATTTAAAAACGATACCAGATCCCTGATTTTTTTTACAAATTTCTAACAACTAAATCATAATTTGGGAATCAATGGATCAATAGAAAAATAGTTAATAAACTCTAAATATTTTATTTTGCTAAATAAAAAATATATTTAAATTCATAATTTAGATACCTACCTTGATGTTGTTGATACGTATTCACAGCTGTTTTTGCTACTTGATGGCCAATTTCCACACCTAAGCCTTTCATTATAGCATACAAAAATTGTTTAGCAGCTATTTGAATTACTTCAGGATTCCGTCGTTGTCGATTATGTTTATCTTGATGCAAATGTTGTTGATATGAATATTGTTGATAATAATGATGAGATTCTCTTTTAATAATTGTACGCAAACTCTCTAAAACAGTTGGTCTTAAATAAAATATTTCGCTGTTTAATATTTTTGTTTTCTGTTCTTCATAAGGATGTGCAAGAATCGCAGTAACGCAGATTGTTATAACACTTAATAGACTCAAAACGTTTTTCATTTTTTACTTTCTTTTTTTCTTAACCTTCAAGCTTTTTATCAAAATTCGTTATCAGTTAATTTAATGTTAATAAAGTGTCTTGTAATTGTCGTGGCGGCTATATTGCTGATCGTATAACGTGGTAAATGTATTAAACTATGTGGTCACTATCGGAACTTGACAATGTTAGTGGTTTACGAGCACGAGCTAGACAAGCACCCGGCCGATTTGGAAGAATTTCGTTTATTTTTATCGACGTTTATCGCTCTTCTACGAGGTATATCGCTCGCTACTGTTACTGTGTGCCGTCGTGACAATAAAGCTGAGTTGACTGTTATATAGTTGGGTGGTTCTGCCATAACTGCCTCAGATTTCGTCCAGAGCTCGCATACGAGTGTATGAATGTAAAAAAAATCTAATATCACGTGAAAAAAATGTGAATATGTAAAATTTCCGCACATACATTTTCATTAGTTTTAAAGGCAAATTCAATTAACTACAATTAAAACCGGATGCATACTTTCTGTCCAGTGATTTGCACCGAAATGTTGATAATAGTATTAATCGCTTTGAAAAACGTGCTATTGACGTCTTAGAAGTATCTAATGACAAATTTTCAAAGTATATATCCAGAGTACACGAATGCAAATATCAGAATTGTCAAAGGTTTGAAAAATTGCAGACGCGCACAAGAAGATTTTTTAATTTTGTTTCGTACAAAAATTTCAGTCAGCTCCGTCCCCCTGTAAACCACTATTTAAATTATGTTTATTGTTCAACAAAATTGCATTTTCTCATAGTATTTATGCGGAAAAATTTTAATAACAAATATACGAGACGTTACGAGCATTTTTAACCTGGAATATCAGTTCCATTCCTGTCAATTCTGTCCCCTGCTAACATCATATAATATTGTGTACATTTCAATAAGAATACTTTTTAATATATACCATTCAAGTATTTTTCTTTAAAAGTTTTTATGTGCGCAAAAAGTTCTCAAACTCTAAGAAAAAGTTAATTATGGATAAAAAACTTTTTTGTCTAATAAATTTTCGGATACTTTTAAAGCTAAATTGGGACCGTTATGGCAGAGTCACCCAGTTATGTAATATTTATAACGGTAATACTAAAATTTTTCATAGAATGCAAAGCATTTTTAAATATTAGGAATTTAAAGGGTTTTTAGTGTCATCGGACGCAGCAATCTAAGAAACAATTTGATTGTTTTATAATATTGTTTTCTGAATTTTTGTATTCATTAATGGGAATTAAATTAGTTTTTAAAACAATTCAGTGTAAGTAAAAATTCCAGGTTGGGAATGCAGATGCGTAATGGCGTAATTTCAAGTAAAAATACATAAAAGTTTCTTATTATGGAAAAAGATAAAATATTCCATTTGCAATACTTTTGTCTCAGTTTTAGTGACTGAAAATATTCTAAATATATGCTTGATTAAAAGAAAATGTATGTAAGATATTTAAAGTTGGGTACCTTAAGGGCCTACGATAGTCATAGCTATAGTCAACTAACATATACAGTATAAATGTGGAAAAATTTCCTGCGTACTTACGTAGCGAAAAATTAATAAAATCAACATCCGACTGGTGCGATCGCTTTCTTTTTAACTCTTCTATGAAATGATTTTGTTTGGTAATAATCCGTAGTTTCTATGAAGTGTTAGAAGAAAAATAAATTTCGAGGCGGCGACATATGGGAGGAAAAGTTTAGGAGTTTTTCCTCCACTTATATAGGCATATTCTTACAAAAAATAAATAATAGTCTACTGGTGTATACGCTTGGTAAGTACAGCGGGCAGCGCCGCCTGACGTTGAGTTTTTTCAATTTTGGGATTGTGCGTGCAACGACTGGTACCCAAACAAATGTGAAACGTGCCTTTTTCAATGTGTTTGATAAAAACGGAACTTTAGTTAGTCAGTGAAGCATATTTAGAGACTTTTTATATGGGGATTCCACTCCATTATTATTCCTCACTTTAACATTATTCAGTATATCTATATATGTTATGTATATATATATACTGAATAATGTTAAAACAGGGGACAGCACAGGAGCGGAATTCCCGTATGCAATAAGTCTCTAAATATGCTTGTATTGACTATTTGAAGTTCAGTTTTTATGATTACAACCATTATATTACATGGATGACACTCCGGGTTCATTAAAATGCGAATTGGAAAGGGCACATTTTACGTTTTTTTGGGTAAGAGTCGCTGCACGCACAATTTCAAAATTGAAAAAAAATCCGGTGGACGGTGCGTGTGTTACGCGCCAAAGATACCTTGCGTATAAACATTAGAATAATTCTAATTTCAAAAATGAAACTATAATTATGGTAAAAAGTATTTGTATCTTCTTGTTCAAAGCGGCTGAAGCTCTATGGAATTGTCACCAAATAAAATAGATTTGTTTTCAAAGTCCGCAACCTGAAAAATTTTCTCCGTTTCGAAATTTATTTTTCTTTTGGGTCATTGTAGAAGCTACGGATTATTACCAAACAAGATCATTCCATAGAAGAGGTAAAAAGGAAGTGATCGCACCTCTCGGATTTTGATTTCTTCAATTTTACGCGACATAAGTAATGAGGAAACTCTTCCCCATTTACTATATATATTAGTTGACTATAGCTATGGCTATCGTAAGAATGTTTAAGAATGCTTAGCAATCATGAAAAAAATTTAATGCGGCCATAATAGTCCAAGCGGCGACCATAAAATCGTCTACGTCATGTGATACATGAAAAATGTTCGCTTGAAATGAAAGTTTATTAAATAATTTACACAATGCGCCTGGTCCGTCTGATCATTGATTGGTTCAACAGAAAAAAAACAGATCACTTCCGGTTCAATTTATAATCGACTTTCATACGTCATGTGATACATGAATGAAACAACTTTTATGTTAAACAGCATACTTAATAGGACTAAAATACCTTGGTCTGCCAGGCATAGTGCGTTTCTTACACATAAGAATTGTACACGTAATTATTGTGCACAATTTAGCATTGGTCAAATATATCTATATATAATTTGACCAATGCTAAATTGTGTACAATAATTACGTGTATAATTCTTATGTGTAAGAAACGCGCTATGCCGTCTGCCAGTCCACGCCCCAGTGCTAACCCCCGGCAGACAATTTACGGGGCTGAAAATTAATCAGCTTACCTACGTAATGAGATACATGACTTTATCATCATAGCATAAATTAAAGGTTTTGATGTAATCTTTAAGTATAAAATGGTCTGCCTAACCCTAAAGTCTGCCTGAGAAAAGGATGAAATAAACGACATTTTTCGCAGAACGTGGCTATGGCAAATAGTAAAAATCTTCTTACCTACGTTATGTGATACATGACTTTATCATAGCTTAAATTAAAGGTTTTGGTGTAATCTTTAAGTATAAAATAGTCTGCCTCAAGTCTGCATGGAAAAAAGATGAAATAAACGACATTTTATCGTAGAACGGGGCTGTGACATAATAGTAAAAATCTGCTTACCAACGTCATGTGATACATGACTTTATCATAGCTTAAATTAAAGATTTTGATGTAATCTTTAAGTATAAAATAATCTGCCTAAGGTCTGCCAAACTAAAAGTAGGTAGACGACATTTTATTGTCGGACTCGTTGGGTGTTATAACAACTTAATTCGAACTGTTGTTATTGCAGCCACCTGTATATTAAATTGCACTCTACGATACTACTACGATACTACAACTAAATTCCTTAGGAGATCTGCAGATTAAAATGCGTCTTTACTAAAGTTAAACATCAAAAGTAGTTAAGCTTCATAATAAAAATTAAATAAGATAATTAAATCAAAATAAACGGAAGTAAATTAAAAATTTTCAATATAATAATTATTTTATATATAAACGCGAGCCTTAAAGTGAAGTGCCTGGATTTGGCTTGCATTCCCCTAACTATTTTACTAATATGATTATTATTTATAAACAATTTGTCTGTAAACATTTGTTTAGTATAAAATGATTATGTACAGTAGAACCACTGGCACTGCGACCTAGGGTTCTACTGTAAATGCGGAGTGCCTCGGAACTGTGCTTTTTCTAGGGTCGGCTTTATGCATGTGCAGGGCCCCGCGTCTCAACTTTGCCGAAAAAGTTTTATGAAATTATTTTAATCGGAAATATTTGATAGAAAAAGTTTCATTAAAAAGTGTAACCCAACAAATTTGTATAAAGTTTTAAAAAACGTAATAAAAAAGTTTATAAAAAGAATTATATGATTTTTAGATTCTTATACAAAGTCTTTTTTTTAATATAACTGTATACAAGTCAATTATACTGAGAATATTTGATTATGGGGAAGGTACGGGAGAAAGTTATTATTATGTTGTTTTTGTATTATTATTTTAGTTTTAGAATGAACTCTAATTAATTTTTGCGTATTATTTCAAATACATTTATACATTTTTAATTTCAAATTATAATAATTTTATATTTAAAATATAATTATTTGTAACAAGGGCGTAATGTAATTTTGATGTAATTTTTCGTAAACCATAATGTATTCATTGTTGTATGTAGACAAGTCGATTTTAACTATTATTCTATAATATAATGTCTTTCGTTATATATTTTGTCAGGCAAACCTTAACCAGACTATTCTATACTTGATCAATACCTTTAATTTGACAGTAATGTGACGCGAGGCCACTGTAAATAAAATGGATACTTAATCATTTGGTAGTAAACAAATGTTTATAAACAAATTGTCTATATTTACTTCCGTCTATTTTGATTTAATAATATTATTTAATTTTTATTATAAAGCATGGTCTTGTACGATTACTCGCGCTTTTTGGCGCTGTACGCATAAGCGCACCTAAGAAATATTTGACAATTCATCTGCAGATCTCCTAAGGAATTTAGTTGACATCGTATTTTAGTAAATTAAATAACGTAGCGTGCAATTTAATACACAGGTGGTTGCAATAACAACAGTGCGAATTAAGTTGTTATAGCACCCAACGAGTCCGATAATAAAATGTCTTCTACCTGCTTCTTGTTTGGATAGACCTTAGGCAGACTATTTTATACTTAAAGATTACACCAAAACCTTTAATTTAAGCTATGATAAAGTCATGTATCACATGACGTTGGTAAGCAGATTTTTACTATTATGTAATAAAATAAAATTGACTTATAGCTAAACACTTTTTAAATGTATTTTTCTACAGCGATTATTGTGTATCTCCTGTACATTATTGGATTCCGGAAAACAAACTGTGATACCACTGATAACTATCTCTTCTTCCGGTAAAACTTCCATGAGTTTTCGAGGATGAAACACAGATTTAGACACTATATTTGTGGACATATTGAAATTACAATAACCAGTTTTAAATTCTTACGGACTTCTTTAAGTACCACGTTTAAAACTTAATAATTGGATTAAAGGTAGTTCCCCGGATTTTTCAATTTCTTTAAAAATCCTTGATAATTGGTATATATGTTTCATAAGGTATCCTTTATATGTGGTTAAAATCTTCAACCCCAAGCCACATTAAATTTGAAGATATTGAGCCTTGAAAGACAGACAATTTTAAGGGGCTGAAAATTAATCAGCTTACCCACGTCATGTGATACATGACTTTATCAAAGCTTAAATTAAAGGTTTTGAAGAAATCTTTAAGTATAAAATGGTCTGCCTAAAGTCTGCCTGGAGAAAAAATGAAATAAATGACATTTTATCGTAGAATGCGGCTATGGCATAATAGTAAAAATCTGATCTACGTCATGTGATATATGAATTTATCATAGCATAAATTAAAGGTTTTGATGGAATCTTTAAGTTTAAAATGATCTCCCTAAAGTCTGCCTGAAAAAAGGATAAAATAAACGACATTTTTTCGCAGAACGCGGCTATGGCAAATAGTAAAAATCTTCTTACCTACGTCATGTGATACATCCCAGGTAAACATTCTCACATGGGACCCATGTAGGAACCATTTGGGATCCATGTGGAGGCCATGTGGAACCTATTGGGAACCACGTAAATTGCTTATGGTTCGTTGCGGGAATCACATGGGTCTCATGTGGGATTTTGCGGTAGATTTCCACATGATTATCACGTAGTTCCCGCATGAGATCCACATGATTCCTACATAATTATCATGCAGTTTCCGCATGAGATCTACATGGTTCCCACATGGGTTCCACTTAATTTTTATACAAAAATCATATACATTTAGATTTTATTTTTTTAAATTAATAAAAAGAACTAGTTTCAATAAATATAAAAAAATAAGGATCATTTAAATAGCATTTAATAGGTTGAACGCAGCATGAGCTATATATGTGTAACAAATTTTGAGTAATATTAATTTTTAATTAATTCAGATTTTTAAATCTCAAAAATGCATGGGATATTAATTTTTCTTTAAACATTTGAAATTATTTTTACTATTACAAGACTATGAAAAAATTGGCTTACCACATTAGCTGCACTAAACCTGTTAATAAACGTTTTATAAAATATGAATTAATATGAGTAGCAATATTTAATGAGAATCAGAATTTTTATTTACAAATTTACAAAACGAAATAATTTTTATTCAACATTATGTAAAATAATCACCTTTGACTTAAAACACTAATTAATAATGATATAAATTCGGTATTACTGAAATATAATTTACATTTCGAATAGATAAAAAACACAAACTGTTTTTACGTTTTCAACATTTGTCACTGTTATCTCATTTATGATGGAATCAATTAAGAAAATTGAATTACTTATTTTCTTTACAATGCGTGCCGGGTTACATAAAATCACTTCCTTCTTACTCTGATCGTCAATAACAAAATACAATATTTTTCTAAATGTTCCATCTACTAATTGACAGTAACTATTATTCGAACGTTTGCTTGTTGTATTTTCGACTGTATAAAGACAACCATTTATAACAGCTCTGGTATAAAATGTAGATCTTTTAGATAAGTATAAATTGTTTAAAATTTGAGGATTTATAATTGATGTATTGCCTAAATAAGTAACATCCTTTATTTTATAACTCTTTTGAATTCTTCTTTTGGAAATATCTTCACAGAATTTAATTATTCTTAGAGAAGCATGCGGATACATCTGATTTTTTTAAATGTTTAAACATTTTTGATAATTTAAATAACGTAAGATTTGTAAGTTGACTCCTTTGGCACAATGTATCGTTTGGAGTAAATAGTGATTAGCAGATTCAAATGGAAATGCTGAATGAGACCAAAGAGGGCCCCAATTCAAAACACTAACTGAGATATGCAGTAGCTGATGAACGTTAAATGTCATTGCTCTTTCAGTGAAAAGTTCTTGATTCTCGTCGTAAAATTCGTGAAGCATTCGATCAGCATCGTCAAGTTCCTTCATTGTAATATTATCTTTCAATAAAATATGTAAACTGTCTACTAATAATGTCCAATATTTAACATAATAGTCTTCTAATAAATATTTAAATAAAGGAATACTGTAGTGTAAAATAAAGTTTTCCCACTCTTTGGTTTTCCAATCATTTCTCTCACTAATCGGTTTAGTTAAGGCCAGGTTACTCCAAAAAACGTGATTTTTTTCAATAAATTTTATTCACAGTACAAAACATGTTGAGTAATCAATTTTTTTTACATATAAAAGCACATATATTAAATTACTTGAAAAATTTTTTTTTTTTTGTTCAAAATGGCGGTTTTGAAAATGGCTGCTGAAACTCGTCTGATTAGTAGATGGATGACATCATTTCTTGGAAACGAATTATCTGAAAGCAAAAAACAAAAATGTTTCATGTTCTGTATCGAATTGGCTATGGCCTCAAGCAGAATGAAACATTTTCAATAAAAAAAAACAAAATGGCGGACTTGAATTTAAATTGAAGTCCGCCATTTAAAAAACGTTTTATTGTTCTTAAAATCATTTAAATTAGTAGTCTTAAGTAAATTATTTTCAGAATTATCGATTTCACGTTCGTCACTGTCACTGCTGCTTTTACTGCTGACATCAACCACCAAAACGTTAAAACGAAAGGATCTTTTATTTAATATCCTTTTATATATATATATACTAACTCACTATGAGAGATCGATAGATTCCTAAATTAAAATCATAAAAATTCAGCTGTGATACAAGCATAAAATTATTATTTGACTAAAACAATTTATAAAGTTGGTAAAAACCATATAGTGCAAGTGTTTCCACTACTGACATATGAAGGCTAGATGTAACATATTTTGTTGATTTATATCTTATTTTTTAAGGATCTATGTACTATACTGGAAATTTTGTTAAATAATTGTTCTAACACACAATAACATTTACAATACTCATGATTGCGATGAGGAATCTCAGAAATTCATGATAGTAAAGTAAAACATAATTGCTGTTATTATTGACACTTTTAATATGAAGAACTAAATACTACCACTTTTCAAATGATATTTTGTTTTACGATTAAGCTACGTTGCTAGTATTTCTATAATACTTAATAATCAAGTATTATTGTCTAATACATTAATTACAAATATTTGTGCTTGAATTTTACGCTATTAATATTTATAAAAAGGTGTTACATTATTTTAATAATAACCTTTTAATACAAATTTCTCTTTAAACATGTCGCAAACTATTCTGAAAAATATGAATACTACAAGCAACATTCCACAGAAAATAAATAATCGAAACAATAAATTTCATACCGGTTCCAATAAATCTTCGTCTATATCTTCATAATCAATGCCAAAATTCCTTTGTACTGCATTACTTAGAAAACTTTCTGTACTAATAGATTTAATCATTCCCTCTTGTTCTTCATAATCCTTTATACAATTACTTTTAATACTTTCTAAATTAGAGTTGTCAGCTTTTGTTACATCACTGTTGCTATCTTGTAAAACCTAAAAGATAAATAAAATATAATACTAGAATAATATTTATCGCTCGCTTTTACAATTCAATTGAGTAAGAAAAACCATGAACTTACATTTCTAGCCATTTTCCATTTTTTTCTAATTACTCTTCGGAATGTATCAGGAGGAACATCTTCGAGTTCACCGCTTTGCAGAAATTTCTTTAAATATTTCTTTGCAGATATTTCTATAAAACCAAGTAACCTCGAAAAGCGATAACACCAAGGTAATATTTTTTAATTAGAGGTAAGTTTTATTTTTTATAATACAATTATTATTATTATGATTATTATTATTATCAGGTCTAACAATTCTGCATTATTCATTTATTTTTCAGAACTTTTTGAAGACTACATAAAAGAAAAGGGGTACAATAATAATATAAAAGATAAATTGTTATTTAATTTCAACAAACAGCTAGGTAACAAAATCAAAGATTTGAGAAAAGCTTTGTTTCAATAAGTTATCTCGTTTGAAATTAGTGACTCAAAACAAGTTCAAACAAAATGTTTATATACTTTACAGTATAATTTATTATTAATCATAACTAAAAAAAAGCATTTTTGTACTGTCAATTATGTTTAGATATATAATTTTTTAATTTTTACATCAGAAAGGCCCAGTAAAATATTTTTCCTTTCTCTAATTGACAAGATCAAGGTTAAAAAACGTTTTTTTAATTATTTTACAGTAAAAATAATCATTAATCATAATGAAAAAGGCAGCATTATTTTTTCTACTTTAAATGATGTTTAAATAATCGTTTAATTTTTACATGAGAAAGTACTAAACTATTTAAACCTTTCTCTAATTGACAATATCAAAGTTTAAACAATGTTTTATGTTTATTTTACATAATAATTTATTATCAATCATAATTTAAATGAAGGTGCATTATTTGTTTCTTTCATCGTCATTATATCTAGATAATATTTTACTTTTAGATTGGGAAAATTCACCGAAAATAGTCCTTTATTCTATTATGGATGATAAATAATTTATAATAACTAGATTTCAATTAAAAAACTTCTTTAAGTTAGACCAGGATAACTTGTTTTGTAACACATAAGAATTATCTATGTCATCGGGCGCTGCCATGCCCTTTGATAACTGGATTTCGGTTTAAAAAAGTTTTTTAGTTGGACCAAGATAACTTGTTCTATAATACATAAGAATAATGTATAATATATAATAATTATATTATGTTAAGAAATATTTCGTTATGTAAATTTATAAATAAAAATTCTGAATCTCATTAAATATTGCTGCTCATATTAATTCATATTTTATAAAACGTTTATTAACAAGTTTAGTGCGGTTAATGTGATAAGCCAATTTTTCCATAGTCTTGTAATTTTTTTTTTTTTTAAATGGCATTTCGAACTCTAAAGTTTATCGCCTCATCTACGCAAGCCTTCCACGTTTCCCTATTTTGTGCCAACCCCATCCATTTCGCGCCTTCCCGCCCAATTTCAGTTACGTCTGATTTTACGTTATCCTCCCATCTGCGTCTAGGTCTACCAAGAGGTCGCGTTGCTTTCGGTTTTCCTTTCATTATGCGCGCTGCTGTACGATCATCGCCCATTCTTGCCACGTGCCCTGCCCATCTTAGTCTCCGTGATTTTATTATTCTGTTAATATTTGGTGACGCGTACAAATTATGTAGCTCGTCATTGTGCAGTTTCCTCCACTCCCCAGTTTCCTCATCTTTCTTTGGCCCGTATATTTTCCGCAGAACCTTATTTTCAAATACCCTAAAACGATTTTCTTCCGCTTTAGTGAGCGCCCAGGTTTCGCACCCATACAAGATTACCGGCATTATTATAGTCCTATATATCCTTATTTTGACATTTTTCGACAGTAGCTTTGACTTAAGTAATCTGTTCACAGCGTAGAAGCAGGCATTACCCGAATGAAGTCTCTTATTAATCTCGGCTTTAATTTCGTTTCGATCATTTATAGTTGTACATAAATATCTGAATTCGCTAACCTTTTCAAAAGTGAAATTTCCGACTCTGAGATCCCCCTCTGCTTCGCGAATGCCCAGTTTCTCCATGATCATATATTTCGTTTTCGATTCGCTCACTTCTAACCCCGTGTTTTTAGCCGCATTTATAAGGATTTCCGCATTTCTCGCCACCGTTTCACCATTATCTCCCACTATATCCAAGTCATCCGCATAGCCTAAAATTTGCGTTGTTCCGTTGAGTGTTGCGCCTAGCTCGCTAGCCTACATTTTTCTAACAACATGCTCTAGCGTCAGGTTAAAGAGTACCGTTGAAAGCCCGTCACCTTGCTTCAAACCGTCGCGTATCATGAACGATTCGGATACATTACCGCCTACTCGGACCTTTCCAGTGCTTCCGTTCAGACATATTTGAATTAATTTTACGAGTTTTTTTGGTACGCCAAGGAGCACTAGGATTTCATACATTTTGCTTCGTTTGACAGAGTCGTACGCTTTCTTAAAGTCCACAAATAGCTGGTGTATAGTTTCGCAATATTCCCACTTTTTCTCTAATAATTGTCTTATGGTAAACATTTGATCGCTCGTTGACCTGTTGTGCCGGAATCCACACTGATAATCTCCTATTATATCTTCCGCGAATGGTGTGAGTCTGGCCTGTATTACATTTGACAGAACTTTGTAGCAGGTAGCTAAAAGTGAGATTCCCCGGTAGTTATTGCAGTCTGTTTTATCTCCCGTTTTAAAGATCGGTATGATGATGGATTCTTTCCAATTTTCTGGTATTGTTTCATTTCTCCAAATAGCACATACTAGATAAAAAATTTTAGATGTAAGCGCGGTGCCTCCATATTTAAGTAGTTCAGCTGGTATAGAATCGTTTCCTGCGGCCTTATTGTTTTTTAGCTTTTTGATCGCGGCCTCTACTTCTTTGTAGGTCGTTTCGTTCATATGGAGTTCAGCAGTGTGGATTTCGTCTCCCATTTCCTCGGAGTTTTCATGCACGTTTAATAACTTATCGAAATAATCTTTCCATAATTTCAATAGTTCATTTTCGCTTGTCACGAGGTTCCCGTCCTTATCTTTCATTAACTGCGATCTACTCTGAAAACCCTTCCTAGTAGCGTTTATTCCTTTGTACATCTCGCGCGGGTTATTTTCCCTACTATTAGTTTCTATTTTTCTAATTTCATTTTTCTGATACTCGTGCTTCTTGTTTCTGTAAATCACACGTACTTGCTTTCTTATTTCATGGTATTCTTCTACGGCCCGACCGCTTTCATTGTGTACACTATCTAATTTAGCCTTCTTGCGCCTTTCAAACCAGAGTTCGCACTCTTCGTCAAACCATGGTTTGCTCTTCGGCCTTTTCTTACCCAGTACTTTGTTCGCGGCCCCTTTTATAGTTTTTTCGATAGCCCCCCACAACCTGTTCGGATCGTCATCTACTCCCGTCTGTTCATCCGTTTCCTCGAGCGCCTGAAATCGGTTGCTAACTTCTACTTGGTACTTGATTCGCTCTATCCCGCTTCGTAGTTTTCCAATATCAAAGGTTTCTACTTTGTTCGCTCGCTTACTATTTTGACCGGCTACTAATCTGGCTCTTAATTTGGCCACTACTAGATAATGATCTGAGTCGCAATCCGCCCCCCTATAGGTCCTTACGTCGAGTACATTCGTGTGGCGCCTCTTATCAATAAGAAAATGATCGATTTGATTGTGCGTGGCCCCATCCGGCGATATCCACGTTGCCTTGTGTATATCCTTGTGCTTGAAGCACGTGGTCTTGACTATAAGATCTTTTGCGGCTGCGAAATTTATGACCATAATACCGTTATCATTGCTGGTTTCGTGCAGACTTTCTTTGCCTATGGTGGGCCTAAACATTTCCTCTCTCCCTATTTTAGCATTGAAATCCCCCACTACTATTTTGGTGTCGTAAGACGCGAATTGGTCGATTAATTGCTCTAAAGTTTCATAATAAAGATTTTTTACTTCTTCCTCTTTGTCCTCCGTGGGACAGTGGACGTTAATAACCACGTAATTATACCACGCTCCTTCGATGATGATATACGAGAGTCGGTCATTCACGAAATTGCAACTTTTAACGGAATGTATGATGCTTTTGTTAACAAGAAATCCGGTGCCTAGAGAATGCCCGCTCGCGCCCCCATATAAAAAGGTGAAGTTACCGGATCCTAGCATCGCGTTATATTTCCATCGGGTTTCTTGTATTGCTACCAAATCTAAATTGTACCTCTCAGTTTCATTTATGATTTCCCGGAACGCGCCTGCTCTGTGTAGACTGCGTACATTCCAGGTTCCCACCCTTAAGTTTCTTTTCGTTTTGGTTTGGTTTTGTTTTCTTTGAGCCATGATAGTAAGTTAAACCCGCGCGTTTTGGATCCTGTTCCGATCGCAGGTGAGTCCATCCGTCTAGGGGTGATAACCCTCATACCTCCCTACAACTAAGTATGAGAGCTTTCTGACTTTGGCGAGGACATAGTCAACTCGTCGTCAGACACACTCGGTTTCATTCTCATATCCTAACGCCCCCCGGCAAGGCAGCGCGCCTTCGCTGGCTTCGTTGCCATGTAAGACCAGGTGGCGAATCATTCTATACATCCCCTCTCAGGGCAGTTGTCATCGCTCCCGCATCCTCCACGACAGCAGGATTTTTGGCCAATTTTTTGTTTGAAATGTGTGGTAAAAGAGATAGATTACAGAGTAAGGTAGAAGAAGAAAGTAATATAGGAGATTTTGTATAGTGTTTGTAGTTGTTGCGGTGCTTGCGTAGTGTTTCTAGATGAATGCGTTCGCCAGTGCGGGCTCATCACACCCACGCCTGGGCCCATCGGCTGTCCGCGACTGCTTATTCGCTTTATTCGCAGCTAACCTCTTTCTCAGGGGTCGTTCCTCTATCCGCAACCTGAGGACGCGCTGTGTAGTGGTGATAGGCACCCACCCGTCCGCTCTGGACGACTACGCCCAGGACCCGCTTAGGGTAACGGCGTTGCAACAGATAGTCTTGTAATAGTAAAAATAATTTCAAATGTTTAAAGAAAAATTAGTATCCCATGTATTTTTGAGATTTTAAAAATCCGAATTGATTAAAAATTAATATTACTCAAAATTTGTTACACATATATAGCTCATGCTGCGTTCAACCTGTTAAATGTTATTTAAATGATCCTTATTTTTTTATATTTATTGAAACTAGTTCTTTTTATTAATTTAAAAAAATAAAATGAAAATGTATATGATTTTTTAATAAAAATTAAGTAGAACCCACGTGGATCTCACGCGGAAACTACATGATAATCATGTGGAAACCATGTAGAAATCACGTGGGACTCAGAAGGTTCCTAGTGGAAATCTACCGCAAAATCCCACATGAGACCCATGTGATTCCCGCAAGGAACCATAAGGAATTTACGTGGTTCCCAATAGGTTTCACATGACTCCCACATGGTTCCCACATGGGTCTCATGTGTGAATTTTTACCTGGGATGTATCACATGACGTAGGTAAGAAGATTTTTACTATTTGCCATAGCCGCATTCTGCGAAAAAATGTCATTTATTTCATCCTTTTTTCAGACAGACTTTAGGCAGACCATTTTATACTTAAAGATTACATCAAAACCTTTCATTTATGCTATGATAAAGTCATGTATCACATGACGTGGGTAAGCTGATTAATTTTCAGCTCCTTAAAATTGTCTGCCTTTCAAGGCTCAATATCTCCAAATTTAATGTGGCTTGGGGGTTGAAGATTTTAACCACATATAAAGGATACCTTATGAAACATATATACCAATTATCAAGGATTTTTAAAGAAATTGAAAAATCCGGGGAACTACCTTTAATCCAATTCTTAAGTTTTAAACGTGGTACTTAAAGAAGTCCGTAATAAATTAAAAACTGGTTGTTGTAATTTCAATATGTTCACAAATATAGTGTCTAAACCTGCGTTTCATCCTCGAAAACTCATGGAAGCTCTACCGGAAGAAGAGATAGTTATCAGTGGTATCATATTTTGTTTTCCGGAATCCAATAATGTACAGGAGATACACAATAATCGCAGTAGAAAAATACATTTAAAAAGTGTTTAGCTATAAGTCAATTTTATCATGTATATGATGAAAGAGTTCTGTTTCAAACTTTTGCTAAGTCTATTATTAATTAAACACTACAAGCCAATAACACTCTTTCGCTAACGCTCGATCGTGTTATTTTAAGCTTGACAAGAAAATTAAAATCAATCCAATTTTTAAAAAAATCAGTTGATATGTTAAGAGATCTATCAGTTGATTTATCAGCTGGTTTATCAGCTGATCCATCATTGAGAGAAATCTAGTTTAAATAATAAGAGAAGTCCATTAAGGAGTAACATTGGACATTTCAAAAAATCTTCTTTTTTTTGCTTACTTCAATAGTTTTTATACACTGAAATATGCTGCTGAAAATTCTAAATCGAAATTCGAATTATTTCATAGCGTTTAGAAGCTTCTAAGTAAAGCAGTAACTCGCACACTACCGAGTTACGAAAACTTTAAACCCGTATTTCTCAGAACATACTTTTTTAAATTTGAGGAAACAATTTCTCTTAAAGTTTTTATCCGATTGACCTAAAATATGTCCAACATCTTCGTAGGTATATGACGAATTCTAAAAAAAAATAGAATGCCAGGGTTTCCCAATAATTTCTATCTTGTTTTAGGGGCCAACTTGAAAATTGGCCATGTCATTATATTTTTTCTGGCAATTTAGGTGTTTTTAATATATAGCAAAAAAAGGGTTTTACTGCGCAGGTAATAACAGCTGTGTACACAAAGGTGAACATTTTTTTACTCCAAAAAGTGTACAACAGTAGAAGTAAAAGAAAAGACCTTTAATCTCGCCTTTAATTTGAGCTTTTGTTCGTTGAAAATGGATGTTCCGGTGCAAAGTTATGACCAATTGAAAATAGGGTAATAATTCGTTGAAAATAGGGTAAAAACGGACGGATTTTCAATTATTTTTACAGAATCTGATATTTGGCTCTACACTGAGAGAAAGGATTCCTTGTGGCAAATGAATCGTGTACTTGCGGAATCGAATTCTCACGTGCTGGCCGCAAATGTTGAATTCTTAATAGTTAAGAACTCGAACTTGAGAAAAGTCTATACGAGTAAGATAAGCATGCCGAGTAAGAAAGGTTATTTGACGATTTTCTAGCATATAATAATGCTTTTCTAGCATTAAAATATAAAAAGATCATATACGTAGACATAATTGTGGCAAGCGAAAACTTATACTAAGATGTAATGGACATATAAACATCTTAGAAATATGAAAAATTCCGTTAAGGTGATGTTAAACCCCTTGTTACCGGTAAATACCGAGAACTACTTTTCTCGCGTAATTTTCAATTTTGAGAAAATATCTCTATGGAAAGTTATTGTTTTTGATTAGGACAACAACATTCCATAGAGATATTTACTCAAAATTAAAGATATAATGAAAAAAGTGGGTGCTTGGAATATCGGTGACGGGTGGGTTTAGCATCACCTTAACCTTAAAGTCAGGCGATCAGTCGTTGGCAAGCGACTCAAGTACTCAGTTCTTAACTATTAAGACGATGCGTTTAATTATTAAGAAATATTCATTTGACCGAATTAAAATGCACGAAACTTAACAATTAAGAAATATTCTTTGCCACAAAGAATCCTTCTCTCAGTGTACGAATTTTTATTTTCCATATTTTCACCCTTACGAGTTTTCTTTTCTATACTTTGATCTTTCAATATTTCTATATTCAATACTAATATTTCGGAATTTTTTTCTATCAAAATTTAACTTTTCCGAATTTTCCATTATCCATAGAATATCTTTCCGCATTTTACTTTTATGCAATTTTATCTTTCCGAATATTTTACTACCCCTAATTAGATTATAAAAAATAATTGACTGATACACGAATCTCTTAAAAAGATACTGTCAAAGAAATTACAAAAGTTTTTTTGTAATTTTTAATAATTAAAAACAAGAAAATTGTTAATTAAACAATCTTTATAATTACTTTCACCGATTTTCGCAAATCTCGACCGGTCTATATCCTTAATATATCTATTATATGCAGTTTTAGGTTTTCAATACATGTTAGACCTTTTTGGATTTTTATACACTTTAAGATATACGAAATAATCATACAACATAATGAATATTAAGAACATAAAATTTATGCAAGCTGTATATTGCTTCGTGCTAGATACATGTTTTGAGATATAAAGAATCAAATTACACTATTTTTAGAAAATGTCCGTATAGATGTGTGTGTATGTGTGTGTGTGTTTGTGCGTATGTGTGTATGTGTGTGCGTGCGTACGTGCGTGCGTGCGTGCGTGCGTGTGTGTGTACACGGAAAAAAATTCTTAGTAAGATTTGCTTAAGTTGGTTGAGTAAAAATTGCTGAATTTTAGTTCAGTAAAATTTACTTCTACAATTAAGGTGATGCTAAACCCACCCGTCACCGATAATTACGAGAACCCACTTGTTGCATTTAATTTTCAATTTTGAGTAAATATCTCTATGAAACGTTGTTGTCCTAATCAAAAACAATAACTTTCCATAGAGATGTTCTCTCAAAATTGAAAATTACACGATAAAAGTAGTTCCCGGTATTTACAAGTAACAGGGGAGTTTAACATCACGTTACCTTAAGCAGAATATGCCTAACGCTCGCTCAAGAACTTAACCTCCAATTCGCGACTAACAAACAGTTTGCGGGTTGGGCTAAGCGATTAGGGCGCTTGCTTTTCGTCTGGGCGTATCGAGTTTAATTTCCGACACCTTGCTGCAGGTTTTCCAAAATTTATTTGTCAACAAATAAATGTTATTAACTTGATAAAAACATTAAAACAGGTGTGTTTACATAGAATTTGTCTCACTGCTCCAGCTCGACGAGTTAAGCGAAAATCACTTAACCTGTCAAGTAAATACTGCTTAGCCAGTCTTGCTTAACATTTTAAGCAAAATTTTCTCAACAAATAAGTAAAATTTGCTACGGATTTTTTTCCGTGTATGTATGTGTTTGTGTGTGTGTGTTTGTGTGTGTATGTGTGTGTGCGTGCGTGCGTGTGTGTGTTTTGTGTGTGTGTGTGTGTGGGTGTGTGTGTGTGTTTGTATGCAACCACATGTCGAGTAATCCATGGTCACATTTAATGCTTCAGGGCTCATTTTGTTTTTTTTAAACGAAGGTGGCACAGTAATAATTTTTTAGTATTTCGGATGCGTTTTTGTTTTTCGGCGGTTTTTTGATTATTGGCATTTAATTTTTCGGGGTTTTTGGTAGATTAGAAATAATGTCATGGATCCAGTGAAACTGTATTTGAAAGAACATAAAATTATCTATCTTTTATCATCCGAAATTTCGGATATGGTGTTTCCTTTCTTTTGTTATACACGATAACGTTATTCTTTGTTTAATCGGCGATTTATTATAAAAAAATTGAGGATTAGAACTGTAGAGAAGATTATTCTGTAAAATTTTTGAGACATTTTATTTTTTTATGATTGAGAAAGAAATCATTTGGTTAAAAAAATCGATTTTCTATGGCAAATGATAACTTGAGTAAAATGTCATTTGTCCTTCTGAAAGTTTCCAATAAGGTAGCTTTTCACTCAACTATCTCTCGGCTACGTTCTTTGGCCAGACCAGGAGGACTTTTATTTTTTGAGATATTCGAGATTATATATTTTTTCAATAAATGTTTGATTGCTTATTTCTTGGGTATTATACGGTAATATTTTACGCTTATTTTTTCGTCTTTTAATGAAGATTTTAAATCAAAAAGAATTTTCAAGATTCTTGAAAACGTTTTTGCTTTATAATATTTTACTAGTTTTTATGATTTTGTTCTGTTTCAAAAAATTTTTGATCATAGATTTCTTGCGTATTATGTGGCAATATTTGACCAAACAAAGCTAATTTTATACATTTTTTGTTGAAGATTTTAAATCAAGAAGAATTTTTAAAATGTATCGATTCATTTTAGGTTTATAATTTTTTTTTCGTTTTTATAATATTAATTTATTTTTTCAAAAGATTGAAATTTTTTTTCAAAAGGTTTTCTTGCGTATAACACGGCAATTTTTGGCGATTGTAAGATCATTGTTTGCGTTTTTTGATGAACATTTAAAATGAAGAAGAATTTTTAAGATTGATCGATTCATTATTTTTATAACGTTTTTTTCTTTTCGATGATATTCATTTTCTTTTTAGAAAGATTTGTAATAGCTTTTTTCTTGAGTATTATGCTGTAATTTTTGACCATTCAAAGTTCTACTTTTATTTTTTTATGAAGATCTAAAATAAATAAATATTTAAGTATAATCTATTTTTTTTGGATTTATACAGTTTTGTCATTTTCATGATATTTTTGTATAAATGAATCCGTTGTATATAAACTCGAGCAAAATGAGGAAAAAATATATTTGTACAAGTAATATGCATTTATTATTATGTTCATAATAAAATTTTTTTTTGTCATTTTCATGATATTTTTGTATAAATGAATCCGTTGTATATAAACTCGAGCAAAATGAGGAAAAAATATATTTGTACAAGTAGTATGCATTTATTATTATGTTCATAATAAAATTTAATCAACAATTATAGTGTTACAAAATTTATTATTGTCAATTGAAAAATAATGTAATTTGATATGCAAAACTTTTTAAGTTGATTTTTAAATGCTATACTTTGACATAAGTTTAGATCTAGTTAAAAAATTTTCTTGAATTTCATAAAATAAATTTTTTCTAATAGAAGTGCGTAAATTTTTTATTTTTTTATCACTCTGGTTTTTGTCACAAAAATATGCGTTTTCTCCAATAACTTGTAAAAATACCGCTGCCAATTCATTGGCACTTAGCTTCCTCAAACTATAAAAAATGTTCCAAATTGAAATTATTTATTATATGAAATACTGGGGAGAAAAATAAAAATGACAAATCTATTGCTTTTTTATATATCGATACACATACACGCGCGCGCGCACACACACACGCACGCAAGCGCGCACAGACACACACACACACACAGACATACACACAAACACAAACACACATACACATACACACATACATACACTCGCGCTCACCCACATACACGCACACTCACACAGAAACACACACACACACACATACACACGATGATATTATTTCTACCGTACCGAAAAACCTGAAAAACTAAAAGCCAATAATCGAAAAACCGCTATAAAACAAAAAAAGTATCCGAAAAATTATATAAATTATTATTGTGCCCCCTTCGTTTAAGAAGAGACAACCAAAATGAGCCCTGAAGCATTAAATGAGGCCGTGGATTACTCGACATATGGATACATACATACATACACACACACTCACATACGCATACACACAAACACATAACACTCACTCATACGCACGCACACACAAACTCACACACATACCTGCACACACGCACGCACGCACGTACTCACGCACGCGCACTCACACAAATACTACGAAATAGTGTCTTTCGCGCACGTGATTCACGTAAATTTGACGTAATGGCAGATACTTCACAGCCAGCTTGCACGAGAAGCACAGGAGAACAGTCAGCGCAGAATACATATCGTGTTGAATACTTCTATTCTTTCATCTACTTTTTATTAGTTTTTACTTTTGCAAAAGTGATGGTAAGGTAAAAGTACCAATAACTGGCCATGCCCATTACCTGGCCACTGATGGGAATTTTGTTATTTATTACATTTTTAAAACTATATTATTATTTTCCATCTTCATCAATGACTTGTCCTCAGCTCTCAGTTTGTCCAAGCACATGATTTTTGCAGACGACACTCAAATCTATCATTCTTTCTTTTCTACTGACATCTCTGAAGGTGTCATCGAAATATGTCGCGATGCGTCCGCCGTTGCTGCATGGGCTGAAATCAACAACTTGCAGCTCAACCTGAAGAAGACGAAAGTAATGCTCCTGGGAAGCCAGTTCTACACCGCACTCTTAGATCCAGCAATCATCCCCAAAGTCACCATCAATGGTCAATCTCTTCCCTATGAATACGAAGTAAAAAGCGTTGGTATGGGAATCACTCTAACCCACAACTGGATCAATCATCTGAAGCTCTACTCCCTGAAGCACTGTAAGAAGGCACTTTCCCGCGACATGAAGAAGCATCTTGTCGAATCGGTAGTATTTCACCACTTTGACTACGCTTGCGTGATTTATCATGATCTCGATCAGACGCCAAACCTCAAGCTACAACGCGTTCTCAATGCTTGCGTGTGTTTCGTGTGCGGCTGCATTCCCAGACGAGGGCACGTCATACCATTTAGACTCGCGGTTGGCTTTCTGAGTTCGCGAGGAGAGAGCATTTTTTAGGCTCGCTAGCTTTAAATGCTTTAGTTCATAAGAATCCAGCGTATTTAGCTTATAAGTTTGTAGATTTAAATGAGGACGTCGTCATACGCGACGGCACAGGATATATTTCGTCTGGTGTACAGTATGTCTTTCTCTCGGCCTGTCTACGACTATGGTCACTTCAGAGCCTTTATGCGCATCGTAGCGCCAGGTTTCGCGACCGTGTGTGCAGTTACTTCTTCTCTTTATAAACATTTACATAATAACCATTTGTTATTATTAATATAAAATTAGTGTAAACCCTATTTTTGTTCCTATCAGTTTCCGCTTGCACTCCTCTGCCATATGTATTCCGGGCTATATTGTAAGTATCTCGTTAGAGTTTTGCATAATTGTTACAACAATGCCCAAAATAATCCTTTTATTAATTCTCCCGTCAATCGGTTAACGTCGCGAGCAAAGAGTAAAAAATTAAGGAAAAAAGCACCTAATGTTTGCAGTAAGAGTCGGAGACGAATCTAGAAAAAACTTCTTTCCTATGCTGAACACATTTCTCCTAAATTTTTCTCTTGTTTGACCCAATGGTAAAAACCCGATCGGGTAATAACAGTGAATAAATTGGTATATTTATCCGCTAATCACTATCATCGCCCGTTCGGAGTGAGCGATGATAGTATATTGTGTTCCAATGGAGAGAAATAGTTTTTTTTGCCCACATCTGATACTTGTAGTACGAGTTGAAGACGATCCTTCAAATATATAAGGGCTAAAAGGCCTTCCTCATGGTGCATACTATATTTTTTGTAATGCATGTTTGGATTATTGACCAATCAAAGATGAATCACTCCTACGTCAGTAAATATTAATATATCATTGATATTACTTAATTGACTGCATTGTTCACATTCCTATAGGAGTTTATGCATTATGTATACATTATAAATGAATTTATACAAATCATAGCTTTTGATTTTATACTTCAGATTAACAAATCTTTACAAGTATAATTTAATAGGGGGTGTAGAAACCTTATGAACATTCTTATTTTTCATTTCAACAAATCGATTATGCAGTTGAAGGAGATGCGAAGCACGCATCAGGGATGAAGAAGTATAAGCAATCAATATGCAAACGTGTTAGCGCAAGCCGTGTACACAGAACCATATACGATAGAACGCAAAATTCCCCACAGCCCAATAAGGGAATCCGTTCATCTCAATTCATCTGGCTGAACGAAGACACGTCAAGCTGCAAGCGTCGACTCGCACACCGGTTGCATGCAGCAATCCTGCTTACAAGCTCCCAAGCTCCGGCGCAAAAAGGCTCTGGGAAGTAGTCTCGCTGCAGTCGCGCTCGAATTACCCGGCGCGGATTGTTTAGCGTAATTGGACGAATCAATCTGCTGCAGGCGCGGCAAGGGGTCTCACTCCCTCGCCTCCCTCTCGCCTGCTGCCCGTCACTCTGTATTCCTCGCGCAGACGACCTCGCGGCTCCGCGCGAGCGCGTCCCAAAAAGATATGGAGGGCCCGCGCAAAACTGCAGTGCAGAGCTGCTTCATGGTAGCGATCTAATTATCGGCGCGGCGGGATGTCGAGGCGAGCGAGTCCCGAGACTCGGCAGTAAGCGCTCGCGCACGCGAGCGGTGAAAATCGAGGGCGCGAGCAAGCGAGCAAGCTTTGCGTCGCGTGGGCTCGGAACTCAACCAGGCACGACCACCCTGCGATATTTCACGCCGTGTTTCTAGCGTGATTTCGAGATCGCTGTGATCGATGTCTTTCTTCTCCTTCTTATTCACCTCTTCTTTTGCTCGTTGCTTTGCGAAGGAATTTTTATATTAGGGACAACCTGTATTTGTTTTGAGAGATGATTTTTTCGCTTAATCAACGGATTTTATCCGTTCGTCTATTTAATAATAGCTGTTTCTTTTTATTTCAAATTTAATAAGGTTTTGAGAGTCAAAACGATAGAATTGGGACTTTTGAGTTTTTATTGTGTTCTAAATAGACATTCAGTAATTACGAACGTGGGCATTTGAAAAAAAAGTATTGACCAAAGTTGTAGTCTTTCGAGGTCAAAATTCTTAGATTTTTTAAAATTTTAATCATATAATATGGTTTTATTAAAAGTTATAATATTGGTCAGTTAATTTTTTACAAATTCCTACATTATTCCTACAATTCCAAAACATTCAAATTTATAAAAAGAAAAACCAGTAATAAGGTGGATGCAGATAATGTGCTCATACATGTAATGTGGTCACCCACACGAGAACTCGCTGTATATCAAAACTCTGATTTCTTAGCAGTGCATGCATGTGAAGAAACCACTTTTGTCAGTGTGATAAAATTATAGCTGTTTTATGTACTTTAGATGCTTGTTTTGTGCCAGTGCTTGTGCTATGTGTCAGTTTTTGCCTTAGATCGACAGCGATAAACACTGGGGTTTGCTTTTTCAAAATTCCAAGGCCTACAAATCCCAAAATATTGACACCAAGGTGTACGCTACGGCATCACGTAGTTAAAAAACACATAAAGGAAGTCTTTGCTAGGCTAGTCTTGACTTTTTGAAGCACTTACTATATGACTTTACCATAAGAACTGATATATGACTACTTTACCAACAGTTATACCAAATATCACATTCCTCCTATATGAAAGAATTTTCAAAAGACCTTCAAGAAAAATGGGGTCAACTTCCCCGCCAATCAGTACAACAGCAGTGAGGTCGGCGTAGAGACCATCTAGGTCTAGTCGTGGTTCAGATTCGTCTGTACCAATTTACAAAAGAAAAGTGGCCAATTTTTATATATGTAGAATTTCTTTAATTACAATTCAGAGTAATATTTTTGCAAAAATCTCATGAGATATTAGAGTTAAAGATAAGTGTAATACCAATTAATTTTTTCTTTAAAGATGGTTCAGTTTCCTTAAAGAGAGATATAGTAAATTAAAAATGTATTTTACAAATTATAGAACTCGTACATTACCTGCTTGCTTTTGCTATTTACTAAGTATAGCGTCAGGCTAACGGTATGTTTAAACACGCCAAACCTTCAGCAAATAATTCATACTTTTTCAGTTCGAGTTTACTTACTATAATAAAAGTATTGTTACAACTAAATTTTCAAAAAAATTGTATACGATCTTGTATAATAGTATTGGCAGATATAATAAAAAACAATTTGAGAAATGCATGAACGCTGCATAATAGTTATAATGAAAAGCAATAATAATCCTTTCATACGGAAGTGTCATAACAAAACCACACCAGTAAGATATCTATATGAGCAAGTATAAAACATTTGCTGCAGTGTATTTAATTCTTGCAAGGTCATCTACTTTCGCATGTATGTGGTCTCATTATTTTAATAAAAGACTGGAAAGAATTTCACTTGCATAGCGAACAAATCGGATTGCAGACGCATTGTACCAGGATATATAATGTTGCACTCAACTTTTCAGAAAGCATCAGATATCCATAAAAAATATTTGCAGATCCCGAATAACAGGTAATATCGTGCAAAGGATAAACGAGAGAAAATGCTCATACGGAAAGGCGAGAGGCGAGCGTTCTGTAGAATCTGAAGGAAAGAGCTCGTCGGTGCACGTTGGATGCAGCAGCTCACGTACCGGCGCTCCGGAAACGATAAAGTCTGAAAATCTCGCTCTCTCGGACTCGATCGCGCGAGTGCACAAGCGCATAAGAAGCGTGCGCGCATGCGTTACACTCGTCAGGTGAGAGCGAGCAAGAGAAAAAGAGCGAGTGTGCGAGAAGGAGCAAGGCAAAGCAGAGAGTAAAGCGCAAGCAAGCAAGGGCCGTAAGGTGATTAAGCGCGCCTCTCGCTCGCCGACGCAGCAAGAAAGAGACGCAGATGCTGCATGAGATCTGCCCTCTCTCTCTCTCTTTCTTCCTCTTTCTCTTCTTCACTTGAGTCTTGCGCCGAGAGACTGGTATAGCACCACTCGAGAAAAAAAGAAGCAACACAGCATAGTCTCGTCCGAGTGGGTATGCGGGTGGAGAGACGCGCGCGCTGCGCGAGTGAGAGAGAGAGAGAGAGAGAGAGAGAGAGCGGCAAGGCAGAGACAACGCGAGAAGGAGCAAAGAAGAAGAAGAAGAAGAAGAAGAAGAAGAAGAAGAAGAAGAGAGGAGAGTAGAGAAGAGAAGAGAAGAGGGTGGGGCAGGCAGGGAGGCGAAGGGAATCGCAGCGCGCTCGGGCCCGGTGACGGTCAGCGAGCGCTCGCTGACCCCTGACCCGTGTTCCCTCTCCCTCCTGCGCAGCGTCTCTCTCCTGTTTCGAAGCTCGCTGCCTCGCTCGCTGTTTCGCTCGCACTCGCGAGAGCAGCCGCGGCGCGGCGTGGGCGACGGGGCCGGGGCCGCATGTTGGCCCGCGGGCGTCCCGGGACCGTGAGAACACCACCTATAATATTATTTAGTCTGCCCGTGCCCCCCGTACCTCTCGCTCTTGCTCGCTCGCTCTTGCCTCACCTCGAGCCGCGGCTGCTCCCTCTCCCTCGCTCGCGCTCCTCGCTAACGGTCCTCTCGCTCGGCTCTTCTTCCTCCTCGCCTCCACCTCCTCGTCCTCGGCCTCGTCCTCGTCCTCATCCTCATCCTCCTCCTCCTCCTCCTCCTCCTCCTCCTCCTCCTCCTCTCCCTACTACCTCTCCCTCGGTCTTCTTCTTCTGCTCCTCTCGCCGGCTCACTCGCTGCAATAAGCGCGCACCTAACTATACGCGCACCGTGCACGCTGCTGCTCTCTGCGCACATTAATTGCCGTCGTAAATTGTTGTGGCTTTGCGCGCAGCCTGGCTCTCGGTCGAGGCTCGAGTCGGGCCCTAAAGCCAGCTCCGAAAGCTCACTCGGCCTACATCGAGACACACGGCGAAGCAGCTCGTGCCGGTGATTTCGGCATCCGCAGCGGTGGCTGCGCGGCGGCGACGGCGGCGACGGCGGCGCGTTCCCATAGAGCACGCGCGCGACGCGAGGTCGTGCTCGGCCGGGCGCACGTCCCTCTCTCGCGCTCGGCTTGCGGGGCCCGGGCCCAGGTGCTGCGCGAGCGCGCCGGCCGCCAGGTGGCTCCACCAGCAGCGGCCAGCACCGGGGCCCGCGCGCAGTCTTGAAAGCGCCTCGGCCAAGCGAGCATCGCGCGTTCGTGTTCTCTGATCTCGGGCCGCCCCGATGCCGGCACGCACCTGCCCGCGCCGCACCACCGCCCCACCGTTCTACGCGCAGTGCCAGCAGCAGCCCTAGTGCAGCCGAAACTCCCGGCGTCTTCCGGCGTCATGCAGCAGCAGCAGCAGCAGCAGCAGCAGCAGCAGCTACCGCGGGAACAGGACCACCACGAGCAGCGGCAGCAAGACGACGCGCCACCGTCGACCGCGGAGCCGAGCGATGCCGAGCCCTCGTCGACGGAGCTCGAGCCCGGCGCGGCCGGCTTCTCCAACCTGACCCTGCAAAGCGTGTCGCTGAGCCTGCAGACCGCGCTGCTCGCGGCCCTGCAGCGCGCCGCCCTCCTGCCGCCGGGTCACGCGGCCGCCGCGGCCCTCAACTTCCAGGCCCTCGAGACCTACGTCACGCTGCACCGGCTGCACGCGAGCGGTGCCGTCGTCGCCGCGGCGACCGGCGCATCCTCCACCGGTAGCGGGAGCGCCGTAGCTGCCGGTGGCGCGCGGAGCCCGAAGCCGGATCAGCTCGCGGGCCTGCAGCTGCCGAGGACGGGCAGCCTGGACGACGAGGAGCACTCGCATCTCGAGTTCCTCGGCACCGAGCCCGAGGACGAGCTCGCGCTACTGGAAGAGGAGGAGGCCGCGGCGTTCCTGCACGACGGCTCGAGCCCCGCGATCCTCGGCCACGAGCTCCTGCTGCAGCGCATCGCCGAGGCGAGTCAGCAGAGCAGCCTCGGAGTTCCGCGAGCCGCGAGCGCCGCGTCCAGCGCTGCCGCCGCGACGACGACGCTCGCGACGACGTCGACCTCGAGTGCGCCGGTAGCGAGCTCGAGTTCGGGATTACCGCAGGCGACGTCCACCTCCGGCGAGACGGCCGGCAGCCTGCTGCCCTCCAGACCGTGTAGGGCTTCCAGACCGAAGAAACAGTTTATTTGCAAGTTCTGCAACAGGCAGTTCACCAAGAGTTACAATCTCTTGATTCACGAGAGGACGCATACGGACGAGCGGCCCTACTCGTGCGACATTTGCGGAAAGGCCTTCCGTCGGCAGGACCATCTCAGAGATCACAGGTATGTCGGTCTAGCTTTCTCGTCGCACGGATCAGTAGTTGCGGTTTAGCGTCTATAGTCAAACTCTGGATCAATATTCTTAAATAGTACAACTTGAGTCAAATTGCAGACAAGCTCTTGCAGGTAATAGAAAGAAATTTAATCGGGCCCGAGTGTTTTCGAATAATTGGGGAAGTGACAGATATTCTTTTTACTTGGAGGATTACATTTGATTTCTTGAAAATAGAAACGAAAGTTATATGCGTGAAACTTAAAAAAAATTGTTTTATTTTACCGACAGTAATTTTCTTTTTACAAATTGTTAATAACTCACTGGTAAAACTTAGGCTTTTCGTAGTTCGCATATAAATCGTGTTATTTGTTTATACTTTTTGTGCATTATAAACGTAGATGTTCTTAAAGTCGTAATAATTATGAAAAGCAACGCGATCTCGCGAAAAGAAGGCTCGAAAGGCAGTGTTACAAGTGGCATTCCTCTGGTCATTGCAGGTACATCCACAGCAAGGAGAAGCCGTTCAAGTGCGGCGAGTGCGGCAAGGGCTTCTGCCAGAGCCGGACCCTCGCCGTGCACAAGATCCTGCACATGGAGGAGTCGCCGCACAAGTGCCCGGTCTGCGCGCGCAGCTTCAACCAGCGCAGCAATCTGAAGACCCACCTGCTCACCCACACCGACATCAAGCCCTATCACTGCGCGTCCTGCGGCAAGGTCTTCCGTCGAAACTGCGACCTGCGCAGGCACTCGCTCACCCACAATCTCGGCTCGATGGCCAGCACGTCGCCCAGCGCCTCGCCCGGCCTCCTCACCCCGTCTCTGCCGGCCGTCGTCGTACCTGTCTCCAATGGCGCCGTTCTCCAAGAGACGTCTTAGCCCAGCATATGCTGTCTCTTCTCGAACTCTCTCTTTCTCTCTCTACTTTGTTAATCTGACTGACTCTGGAGGCTGTGGAGGCTGTGGAAAATTGGAATGTTCGCTGCAAATTGTGTCATTCTAAAGTATCATACTTATGCGAAAATCAAGACTATCGTTTCGAGTAAGTCTGTTTTTTAGAAATTTTAACTTTAATTTTCCTTCCTCGTAATTCTTGATATATTCAATGATCGGTGTAAGGAAATTTGATAATATTTCTGTAGTTAGCTAGCAACATTCGATAGCCTCCAGTCTTTTCGTTTTTCTCTTTTCTTCGAAGACTTGTACAAATTATTATACACACTATAGGGACGATCTTTTTGCGCGAGGAAGAAATGGTCAGTTCTTTTCTTTTACACGGAATATATAATACTCACCGATGTCCACAGTGTCGACAAAGTACACCAGATACAGGTACACATGATTGTATGGTCGCGGCGACGTTCTAAACGGCGCGTCTTACGTCTTTCTTATCCTCTGCCGTTATTAGTTCATAAGTTATACATGTTCAGCGACATTATAATAAGGATTTAGGCTCGTGCTCACCGATGCGGATGTGTAATTACGTGTGTAGCTACGCGAAAATCACGTGATATCTGTGTTCTCACGCAAGTGTAAAATACAACATTTTTTATTATTATTATATTATTATAATTCGCCAAGCGTCTGTTTTCCCTTGGTTTCTGTCGCACTGTCTCTCTGAATTATTCATTATCTGTATATATGCGCGTGATACGTAAAGTATAAGTAAATAGCAATAAAGTATAATTATAATTATATGTCTGGAGTTCAATTTATTTCCACGAAGGTCTTCGGAAATTCCATTCTTCAAAAGATCTCACTGTCTTTCGCTCCTTCTTCCTCTCTTTTTCTCTCTCTCCTCCGTCTCTCCCCCGTCTCTCCCCCTCTCTTTGAAAAGATCGATGATAATTTATGCGTAATATATATGGCAATCATCGGATGGGTCATTATTAAAATTATGCCTCTCCAGCTCACAGTTTCTCCGGCTTGTTTCTTTCCGCGAGCTTGGTTCCGTCGGCTAATGCGAGAACGAGTTCAGCGCCGCGTTACATTACTTTGCCGGGACAGAAAGTAGCGGGGAGGGGAAGACCGGCCTAATTAATTAGGCACACTTTTTTCCTCTTAATTTCTTTATTCACGTTCGCGTATAAGAGAGAGAGAGAGAGAGAGAGAGCTCATACCTCCCAACCTTCCGTTGTTTCTTTCTCCTCGACTTACTTTTTTTGCTCCTCTCGATCCCGCATCGAAGCTGTCTATATCTCGTGCGTGCTTTACTGCTATACTGCGAAGCGAACAAAAACGCGTATCGTGTTACAAAGAACGAGCCGCCCAGGTGCTCGCGGACATGATACCGAGACGCGTTTAGGGTTACCTTTGACTCTCACTCGCCTCTTTCCTCCTTCTTCTGCTGTTGCTGCAGTCTCCTTTTTTTTATCCCTTCCTGCGTCCATTTGCTCATTTTATCCTTCTCGCCTTCTCGCACGTCGTTGCCTACTCGTGGATGTTTTTTAAACGATAAACTCGGAAGAAGATACCTCCTAAGCAGCAGAGTTGTCTCGCTCTCTCTCTCTCTTTCTCTCTCAAACTCGGAAGAAGATACCTCCTAAGCAGCAGAGTTGTCTCGCTGTCTCTCTCTCTTTCTCTCTCACTCTCTCGCGCGCGCGCATTTGGCCATGCTCTCGAGCATGCACGGACCCCCCCCCCTTCCCCCTCTCTGTCTGTCTTTGCATTCTCTTTATCTGAGTCTGCACACATTTGGAAATTTTTCCTTTCTTACGTGTGAGGACGCTAAGCAAACAAGCACACTCTTTTTTGTGCACTCGCATATAGAATTAACACGCAGTTTGACGCGCCGCGTATAATGTTAAATACATACATTTTTATATAATAAATTTACAATTGTTTAACAAATTATTATTAGATGCTTCTTATGACGCTTAGCACATTTTAGATTTCTCCAAGAATACTATTTCGTTTCAGAGGCCTCTTATAAAAGCTTAAACTTTAAGATTCTTTGATGAATATTAACACTTTTATTATAACTTCTGGGAAAGTAATAGTTTTCATCAGAGAATCTGAAAATAACTAGTATTTTTGAGAAATCTAAACTGTTGATTTTCATAAGGAGCATCGTATTGTTCTTGAATAGACCGAAACTATACCTACAGTATTCATTTATATTTTATTTGCGTCAGTATAGTAATTCATCTTTTTCATGCATGATTTAATTAAAATAGCTGCTTAACTCTGATAATACAATATGTAAAGCTATTAGTGAATAATGTTTGAGAGTGTCAAAGCTTATTCAGCAAAATGTCAAACGTGTTAAAGGTAAAATTAAAATAAAATCATTTATTTAAATATTATTAATTAATTCTCGAAAATTTAAGTTATTTTTATATACCGTTTCTAGTTATCCTTCGTAATGAGTATGTAATCATTTATATATACTGTTAATGCTTATAATTTTATATTTTATATCATTTGGAATCTTTACGACATATAATTTTTTAACTAAAAAATGAATTAAACTAATTTTTCATTATATGAAGTCTTTATAATTTTTGCCATGCTTATTGATATTTCGTATATCAACGTTTTCATAGAATTCACAACTGGTTTTAATTTTGTTAATAAAAGTTTTAAAATATACAAAAGACTTATTAGTATTTCTTTTATTTTATTAACGTTGGGTTATTAGTTATTTAAAATATATAGATAACTATTGAAGCAACGTATTGAAATACAAATATAACATTTAAATCCTATAAGGTAACGCAGAAGAGAGCATCTAGTTAATTACAAGGTATGAAATTAGAGCAAAGTTAAAAGTCTAGACGGCACACAGAGAATAAAATGAAATAGCTAGTAGGCGATCGTGTAAATCATAATTTCTCTAGAAAGTCAAACAGCAAGCTCTGGTGTATATATTAACAAGGCACGGATCATAAACGAGAATCAATGCGTACGGATCCGAGCCTATGTAAATGTACCGCGAATGACCAACAATTATATCGTATAAGTCAGGAGTAACAGAGAGACGGATTCTTATTCTGGAATTTCAGCGACAAAAATTAATCTTCCGCTTCTACTGCCAGGCGACCCACGCAACCAATTATCTCCAGAAAATACCGCAGTTATTTAGTGACATGCGGGAAAGTCTCGCGCGCATGCACCGTCCAAAGAATGTGAAGTCATTTTATCAGATATTTGCTACGCTTTGAGTTCCTCGCATTCATCGTGCAAGTGAACCAACTCACTGTGAAAATTAGAATGACTTTATAATATAAAATGAATAAATTTTTAATTAGTTTATTTTAAGCCAGAAAATACGTAGCGGGAACATTTTTTGACAGATCCTATCTTATTCAAGTAATACTTGGGGCGACACTACAGTCTTCACCGATGTCTCGGAGCCGGGTATCCTGAGGAGAAGGGAGATAGAAGAGAGGGGCTCATTGCTTATATGAATATTTATTTCTTTAAAATGAAGAATATTAATTCTAAAGTAAATTATCATTTTTTTAGCATTATGAAGATTTTAGCTTAATGAAAATAACAATATGTATATTAAGCATAGTATTATGGACTATTCGTTGACAAAAATCCATTTTATTAGCAGATATGTATTTAATATAAACAAAACAATGAATACAAATTACAGTAGAAAAAAATATTGAAAATTTTTTTGATTCAATACATTATTTTGTTATGCTAAAAAATAATTGATATGAAACTGCAAGTATTTACTTTTAAAACAGATATTTACTACTAGTAAATACATATGAATACAAAATTTAAATCAGTGAATTGAAAGGTATTTCTATTTGTAATTGTTTGTGGACTTATTGTTATATGGAAATTACTTTTATTTTAAAAAGTAAAAAGCATTAGAAGGAAAGGCTTTTTATTATCGAACCGAAATTTGAATATTGGAATCGTAGGCATTGAATAAAGAACTATTTCTACTAGACAGAAACATATTTATTTTATCGGACACCAGGTGCGGAGATAGTGACAAAGATACTTGCTCAAAAGCACGTTTTTGTACGACTTCTCATTTTATGATGAGAAGGAGGCTGCCTTTTTTTTTGAAAAATAGGAGGTCGTTAAGACGGTATGTATTCGGGGCCCAAACTCACGCGCATCGGCCAACGATTCACAATAGAAGAAGATGTAATAGGTAGATTATGCCCGGTGTTTATGGGTAAAGCAGTTTGTCCGGGCACTACGGGAAATTCAAGACGAGTGCTGGAGCTGGCGCTGCCGGGGTTAAGATATCGAGGCAGCCAAGTGCGGACGCGCTCACATTAATGTGAGATTCTTGAGTTAGCGCCCTCACGGCGGGTTACTTGAGGTAACCGAAGATCTCACGCGCTTCGCACGCAAGAGTATTATAATGTGATCCGGAGGGACTGCTAACTGTCTTGAATTATTTGAGCGGCCAATCCTGACTCTTTTATTATATCAATTATTTAAGTATTTTTATTTTCATTTTCAGAAATGCTTCATGAGGAGTTAACTTTATCTCAGAAAAAATTATTGTACAGCTAGAGACTTTTTGTGTGTAATGAACGTCTATTTAGTTAATATTATTATCCGAATAGTAGCATTTAAATATAGCTTATTTTTAAGAAAAACTTAAATTATTAATTAATTTATTGCATTTAATTGGATTCTGGATAGATTTTTCTAATTTCTCAAGTAGATTTCCTACAGAAATATTGTAACAGAGTATAAATTGTATAATGTATAATGCTGCGTTATAATATAAAAGTGCAAAAAAAGAAACATATGCGGGTAATTTTCAGTATACTGTTAAATTTGGGGTCCAAAATTTCTCAAATTTTAACTTTAGTTAAAATAGTGAATTATTGTATTAATTTAGAAAAAAAAACATTCTTGAAGTGCGTAATTATGATAGGAAAATTTTAGTTTTAAAATTAAATCCTTATGGAATTTAACATGGGAAAATTTAATTTTACCACGGAGGTGACATTTTGTATTTAAACTGTTTATATTTAACAACTAAATTATGCCATTATTTTTCCGCTCATATTTTACGTTAAATATAAAAAGAACTACTACAGAAAGTACTTTTTAAATGGTAGAGCTTTGAACTAACTGCAGATTTGAATACCACGGAAGTGACTGAAAAATGTGTACCTACCTTATTTTCGTAAAAAATGGTCTCAATCCCAAAAAATATTTAACAGTCCACGTCTGGAACTGTTTTGATTTTCTATTCTGATGTTCCTCTGTATATCAAAGTTGAAAATGTACGAGGTCTGTCCCAAAAGTATCCGACCTACCTCGATTTCTCGGCGCTTGATTTATTCTTCGTCATCCGGGGGGTGGCATCCTTCAAAGTAGTCCCCATTTGATTGAACAAGACGCTCATATCGATGTTTCCACTTATTAAAGCACTCTTGAAAGTCAGACTTCGGACTCGCCTTTAGTGCATTCGTCGCATTAGTTTCAACAGTCTGTTTATTGTCGAATCGATGTCCTTTAAGCGGCATTTTCAATCGAGGAAACAGCCAAAAGTCGCAGGGAGCTATATCAGGACTGTATGGAGGCTGGCTGAGCTGCGTAACACTGTGTTTCAATAAATACTGCTGCGCAAGGTTTGATGCGTGCGCTGGAGCATTGTCGTGATGAAGAAGCCAGTCACCGGTTTCCCAAAGTTGCGCTCGTTTTCTCCTGATTGCATTACGTAATCTTTTCAAAACTTCAACGTAGTACTCTTTATTGATTGTCTGGCCTGTAGGGGCATATTCGTGGTGCACAACGCCCTCATAATCGAAAAAAACAATCAACATTGACTTGATGAACGAGGATCACTGTCAACAGATGTGCGGCCACTTTTGAACCGCCTATACCACTCTTTTATTTGTGTTTTGCCCATACACTCATCTTTAAAGGCCTTTTGCAACATTTCAATAGTTTCCGCACAACTTTTACCGAGATTAAAGCAAAATTTTATGCAAATTCGCTGTTCGGTTCATTCCGCCATTTTTAGCAATAAGCAAATTGCGACGAACGCAAAAAAGTCGTTGTAAACAAATACACGCTGCGCGGGAACTAAGGCGTTTCATCGGTATCTCAGGCTACAGACGAGAAGGTTAGGAGTTGCTGGTGACGTTCGTACCCTCCAGAGGTCGCCTGAGTCTCTCCGCGCGAAGATATGAACGTAGGTCGGATACTTTTGGGACAGACCTCGTATTCGTTAAATTTCAAAATAATTTGAATTATTGCAAAATCGAAGGACAAAAAATACTAATGTGAATAAAATTTATATTTTGATATATTATAATATTATTCAACTTTGTATTCTAGTTATATAATCTTAGCTTAAAATTATATTGATTAATTAAAATAATAATTATTTACTTATATAAATATGAGCGGGCCAGTGAAATTCGAAGAAAGGTTGCACACTCATATCACCATTATTCTGGCCGATTGTTTATCTATGTGATTATCATTTTAATACAAAATAGTAATTATTTATAGTATTTATATAGTGTTCAAACTCTGGTATACATGCAACCTCGCTGTTCCAGTAAATAATCGACAAATCGCATACGTGCAACGAATTTAAATTATCTATTTAAAATACTTAAGGATGTTCACCGGCTGACAGTAAGGTTGGAGAGTTAATTTTCGAAAATATCATCATTAAATGGCAATATTTATAATGAAAACATTCAGTTTACATTATAAAACATTAACATATTAGTAAAGAATATAAAAGTTATGAAAAAGCACCAAAAACTAAAGTACGGCATTAACTATTGCATATACTGGACCGCGATATAGATATATTAATAACATTGGAGCACAACTTTAGATAGCTATATCTTTAGAGAAAGTACCGCTTGCTATGCCTAGCTTTTTATGTATTACTTCTATGCTTATTTTACATTACATACTAGTTTTTCAGAAATATTTAAAGAAATCTTGGTTTACAATAAATAAAAATGTCTGTTTTGTTAGAGCTCAAGATAGGGCTCCCATGTTAAAAATTGAAACTTTGAAGCTAAACTTCTCAATTTTTAAAATTTCAACCACGTATAAAATACACCTAAATTTACATATAAAAGTTTCAAGAGATTTTAAAGACATTCAATTATCTTGTGAACGTCCTTAAGGTGAGCTACTTTTGACACATGCAAAAATGAATAAATGTTGCACGTTAATAATTCTTATTTTATGTAGACAATATTTGCAAATATTTGTGTTAACATATATTATGTTTACCTATAATTTAAGACCTGGTAGACTTCATTTCATCAACAATAGCATCCCTATTTTTCCAAGCATGTATGGACCTTGGTTTTGAAGAAAAATTCATTTTCCGCAAGGTTCCATGTTGAATAACTGGACTACTTTACATAAACCAGGGCTTAAAAGGTTTATTTTTATATAACTATATGATCGAAGTGAAGCAGAATTTTGTCAAAGTACCTCATTTTCTCTTTATAGACAAAAAAGCATAAGAGTAAGAAAGTATCAAATTAAAAAAAATTATATAAAGTATGTGAAATATTACTTATGCAATGTAATTATTATTGTTTCAAAATTCCACTCCACTCCAACTATAGAATGGTCCAGTTATTCAACATAGAACCCTACGGTAAATGAATTTTTCTCCGAAAACAAGATCCATATATGGATACATGTATAAATGCATGGAAGAGTTGGGATGTTATTGTTGATAAAACTAAGTCTACCAGGTCTAAAATTGTAGGTGAATATAAAATATAGTTTGACACAAAAAATTAAAAAATATTGTATTAATGAAAAAATTAAAATTATTAATCTGCACAATTCATGCATCTTTACAGTAAAACAAAAAAAAAATAAAAAACGTTAAACGCACTTTTTTTATTCTTTCCTATTTCATTGAGGCTTTTATTTTTCAAATAGGGTTATTATAAATTTTATGAAAAAAGTAAGCTGTACAAATGTTTACAAACATGACAGTAACAGGAATTACCGAACTCTCCTACAAAAGTAAAACAATTGCCAATTCATTGGCACTTAGCTTCCTCAAACTAAATTAATTGTTCCAATATGAAATTCTTTGTTCTAATAAATTAATTTTAAATTGCTATATCTCTTTCTAATTGATATCTCAAAATGGGTCTGCTTTTTTATCATTGATGGTTTGTTCAACGATTGTTTTATCACAGCTATTTATTTTCTGTACGTAATTTATTAAAATGATTAAAATATTTAAATTATATGTAATCAGATGTTAGCACGTAGATTCACTGAATTTTCAATTATCTAAAAGTTTTTGAACGATTTTCCATTATAGATTTCTGAGATATAACCGTGTACACTAAATTTTACTTTTTCGGCTAGTATTTGGATGGGTAACCGCCAGGGAACCCCATGGCTAATGCAACTTTGTTTAATCGTTTTGGTGATTTTTCACACTCAACAAAGTGAACGGGACGTATCGAATGATAGTATTCGGTGTCTAACCTATGGAATGTCACATACATTCAATTCGATCATGCCAATTACACCGACTATCATTCCAGAGCGGGTTTCATCCTGATACAAGTTTTCCCCACTCCAGAGACATAACCCTGGGCGAATGCGAAATGTGATTAGGTAGGATAATATAAAGGTATAGAAAAAATAATTATCAGTACTAACTAGGCCAAGAAGCTGCAGAACATACAAAAATAATTTACCTTATCGATTTCAGAAAATCGTAAAATAGAAAAATTGTTATAAAAATAAAACGAGTCGATGAACCTTTAAATTTTTTAAATTTCTAATCCTCATTAAAAAACGAAAAAAATGAGCCCTGTTTGATAAAAAATGAGCGTGCTATTCTCAAATAATCAGCGATAAATAGATTTAAAAAGATACATAACATCTTAACGAAAGAGTTTTTTTGATAGGTCTTCTTTTAATAGGTCATACTGTGAAAGCTTATCATGGAAATTTTTAGAAGAAAATTGTGATGATTTATTAGAATAAACTATTTCATATTGGAATAATTAATTAAGTTTGAGGAAGTTAACAAGAAGATGGTCAGGGAAGCGAGCATTATTATGAGAGCCTTTTATATTTAGCCTTTTTAGGTTCAGAGAAAAAAATGATTTCGTGAAAAAAAATCGATTCTTTATTTTCACCGATTATTGAAGTAAATCAACAGCATTAGTTAAACGAAAACACTCACTAACAAGGAGAGTATCAGGGGTTTGGGCCACAGATCTTGCTGAAACTTTGGGATATATTTTTCTGTACCTCAAAGCGAAGACTATGTATGGTAAGAGCATCTAAAACTGCCCCAAACATGAAATATAGCTGTAAATATTAGTATTATCCATGTATACAATATTAAAATAATCGTATATATAGATATACTCGTAATATTAATGTTTCTAACTGTATCTCAGAATTGGTAAGACGTTAGACTTTCTTAACATGCAAAGTCTTCATTTTGAGGTACAAGAAAACATACCTCAAAGTTTTAGCAAGATCCGTGACTCAAATCCCTGATACTCTCCTTGTAAGAGTATTGCCACACGCAAACGCATTTCTGCATTTCGGAGTCCGATAGACGTCAAAGGGCACGTTAGAACGTATGCTTCTGACTACTAGCCAGATCGGTCACCAAATTCATCTACAACTAAGTTTGAGGAAGCTAAGCGTCAATGAAATGGCAGCGGTTTTTTCTTAATACTGATCTACTTAACTACATATTCGATCTATTAATTTGAGGTAATTCATGAGGCGATCCCGTTCTCCTTTACTACTATAAGTATTTATTCAAAAAACAATGTTTCCCAAATTTTTGTTTTGACTACCACAGTTCATTAATTGTTGTAAATATTTTGTAACTAGAAATCGTCTTGAAAATTACTTAATGTTAGGTAACAAAATTAGTTAAAAATTAAAAAGCTAACGGGCTGGACCGTCTTGTGTCGAGTCTTGTGTTCACATAAGGGATGTTTAATAATCCCTTGTTTAAGAATATTCTAATTACTATAATATGTACAATTTGACAATTCTACAAAAGTTTTTACGTTTATTTTATAGAATCTATTGGTAAGGATTTAGAGAATAACCCTAACAATTGAGAAAATTTACTGTTTTCATTATTTTGCTATATTAGATAATACAACTTCAATGTACGTGTTGCACATAAATATTTCAAATTGATTATTTACAAAACGATTGAAAATAATGGTTTCATTTTATTAATTTTTATCTATATAATATCATTTCATTGTTTAAAAGTAAAAGTATCCTTTATTACTTAAAAAAGCATCATAAACAATAAAACGATTACTGAATTTTTAACATTACTATAATATTGTGCTGAACGAATTGGCTTTCACTTGTATTCAACATTTGAAATCATTGTCATTAATTAAATTGCCGGAGCATAAAACTAAAATGAATCGTTAATAAAACTAGTAAAAATTTAACATTAATAAGTCTTGTAACGTCAGTATATCCGTACATCTATTCAAGAACTTTGGATGTCTTGAAATACATAATGAGTGATTATAAATTAATCAAGATGAAGATCCTGTGCACTATCATACATTCGAACAGATCGAGGAAGCTATAAGGCGAAAATTAAGAGATGAAGATCCCATGAGTACAATTGGGTAGCTGTTGTTGCTGCCGCTATTGGAGGGGAGTGTCGAGAGAGCGCGACAAAAACAGGGGGGTAGGGATGTAGGGAAGGTGGTGGCGGGATCGAGGAGGGGGTGAGCGGGGGTGGGGGTTCGGCGCAGGCTTCAACGCAGAGGGACATAGAAGACCACACGCACGCGCCGCCCACAGATACGCTATCAACGCGGCTACAACTCGACGTGATCTGCATGCGCATGTCCCCTTGTGCGCATGCTCGTGGAAAAAATCCGTTGGTGATCCTTTTTCCTCTACCCGTGTTCTTGATCCCTCTCTCTCTCGCTTTCTTTCTCTCTCTCTCTCTCTCTCTCTCTCTCTTTCTCTCTCTCTCTTCCTTTCTCAGTCTTTCTATCTTTGCGACATGCATCTCACTGCGTTTATTGCCGCTCTTCGGCATCTACCGCGCTGCTGCCACTCTTTCCTGCCTACTGAAAAGGAAAGTGTATGAAGTATGGTAAATACATATTGATGAGATTTTGAGAGGTGTTTTTGGTACTTGAAAATGACTACCATCACTCGCCGCTTGGGCTACTGAGCCCAAATTTCCGATACTTCGGCAATTGTGCTCTAAATTCCCATTTATCCAGAAAAATAGTAACACTACTTCAATTCATAACTCTGTAAGTCTCTACGTAAGTAAAGTAAGTAAAAATAGATAGAAAGTAGATTAAAACTTGCAGAGTTGTTGCCAAAAGAAGAGGTACATGATTTAATTAAAAATTGCATACTTGAAATAAATTACCTTTTTTTTCTTAATTTTGGATCAATTATCTCATTTTACATTCATTGAAAAACATTGTAAACTACTCCTGAATGTCTATAACAATAGTATATTATGCATCTAGGGAGGAAAAGTATTGGCTAGTAACACGTGCTATGGGGTAGCCATTTTTCCTCCCGTGGTGCGTATACTATTTTTCACCATACCCGGGCCGAAAATGACACATTTCAGTTTCGGAGTCGGGAGGAAATGTGGTATTTTCGGCCAGGGTATGGCGAAAAAAATTATTCTACTGATACGTGAAAAAATGTTAATTTCTTATACTAAGTACTTACTTTTCGGTGCGTATACGCATCATTAGATTCAGCATAAAAAAATCTTTAATTACATATTATGTTTGTTAAGAAATATGTTTTTATAATTTAATAAGAAGTGATAAATGTCCTCATCCCATAAGGTTATTTATTCAATATGACTTTTTATAAGTTTAGTTTTTTCAATAATTTGGGCGTTGACCCTAGATTTTCTTTACACAGATTAATAGTAGAATATTCAGATAACATATTTGGAAAGTTTCAAAGACATATATGTTTTTATAAAAAGTCGCTGAAGCCAACTTAAATCTGACAAAAAATCGGTTAATGAGGCTTTGGGTGTGCTTTCTGGTACTTAAAAATGAAGCTTAGCATTCTTAGTTTGATCTAATGGGCCCTTGTATTCGATATTTAAGCTATTTTACTCCGAATATACGTTATGTTAGTGAAAGAAAGTACCTCTTCTAGTGATTATAAATATGTATGTATTGACACTAGACAAAATGGCTTGAAAGATAATAAAAGTGGGCAAAAAGAGCTTTAATTTGAGACTTGTGGCGTTGAAGCATATTAATCGGAGCCAAAGTTATTAAGAATTGAGGACGACGACTAAAAGTGTGCGGTTTAAGTTGTACAAATATTCATGTATATTTAGTTATCATCTTCAAATGTTAATAACTTTGGCTCCGATTAATATTTTTTAACGTTATAGGTCTCAAATTAAAGCTCTTTCTGCTTACTTTTATTATCTTTTAAGAATTTTTTCTAATGTCAATGCATGCATATTTATAATCACTATGAGAGGTAGCTTTTTCACTAAAATAACATATATTCGGAAGAAATAGCTTATACATCGAATACAATGGCACATTAGAACAAACTAAGGGTGCTAGGCTTCATTTTTAGGTACTAGAAAGCGCACCTACTAAAGCCTCATCAAAATCTGAGTTCCGCAAGGTTGGTGTTCTCGTTGTCAATTTGGCACTGCTGAGATTCAATTTGTCGCGGTAAGACAAGTTTTGGTAGAGTACGACACAGTTTGGCACAGTTTGTCATGGTTTGATATAGATCGACGCAGTTTGGCACAGTTTAACATGGTTTGATATAGTTCGACACAGTTTGGCACAGTTTGACACAGTTTGACACAGCTTGTACAATTTGGTACAGTTCGGCACTATTTGATACGATTTGACACTGAGAGGTTCAATTTGGCTCTGTGAGGTATAACTTGCCACTGTGAGGTACAATTTGGCACACTTTGGCTTAATAATCAGGGATACGTACAATTTAGCTCAGTTCGAAATTACTAGGCTAACATTGTCACGGAAAGGCAGACTTGCAGAGTGCGGCATTATAGTTTGGTACAGTTTAGTACTATTTAATACAAGTCGGTAGAGTAGAAGTTTGGTACAGTTTTGTACAGTTGGATGCAATTCAGCACAGTTGGTACTTTTTCATACAGCTTGTACAGTTTGATATAGTTCGTTTCATTTCTGTACCTTTTGGTACTTTTTGATACAGCTTATACAGTTTGATATAGTTCGGTACATTTCTGTACCTTTTGGTATAGTTAGACTCAGATATTGATAGTTTCGTGCAGTTCGGCATAGTCCGGCTCAGTTTGGTACCTTTTAGTACAGTTGAACAGAGTTTGAGCAGTTTTGTACAGTTCGGCATAGTGATGCGAAGTTGGCTACGATTTGGCATAGCCGGATATTTGACGCAGTTTAGCACAGTTCAGCACAGTTTAATACAAGTGAGAGGGTGTTAAACCATTCAAATTTCCCGCCAAAATTGCTAACTTCAAATCTTTGACCAAGATATGAATAATTGATTACAATTAATAAACAAACTGAATTATGAAAACCCAAGGCATCATTGTAGAAAACCATGTATGCAAATCATGTATGAAAACCCAAGGCAACCTTCCTTTTGTAGCATTCTACCATTGGACTAAGTTTCAGATAATAATATCATTGCATATATAAGTAACATTGGAGCGAAATACCGAATCACGTTTCATAGATCTCTGTTTTATGACGAAATTTCATTCAAATGCCATTGATACAAACCGCAAAATTTTTACTTGAAACTTCGCACAATGATAGATAATTATAAAACAAAGAGCAATAAGCTCTTAGTAAAAATTAAAAAAAAAATTTTTTGTTAAAAAATGTATAAAGATGTATAAAAGTATATAAATGCACTTTTCATTTTTACTGGGGTACTGTTTAAGGAGGTTCGAGTGCCATGGTCTGATAAAAAATAACACTGCAAACATATTTATAACAAAAATAATATTTTTTTGACTTATTATTATTAAGAAGAAAAAACAATTTTTGTAGAGAGAAAAATTTGTTATATAAAGAAATGTTTTTTAGAATCGTTGACGAGCTATTCGTCATCTACTGCTTGTCTTTGTGACAAATGGCTATATTATAGCCTATATGCTTGTCTTTATGACAAATGGCTATATTATAGCCTATATGCTTGTCTTTATGACAAATGGCTATATTATAGCCTATATGCTTGTCTTTATGACAAATGGCTATATTATAGCCTATATGCTTGTCTTTATGACAAATGGCTATATTATAGCCTATATGCTTGTCTTTATGACAAATGGCTATATTATAGCCTATATATATTATGGTCATAAAGCCCGCTTATGGTAGACGCTTTCTGGTCAGAATCTGGTTAAAAGACATTTTTTGGTCAGAATCTGGTTAACATTTTATGTAATTTTTACAATTAATTAATAATAAATTTTAAATAAAAATCACAATGCAATAGTCATTTATGAGTCAATACTTGAGTAGATATGTAATAAGTAATAATTATTTTAGGTAAATTCAGGTAAAATTATAATACAAAATAATAATTTTGTATGATCAATTTGAGGTTAGTCAAATTGTCACGTCGATTAGCACCACATGGGAGCACAAATATGGCGACGTTAATTAAATAAAAAAAAAAAAAATTGAGGTTAGGTTAGACAGTTACGGTTTACACTGTTTTAAACTGGAAGTGTAAGTATGTTTACGAATATGATTATTTATGAATTAATTAGTACAGTTGTGTAATTTATTCATTTTAAACTCATGGCTAGAGCTGTTTGACTGTCACAAGATTTGCAATCATTTTTGTAAATATATAGATAGATTAAAATATATTATGCATGATGGTAAAGGTTTCTTAATTAAAATATACCTTTTAATATTATTATATTAAGTATTTATTGCTATAAATTACAACTTAAATAGGAATTAATGTAATAGCTTATAATTCATAGTAAAATCTTTATTCAGGCCATACAAATTCCGATTTACTATTCATGTAAATATTTTATTTTATCTTGATCATTTCAAATTTACACGGAATTGAAAAGGAACAGCTGATACACTAGTAAGTACGTATGTGTGAGAAGTATGGGCGCGCATGTACCTATACACATCAGCTGGACGTGTATTATACATATAGTTGGAGCTCAAATATGCGTGTAATCTTATACGACTATAAAACTATACTTCATTATATAGAGAGATTTAAATCTGTATTAATTTATATAATATATAAATCAAGCTATAGTATTATTTTTAATTTTCTATTCTAAATTTGATCAATCAAATAAAAAAGACAGCGGGTGTATTTTTTTGGTAAATGTATTTGAGGTTATAAGCATATTATCTCTTGACCATCTTTTGGTCAACCAATAGGTAACCGCTGGCTAAAAATTGACGAATGAATCTGGTGAGAAGATCGTGAATAGGCTAGAACAGATGGTCAATTTTCTACCAGGGTTAAACTTACTGTAAAAATTTTAAATAATTTAGGAAGGTTTTCGTAAAGATATGGTAGTATAAAGAAAAAAATTTAATTTATGAGCAAAACAAAAAAATTTTCAAGAAATAATCTTGATGATCTTTTACAATATAAAGAATTGTTATCTAAAATCGTTGTAAAATTTTCAAGTAGTGTATGCATTTTTTCGAAACGATATGGTAGTTAACAGGAAATTCATATATTCATATAAACCAAATAAAAAACATTAAAAAAAAATTTTCTCGTTAATGAGCTTAATAAGTGACTTAAAATTGTAGCAGTGTCTACCTAGTTACCATTTTTGTTAATAAGTACAATTCCTTTTAGCTCTTTGCCTTTAGTTTCATTTTGGCGCTCGAACTTCCTTAAAGTTACTAAAAAAAGGTTTTTTGCTTTAAAGTATTGTTTCCATGTGTAACTTATTAGTAAAGTATTGTATTGAAAACAAATTTTTTGCCATTTTTTCGCTTAAGGGGGCAGGCCTGGGTTAAACCCAAAAAAGACTTTTCTTTTAGAAGTCCAGAAAATTCGACTCCTTTTGACATGTATCATGTTTTTATAGCATACAATTTTTCAGAATGATTGCTTCTAAACATAACAAGTTTTGTGAACTCGTGAAAAAAGTCTTTTTTTAGGTTTAACCCAGGCCTGCCCGTTGAAAAACATACTTATATGACTTGGGAAGTTTGAGTAAGCTACTCACAAAAAATGTCCGTGATATTTGTATGTGTGTGTGTATGCACGCGTGTGTGCGTATGTATGTATGTATGTATGTGTGTGTGTATGTGTGTGTGTGTGTGCGCGCGCGCATGCGCGTGTGCGTGTGCGTGTGCTTGTGCATCTGCGTCTGCGTATATATGTATGTGAGTATATGTGTGTGAAATTTTCGTTATTTTACGATCCATATATGGGTCGTTCCGCCCTTAATGTGTTTATATAATTAATTATTTTTACTTAGATAATTAACTAGAAGGAGATAATCAACTATATAATTATTAGCAAGGATATTTCACAATAAATAAATAAATAAATATTATTATAAGGTGCATTTATAACTCATATACTATTAAACTTCATGATACCAACAAGTATAAAGGTTAGGTGGTTAGACAAGCACTTTGCTAATGAAATGTTATCATGATAAATCAAGGAAGCTCGAACAACGAGGTAGCCGCAAATATTTAGTAAGTATGCGAGTTATTTACGTGGAAGCGGTTGCGCGCGAATTCCATGCGCGCGTCGAGCGCGTTGATTTGGTGCGGCGCGCGTAAAAGCACATCCATACGTTAGGATCGAACGGTGCCGCGCGCAGACATAACGTCTCCATATGGGGCCGAAGGAAGTTGTACTCGTCGATATATACGATCGGTGAGAGATAACGTGGAAGAGAGGTGCTCGGGCGCGGAAGGTGACCACCCGCAATACTCGCTCGACACCTCTTAGAGTGCTGCTTGTGTCCGCGGCAGCGGGATTTACAGCGCGACGAACGACGGAAAGCTTTCGAGCTCGAGTTGACTGCTGCAGTCAAGTCCTGTTTTTCCTAGATGTTTACGGCTTGCTCTCCGGTGCGATCCCGACCTAAAAAATTAAAGAGCTCAGAGGATAGCTTGCAGTTGAATTTTCTCCTTTTTCTCGACGTTTTACGAGCTCATTATTACTCCTGTCACGTTGCCGATGATTGATTTTTTCATAATTTTCAAATATTATGCGAGCTTTATTACACGTATATTATGTTGATGAAGTTAACTTAATAATTGTTCAACTTTAACCATTGTTTCAAATGTTCTAATGTGTAAACTGCAATTGTTTAGTAAAACCGTTGGAGCATTTAATGTGTTTTGCTGAGTATGAAATACATAATCCTGATCCCACTAAATCAGGTACTACTGTGCTGAATTGTTAACATTTCTATAAAGAATACTTCATTTTAATTATAATATTACTAAATTATTCTATAATTACTTATTCTTCATTAAATTTCTACATGCCGAAAAATAAATAATAAATTTGCCTTTTAAACCAGAAGAATTATAATCAGGAACAAATTACCAAAAGGAAAATCGTTTTGAACCTAATCTTTCCGGAACTAAAGAATCTTCTGATTTCAATATTCAACAAAAATGAATTTAAAAAGCGCTACTTAAATGGACATGATTCATTTTTTAACTTTATAATATACCATTATAAAATATTTACGGATAAAATTCGAAAAATTAAAACACGGATTATCGTAAAAGCTCCAAATCTACTTGAGAACAACACCGCTTCGCATCTCATCCAGCTTCATATAAGCCTGTAGCTCACTAATTATCATGACAATACCTCATAAATTAAACAGAACCGTTCATTATCTTCCCACGCAAAGCGAAGAAAAGAAATCATTTTATTTATACTTGAAAGTCGCGCAAGGTGTATTAAGTCTTTGTTAATTTTTTTTATTCAACGCGTATCGCGTGCATAAAGAGTCGATCTACACAGCTCGCGTTCGAGAGAAAAAAAGAAGAAGCACAAAGGTGAGTGGGCCAATTCGAATCGTACACGAGAGTCGTTTAACCTTCGAAAGGACGCACAAGCATATACGCAGGCCTCGACGAGAGATCTCTCTCCTGCTTTTTTGCAGATGAAGAGAGAGAAAGAGAGAGACAGAAAGAGAGAGAGAGAGAGCGAGAGAGAGAGAGAGAGAGAAAGAGAGAGAGAGTGAGAGAGAGCGCGGGGAGGAAACGGGAGATACGGCAGAAACCCACACCTTGTACCGTGGCGGCGGTGGCAAGCAGCTAAAATATCGGCGGGATTCACCGCGAAAGCACAGGAGATTTTATTTATTAGCCTATGGGTCTCGCTGCGACGCGACGCGATGCCAACTTACGGTCTCCTGCCTTTCCGCGCCTCGGGCCTCTTCTCTTCTCTTTATTTCATTCTTTCATTCTTTGTGTTCGCCTCTTTGCTTGCTTTTGGAACGAGCCGCGTGTTTTTTCGCTTCGCTTTTCGCTGCATGCGCGGTGTGTATGAGGCCCCGCGACGGCCGCGCATGAGTGCGTAGCGGTTATCTTTCTTCTCGTCACAGTGGTCGTCGTCGCGTCGCCTCGGTGACACGACATTGCACACGCGAAATTACCGAGACACGCAGGACGGGGGTGCAGGTTGCGGTTAGGACGTTTGCGGGTAATCTGCTAAATCTTATATGCGATTTTGTGTGTTTGAAATATATCACTATACATTCTATGAATTTCTTTAACTTACTGTGATGGTACGCAAGTGTTCTGTGTGTCTTAAACAATCTTTTCAATAAAGTGCAATAAATAAGTTAAACCACTCCTTCATTAGATATAGAACTCTGCAATGTTTTACCCTAAATTGAAATTAAATAAACTTAAATAAACATATCAATAAACATTATTTTAATTACTTCCGTTGAGTTTATCTAATTGCTAAATAGTCTATTATTTACAAGTATGAGCAAAAAATGCTAAATGTTTGAGATTCAAAAACTTAATTTCTGACTCTTACAATTGATGCTATAATTCTAATTGTAATTCTGGTAATAACAAACAGCTAGTCATAATCTTGTGGTTCTTGGAGCTGTATAATATCTTTCCGAAGCATACAACAAGATCACGACCTGTAATACGTTACAAGCTGCGGTTTCAAACCCTCGAATTTGGCGTCTATTTCTGTTCTCTTTTGGTCCTTCCTCCGTTTTCACCCTCTCGCCTCGCCCTTTGCTCTCTTTGTCTTTCTCTTATGTGTTTCTTTTTAGCCGCGACTCTGCCCACATTATTTTTTCGCCTTCTTTTTTTTCGAGCGATACACGCGGGTCTGCTCTTTCTCGCTCTTTCTCTTTTTCTTTCTCTATAATCGAGAAGTATCAAGAGAATATATTGTCATCGCTTCTCCGTCTACTATTTATGTGGATAATAATTTCATTTTTTTTTGTATTGTTTCTTCTGTGATCACTATAAAGATAATGTATTGTTTAGAATAAAAACATAGCAAGCAATTCAATCAATTACTTAAAATAAGTATTTAATACTAAAATAATCTTACGTTGTAAGTTATTGGTTATGAAGACGGCAGTGATATTCCTGTTATATTTATACAAGGGAGAGCGGTACAAAAATGGCACTTTCAGGGCAAGAAGGTGTGACAATTCAAGCTAATAAATGTATAATTCGTATTTTAAAGAAAGTCTAAAACCTGCAAACTACTTATTATCATCCCATTGTAGTATAACAATACAGTGCAGTAGCCATACTATGTCTAAAAAGGTGTAGTAATGAAAATAAGCAAAGCATGTTATAATGTGTCAAATGCTCATTTTGCCTATCAGTGAGATAAAAGGAGGACTTTACTCTTTATTTGATTATGGTTCATAATAATGTTGTCTTGTTAAATAGAAGAGAATGCACTGACAAAAAGATATCGCTGGGACAGCAAAGCTGTATGCGACAGAGTAATTTACGTAAAACAAGTATAGAGTAGCAACATTTTGAGCTAAAACAGCAATTTTTTATCTAAACCGGTAATTGTTATCACTGTCTAGATTCTACCATCGGCTAATCGCTGCTCCAGCCATATTTTTCATTATTCTGACCTAGTAGTATTATCAATGTGTAATATTTAATTTTTTAATCAAAAAGCAATCGCGTAACTATTGTTATGAATAATTTTAATTACAATTTCAACAAGTTTTGGTGAAATATATTGTATAAATAGTTGTATTAATAGTAGCAAACTATTGCATGAAGGAAAATGTAAATTATCTATGCAAAACTCATTGAAATAAAGTTATCGAGATAATAAGGCAAATTAGTATAATTTATTCAGTGTTCCCGCAGAAAGCTTACAAGCAAATTGAAGGTACATGAAAATAAACTCGACCATCAGAAAAGAGAATAAAGTGGTAAAATAAAGCTCGACTGCTTTCGAGAACGTAATCATCAGCGTGCAGCGGGGTAAGAAACGGCCTTCTCTGAACACACTAAAAAGCTCGACTATTCAATGTTTATCAATAAACGCTCATAGAAGCTACGCACGCGCGCAGCTAAATATAAAAAGAGAAGCAGTTAAATCAGAGTTAAACGCGGTAAGTGCGCTTGCACGCTACAGTAGTAGTATACTGCATGGCGCTCGTAAAAATACAAACGGACGCACTTGATCTCTCACGCTCTGCATGTACATTGCACATACCTATATATATAGCCACGAACAGGGTTTCATCGGCTCGGTGGCTGCTGCTGCTGAGTGAACGTAGCGCGGTGCTGTCTGCGAGCGATTTTCGCGAAAGATCGTTAGTGTGTATAGAAGCATCAGGAGAATCTGGTGTAATTTGAGCGCCGCCGAGCGAAATTGCCATTGGTCGACATTTCGTGGCGGCGTTTTTGCGTCTTATCTGTGTGCGCGCAGTTCATGTGCAGCTCTCTCTCTCTCTCTCTCTCTCTCTCTCTCTCTCTCTCTCTCTCTCACTCTCTGTCAATTAAGCGCCGCGCATCATGGGACTTTAGAGACGGCAGCGCACTTTTCTCTCTTCTTGTACTCAGCTCCTCTGCCCCGCGCGTTTTTTCGCTTATTAAATTCTTCGGGCGTGTAGGTATACTTCTCTTGCATAATTGTGCTGCGCCCGAAGCGCATGCGAACGCAAGCATATATCCTACGCGCTGGGGCTGCGCGGTGAATGATCGCGCAGCTAAATGAAGTCGTGAATGAAATCGTCCGCGCGCGGTACTGCCGCCGCCGCTACCTACTGCTGCGCTCATTTCAATAATTGCGCCGCGCTTCTTCTGCGGCACTGCGTTTCGTTCCTCTCTTTGTTTTTGTCGAATTCATCGCCTACGACCTGTAGTAACTCAAACGAAAAAAGGAATTGCCTAGGGCAGAAAGGGCTGCTGCTTAGGTATGTTGAGAGTCATGCGCGTTATGCATATGCGAAGAATACAATCTATTGGAATATACGAGGAAAACGGAAGGACGAGAAAAATGAGCTGAGTAGCCAAGTACATCGGGCTGGCTGTACAGTATACGTATATATACATGCAGATTCGAGCGTGGAATGAGAGAAAGGTTATAAGATATGGCGCTGGCGATGAGCTGGCGATGCAAGGAAACAACTATATTAATGCCGGAATGCCGAGCGACGCGAAGCTTTACAGATGAGGGCTCGGAGCCGCGAGAGTCCTGGCACTTTGTTTCCACCGCGATCGTCCGCGTGCCTGTCTTCCTTCCATTCTTTCTATCTTTCTTTCTCTTCCTCTCCAATTCTTTGTCTTTTTCAAGCGCGCGTGCTCGCCGCGTTAACGCCACATTGACGCGCCACCACTTCGGTACCCACTCCCACGACATTTATTAATACTGCACGCGATAGAATCTGACAAGCTGTCGCACAGCAAGGACTAAACGAAGATAACCGAATTTATAACTACCAAAAAGTCACCTTCTATTATGAAGCATTCAATGCACGATATTCCGGTAAGTACCTATTGATGGAAACGCTTACAATTTTTAATCTTAAACAATTTTCTAGGTATTTTTGCTATTTATGCAAAAGTTAAGCTATTTTCTGACTCTGAAATCAGTAGCAATATGTTCATTAGTGCAGAAATAAGTGATAAGACTGAATCGGATGTTAAATAAATGCCTTCTAATATCAATGTGAATAGGATGATAAATAACAATATTTCTTTCTTTTGAGAATCTATCGTTTGTGCTAATTTATAATCTAAGAAAAAACAAGAAAAATCTCACACTAGTAAAAATCTAAGTTAAAAGAAACTTTAAGAGAATGTATACGTTTTATTTCAAACCATCTACTAAGCTCGTCAGTGAATTAACTTTCTTAAAAGATGTATGAATCCTTAATGTGAGTGAATTCTTATATTAGAGGAAATGAGCCTATATCCGATCCTTAATCCGGGCATTCGTTGTTTAAGTATTTTGCAGGTAGGTGGCAGCACTGGTGTTTGTGTTATTGAAACTTTATTAAAAAAGAAGCATGAAGACCCGATATATATATACCCCAAATACGTTTAATTACAAGTTCTACAAAGTTTTTTTATTCAAAGTTTTAAGTCTTAAGGTTAAACATTTTAACGCTTTTCCTTTTTTCCTTTTATAAAATGATATATTCAAACAATATATATGCACAATAACCTATACTTTTCAGGTAAAAAATCATCAGTATGAAAAGTTATATTTTATTTCATTTAATAGTGGACCCTAAAATTTCACACAAATTAATAATACGTTTTACGATAAATAAAACATTATTATCTAATAATTAATAATTAATCTCACGCAATTAATACTATCATATAATATTTTATATAAAAATACATAAAAATTACAATATAAGCAAATTTTATATAAATCATCTAATGAAAATATGTATACCTAATAATAAAGCTTAAAATAATTAAATTATGAACATCTAAAATTAATTCGAATTAATGATACATTTTTCCAATTGTTTCCTAATAGCTATAAGTGTTTTTGAAGATAAGATTTAAATTTTATAGTTATTGTATACTGCATGTGTAAATAAAGTGATGCTTATCTACTATAAGTCTGCCGAAGCTTCTTTTTATACAGCATTAATTTTTTCTGTCGCAGGCCACTGAATTCTGGTCGGACCGGGCTACGACGACGACTCGCACTCCGTTTTTTACACCTTTCTATATTTATATACACGCGTAAAGATACAACAGACACACACGCGCGCGCGCTCGCGCACGGATGCGCCCGGCAGAGAGAAGGAGCAAGTGGCGATGAGAGTCAGATTGATTTCCAAGCGTTCACAAGTCGTAAATTTGTAGAAAAAAATGTTGCGGCGAGGGGTGGGAGGATGCAAGAATGGAAGCCAGCGCCGTGTTATTTTAATTAATCTGGACATTCCGAGGCGACGGGACGTGAATCAGTCCTTAAATTATCGTCGCTCGCTATCGGCCGCCGGCTGACTCGAGGCGTTAGTTCGCGCACGCGCGCAAGAGAGGACCCCATAATAATACCAGAGCCTCTGCGAGCATTCACACGAGAGCGAGATTAGGTTATCTGCTTCTCCTTCCTTTTCTTTCTCTCGCTCGCACGCGCATACCTGATCTTCGAGCGGAGCGGCGCGAGGATGTGGGCCCGCGTCCCGAGAGCCTACTAAATAAAGTCCGGCAATCATGGGGGTGGAATACTGCCGAGGTTTGTGTATGTGTGTGCGTGTGGGGGGCTGCTATGCACAGCCTGGGAGAAGAGCGAGGAACCTGCGCGAGCGCATGCACCGGCCGCCTATATAGCCTCCTTCCAGAGATCCCTAATGATGCTTATCCCGAACAAACACTCTGGCGGCGGACGAAATTTTGCGCCGCGCGCTTCCTTCTCGCTCGTCTCTTATTTTTTTATTCTCTTTTTTACCATATTTACTCGGCGCTCGTTTCACTTACAAATTACTTAGCCGGCTATAAACCTAATGAGCGAGCCCTGGAACAAACAATGCGGAAAGAGGATATCTCAACGCGTATATCAATACGTTGTTTATTGCCGCCGCTCTCTGTGTTTAAGAAACTTCGGATAAGAGATATACGTTTTTCCCATATATAATGCCACTGATGATACCGACATCATTTTAGTATTATATGCTTTAGCCTTCAGGTACACGCATAATTTATGCATTCTTATATTTTACTATTTCTTTAAGCTTATTTGTTTGCACTCTTTATGTTATAGTCATTGTACGTGCATTGGAGTCTTAGGGAGTAAAACACCGAGATATATTAGGGGTGTATTCGAATTTTTTTATACAAATGACTACATTTTATAATAAATAGTGCCATGTCCATAGAAAATCTTTTTTTATAGTGAATTGAGTCATGTGTATTCAAGTAGAAGTTCATAGCGCTGTTCGCGCGCTTTTTTTCAATGATACTGCCTGAGTACTACTCAGTGAGTAGAAATGAAGTACGTCATACCGAACTTGACTGTTATGGGTCGAAACGATTTGTTCTGGCTGCCAGATCTTATAACAAAACGAGATGGTATTTTTAAGTTATAATGACTATGACCGTCAATTCACACACAGTATCGTTTTTATACATTATTTTCCCTATTATTGAATCTAATTTCTTAATTAGAGATTTTTAGAGATTTTCTATTGAATTTGACCTCAAAGTTACATTTGTGTTCAAGCAATATCTCGGCTACGTCTGCACGGATCGAGATGAAACTTTCTCAGTATATTATTTAGAACAATACGGGATCAAACGGCTATGTGAGATGTTTTATTTTTAGTGCAGAGCATAAATATATACGGGCTGACAGAGAATTCACGTGGACACGATATCCTCGCTGCAATCGGTAAACAGTTTAATATTCTACTGCAAGTCGAGTTACGCCTTCTCCGAGTTGTGCGGAGCTTATACGCACGGCATAGTGCGTTTCTTACACATAAGAATTGTACATGTAATTATTGTGCACAATTTAGCATTGGTCAAATTATCTATATATAATTTGACCAATGCTAAATTGTGTACAATACCCTGGTAGAAAATTGAGCATATTAGATGGTCGGTTCACGATCTATTGGGCAGATCCGTTTCCTAATAGTTCGCCAGAAATAAACCAGCATCTGACCAGAAATTTATAGAAAATCTAAATAGCTTACATAACCCTAAAAAATTATTGAAAATGTAAATCCCATTATAGTACTTCTGCGTTAAAACAGCATGCAAATTTTTATTCGATTATTTATTTGATTTTTTTATGTCTTATTTAATTATAAAACTCTAACCTTAAAAAAACTTTTAATGAAATAAGTTTTTAGTTTTTATTTCGAATCTATCCCAAATATATCTTAGCATTCTATTAATAATAAGCTATTAAATCCATGACATAATAATCATTATTAACTTATAAAAATTCGTTAAACGTTATTTTTTATTTATTTATTCATTAACCATAAGTTGGTCAGGTTTCTGACGAGAAAACGTCGACAGGTAGCAGGGTTTCTGGCCAGACTTTTAAGCAGAAATTGGCCATTCCCTATAAAATAGAGTAAAATCTGGCGAACATATGGGGAACGTTTCTACCAGGGTAATTACGTGTATAATTCTTATGTGTAAGAAACGTGATATGCCATACGCACCACGTTTTCTGGGTATACAAGTGTATTAGAATTCGCGCGAGCGGTCGTTGTAAGTGCGCATCATAGTGCTACATCCTCGAATATTTTTTGGGAGGTGATATTCATTGAAGAATTCGTTAATTATATATAAGAACTTAAGTCAAGCGCAAGAAAATGGTAAACAAATAATGTTATAAATATATAACCTAAAACATCTTTTTATACGTATTTCAACAATATTTATCGTTTCGAGTAGAACGTAGCATCAAACCGGAAATTAGTGCACCCCGACTTAAATTCTACACAAATATGTGAGGTAGAGAGAAAACGAGTTAGAGAACGAGTAGAATGTAGAGCACTAGTACGATATATTTAGCAAAAATAGTAATTAGACCTGAAGGTAACATTTGGATCTAAGCTACATCTTGACGACGCCTGCAGGGATTGGGATCATCGATACAGTTTGATTCTTTGAGTTATCTATATGTAATATAATATATTGATTCAAGTTGACGCGTGCAAATAAGACCCGAGATGATGGAGACTTAGCGTAGTAGCGCTTGCAACATAAAAATAAATAAAATTAATAAAATGTGAGCAAACACCTTTGCTCACATTTTTTTATTATGTACAAGTGGCTTGTACACTGAGAAAAGCATTTATTTGATCCAAGTTTCGTGCATTGACTATTAATTTTGGACTGGTGAGATGTAATTCTACAGATAAACAACGAATGAATAATAATCAAATAATACTAATTAATAATAATTAACAATCATTTAATAATAATATTTAATAATAATAATAAGAAGAAGAATTCGTCGTTAACAATCAAGCGTTCACAATTCAGGTACCTAATCAGGGTCTAATCTGACGTCACATTATATGCATAGTAAGGCTCTTATCAGATGCCTTATCAAGGTCGGATAAGTAATTTAAAGTACCTTATAAAAAGGGCATTATCTGAACCGTATAATATAATTTCTGATGGGATGGTTATATGCTTAATAAATTTGAATTTCGTGCCCAAACGAAGAAATTAATCAAACAACGTTTTCAATGGTTACAAAATAGGTCGAGCTCCTTTGTAGGATATTAAGATTTAATATAGAATAAAAAAAGGTAAGTAATAGCCTAATACTGTGTTACTGCTTAAAAATTTTGAAATTTTGACCATGAATTATCGAAATTACAGATATTTTGCGCTAACTTTTCAATATTTTTCACTTTTTTATTCGTTCATGCTTTTGATTTGGCTCACAAAAGAGAAGGAGGTATTACGAGAAAAGCAGCATAAAATGTCGGTGAGCCGAGTATAACAAGATTATTCAGCCTCCATTCAGTCAATCACGCCACAATAGAAGGCGCGCGCGCTCTTCACATACAGTCCGAGAGTGCGCACAAGGATTAGCGACAATGAAAATAAGCGTAAAGCTTTTGAGCTAATGTGGGGAGCAGAGCGCGCCAGGGCATATAGCCCCGCTCGTCCGGCAGGCTCCATAAATACCGAGTTATATTATAATCGAGCGGATGAGTCGCGGCGTCGGCGTCTACGGCGGCCACGACGAGTCCATTATTGCCATTCCCCTGCGTCAGCAGTTCGTAAAGCCATTGAATAAATTTCCCGAGAGCGCTATATGGCCGAGCCGGGCCGCTCGCGCTCGCTCGTTAGGGGCCTCACTCGCACAAGTCCACACGGCTCTCCGGATCAATAACGGCATTGAAAGCCGCGCGCGGAGCTCCCACGATACGGTATTCCGCGTTAATAAGATCGGGGAAAAAATGGGCCGCAGGGCCCCGAAAGCGGGCCTAATAAGCAGCAGCGTGGGCTCTCTCTCTCTCTCTCTCTCTTCCTCTCGCTCGCGCGCGCACGCGCTGACTCCGTTGCGTGGGTGAACGTGCGCGCATGAGGCAATAATGTGACATGGTTGTCGGGGGCCCATCGTCGGCTCGCGCCGGGAGGCCTTATCTCGTACGGGGGAACCGCGCGCGAGGGGCCCCCTGTGAAGCACGAGGACACATTGGCACGCGGCGCTGGCCACTGCTGCGCGCTGCTCACTCGGACCTGTGTATAAACTTATATACCTATACCGGTATGTTCGCTCGAAATAGTTGGAACACTCGCGTTCGTTCGTTCATTCGTGCGTTCGCATTATACAGTCAGGGTCGCGGCTGTCAGTCAGCGTTTTTCTCCTCGAGTCAAAACAGTCGAACATTCAAAGTTCGAGGATTTTTTTGGAGGCTCTTCGCAGTTGGGATATGTATTTGCAATGTACTTTGACGTCGTTGGTAGAGCATGGTTACGGGATTATTTATGCTTCTTTGGATTTCTGTCTTTTTGGCCATTTTTAAAGAAACGTACGATATGATTGCCATGACGAGGACTTTATTTAAATGCTAATTTATCTTTAATTTAGGAAGGTTTGCCTTCGATTGCTACTAAATTTCGAAATTCGCGTTATAACATTTTTAAAATATCGAACTCAAGCAAGGTGAATTCATAATTTTATCAGGTATTTACGTCAAAAAGGTACATAAAATTATATTCCTGTATTTCAATCATAATTAATTAATTTAAAAATATCTGTTACGCAAAACAGTTCGATATAAATTTCAATGATTTTTCGTGTATATTTATAAGGGTCTTCTATCTTATTAATCCATTATGAAATTGATCTATTGTTATTAGTGTCGAATTTACAAGTGTTTACACCTAAAGAAATGTGTATATGTAAACAAGCATATTTACTTATATATTCAACGTTTAGTTCTAATAATTGGTAAAGATATCTCACGGTGTAGTACACTTACTTACGTATTTAACAGCAACGAACTTTGGTCTTTGCAAAACTACTACGCACTTATAGATACTATAAAAAGAAGAAAAAAATTGCGCGAAGATGCTGTTATTGAAGCAGCGTACAGATTGCACATGTTCAATAAACACACATGAAGCAGCACATTCACATTGTACGCAGTGGGTTATTCCACGTGTATACAGCATCTAATCCTCGCAGGCAGGTATATAATCGATGTTCGCGGCATTTCGTGCAAACCAAAGCCAATAACTTGCACGCTAGATCGTACAGCAAGGAATATTACTTAAAAGTCTCGAACCGAAAAAGAGGCTGTGATATATGTTCTCGCTTGAGAGAAAGAGAGAGAGAGAGAGAGAGAGAGAGAGAGAGAGAGAGAGAGAGAGAGAGAGAGAGAGAGAGAGAGAGAGAGAGAACCCAAGAGATTTACATAGACAAGAAATACGGAGCGCAGGCTTAGCACACGTCCGCCCGAGAGAGGAAGTGAGCCTATACTCGGCCTCTCGCTTGCTCTCTTCCTCTCTCTCTCTCTCTTACTCTCCGTCTTTCACTCTTGGTCTATCCACCTACGACTGCGTTTGTCTCTAATTCACTTCCTGCAGCAATTATACGAGACGCGCGCGCGCGCGCGCCCGTGTCGGAGATGGGAGAAAATAGCATGTTGTTGTTGTTACGCTGCTCTCGTGCAGCAGCTCGCGCAGTTGTTCGATCGCCGCATGGACATCCTCCTCACTTCGCGATCTCGAGACGCTTACAGGCGCAGCGGGAGGATACAAAAGGTGCGGAAAATTGGATAAATCAATGGCCATTTGATTAGGCGCCTAAGAGCGCGAGACACGCGTATAGTTGCACCGTCCAATCTGTGTACTGATCACTTGTACACACAATACCCATGCAGTGGAAGGAGGAGGTGGAGGAGAAGAATGAGAATGAAAGGGAGGAGGAGGAGGATGGAGAGGAGGGCAAAAGGAAGGGCAAAAGGAATAGAGAAATAAGGTGTGGTGTCCGTTAGGTGTTAGGTGCATAAACACGGTCGGCTGGCAGGTATGAGCCCGGCTCGCGGGGCATATAAGCCAGGCAGGTAAAAATGGTGGTGGGTCATCCGAGATAAAGTTTAGTGTCAGTCGACAGGCAGCAGCGGCAGCCCATAAGGGATGCAACGTGCGTATATGTATAGGGCGACGCGGGCGGCGTGGCAGCCAGAGCTACTCCTTATCATACCGATGATCTGTGACATTTAAACAAAGTCCCACAAGTGCTTTCTCTCTCTCTCTCTCTCTCTCTTCCTTTTCTCTCTCTTTCTGTTTATACGTCCCACGTCAGCTACGCCCGCACTTAGGGCACCTTCTTTCCTGTGCTCATGAATCTTGAGTTCCCGTAGGTACTGTAAGGCGTAGTATATCCAGGGCGAGCTCCTGCCACTACGTTGGATGCCATTTTCTTAGACTTTCTCCTGGTGCACTTTGTTTGCTTCTCCATTTAGACTCACCGCGTAATTATAACACGCGCGAAGATAGGAGAAAGCTTTCTATGCAATGTATGCTGGAAGTCTGGCACAAGGTGAGGCAGCTAGGAGAAATACTAAGAATAATGTACGTAAAGTTTACGAGAGTTTTCCGAATATTATTATACTGTTAGCATAAGTGTTATTTGAAATTAGAGTAATAAAATGGCTGACGTAAATCAATCATTTAAGATGAATGTTCTTTTTGAGTATGATAAAACTTCTTTTTAGAATATCTTTAATTTTAATGAATGTAATAATTATATTGGCATGTATGAAAAATGTTAAATTTTATACTAAATAACGCTCTATAAAGTAAAAAATGATTATTTCTGTAATAATGAGATTGAAAAAATAATTAAGAGGCTCACGATAAAATATACAACATTTTTGAGTCGGTGCCAAAATCATCAATTTATTGTTTTTATCATCGCATGTATAATTTATCATTTAAATATGCATAAAAGTGATAAATTGGAATAGAAGTGTTCAATAAAAGAATACAAATACATTTTTATGTTTCGCGAAAAGCGTGTTTATATGGATCTCATATAAATTTTCAAGTCATCAAATCATTTTAAGATTACTTCTTAAGGGCGAAATCCATTGATTTTAAAAAATCTCTCCCTTTTATCCAATAATATTAAATTTTCGTAACTTCTTTGTCATTATTGAAGAAGGTTGCAAAAAGTTTTAAGAATTTTTGTGAATATAATGCATATTTTTATGATAAAAACAAGGGTTGTTATATAAAAAAGTTCATTGAGTACATTAATTTGACGAAATCTGTTTTAAAAAATTCAAGAATATTTATTAATACCGTAAATGAATAAAAGTTAGTTAATATTTAACTCGAATTCCTCAATCCATTCTAAAAATACGCATCATAATTGATTTTCCTTTTCAGGATCGCTTTATTTTGATAAAATGAATAGCGGATCAGTCCAATTGTAAGGGAAATCGAAAAGAAATGCATGCGAATCAACGACGTGTTGTGGTTCTTGCACATAATAATCGTCCACATTTCATTTGTCCACAATTTAGCATTGGTCAATACAATAAAATCAAAACGAATAAGCTAAATTCAAGTCCTTTTTAAATATCGACAATAAACATGCATGTAAAATTTGGGTAGTTTACCCAAAAATTTGAGTGATTTCGAACGCCGAATAAATTCGAACAATGTATATATCTTTACGTATCAACGTCTTGTCGTAAATTTTATTTGGTAATTAGATACGAAACACGATAAAATATCTATTCTGACTATATTTACTAGTTTACAGACAGCTACATTAGACGTCTTACTTGAAAATGTATATAGATCTCCCCAATCAACTAGGAGAGTATCTGGTTTGCGATTCACGAATTCTGCTGAGACTCCGGGATACGTTTTTTAATACAAAAATATGTAAAAGCCAAAGTATCTCCCTCTAACGCTCCATAGATTCAATGTTACAAGCTATGATACCTATATTTACAAAATTATTGAATAAAAATGGTCATTGTTCAAATGATAATAACTTGACTCCTAGGAATGCAAAACATGTTTTCAAGAAAAGATGTTTGAAGTAGACGAAAAAAGTCTTAATTTGAGATATTGAACATTAAAAATGATTAAGCAGATTCAAAGTTATTGAACATTAAAAATAGTGACTAAAAAATCATGAAAATTACGATGATAAAAGAAAAGTTTAAATATGTTAATTTTAATGCATTTTTAAATATTGCTACTATAGCTTGTCACGTTGAAAGTTTGAAGCGTTATAGGAAGGCTTTGGTTTTATTCATATTTTTGTATCAGAAAACATATTCCAGAGATTCACAGCAGAATCCGTGAACCGCATCCCTGAAACTCTCTACTCCTAGCAAGTGGTTTCCGAGCACCGATATGCGAGTGTATGTGTACATGTACACTCACATACACATATAAACACGCATATACAAACACTCAAACGCATACACAAATACTCATACACATATATATACACACCCATTCGAGGCTCTCCCAAAGTCATTTAATATGTTTTACGTTAAAAAATGTAAAAAAAATTCTTTATGAAAATAATGCTTTCTCGTTCAGAAAGTGAAACAACATATTAAAAATAATAAAATTATTGTTGGCAAGTGTTAAAAGTAAATATATTTTTAAACGATTTTTTAGCATTAAATATTGGTTACGAAAGGTACATCAGGGAAATTAAGCGCTACCCGTGCAGCGGTAGATGGTCGTACAAGCCTGTCGATGAGGCGCGGATAAATGTACAAGAAGATACACAGCACGCGCGAGCGTGAGTATTGGTCCCGGCCACAGGCACACATTTCGTCGGGAAGACAAATCTATTAACTGCGAGAGAGAGAGAGAGAGAGAGAGAGAGAGAGAGCCACGGATTGAGCAATAAACCTACTGGGAGGTAAGTCTCTTTCTTATAGAGGGAATCTTATATATTGAGACGAGCTTCAGCACCTTTTGCTGCACACCATCTCTCCAAAGTCCCCCGAGAAGACAGAGAGAAGAGAAGAGAAGCGAAGAGAGACCCCTTATTCCTGTCAAGCCCGTATTCCCCAACAAGATGTCGCGCCGATAAAGTCCTCCGCGTTCCCCGTTTCTCCCTCCCTTCCTTCCCTCCTTTCCTCCCCCTCTGCCGAGCAATTCATTTAAACATTCCCCAAGGTGGTCGCACGACAAATTACTCCCCAAACCCCTGCGCGACACCCAAAATTCTTTCTCTCTCTCTCTCTCTCTCTCTTTTATGTATATGTATACACGCTGTACACGCTATCTCCATTCAGGAATCCTCTCTTTTTTGGCTCGAGCTACAGGTATACGCACTCGAGCGCGCCCGAAACTGATGACACTCCGGAGCTGGCTCCTTATATGGAAATAAATTGCCTAGTGGTCCTCCAGAAATTCTATACGATTATAAGAGAGCCGAGGTGACCGCGACGACGACGCTCGAGCTTCATTCATGAGAACATCGCCGCGAGCGCTGAGTGTTACTTATGGCTCATGTTGATATCCTGCCACTGGGATTGGTATCATTGAGAGGAGCCACTTATCACGAATTATAATCACTATTTTGGGATGCTGATTCGTTCGTTTATCAGCTTCTGACCCTATTTACTTGTCAAAATAATTAGTTTGTGATAATTTTCAAATTGGATGTTTTCTTACTAATTCATGGCTGTCTCAAATGAATACATAACTTTCGATTTAATAAATAGAAATAAGAGATAACTTTTCATATTATTCGGCGCATTTAAACAAGAATTTAACTCCCAAACGTATTATTAATGTCGATTAAAAAAATTTATTTAATAGAATGGCTAGAGGATAATAAAAAAAAATTATTTATAATATTTAACAGCGATGTTTCTCAGTCGTGGTCCATCTCAAACTTTAGGAATTGACGTTAAATGCCAACTCCGTTACGAAAAGTATCAGGTTACACAGCCGCCTCAAAAATCGAACGTCGCGTTATACTCGTGTGTGGTTCTTGCTGCTGCTGCTGCTGCTGCTGCTGCTGCTGTTACTGCCGTGGCCGAGGCCTTTTTTTATTGTCTTCTTAAGCTAAGTTTCGAGAAAAAATAGATAAGTCATCGCATCTGCGGGCAAGCCAGTGGAATTTGTATGTTTTGAGGTAAAAAGTCCGTCGTTAATTTCGTCGAACGAATGGCTTATTTTGAAGGAAAGTCGAAAAAAAGTAGCCTGCCGGCACGATATACGTCTACATAATATAAGCAGAGGTGGCGGCGGCGGCAACGGCAGCAGCAGCCGTCCGTCGCGCCTTATCGCACCTCCGAGATCTTGAAGAATGCGTTAGGGATTTTCGCGCCCCGACGTCTCGCCCAAAAAGCCACACATATAGGTATGTACCGCAGTCGCGGGGACTCTGGGTCACATAGAGCGAGATACGAGACGGGTCGGACGCACTCATTTAGCGCGCGAGCGGAGACGGACAGTTTCCGGAAGCGTGGAGATATATTCCGAGATAAGAGGCGCAGAGCGAGCGCGGGGGTATAGGACATTTTCCAGCTCCTCCGGAGGTGACGTGTTTTCTCCCGTGAATTACGAGCGAAGATACGAATGGACCTAACCGGCCTGTGCGCAGGCCTGTATGGCAACGCGCGCGAATGGTCATTCTAATATATCTCTTTCGAGCCGGCTAATTGCTTCTCCTTTTTTCTTGACACCCAGGGAGGTAATCCCCTCCTTCCTATACTGTATATGCGATGCAGCGCGCGAACGCTTCCACCGATGCATGGGAAACTTTATTTTATCCCGATTATCTTAAGAGCCCTACTCACCGATTCTCTCTTTCTCTCCTTCCTTTTTCTTCTCTCTTTCACTCCTTCTTTTTACCTTTCCTTGTCTTCTTCCTTCTCTTTATTTTTTATAGCGCTGTTCAAATTTACCTGAAAATTCACTCAAACCGATATCAGCGGCTGCATTTATTCTTTTCTTTTGATTAAATTAAAAACGCTTTGTTTGATTTGTTTCCTTTTATACCTACTTTAGTGCATTCATGTTCAGAGCATATTTATTGCAAAAGAACATGAAGCATGATGATTATGATATAAATGAAACTTTTCTTCCTCAATAATTCATTTGACTACAAGAACTTCATAAAATTATTTTGATTATAAACATCTTAGATTTTTTCAAATCTATAGACACATTGTAAATATAACACGTAGCTTTGTTGTATTGCATCAGGAAATGCCTTGTAAATTTCAAATCTACCTTTCGCTACCTATTGATGAAGCAAGAATTTCAAGATCGTTACACGCATGTTGTGTTGCGTAATGGCTATTATGCACTTAATAAATAACTGAAATGGTTTAAATACTTTAAGAACTGAAATAAAATATTTAAAATTATATATTAATTCTTATAATTTTACATAATGATTGATAGAATATCATTATTATTGTAGCTAAATGAAATATATTGAAAATATCAATAGTTAATTAATTGAAACTCAAAGGGGTAATAAGGCAGAATTCAATTTCTAGTAAGACTGAAGCATCTAGTTTGTATATAAATATTGAATATTAATGTTATTATACAGGATTTTACAATTTATGTATATAATAATGTAAGAAAAGTAATCTTATGAAAAATCGATTCTTCTTAAGAAATTGTCTATATTTAGGACTTCAGTTAATTATTCAGTTAATTACTTGGTCTATTAAGCGGGAGTCATCGATGGTAAATCAAACTATAGACAAATTAAAACGAATATCAGCATTATCTACTGTTTCTCACGTTTATAACTTCTGGTAGGCAGTTGCGATATTATTCATATGACGCAAGAATTGAGAATACTTAACAGCTTCTAAAAACTGACTGAATTAATCAAGCATCACTGCAATTTATATTTCTATTCAATAGATGAATCGAGATAACATGATAAGCTTCTTTGCACAACTTTCGCAGAAGCATTTATAATACTTCTTTTTTACTCGATCGTTAAAATCTTTTGAAATTATCAGAATTTTTTAATAATTGGCTTATATTCTTAGATATCTGTAAGTACGAGTAATGAACAGAAAATCCAAAAACAATTTTTTCCATTGAGTAATGTAGTATACACCTTAATTTTATTTAATGTTCAACATTTTTTTCTTCATATTTATTTTGAGTAAAAGATAAATTGTTTTGTTTTATTGAGTTCAAGGGATTATTTTTAAGTAAACAATTTTCTAATTCAAACTCTAATACCATGTATAAACTTTTAATTATAGTACATAATTCTTTAAATTAGTTAATTCTAATAATATGAGTTATTATTGCATCAACCATGGTATAATAACGATATTTATGTCGTTGATAATAATAACCTGAAGTATATTATTCAACTTTATAAAACTAATGTAAAAAGCTCGTAAGTGAATTTATAAGTTCAGCGACTTTCCATCAAAATCTCATATGAAAGATTTAATCATAGATCATCAGATAAGACGTAAATTCAAAACATACTTTAAACAATAGATCACACGTATAAGGTGACTAAGTAAAAAAAAATTAAAAAAAATATTCTTACATAATAATTCTTAAACATTAAATGCATCTGGCCAAAAGGACTACACAGTTATGCGAGCCCAAAGCTTTTGTATTCGTGTGAAACAGCGATAAAGTGAAGCTGTGGTGTGCGCGAATTGAATGTAGACAAGTTTAGTCTTGTACATTATACGGTATAAGATCGCCGCAACGGCACTATTAATTATAGGAGGGCCCGCGCAGGTCGGTCGAAGAAGGATGTCCCACCTCGAAAATCATCTCCGAGAAGAAGCAGCGCGCTGCGAGCGGCACCGCCTACCGATGCTGATGCACGAGTTTGTCGCCGTGTTTAACGCCGGTGTCGCGAACGAATTCGTGCAGCATGAGAGAGCGACCCACCGTATACGCAATACCCCGTTATTATGCGTGACGACCTATGCGTAAACATATGCGTCTGGCTCTAACCTTTTTACAAAATTAGTATTTTAAAATTATTTTTTCAGCGTAGAGCCAACCTTATTATTATCTCTTTATCTTGCTTAATAATGTTGTTATTCATATTTTAATGTAGATAAATAAAATATATGTATACTGCAAATAATGTTAGCCCCGTGATATTCATCAGTATAATATTCACCAATAAGCATATAACAACGTCAAAAATTAATTTGATGATAACTACCAGGAAATTGAGTTATGTTAATAATTATATTACCAATAAAAATCGTCATTGAAAACTGATTAGATAAACGATTTCCGTGAACACGTGCGAACGCTGTATAGCTACTATTCATTCTTTATACTATATAATCGCGCGGCTTTCGTCGTATATACCACATGCGCGGCTCTTATTATTTTTAACGACGCATTTGTCGTGAAATCAAATTTATGCAATCGTCGAGCACGCTCATATGCTGCGATGTAATATACAAGTTAATAAAGAGTGCATAAATGTCCTCAAAGTGCATCCAGGCCATTCCAAACTCGAGCTCGGATCATATAATTAACGAAATAAGAACTTACTTTACTCTCTTCGTGTACATGCATATATACATGCAACCGCGGTATAGTAAGTCGAATCTGATTGGTCAAGTTTCGCTGCAGCGAGCTGGTGAATAGCAGCAGGCGGGTAAAGAATATGGAAAAAAAGGAGGAGCTGCACGCTGAGGAGATAAAAGTATATAGGTATTGGGCGAGCAGGGGACGATGATGCGGAAAGCATGGGCAAAGTGCTTTTTTCTGCGGGCTCTGCGGGCACTCGCGCTGGAGGAAGAGGAGGATGGAGATAAGAGCGGCGAAGCCACACTCCAGCTCTCGGTTCACTCCGCGAAAGAGCCGGTGGTCGTGCCTCTTGCTCTTTCACGCACGAGAAGGTGGGAAGATGTGGTCGCCCACGCGTGCGTAGGATAATTGCACGCGCGCAAGATTCTTCCTCGCTGGTTTATATGTACACATGCGTGTGTGTATGGGTGCCTGCGCGCGTTTGCTGGGCTTTCACGTGGCTCATGGAGCCCATGCGTGTATATAGTATGTGCGTGCCCAGTGCCCGCGGAGTAGAAAGACTCGGCAAAGAAGAAGTCATCGATAAAGAGCGGAGGAAAAAGGAGAGGCAGAGAGAGGGGGAGAGAGAGAGAGAGAGAGAAGAGAGGAGAGAAAGAGAGAGATGGTAAGACGCCCACTGAGCGACACCCACACGAAAATCCAGGCGCGCTGCTTCCTCTTCCTGCGCGCGACTCGCAAAAGTTGCGAGCTCGATGTGCATCCATGAGTCTGTGGCAGCAGGGTGGCTTGCGGAGGTTCCCTCGTGCGTTGCTGGTATGCACCATGTCTGCATGTGTGTAAGACCTCATGGCCAGTTATTAATATTGGGCGCTTCGCTGCGCATTCTTCGGAATCTTCGGCACTCCGGCCTCTCTCACTTCCTTCCTTCTTTCGTATCTCGCTGCTCTTTTTCGTGCTTATCTAACAGCGGAAAGTATGTTCCCATAGTGATCCTCATATAATGCAATTAGAATTGGTATGTGAAACTGATTTGATACTTGAAATATATTTTTAAGTAATTCTGAAATGTATATACATTGATAATATTATTATCTTTAGCATGAACATAATATCTTTTATATTTAAATTATAATGCAATATTTTTATATAAGTTTTCATGTCACACTGGGGTAAAGGATTGCCTTTGCGACAAACAATATTTCGTAACTGCTAAGTTTTGTGGATTTCAATGCGAACAAATAAATATTTCTTAACAGTTAAACGCTTTACAAACATAAAATTCAGTTTAATCAATGTCGATATTTTTACTATTATTTTGTAATAAATAATTCGTTTGGTTTCAGAAGTTTAAGTGATCCTAATCAATTATAGAAATCTATCTGTTTAATGTTTAATTTTAATCAACTTGTATAAATAAAATATCAAAAATTACTTAAAAAGAGCGTAAAGAAAAATTCGAAATGATTATTATTCGTGTTATGTGGGAGGCGGGTGAACGGGAAAAAGAATCACGACCGATGTAAAAAAAGTAGCCATTGGAAGTTCGACGAATGTGAAGGCAGTTTGAATATATCGATTTCTTGGCCTGAGGCATTTCCGAACCTAATTGAAAATCTAATCAATCTAATTCCGAAGCGCCTCATTACTCACAGTCACTCAGAATCCTGCGAATCAGCGGTAATTGTTCGGCGATTTATCATTCATTCATCTATCAATTACAACCGTGATTAATTAGCCGTTTCATTAACCAAGCTCTAGTGAGCGGATGCAATCGCTCCGCCCACCGCCTGCTTCCGTGCCGGGAGATTCCACAGCTGTAGGTATGGACGATCAGCTAATCTCCTTCTTCAGAATCCGACGTGCGGACGCGATGATTACGTTCTCAGAGTGTAATGCCTCCGATGACATCTGCCCAGCTTCTACGTTTACCGTAGTGCTACCATTGCTTAAACCAGTTGTAAATCTATATAAAAGTAATGTCGGTGTGTTTTAAAATGAATCTATCTATAAAAGAATGATTGTAAGATCACGCAGAAATGCGCACGCATCCCTTGAGATGCGCGCGCATGACTAGATTTGCGCGCGTACCAATTTAAAATATATATAGTAAATAAATGTAACATTGAAAATATGGTATTCTTCAAACATAAAGTTGAATTTACAGTTTGGTTACATTTCATATTTTTTTCAGATGTAAAATTCGTAAGTATCAAGTCGAGCCCCAATTTCCCTTAATATAAAAAAGGACCAATTTGACATTCATATTAAGCCGAGATAATCAATATAACAAGTACATGTGATTTTAAAACAAGCGCGCCGTCTCGAATGTCGACTGCGCTTGCGCGCCATATATAGCTCAAGTTAATTAAAACAAACAAAAAGATTTTCTCGGCTTAGAGATATTGTACACTAACTTTTCCGGGCTTAAAATTTAAGCAAAAATAGTATCTTTTCGAATATCTATGCACAATTTAAATTAAAATATTTGTAATACTGTGTCCCTTTTTTCATAACAAAAGAACGAGACTTTTTTGACGTCAGTTTTGTATAGTTTCAACTTATTAAACCGCTTAGATTCAAGTTGTTTATTATAATACAATTTCAAAGAAGAGAATGAGACCTTAAACAGTTATCGGTACTGCTTCACAATTGTAGAAATTAAGTTTTGCCACAATGGTTTTTTTAGTTGCAAAATGGATTTAAGAACCATCAGGGCCATAGTATCACAAAGTTTCAAAGTCTTATGCTCATTATTTAAACCAATTAAAAATATTTGAAACAAAGGCATATTTTCATAGTTTTTTATTTTTTATAAATAAACGAATAAATAAATTTTAACTTTCGGGGCTCATTTGATAGATATTTTTAATGTCTATAAGCATCTATTTTTTATTTTTCGCTAGTACCAACACATTTCTCTCTAGAGTCAAAAAACTGTTTTTCGTGTATATTTTCATTGTTTAAACAATGATACACAACATTTTTCGAATCTCAACTATTTTTCCTATGTTTATGACATCTTTATGTACAACATTGAATTGCAACAGATCCCTTTTACTCTCTTCCTCAAAACACTGCTTTTTAAGTCTAATATGACTGGACTATAGATTTGCGCACGTAACGCTAGCATCAGCGGGGAGTGACGAGAGCAAGAGGATTACTCGAGTTATTTTAAAAACAAAATTCAACTTTATGACATATTTTTTTTAAAAAGTGTGATTTCGTAAAAAGAGAAAACCTATTTGACTAAATTAAATATTATTTTTAACTCTAATATCCAATTTTTAAAAGTTGTTTATGTTCAATTTATAATCTAAAATAAATAAAACATTTTTGATCAGTATGAATATTATTAAACTACATGTTTTAACAATAATAATAAACCTCCGTGTTTTGTTAATTAAGAGTTAAAAAATATTGGAATAATCAATTTTTAAAAAAAGGTTTAGATAGCTTAACCCATTAACGTGAACAAGTACTCCCTCTCGAATCGACACGGAATAGTCCACGCCCATTGTACGACTGCATTTTGCAGTAATAGGTAAAATAAATGTACAAACCAGTAGAACTATTTATCACAAGTAATTACGAAATCGCCTGCCAAATAATTCGCCAACACGAACATTATTACCGCACGCATACAAAATACAGAGCAACGGCACCGCGTTACGTCGTCTGAATCCAAGCCCCAACATAGGTACGACCATGCGAGACTTGACTGCCTCGTTACGTCGCATCGCACTGCGTAAGCGCGTTGAGCAAAAGGAGCGATTCGCGCTACACCCACTAATGCACATTTTGAAACACATTATGTGATTGGCTGATCGGCCTTGATTTTCACAACTACACGGTTTCTCCCTTTATTCACGTTAAGGGTTAAGATAGATTAAAGTTTGAATTTTACAAAAATAAAAAATGCAGACATATATAATATAACAGTGCAACAGGGTCGAAGTGTATTTATATATTGTATCACAATCTTCTTACATTAATTAATATATATACACACACGCATAATAAAGCTTATGGTGACAATCTTTGGAATAAGTATAATTAGCCATTACCACAGTTCGTCAGTGTTTAATAGTACGAATTGCACATAGTTCTATAAATTAACTTATATCTATCACGTCACAATGGAACAATAGAAAAATAAAACTTAGGAACGGAACCTAAGATGACTACTGTTGTTGTTGATCACCATGGGATTGCACTAGGCGCCTTCGTAATGCACTTTTAGTCCTGGCCTGATTTTTAGGAAAAATATCGCAAGGTACGACGGTGACTTCATATTGATTACTTTGTACAATAACACCGCAGCAAAATACGTCTTTCTCTTATCTAATTTAGCAACTATAGTATATTACTTAAACCACAGAAGCACACTCCTGGAAAAACCTATTCCGATCAGTTTTCGTAATAATTTAGATGGAGAAATCATGTCAAAAGCCTTGCTGAAATCAAACATTAACAGAATCGTAAGTAGTTGTTTTTTACTCTTTTTGTCAACGTCAATTCTGGCTTCGATGTCTTCGTAAGTTCCTCAGTAAGTTCTAAACCCAACCCTGACTGTAGGGGATCTAGAATTTTTTTATGACAAAATCTCCGATATCCACTCATGAAGAATCTCTTCAAGGACCTTGGACAGGAACCTTAAGAGGGCAATTGGCAGCTGTCTTTTTAAGAGGTACCAAATGAGCTTTCTTCCAGATACCTGGAAAGACCCCATTATCCAGAGAGGAATTGAAAATCTTGGCAAGATGGTGACCAATAACAGGAAGAGACTTCGCAACCACACTCTGGGGAATACCATGTACTCCCATTGCTTGAAAGGTAAAGTGAGCAACTGCCAGGACCGCAGCAGTAAAAGTGATTTCTTTAGAAGAAAAACTGTTGTCACTGGCGGATGCAAAGATGCCTCTCAGCTAGCGCTATGCTACCCGGAAGAACAGTAGCTTCTGAGTTAGTCGCTGTAACAATATTACTATTATCGATGCACTTGTTATCATTATTAGTATTGTTATTATTGTTAATATTATTATTGTTGTTGTTATTTAAATCTAAATCGCATCGGGCCGTATCTAACCTACTTGACTTATCTAAACTATATAATTTATTATCTAATTTATTTTCTAACATTAACTGTTTTTCAGTTAATTAGGTATTCTTATTGATTAGCAAGGTTTGACTGATCTTGAACTATTCCAACAGCAGTTCTTCAAGTAGGTTTACACCACACACTTCTTGAAATTAGAATAGTAAGTTTCGAGATCAATTCGATTAAATATTCTATTTGCTATGCTGTCGTTTTGAATTACTAGCTGCAACTTTATTCAAACATCGCATTTTGCTATTTAGCAGACCATAAATGGTCATGAAATTATAAATACATGGCTGTTGGCAGGAGAGGCAGAGAAAAGAGGCAACAGGGGCAGATAAAAGAGACAGCGGAGGCAGAGAGAAGGATAGCAGTGGCAGAGAGAATGGGCAGCAGAAGCTGAGTGAAGTCACATCGGGGACAGAAAGAAGAGGCAGCCAAGGCAGAGAGAAGTGACCTCAGTTGCAGAGAGAAGATGCATTAAAGGCAGACGGAAGACACATCAGAGAAAGAGAGAAGTGACCTCGAAAGTGGAGGGAAGTGACATAGAAAGCAGAGAGAAGTGATATAGAAAGCGGAGAGAAGTGACATACAAAGCGGAGAGAAGTGATATCGGAGGTAGATACAAGAGGCATCAGAGGTAGATAGAATAGACATCAGATGCAGAAAGAAGTGGTAGCAGATTCAGAAAGAAGTTGCAGCAGTTTCAGAAAGATGAGGCAGCAACGGCAGTGAGAACAGGCAGCAGATGCAAACAGAAGAGGCAGCTAAGGCAGATAGAAAAGTTAGCAAAGACATAGCGAATAGGCAGCAGAGGCAGAGAAGAAGTATCAGAGAAAAAGAAGAAACCGTCGAGTCAGTTGTATAATTTATTATAGGCATATGCAGCAGATAAAAAATATAAATGTACAAACTCCAATTAGATGCATATCTGTGATAACGTAAATGTTAACAAAAGTAGAAGAAACTATTTTTTGTGAAGGCACTTGATTCGAACAACAAATGTATTTTTATTCTTAATCTTTAATATTTGATCATGTTTGGTGAATTTACAATGCCATTTGTGCTGCTGCAGACGTTCGTAAACATGTCAAGGTGTTCTTCAACAAAATTTGGCTCCTAAATATCATAAATTGTATGCAAGATATGTTCAATGTAGAGTCCTTTGTCAGTAACTCCAGAATCAGGTATGTTACGATGTTAAGGGCAGGACAACACAATATGCTGATCTCAAATGTCAATTTGATTTATTAACGCGACAACATGAACGTTTGAAAGAAAAAGTAAATAGTCAAAATTACAAGCACAATTGCTGGTAATGGAGGAACGAGTTAATGGTATAAAAAAATACTTATATACCACACTAACCTAAAAATCGCAACTTAGACATGATTTTTAGGCTCTCGTGGCATAAAATATTGTTCGACACTGGTGGGTAAGTTTCGAAAAGTAACTAGTCGAAAAGTACTATTAACAATGTGATTCAAAAACTGCTTTGAATATTTTAAATAAATATTATATGTTTAGTTATTCGACAAAAGAATTGCTGTAGCAATGGATATATACAAGGATAATCCATCTTATCCAGAATTGAAAGACTGTGGCCCAATAATTGAGTTTATAAAAAAAATTATTATTCGATTCAAGTTATGACATCAAGATCCTCTGATACTGATCTTCGTTTGGAATATACATGCTCATCAAGAAAGGTTTTTATTATTTTACGTTTCATTAAATTTCACATTCTATATTGAAGATAAAATTAATTAAATGCTAACTGAATCTATATCGCACCCCAGTACGACTGTAACAACTGAATTTCTTTTTACTCGATTTTTGTGCAAACGACTACTCTTCAAAAATAAAAACTGTATACCTATAATTTTAAAATCATAAGCATGAAGTTAAAATTTATTATATAATGATAAAATTTTATCGGAAAAACTTTAGCCAATGAAGAAAGTTTGTTTCTCACACAGCTTTTCAAAAATCCAGGATTTTGAGTTGTCATAGTCTTTATTTAAGGGTGTAAAATATTATTTACATAACTATAATCTTTAAATCTGTAAAACAATTCTTTACTTAGGCTGTTGAGGATTTTTTAATATACCTCCCTGATTGGGAATCTATATCAAAGGAGAAGAATGATAAATTTCCTTTATCAGCGAGTACCTGTTATTGCTTAAAAGTAACTTTAAATGGCAGTTTAGAGTTATTAACGTTTTTAGTAAAAGAATGTTTTTAAGATTTTTTAATGACTGGCAGACTTACTCAAGATGCATTGGAGGTACTTAAATAATGTAATATTAATTAATGTATGTATTTATTGTATAATGATTTTCTGCTTTTTATGTATAGACTCATATGTACTTTTTAATTCTTTTTAATAGAAATTCTTTAGTATTATGAGAATAGCTTGAGTGTGTAATGATCACCCAGACCTGATTCTTTTATTCAAGTATTGCGTTTAATGTGTTGCTACTCTCTCATAAAGACTCCCACAGGATCTAATGTTTGAGGCAAAGAACTCCCTGAAACATTAATGAAAACCAACGAATCGATGGTAAGTCACAGAGAGACAAATAATATTTTACTAAAGAAAATTGATGCTATATTGGAAAATGTAGGTTCAATCAATGACTCTGAAGAAATATCCGACTTGAATTCATCGATAGATATTGAGGAAGAAGAAAATAAAGATTCTTCAATAAGAAGCTGTATATCTCCTCTGGAGCATCACGATTATGATGTAGCTGTAACAAATGACAATGTCCTATCTTACATAGCTGGCTTTATATATTATACGTAAAATGCAGCGTTTCACTACATGTAATGATTGTATAAATCATATGAAAAGAGATCAACAAACTGAAAGCCATTGGTTCATTCATTTGATGGATGATGGTTATTTGAAATATCCTAGTATAGAATTGGTGGCTTCAATATCACAATTAGAAGATCCTACTCTCAGTGTGGTTGGAAAGTTAGGTATACAGTCTAACACTATGTTTTAAATACCGTTACGGACCAAGTTCCTAATCAGAACTCAATTCCTGACCATTTTCTTACATAAAATATTACTTTAAACTTGTTGCTATAAAAACTTTTTTGAAGATTGCAGATATAACTATCTACTATTTAGATTTTCTTGTTCAAAGTCTAAAAAGTTTAATTGTAATTGGTTTTTATGGAAATTAGAGTTGATCAAAAATTGCTCTCAGCTGATCAGGAACTGGGTTCGTGACGGTAGTGGAAGTAGGCAAAACTGAAAATATTAAATTCATTGGATGTTCTAAACATTCTCAAGAATTTAATACAAAGGATTAATAATTATTTTTTGAATACAAGAGCAATTCTTAGTAAAATTTTTTAATAAATGTAATGATTCTAAAAAAGAGAAAACAAGATTATTAAAAAAAAATATCAAGATATTAAATTTTTAATTATTTATTTATTTATTTTTTGCTAATTAACACGTTATCATTATCCAGGAAACTTTGGTCATGAGAAATAACTAAGAAAGTTTTCTTCCATTCTTGCAAATAATTATTGAACCAACTGACGGTATTTAAATATAAATGATTGGTTGATGTAGCCAAAAACAATAATGTAAAATATAAAAAGTATTCTAGCTAAGTAAACACGCATACACCAAGCAACAGAAAATCGATTTGTCGCTTGGCCTTAGGTATACATTTTTTACTAAATCTTCAACCACCAAAAATTTTACGTGCTCTAGGTTTTGAAGAAACAGGCCCAATAGCTTTAAATTCTTCATAAACTTTTTGTAGCTTATTTTGAACTGTTGACCACCACGATTTTGCATCTGTCTCTAAGAGATGGCGATATTTTATTCAAATTCACTGTACCCCTGGCCTCATGATTTGGTGAACATTTCTATAATACTTTCATACTCCTGTTATTTCTTGAATTTCTTCTTCTCTTTGCGCATTACTCTCTTCTTGACTATCACCTTAATTTCCAGCTCTGTAAACTATAGCTCTAGGTCCGACATTTTCACTGAGTTTAATTTTGGCTCTTGAAAAAAAGTCTAATCTTTCCAATACTGTAAGCAAATAAAAATAAATAATTATGAGGGGCTTTACGCCTTATTGCCACATAACCTTATGGGAAAAGTTTTACACTAGAGTAAAAATATAATAATAATATAATAAAATATAATATCATTTTAGTGGTAGTATTTATCGGCCATGCTATACTGAGAGTACTTTAATCAATTATTGTTCTGTTTTTGTTTTGGTAATTAAAATTTAACTGATTTTAAATATAAAATCTTCTCGCTTGCGCGAGTTTGAATCGCGCTCGCTGGCTTGAGCGAATCAGCGATTCGCTTTGCTGCGCATGCGCTGACGTTAGACACTTGCCGCTCCTCGCGCCACCTAGTGGTGAAACTGCTGTCTGAATCTTTTTTACATTTAGCTGCTCTAACCTATCCCGTTGACATTCCTTACCTATTATATAGCCTCTATGGGCAACAGAGACATAGAGAAGAGGCATCAGAGACGTAGAGAAGGGGCAACAGAGGCATATTCGAGAGGCAACAGAGGCAGATAGAAGAGGCAGGAGAGACAGAAAGAAGAAGCAACTGAGACAGAGAGAAGAGGCATCAGAGACAGAGAAGAGGCAGTAAAGGCAGATGAGAAGGAAGAGCTAGCAGAGACAGAAAGAAGAGACAGCACTAGCAGAGAAAAGAGGCAGCAGAGACGGAGAGTTTGAGGTTCATTTTTCAAGTATCTACCTTTGTATTTTGAACCCCAAGCCTTAATGAAAACTGCTTTAGGATAAAATATTTAAGTGCTCGCTAATTTTTTCCCGCTTAAAATTCTAAATTAAATTTGTTTTTGTAATAAACTGCTATTTCCTTTTTTTATTGATTGAAAATGGATCTTCGGTGTTGAATGATTAATTTTATTATTAATTTATCATTATGACTGTCTATGAATGTAGGAGACTGTCATACTCCTGGTTTACAGATTTTGATGGGGCTTTGTGGTATGTCTATTGGTACCTAGAAATGAAGACTTCGACTAGTATGAGCGGCTGACACTATAATTACCTTGATATAGCTTAAAGTATTAACATTGATAGTATAATTATACTTAAAAGCTCTCGCACTGGCGCACGGCTACAGGTCGTTCTAATCAATTGAATTAAAAAACTAAAATGATTTAGCTTTCTTTTGATAGTGACTATGATCGAGAGCACTTTCATCGATAAATGACATTTTTTAAATGACGGCACTTTGAAGAAAATGTTGGACTTTTGCATGAAACTTCGATGGTTTTCGGCGTGCCAACATTTTTCTGTGTAAAGTACAAACTTTACCTAGGTCCCGACCATAGCCAGTGATATTTGGAACATGTGCAGATAAAAATCAAGTCGATACTTAATAGTTTTTAGAGACACTCGTAGTTTTTACGTATTAGCAGAATAATTTTCTGTAATAGACATTCATAAGCAGTTACAATATTTTTCAATGAAATTAAAATGAGATAATTAATCCAAAATTTAAAAAAAATGAAGCCCCCTTTGAACCCACTCTAGATAGGATACCCACCGCTGAAGTCACCTTAACCAATGCATAAAGTTATTTGAAATCATCTAAGAGATTCGTAGAAGAATTTTTGGAAAAAATCGTTCTCAATTGTAGAAGAAGATCGATTCTTAAGATTTCATTTATTTTAAAATAAATCACATCTTAAAAACCTATCTTCTTCTACAATTTTGTAAATTTTCTTTCGAAAATTTTTCTACGAGTTTCTGAAATTATTTTAGAAAACTTTATGCATGTGGTAAGTAATATATTTTGTAGATCCTGAGAAAAAATAGCTTTTTTAAAGTAAACTGGAACATTTTTTAATTATATTTAAAATAATTTAAATAAGATAAATTTTACTGCTTATTAATTAAATGTATTGTGCCGAATTATATGGGCATATAAATGTTTGCAATAGTGCTTCTGTAAGAACATATTTTAATTTCCTTGCTGAATAAACTTATGAACAACAGACCTACAAGAGTTCATACTTATTAGTAGATTATCATGAAAATTTAGTTATTAAAAAAAAAGATGTGAGAGCTAGATTACAACTTTTAATTTAATCACTTTATAATGTAATTTATGAAAGAAATACGACGTCGAGTCTATTCGGAAACCATATCTTTTCATGTTTTCACCGATATTGATAGGTCTACGCAATACAAGTATCAATCGGGGAATAGAATATTATAATAACTTGTTTCTGCGAATTAATTAATATAATTTGCCGTCAAGATTATGCACCGATAACATCGGCAAAACGGTAGTTATATAATTGTATCATGAATATACAAAGGATAATTCGGCAAAATAAATTATTCAATCGCCATATCGAGAGTCCTTAAAGCAATTTGCATACGACGTTCCATTCCAGCGTGTGTGTTAAAGGTTCCTATAGAGACGCGTAGTATAATCGTAGCGATTGGCCGGATACGAGGATTCCCAAATTGTGCGGAGAGTGTGTCACGCGTAAAAAAGAATTACAATAAAAAGAGCAGTGCAGAGGCGCGCGCGCGCTTATAGCTCGGAGGGAGCAAGGGAGAGAGGCGAGACCATGAGAAATGAGAATGTTCGCACGAACTCTTTCTCGAAAGAGAGTATTGTGCTCCGCGCGGCTGCCGGTGACAGACGAGCGAAGAGCAGTCACCAAGGTTTTTACGGACCAGAGCATTATAAGTCGCTGAGGACGCGCAGAGAGCGAATCCCGAAAAGAGAACTGCGCGCGCGCGCGCGTTTGCGCCACAACGCTCGTGTTTTTGCCGCTCGCGGGCACACAGCAGAGGATCAAATTACCGAAAAAGTCTGCAAAAAGAGTTGCTTGCTGGCTGATCGCTATACGTCGCGGTCGTGTCGCGAGCGAGGGAGACTTCTTGCATTATTCGGCTACGTATGGCCTCGATCGTCCTCGTGACGCGATATCCCCTACGACGAGACTTGAGTCTCTCGGCTGCTGCTGCTGTTGTTGCTGTGAGTTTTGCGAATGGCTATGTTGTCTCTCGTTTTTGGGTTATTTATCGGCGGCGCGAGAACGAATAACCTGCAGACTCGATATATACCTGTGGGCCGCGATTATATGCGCGCCAACACGCGACAAGCAGCAGCTGGCGCCCGCCGATCCGGAGAAAAACGCCTCGAAGGCAGGAGCCTGGGACAACAGAAAGAAAAAAGTAAAGTCGTTTGGTCTCGTCGATGTATACAACATTGCAGAAATATTTGCGACTGCACTTTACCGAAGAGAGAGAGAGAGAGAGAGAGAGAGAGAGAGAGAGAGAGAGAGAGAGAGAGAGAGAGAGAGAGAGAGAGAGAGAGAGAGAGAGAGAGAGAGAGAGAGAAACGTTATTTTGGTCACACCTCCTACCATGCGCACTAAAGATAAAAATCAAAGGTGGCGTACGGCTGCGCTCGAGAAAATTTTAGAGTGGACATTTTTTTCTCTTTTTGTTGAACTTTTATTGCACTGAATGCGACACGGGAATTATAAATTTTCGCAGCACGTTTGGCTCGTTCACCGCTCTGATATATGAAGCTTATATTGTCTCACTTCGAGATATCGCCTAATAAAGTGACATCTCGCTAATTTTACTTTAGTTGTTAGGGTATAAAATTGTTTTGTCGGCTCACCTTTAGAACATAAGCTGCACACAAAATTTTACTAGCTGGCTAGATCGGCAAGTTCACTTGTTTGATGTTACTTTTATGCATGTGGTAAGTTTATAATTTTTATACCTTGAGGTTGGGTTTGTAAAGCACATTATTTCAAAACTTGATTTCATGATTTACGTGACATTATTTACAAGTATTGGTAATTCCTTCATCTGTCTATATTATAAAGACATATCGCTGTCACAGTCACTTCCAGAATCCAGGGGACCCCCCTCCTTACTCCAATTTTACCTTATTTACTTTATTTTACAAGATTTTTTACTTGTAATTTTCGTGCAAAGAATGTTTAACGAGAAATACGATTGTAGAAAGACGTCAATTTATTTAGCTCTGATTTACGCAAATTTATACTCTATGTATTTATTCTAACGAAACTAATTAAATAAAAAACATGTGGCCTTGTGTATTTAACAGCTCGTTTATCACCTATTTTTTGTTATTATTTTCAGCTTGGTTTGTAATGTTAAATTTATTTAATTGAATCTTTGTCTGAATGTTATTTGAATGTATTGCTTCATATAAAAGTCATGATGTGAAGTAAGACGCAATTTAACTTTAACCCTCAGTTACCTCACGTATATGATCGATGGTTACCTCAAGTCTAAACGGAATACCCATCTTTTTGAGCTTGTAACTTTGGTAAAGAACGGTCAAATACAATGATCTTCCTTTTAATCGATATATTTTTTAAAACGTACTTATTTATAGACTTGCTTAGTTGTTAATATCTTCGTACGTACGTTGTTGAGTTGTTTCAGTCGATGCCGTGTATGAGCTGAAAGTAAAGGGAAAAGGGGTTTGAAAGAGAAGAGGTGCGAGGTCCGAGTATAGGCTCTTTTTCTCTCGAGCGAGGCGCGAGCATTACGAGGGATTACACCGCTAAGCCGGGGCTAACTGGCAGCCTGACGTCATAATCTCGAGAAATATTCGGCTGGTTATACTCGTCTCCCTCTCTTTCTCTCATCCTTGCACTTTCGCGCTGGAATCTTTATCCGTGGCGGAAGGACTATATACCCGCAAGTTCTCTCTCCTCTTCTTCCTTTATCCGTCATTCGGCGCGCATCTTTGTCCCTGTGTCCAGTATGTAGGTATATATACCCCACGCATGCACGATCGAATGCTCGCACGGCTGGGTACGATTATGGATCCCCGGCCAAAGTTGAAACTATATAAGCGAAAAGACTGAAAATAAAAGGATAACAGAATGCGGAGGAATGGGGTTCCGACTACGACGAAGAGCGAATCAACAGCAGCAGCGGCAGCAGCAGCGGCAGCAGCAGCAGCAGCAGCAGCAGCAGCAGCAGCAGCAGCAGCAGCAGCAGTATAGAGGAAGATCGGGAGACGCGATCGCATCGAGCGCGCGCGCGCGGGACTGCGCGGTAAATGCTCCAGCAGATCCCCGGGCGATCAGCGAGATTTTTGAATCGATCAATTAAGCGACGTGTGGGAACCGTCCGTCCGAACGTCCGTCCGTGATCCGTCAGGCCTGTACGAGTCGTATTCCGAGCGTCCGGCCGTATATCCAGCCGCAGCAGCGCGCACCACTCTCAGATCTCGGAGATCTCTCCGCAAACCTGTAATCCCCGAGCTCTTTCCCTCTCTCGTCCTTTCCTTCTGCTCTACTCTTCTTTATCTTCTGTCCGCTCTCTCAGGGGGCTCTTTTACGTCTTCTTGCATACCCTCTTATACCCCCTGTGTGGCTGTGTAGAAATCGACATTTTCTTCTTCACGTGAGAGAGTGAGAGACTACTCCCGCACACGATCGCTTGCGCGCGAGCCTCCTCACGCGGGGGATCACGACTTTTGGCGCGCGAGGGTCCGGCCTTCGCTGAGAGGATTTAATTCTTTGCTCCTCTTTCACTCTTCATCGAGCATTCCGTTTCGATGTGTTCACTTTCACGCGATTTAATTCTTCGAGGAATGCATCTTTTGAACTTTGTTTTATATGCCTTTTTACGTTCACTGAGTCGAAAACGGGCAAAAGTGAACATGGAAAAGCATCAAAAGTGGCGAGTTTAATGCTAACAAGCTTAAATATTATAAAAATGTTTATCAATTGTTGTAAACTATAGTACTTAATTACCTATTTCTTAGCAATTTTTGAAAAATGCCTTGCTTTTAATCTATAAAAAGATTTCAATAAATCGTTTGATTTCTATACTATATATACAGTATATATTTATATAGTATAGATACTATACGGTAAAGATCTTGTAAAAAAGAGACGATTGATACTATTTAAAAAATATAGATACTTACCTACTATTTGATAATCGGCTCAGACCTCGATTGAGACGTCGTATATGCTTACTATCGTGGAAAAGGTTATGGCTCGTTATGGCTAGTAAAGTTTTACTACTTTTGCTTTATTGATTTTATTGCTTTATATACGTTTTGATAATGGTAGATACTAACTTGATCGTTTATTGAGTCGTCAATGTCAATAAAGTATTTCATAGGCGATTTTTCTATTTTATTTTTTGTACATAAATACGCAAAGAATTATTATTAGATTCATAAAAATAGCTTGATAGGTTCTCATTGCATTCCTTCCAGAGAATTTTATTGAAAATCATTTTATTAGAATACTTGTTGCACTAAAAATATAGAATGGAACTTAATACTATCACTAAGATGTACGAAATCATTGAAGCATAAAATCCTATTTAGCACCTTTGCGGACATTAAAACAGTTTTATTATTTTATATAATTTAGGCAGTATTAACCAAGATTGAGTACTGTTTAATAGAATATTTTCTTAAAATTGGAGAGTCTGGTTATTTAATGTAAGTAAAAAACTGTTTTGCTTGCGAGTTTCAAATCATTTATATATAGAAAAGCAATTGAACGTTTTATCGATATCGAGTACAAGCTTTGAAGACATGAAATGCACTCTATTCTAAATCGAATCTAGGTCATACACAGGCGTTTTCACTTTCATTCTGGAAAAACGTGCAATAACTTCGAGAGCGCAATCCGCCGCGCTCGCCGGCGCGTGTTAAAAGCTTCTGCATATACACCTATAATATGGCTGTGCACAGCACGATTCATTAGCCGCGTCGGTCCGTCGGTTCGACTCCGTATACCTGCTCGCGCGAGAGCTTCGCTGCATATACGAGGGCGTTTCGCGCGGCGCGGTTAAAACATCGCGAAGCGAGTTCTGCGGCGCGAGCGCGCGCGCACGGCGGGACATTATTATGCGCGTACGCGCTCGGCTCGTTAATCGCCGCGGCGATAAAAGTGAGAGGGGCCACGGCGCGATGCCCTGGACGAGGAAACGAGCCGTGCTCGAGCTACGAGGGGTGGGGCGAGGAGCCACTCCTAGAGGGCCCCGTTATACGGGCGTACGCCGCCGTCGCCGAGGATAATTGCCGGCTGCGCGCGGGCCCGCGCCGCGGCACCGAACGAGGAAGTTCGAATCGAAGGGATTCCCGAGCCGAGATAACGCGCGCGGCCGCGCCGCGGCTAGGATCGCGCTTTATTATCCGCTCGGACTTATACGCGGACTGCGCGCGCTCGATTTATGTGCTTATTAGTATTCCGAAGCCGCCATTATGTGCCGCCCGATGAATACATTACACATTGTCTCTTCTCGCGCACGCGAGCTTTATACGAGCGAGATGAGACCTCGTCGTCTTGTTGTTCTTCTTTTTCTTTGTGCTTTGGTACACAGCGTTTACTGATCACTATATAGATATATTGTAATTTATATCTATTAAGGCGATGCGCACTTTTTACCGAGCGCGCTTTATTATTATTTTCATGTATTCCGTTTCGAGATGGGATATTTCAAGGTTCCAGCGCGATTTGAGAGACGTTAGTAAGTTGAACGTGCGATTTTTTGATCTTTTGTCTGTATAACCTGTCGACTGTCTTAGTTTGAATACTTTGAGATATTAGGTAGAAAGGCTTTGTATAACATACGTTGTTCAAAAGATGGACTAGTGCATATAAAGGATTTCTTAATTTGTACAAAATCCTGATGACGTATGGATTAAATAAAAACGACAAACAAGTAATCAAGGACGGAAACATGTTGAATAAATATATTTCACATTATTTTTATAAATTGTGATGATGACATGTTGTTTATACTCAAAATGGTTGTAATAATTTTTTCTATTATAAGCTGTCATTGTGTTTTAATAAAAGAACCTAATCTACTTATCGCAATCTACTGATCTATAGAGTATTACAATTTTTAAACTAAAAAATACTTTCTTCTTTATTTTGAATGAAACAATATTTGCATACAAGTTCTTCGATAAATTAATTTTAATAAACCTAATTCGATCAATCATTGATCACAGCCTGATATTCGATAAATGACACCTTGCCATGTATAACGAGCTGTAAGAAAGTCTCATAAAATTTAATCACCTGTACTTCAAATTTATCAATTGCTAGAAATTTTTTTTGTTTTTGGTATTTGTGAATTTGTTGTTTGTTTGACATAAAGAAGGCATATAGACAATGACATATTTTGAAGTTGATTTTGTAATTACGCTCTTTTTCAAAATATTATTAATTTCTTTACATAAATTAGACATTATAAGGTAGGACTACCCAATATGTTCCACCTAAGCTTTTAGACTGGTTGGCTATCAAAATATAGGATAATAACTAACATACAAATTTTGGTAGTTCCTATAAACAAACAAATTTGATGTCGGAAAGAATTTAAAATAATCAACTAACTACTTACTTACATAGGTGAATGTTAACAGTTATTAATATATATTTTTAATTATTTTATTAATGTGCGTATTTCATGAAGACAACTTCGAGACAACTTATTTGAGAATTTTCTGTTTCATATATATTAAAGGTAATACAGTTTTAAACTTTTCCGTAAAATTTGAGGACCTATTGTCAATGAAATAAATAAACAAAATCATTTCCAAGTATTGTTTTAGCATCATTTTGTAGTAGATTCGTCATTGAGTCTATGTAATATGACGTAATAATTTAAGTTTTATGAAATTCCAGATGTTGAACAAAAACTAACCTTATTGCGTTCTTATTTTTGAAAATTTTGGATATAATATGAAACTATAAAATAGCCACTATGCTTTATAAGATACTTCTTTTTAAAATCATAAAAAATTACATAAACATTAGCTGTTATAAAATAAACGTTATTACAGTGATGAATGGTTTCTTGATTGTCAATTTTTAAACTTCGATTTATTAATGCCCAATATGCAGTCTAGTTTCTCGAAATATATTATATTAAATGAAAAAATTTTATATGAGTTTCTCTTTTGAACTAATGAGTCATGAAAGAACCCCTATATAACACTCAATCATTCTTTTATATTGCCACAAAGTTATTTTCAAAGTTTCGCTAGATTTAATACCTAATATAATAATATTGTAACTTTTATGTATCTATATATTACATAAAAGTGTTTTGTTAAGGTTATTTAGATGTTTAATTTTAAACTTTCGTTTGGAAAAAAACCTAATGTGTATACTCGCGTCTTTTACTACTTCTACGACACGATTACTATACATAAATGACATATATGACACAGTGTCGTGTCAGTATGTAATATGTATAAACTGTTTTTGACGTGTCTTTACCCACACCAGTGAAGTAATGTTTCCTACGCCTAATTTAACATTGATATAACTTATTAGAGAACATTTGCATATACCGTATATTCTTTATTCTATTATTTACATTATTTCTTAAAGCTGGATACTTTCATATTAGTAATATTTTATCAAGGATATATAAGGTATCAGTACAAATGATGTTCTAATAAGCTGCATCCTAGTGGAAATGATTTTTATGTCAAAGGGTTTCAGAGCATCTGAGAGTATGTCAGAATAAGTCAAAATGTCGACAGAACGTCGAAAAAATATCTTAAATTTACGCTTTTGACATACTAACGGTATAGTTTGGCACATTTTGGCATATATTGTCATAAATAATTTACATATTGAAATTATTTTTTTTCGGAAATATGCCGTTTATTCGGACAATTTATTTTTGGTATGCCAAAGTGTGCCAAAACAATGTGATTTTTATGTAAAATCAGTGCTAATATATGCTAATATATGCTAATCAGTGTCAATCTATGCTTGACTGTGTCAAAATATGCAAAACTTTACTAAAAAGATAGTAAATTGTTATTTGTCAAAGTTTTCAGTTTTCCAAAACGTACCAAAGTTATCGATCGGTGTACCATCAGTTTGCCAAAGTATGACATTAGTGTGCAAAATGCGCAAATTCGTCATATTTTTCCTATGTTTGTCGTACTCTAGTAGATTTATCAAACTTTCACAGACTCTGATAGATATCTTACTTATATTATTAGAATAATGCTATATAGTGCCAATTATAAGTAATCAACTTTTCCTTAAGAGGTAGAAACATTATTATAATTATGATACTCTACGAATAAGGTAAAATAATTCATAGTTTAATAAAAACTATAAAACTATTTATTGCAATTTTACACTAATTTAAATCGTTCCTTGGCTGTGAAAATTAAATAAAAGAAAGTCTTTTTGAGTTTTTGGAGGTTAAAAAATAATCTATATTTTTTTTCAAAAACCTCCAAATAACCAATCTTGATGAAACTTTTAGAATATTATATGTTTTTTTAAGTATTCTCAACTTAATTAGCTAAAATATTTTGTAAATATCGATGAAAAAGCTCATGTCAAATGATTCTATTAACAAATTTTCATTATTTTTAACAATTTTCAAATAAAAAATATATAACTTCAATAATATTTGATAAAATTTGTTAAAGATGTATGTATCAGTTGATAATATCATTATAAATATTCCATGTATATATGTTGTATATATTATTTTGTTAGCCTTAAACATATGGAAGTTTTATTTTTTACCGGAGAGCCAGTTCAGCGTTATTTTACTTCTTTTTATCTGATCGGAATGACCCCACCTGTCCAGTCATAGTTGAAAACATTACCTTTTATAAGTTTATTTCAAAAGTACAGTGTCTTTGTTTTTCTATCAGTAATAATAATTAATAAAATTATTAAGATACCGACTTAAACTTATTCCTTAAATCTATGAAGAGCAGCAAAATGATACTATCTTTTATTATACCAAATTTCTTTAGGTGATCGATATGCCCACATTCTCCCCTACACTGTTATCAATATGATTATTGTACATGAATTTGTATTATTGCGCAATGTATAGCACCATTTTTGTATTACATACTTATTAGTTTCAAATTTCGAAGTATGTATAAAGATAAACATCTTTTCTTTCATTATAGATCAAAGGACTCCTAATTAAAAAAAATCAGTCGTGTTACTCGCTAGATTTCACTTTAGACATGCAGCAGAACGGAGCCCGATTATTAACAAAATTTACGTGAAATGATTGACGAAGTGCAAAGCCACGGAAAAACCCAAAAAAGAGCAGGCAGACATATATAAAAGCGGGGATCGAGTAGCGCAAAAGACGTCGAGCAATAAGAAACAGCCGTCCCCCAAAAGAGTCCCCACCACCGCAGGGGACGTAAGGAGCGAAGATAATCTCGGAGATCTCGGCATAGCAGTGCAAGGGCGATCATCAAAGTCGCGCGCGCGCGCGCGGCATCAGCGTCGAACACCGAACGAGAGATCGGCAGATCGCGCGGGACCAGTTCGTCAAATTTTCGGCTCCGCTCGTGCGGATAATAATAAAACGTTAATGACGCCGACGGCGGCTACGGCAGCCGCTTCGTCGCGGTGGTCGCCCGTGCTCTCGGCCGCCGAGATATTGCGGGGCCCGGGAACTTTCGGGGCCTCCCCACACCTCGACAGCTCGCTTTGCGTCTCTCCGCAGTGGTCTCTCCGCTGGCGCGCGTTCGCGATCGTCTTTGTGTGGTCCGTTTGAGCGTGAACCTAGTATCTTGTCACGGATAGGTACCCGCTCTCGCGTGTATCGGACACGGGACATAGGTTAGTTCGAATCGCCTGGAGAAAGAGTGAGAGAGAGAGAGAGAGGCAGAAACGAGTGGGCTGGTAATCGAGTATCTCTCTCTCTCTCTCTCTCTCTCTCTCTCTCTTTCTCCTGGTCTCTCTGACTCCGCGCGCTTGAATTTAAGAGCGTCCCGTTTTGCGAGCGATCTTGCTTTCCGCGAGCGAGCGAGCGAGCCATACGCATGGAACACGTTGTGTATATAGGTACACATGTGGGAGAGGGAACGAGACAGAGAGCTCGCTGCTGCTTGTAAGTTCGAGAGAGGCATGAACTCGACAACGGAGAAGAATGCGTGGAAAATTAAAAATACAAGAGGGATCTCGTGTATTCCTTTTTCGTACGCTCTTATCTCGGCCAGACGTGCAAAAAGGAACAATTATCGACTTGGACGCTCGATGCATATAATGTCGATGACTGACCTTTTTGTCCGAATTGTCGCGCCGCTGGGGCCTCTTAAATATTTCTACATTGCAAATTTGCTTTGTTGATTATTCTAAATAAAGAAAGTCATGCGATACCAGTGCCATGCTGATTCGAAGGACAATACTATTACTTTATTCATTACATCACTAGTAATTATCGCATCTTTAAACAGAAACAATGCATGTCATGTAATTGAATAATTACAATTTATAACCAGGAGTACTTAAGTGCAATAAGTTATAATAATATCCCTAGTGCATAAGATCAGATGATCTTTTTTAATAGGGATTATTACTTATGCTATAGTGAATTACAGAGAGAAATAAAGTAAAAGAATATCTGTTTTAGGCATGCCAATATAACTTCTCGAAGGAAAAGTTAAAAGTAGCTACTTTTTTGAAAGCTGTTGTAACTTGCACATGACTGCTAAAGCAGACTTTTATTTTGAGTAGCAGCAAGGTATTGTTCAATTTATTCAGCTTTTTATTTTTCTTCGTTATGTTACTGATTGATGAGTGTATAATTCGATTTGCTAAGCATCGTACAAACTTAAAGAACATATCATCCCTGTGGAACTTCGATTTCGAATTAGACTTCAGGTGTAGTGTGTTCTAATATTAATAAATGGCGTCCAGTACCCGCAGCTTGATCTATTGGGTTCTTGTTCGTAAGTCATACGTTGTGGTACTCCGAAGATGCATTATTTTAGTATAAAATGGTACTTGTACTTCCAATCATAACATTGCAACTTCTTACACTAGAAAAATTATCTAAACAGTAAAAAAAGGACACGGTAAAAGCTTTAATGTGAACCTTGTTAATTTTGATAAAAATATTAATTTATTACAAACTTATGAACACTAATTGACAAACAATAATTGAAAATTATTTTTTCGACGGTTAAATGACGCCTTTTAATATGTACTAAAACTTCAATCAACAACTTTTTCGTAAAAATATATTTTTTTTGGACGAAGATTCAATTTATTGTAGAAAAACAATTAAAAGAAAAATTTTCACAAAAAAGTGCACGGTTAAAGTCTTAGTACATATCAGAAGGCGTCATTTAACCGTCGGACATTTTTTTTATTTATCGTATTACGTGTAATAGTGCACGCCTTAAAGGACTTTCAGTAAATAAGGTATCACAAATTATAATTTATACTGGCGTGTAAGATCAAGATTTTACTGTTTTACAGCGGTAAAATTAAAGATTTTATTAAGTGTTTATACTAAACAAATTTTTAGAATGTTTGCATTTAATTTTAAAAATTTCTATCGATTCACAAAAAATAATTTACGGTCCAATGGTGTCTTGTCTCCTCATTAAATATGGTATTGAAAATAGTGATTTATTGTGATATGTAGAATAAAAATTTTCAGAGTTAATAACGGTAAAATTTAAGATATTACTAACAAGGTGAGACCACGGAGTCCCGGTCACCGATTTTGATGACATTTTAGGGATCGTTTTCTGGTACCTAAAAACGAAGCCCAATACTAGTGGTTTAATCCCATTATAGGCCTTTGAACGGTAGATACGGCGTATTTCATTAACGTTGATAGTATATCTATATATATTTGATTTTTAGCATTGCCTATATGAGCAATGCTAATGTTTTTTGGCACTATCTCAGATTTAAAGTCTTATGGGATAAGACTACGGATATTGGGCTCCATTTTTAGGTTCCAAAAGTCGATCTCCAAAGTTTCATAAAAATCCAAGACCCGGAGTCCATGGTCTCCCCTTATAAGTATGTATATACATCAAAATTTTCAGAATGATTGCTTTTAAACATAAAAAATTTTTTGAATCCTAGGTTTAATCCAGGCCTGCTCCATTTTAATGTAATAAGAAAAAATCGTGCATTATACTAATATTTAGATTATATAACAAAAAAATCATATGTTATGTGGTTAATTTTTATATAATTATTATGAAAATATAATATTATCATTAAAAACGAGCAATAACTAACAGTAAAACATGTTTAAGGCAAGTAAAACATGATTAAATGAAAGTGTCCTATACCGGAGGACCGTGTCCCAAACTAGGCCACACTTACACCTGTCTTGTATGTTGAATTTCAATTATTGTAATTCCATAATTACAATCTAACTTTTATATACTGTTTCCTTGCATTAAAACCTATCAAAAGAGACTTGTAAAGTTAAATTTTATTAACAAACAAAGATTTTATACACAAAAAACCTTAAGTGCCCCAAACTGGGCGACTCTCCCGTACACATAAAAATGATGCGTAAACGGGCTGAGACGGACTCCACCTTAGCACCGACATTCCCTTAAGCTTTAAAACAAATACAATATTAATAAACTCTGAAAAAAGAATCAGAAACGAAATGAAAGTAAACTCGTCAGTACGTCAGGCTCTCTTTATAAATGGAACTAACAGTCGTATTTTTTCCTCTCTTGCTCGAGTACTCATTGTATAATACCCGCTACAAAAAAGAGATATAGAAGCCCGGGCTGAAATTTATTATGGACACTTAACTGCGCGAGCTGAGTCCTAAGCATAATGCAATATTAGGTGTAAAGAGCCGTATTAGAGTGCAGCGAAGGAGATGAAAAGGGGCACGCGGGCGCGTGCTGCTTCACAACACACGTACGGTTAATATACCTATGAAGGAGGGACCCAAGTGTGTACGTGCACACACGCGCGACCGGAATAAAAGCGGAGCAGAGAGCGAGAGAGTGAGAGGGCGAGGCTCGAGGGCGCGCGCGCGCCTCCAAATTGTACGCCGAGGATATAAAAGAAACGCGTGCAAGCGCGCGCGGAGGAGAAAAAAGATTGTCACCGCGAGCGCGCGCATATTATTCCCGGCTCGAGCGAAACGAATCGGGTGGTCCCTCGTCAATCTGCTCTCTCTTTTCCTCTTGTATACCTCTATGGGTCTGCTTTCGGTGCAAATATATACGCACGCTCCGCTTACCGCCATCACTGCTCCTTTTCTCGGATGCTGATGTACAGACCGTGGCGCGGACTCCTGCGACGCCGACGCCAACGATGGCGACGACGACGCGACCTTCTTCAGGCGCGATAGGAGATTCGCTCGAGGGGGTGCGCGCGAAGGTACATTTACACCCAAACAGTGCACGACGGGGGCTGCAGCTTTCTGGCAAACAAATAAAAGTTTTTTCACGTTTTCCACGTGCGGCGGCCACAAGTAGCCGGTGCCGCGCAGCGCCGGAACCCGAAGTCGCGCAACAGGAACGAGCTCGAGCACGTAGGGCGCAGAGACGGACTCGCTCGCTCGAGAGTCCTCATAAAGCAAAAGATTAGAATCTGAGATCTAAGTCGAAAACGACCACCCACTCCGGAGCAGTTACCCGCTTGGCTGAAAACGAGGGATAAAGAGAGAGAGAGAGAGAGAGAGAGAGAGAGAGAGAGGATCGGGTCATGTATAGTGGTAGCAGGGCTCACTTACACACAGGACCGCCCGCCGGCAGCCTCGCCGCGCGCGACAATTAACCGTTAAACCTCTTCGGCTGCTTTTATTTATTTCGCTAAGGTTTGTTTGCTGCGCCCCTGCATATTTTTCAAATTCCGCCTTCACTTCGGAACCTCCTCCTGGTACTCTCTTCTTTTTTCACACCGTTGCTGCTGCTGCGGTCTGATCGATTTTCCGGCTGTGGGCGTTCATTCACGCAGCGTGCGCTTCCTCGAAAGTGCCATTCTTATGTGTGATTCAGTGTTGTAAATGCCGGATTTTTGGAAAGCAACCTTTCAGTTTTATTTATAGGAAACGCTGTACTTTCTTTCTCGGGCTCCTTTGTCCGCAGATGTTTCTTTGATTCCTTTTTAATGTGCTCCTGTAGAGTTTACGAGAAAAGACGGAGCGTAGCTGTATAATGTAGAACTATTGTATAGACAAATAATATATTTATAAATACTACATTCATTATCAAAGACAATTAAAGTTCTAAATAATTTTTTCAGATTACATTGAACTGAAGACGATACCTGAACTTAATATTGATAATAATTGATGAATGCAGTGAGTAAATGTCATGAATTCTCCAGAGTTTACGAAACAGACAATTACAAAAATTGAAATTACAAAAACTTCATCTTAAATGTTCAACTTTTAATAATTTAAACAATATTTCTATTTATACTTGTATTGAGTCACTAAACTCAGTAGATATATATTATGTATTATATATTGCAAAGAAAACTGAGTGGTATGACTCTACCATTGACATTACTACTGCTTTGGAATTTCAATATAATTATACTATTAACGTTTTTATGTTTATATACATTTTACAACATGTGAAAAAATAAAAAGATACGCTGATGCTATGTAATAATATACTTTCTTGATTTAAATTAGTAAAATCTATTGGGTGGTTATAATGATTCGAATAAAGAGAGTACTACCGGGTTTATTATAAGTATAATCAAAGTATCATTATTTAATTAATTAATTAATGGGAACTCCCACATCAAAGCTAAAATACCGACAGAGTAGAATTATGTATGCTATCATATATCGAACTATTAGATCGTCAATATATAATAATCCAATAAAAATATTTTTAAATTTTTACATTAAAAGAGAAATTTGCTTTTGCATGCTGTAATGCATGTAAATAAAAGTAAATAGATTCAGGCTAACTTAATCTCAAATTGGGTTAATTGACTACATTTTAAAAATATTGAAATTATACATAAAAATTATATGTTAATTTACCCTAGAGTAGGTATCGGAACATTTATAAAACGCTTTTTTACTCTAAAAATCATTTCATTGAAACTCTAATTAGGAGGCCGTCCATAAATTACGTAAGGCTTTGAGGGGGTAGGGGGTCTGCATTAGTCTTACGGTGTATATTAAATTCATAGGAAAAGCGGTGAAAATGTCTTACGTGGGGCGAGGGGGGAGTCTAATATTCTGACAAAAAATACTTACATAATTTATAGCCGGCCCCTACTACTTTTCTAACGGGGTAGATTTATGTATGTATAAATTACTATGCATACATGTCACGTGTGCGACCACTCGATAAATTTTGTATTCATTTTACATTAATTTCGTGTATTTTTAATATTCAATTAACGTATACTGAGAGAACACAATATTTAGAAGGATCAACTAAATTTTAATAAAATATATATTGGAAATTTGATTCTAATGTTTTTATTGAATATATGGGTTGCATAACCAATTTAACTTGGGGTAATGGCTAACATTTAATAAAAGAAATAATATTAATAGATAGAATTACTAAAATATTAATACCCACACAAAAAATACTTTTAAGTTGACCGTGATTTCGAACGCTCAACTAGAATTTAGTGCGTTATTGTAGTTGTAAAAAATTCAATTTCAGTTAAGCATTCGAATTCACGGTCAAGTTTAACGTATTTTTTCAGGTATTACTAAGCGGGAACAGTTATTTTTACTACAAAACTTTTCTTATACTGTATTTAAATTATTGATATGATAACTTTATCAATAAGTTCATTGTTATTTTTGAATTTTACATTATAATTCAATAAATTAATTATTCAATAAGTTGTAAACAATATGTTAATGTCAGAAAGTCGGCAATTTATTAGCTATAGTGGTTTACAGCGGTTGAAGCTTTTTGTACCGCATGTATATATATTATGTTATACTACGTACTTACTGTTGGTCTGATCCCACGAATATTTATGAAATTTTGAGAATCGTTTACTGGTACCTAAAAATTAAGCTCAATATAGTAGTTTTATTATTTACTTATTTATTTATTTATTTAATTATTTATTTATTTATTTATTTATTATTTATTTATACATAAATAATAATTTATTTGTTTTATTATTTTTTTTATTTCATTTCTATAGTAGTTTTATCCATTAGGTCATGAGAACCTGAGTATTGCTCTTATACGCAATGTTAATGAAATATGTTATATCCTATTATACAAAAGCCCATTAGAGAAAAGTACAGGTATTGATTTTCATTTCTAGGTATAAGAAAAGGTATATTTCGCAAAGTTATATGAAAATCCGTCACCCCAACTCCATGGTCTCGCCTCGTTAGAAATGTTGTATTGAATTTTATCAAAATGATTATTATGATTTTATAATTAAGTACTTTTACTTTCTTCCTGAATCATTACAACTCATAGCTCGACGGAGATCCATGTTTTCTTGAAGAAACAAAATGGCGACACGTAGAAAATGAAACTCACCTATAGCGATGGGGAGACACTATAGCAACTCGAGACGCACAATAAATGTAAAGAAGCGTAGGCGATTATACGAAGAGGGTGGGTTATACTAGCAGAATATAGTCCGAGAAGAAAGGGGGTGATGATACAGTCTCGAGGGACTCTTCACAGGTATGTACCCTCTTTTTCTCTCTCTCTCTCTTTCCACTGAGCGTCGCTGCAAGCCAAAAGTCTCTCCGACAACACGCTCGCTCGCATATATACCAACATAGGACCCGCGCGTGCATGTCGTCTGTATGTCTCCGTGTCGTCGTGTTTGGATGTTCGAAGGGAGAGGACGTTGGGGGCGCGCTCTGAGCAATATTGCATTATAAATACACGCGATGCCTCGCTCATATTATATGTATACGCAAGGCACTCGACATAACAGTGCAGTGCAGCACGGCCCAGCAACAAAACAAGCTGCACGCGTGCTGTACCTATGTGTGACGCGGGCGGGGGGTGGCCGGGACGGGCCTGGCTGAGCGCGGAGGGGAGGGACACGCGTGCTTGGCATAGTTGTCGGTTCCCGGCCGCATTGTGGGCCCATAAGAGTCAGCACGAGTCCTTTGCGGCCCCAAAATGGTACTACAAGGAAGGGAGAAAGAAGGAGAGAAAGAGAGAGAGAGAGAGAGAGAGAGAGAGAGAGAGGGCCCCACGTCGTCCGCGGACAACAATCACATTCATCGAGGAGCTCACAATGCTAATCATAAAGACGCCGACTATTATAGCGGCTTCTCTCTCTTTCTTCCTTCGCGCCAGCGCCTTCCCGCCTTCTTCTTCTTCTTCTTCTTCTTCGTCGTCGTCGTCGTCTCGGTCCTTCTCTTACTTCGTCTTCTTCTTTTGCAGCCCATCGACGTCCCCTCCCACCGATTTTTCCTTTTCTCGCGCGCACTCCTTTCTCCCCGGCTCGTGAAGTTTATTTAGTTCCGAGGGCCCTGCCGCAGACTGAGACGACTAGTGTATACACCTCAATGGAACTTGCAACTCGCGCGCGCCTCGTCGCTCCTTTGTCGGTTGTGTCAAACACGGCCGCGAGCCAGTCCACGGCCGCCCTTCGAAAATTCCCGATGAATAGGCAAACGGACAATCCTTTCTCTCGACTTTTCTTTTTCTCGCGTTCGCTCTTTCTCTCACTCCACCCCTCCCGTGCTCTCTCGTTATTCCAAGCTCTATTCTGCCCTTTTTCTTCTTTCTTTCCTTTTTAGTCGAGTCATATAGTCATGCGCTCTGCACTCCATAAGCTCTCGCCCTACTCCAATCGAATCGAATTAATTGGGATTTCTATTGAGCCGTCTGCGCGTTTCTCTGCAGGTATGTATGCACAGTAGAACGAATGCGCGCGCCGATCATCTTTTTTATGTAGCCTTTCCACCTCCCGAGCAGCCCTAATCTCTTACGACTAATCTCTTGTATACTAAATGGCAGATCGACAGCCATATACAATTTTGAGTTTACACCTGGCGTTCCTTCCAACCAATGTTCTAGCCAAAACAATACCTAACTTTTCTACGTCTTGTATGTGAGCTTTTCAAATATCTTGATTCTTCTTGTAACGTTTACTGACGTAAACAATATGTCTTTTTATACAGTGTAGCCGCAACTTTAGACATGTGTATACAATAATGATCTTAAACTTCATCATTTTTAAACATTGAGTTATTTAATAAAGTACAATGTTAGAAATCTATAATAATGTTACGTGTAAGAAATGCATGCAATTAAATATTTTAACTATATTTTTGCTACGGACTACGGTGAAAAGGCAAACTTCTTTTATTGTTCAGTCTTATGAGCTACCATTTTGAAGGCTTATGTAGAATGATATTAATAGGTTCTATATCAATTTTTAGCTCAAGATACCGATTATTTGCAGAGTTATTGAGAAAATGCGATATTTTTAAATGAAAATGATCAGTTTTCAAAGTATCATTTGCACATAACATTTTGAGAAGAAGCTCTGCAATAAATTGAGCCACTTTCTTGATTGGTCAACAAAATAAACTGTTGACAAAATTTCAAAAATCGTCTTCCACTTCCTCAATACAATTTAGTTTTCATTTCAGTGATGAAAATGCCTAAAGAATCACGATTTTTGATGATGACTAATGGATAAAATGAGGTAAGAAGAAAAAAATTTTAATGAAGTCAACAGTTTATGTTCTACGTAGGCTAAGGTATATTTTCTGAATGTTTTAAAAATATACATAAAAGACTCATGCGCAAGCCACTTTTTAAAGTTAGGAAAATTAATTTTGAGAAAAACCCGTTTATAGATTCAATTTTGTACGTTATCTAATGTAAATTGTTTTATTTAAATGTGTATAACTTTGTTAAAACATCAGGTTTTGATATCTGATAGGTTTAAAAAGATTCTTACACTTACAAAGATTTAAAAAATTAAATAAATTTTTTTTTTATATTTTGACTAAAAAACTCCAGAGGTTTCTAAGTCAGAAAATAGGTTTTTAAAAAATGTCTGTCTGACTCTGTGTATGTGTGTGTGTCAGTGTGTGCATATGTGTATGTGTATGTATGTGTATGTATATGTGTGGGTATATACCACATCTCAAGAATTGCAAGCTTCTTCTTTTCTTTTTGACCATAAGATTTTTTCATGTTAATACAAATTTGCGCTCTTTTTGCTCCTCTTTCGATTTGAGAATCCAGTGCTGCTGTTGCTGGAATTGTGTGTGTGAGCGTATTTTGTATTTTGTGTCCATTATGACTCTTCAAGTAAAGCATGTTATGAGCTGAAATTTGGCAGACATATTAGGCATGTCTGAACTCAGAACTAATTAAATTTTGGAGCTGATTGGGTAATAAAAAATACATGTTATAATAGAAATATTAATTTTACAAATTTTATAAAAATATAAGAAGAAGTATTTTAAATGCAAGAAAAAAGGTCTTTTTGCATTTAGTTATGCTTTAAAAATCAAAATAAAAACGAGTTTTTGTCCTGCCTGCACCGAAAGTATGCTTTGTTATGCATATATACCTGTCGGAAAGTGGTGCTTTACCATCCTCAGTCGGAAAGTGCGGTACTTTTCCGCCTTAGGACGGTGAAGTAACCCAATTTTCACCCACTTCATATTATATGCACGAAAAATCGTTCTGTCAGTACAGGTAGGACAAAAAATATAGCGTGCGCACCGCAGGCGGAAGGCGATTACACGTTCCACCCTCGATACACTAATATTTTGTAGTTCATTTGTATTTAGTACTATATATTTTGTATTGTATTTATAGATTAGCCCATCAGATCGCTGCACAAAATGACTTTTTGTAATGTTATTACGAATAATTGAATGTACACAATAATGATAATACATTGTGCTACAAGGGAAGAAAATGAGCTATTTCTAGCGAGGGTGAGGTAATCAGCACGAGGCGTACACGAGTAGTCAAATAATCATCCAAGTCTGAAATAGTACATTGTGCAACTAGGGGAGAAATTGGAATTTTCGGGACGAACACGAGTGCTGAAATCATCATGCGGAAAAGCCCTTTCTACCCATGTTACACATCGTATTTTTTAAATAAGTGTGTGCATAGGGCCTTTTTCACACATGCAAAGGGAATAGGGAAATGGGCATTACGAGTCGTCCACTGGACCTAAGAAATTCAGGAGCGGGAAGCAATGGTCATTACCTCCCACTCACGCACAGACGCTCGGAATGCTCAATTTTCCATTCGCTTTGCAATCATCGAAAAAGGGCCTTTTTCATGCACGTGTTGAGAAAAAGCTTTCCCCCTCCCCTGTTACACACCGTATTTTTTGTAATTAGTGCATGAATTTTCACTTTTTTATGCATGCAAGGTGGATGGGAAATTAGGTTATTTCAGTAAGATGGCGGGCACTGTGGTCTAAGACATTCTAACAAGTTTTAGAGTTGTAGGTGTATATTGCCAATACGTCTTACAACGTCACAAGTAAAAGAGTCTAATTGAGAAATTTTCAAAAAATTTTCAAAATTTAGAAGAAATTAGATTTCTTTCTTTTCCTTCCGCTATTCGAAGACGCTCGAAATTCTTAATTTTCCATTTGCTTAGCAGGCATGGAAAAGGGCCTTCTTCATGCACGTGTTATAGAAAATATTTCACTCTCTAGCGTGAGATAATAATATTCATTATTCCCACTGGAGTGGGAAATAACCCATGAAAGAATGTGTCAGCACTGACAGTTCCAGCCGATTCTGGCTGAATATTGTATGCCAGTAAATTATTTTTCAGTGCTGAACTAATAAGGGATTATATCGTTTTGGTAAGAATGGGCCAGTAACAGGAATCGATGTTGGCTCGAAAAACGTCGCAGAGTTGGTGCAATACTTTTTTCTGATATTGAAAGAAAACAAAATCATCAAGATGATTTCATCGTGGAATCGTCAAGCGTAACTTAACATGATTTTAGGCTAGTTTTTAACAAAATTTTAATTAAAGATATAATTACAAAGGTCGTGTGAAATTTTCGGCCGCACGATAGCAATATGTGTTTATGATTATTACACTAATCTTTGAATGAAGTGTCTTGCATGTGTCTAAACATTTATATTTCTTGTGCAATTTTGAATATATCGAGAAAAAACGTGTTGTACTGGCCCGTTCTTATCACCCCAGTTACATATCAGTGCTGGTCATGGTCAGTACTTGTAGTACTAGTAGTCTCGGCAACTAATACTCAATCAGTATTCTGCCGAGAGTACATTCTTCCATGAGAATGGATATTTTTTCACACTTTTGTCAAACACGCTCGAAATGCGCAATTTTCTATCCTACTTTCAGGCATAAGAAAGCTCATTTCAGGCCGGTTTGGTGTTGAAAAAAGATTTATCCTTTTAACCAATGGTCAGTACACTTTGTAGAATACAAAATAATTTTTGAGTGAGTTTTTGAGTTGAATTTGTGAGTCACGATACGGACGAGAAGGAGTTTGCATCAACTTAAAAAAAATTAATCCTGTTTAGAACATACATAATTTGGCATTGAACCTCTAATTTTGTCTCTGTCGGCACATATAATATAATTAGTTCGAATATATAATTAGTTTAAGCATTTATTCAGTGTAAATTTCAATTAAGTCAGTGCTAAACCCACCTGTCACTGACAATTACCCGGGCCCACTTATATTTTATATAATTTTCAATTTTGAGTCAATATCTCTCTGGGACAATGTAGTTCCAATTAAAAACCATAACGTTCCATAGAGATATTTTCTGAAAATTCGAAATTTGAAGAAAGGTGGTTTCCATTTCCGTATTAGTCGATAACAGTCGTCACCTTATGAGATCCTCTAACTTGATAATGCAGAACTTATATTTAGAAAGCTCTTTGCTAAAGGAGTCATCAGCGTGTTTTAAGAATTAAATAAGAAATAATTTAAGAATTAAGGGCACCTCAAAAGTATAAACATATCTTGATTGTAAATATAGTGGATGAGAAAAACGGTTCGCACCTCTCCGCTCGTGGATTTAATAAATAAACAAAATAATATTTAGCATAAGTTTTCATAAGTAGTTACCGCGAAAGTGTAATCATTAGAATTGGGTAATGAATCGAAATGTTTAATGCTAGATTGCTATATGTATCAACTTTTATTTTCACAATTTGACAGGTGGACTGGCTACAACATTTAAATGATTATTTTTTATGAATCGAAAATAACGCGTTGAGCTGCTTTCGCGGTAACTACTCATGGAAATATGTCATCAGATCTATAATTTCTTGACTACGAAATATACTTCGTTCATTGAATTCTAGGCATCTTTATTATCATGTACTATAAAATATTCTAAATTCTACTTATATTTATGCTTTTAATACCCCTTGAATAGGCAATATCAAGACAAGACAATATTTAGTCAAATATCGCCTTGTCTTGTATTGTTGAAGCCCTAGTTGCTTATCAACAAGTTGATTGCAAGATGTTTTAATCATTATTAAATGTTCTTTAAGAAAATAAACACTGGCAAACATTCTTAGTGTATTAATCTGAATAAATCATCTTTAATCCTCCTGCACATTGTATCGCTAAATTAAAATCCTTCATTATATGATCAACTTTAATCTCTTAAATGAAAGCTTAGTAATACAGCTTTAATTTAAGAGATTACAGATTATTGCAGCACACATGGGTGCAGATTAACATTTGATCACATTGAAGTATCAGAGAATAATTGAATAATATCAATAATTGAATATGCAATATTTCGAGTGAAAAAAATCCACATCTTAAAAGTACAGTGCTACAACGTAACATTAATTGTCAGGTGTCAGAGACACCTTAGCACTGTGGCAAAATGCAGCAGCTACAGCGGCAACGGATTCTCAAAACGAAAGAGGAGCAAAAAAGCGCAAATTGGTAAACATGAAAATTCTTATGGCCAAAAAGAAAAGAAGAAGCTCGTGGCTCTTGGGCGCAGGCAATAAAAGCGGGCGGGTAAGGTGTAATTTGGGTTCGCTCGGGGCGAATGGTATACCAGTCCGCAGTTATCCGCAGTCAAAATCTTCCGAAAGCAATGTACTTCTCCGGTGCGCCGGTGCATACTCGCGCTCTACGAGAAACCAATAACCCAGGCAGCAGTAGCAGCAGCCACTTGACTCCGGCTTCCGAAATTCGAAGCGCTAGCTTCGTCGCTCTTCACCGACTATTGTCTACGAACGCTTCGCGCACTCGAGAGCGCGCCGTTCGTAGGTTTGTCGAGCTGCCCAGCGGTACGTCCTCGTGGAGGAACTCGAGACCTGTAACCGAGAAGCCGGAGTCAGAAAAAGGATAGGTCGAGAACGAGAAAAGCGGCAAAAGCTGCAGAAGAAAGGGGGCAAGATAAAGCGGACTTTGAAAAGTAATAGGAGCAAAAGTAGACCCCCCGTGAACGGAGCGAACGCATGCGCTGCACGGTAGCGGGCGCGACGAGCCGGAGTGTCCCGGGGCACGAGGAGACCACCGTGACACTTCCCCCCACCGAGATTTATCCCTTTCAAGAGTGCGTCGGCGACCACTAGCCGGAACGACACAAAACGCCGGGAGGAAAAAAGATAGAGGAGTCCCCGCGTGCAGGCTGTGGCCGCAGCGGCGCGCACCAGTCACCTTGCTTCCCTGCTTCATTCTTCTCCGGGCCAAGGCTCTCGTGGCCGGCTCTGCGGTGGCTAGAGAGGCGCAAATTTTGATTCTCCTCGGACCCAAAGAAACAGAAGAATGTCCCGAGAATAGAGCGAATAGTGGCCGCAGAACCGATGAAGAAGAAGAAGAGCCAAGAGGAGGAAGAGAATGGAGAGAAGGTACGGCGCGCATTGTGCGACGAGTCCTTGTCCTACCGGTGTTGCACACGGCTCTTCGGCCTTTGTCGCGCCTTTGTCGCGCCTTTGTCAATGGCGCTCCTCTCTCCGTCTCTCCTCAGCTATGAATTCGGTCCACTCGAGGCACTATACCACGAGTGCATTGTGCGATCGTCCTCGGAGGAGTGCGTCCAGGAAAAGCCGCATAATGTCGTGGCGACGTCTCGCGCCCCTCCCCCCGCGCGATTCAAGAGCTGTACCAAGGTGAGCGTGAAAAAGGGGATTTTCTCGGATATACCTGGCAGTAGCGCTTGTACTCGAGGCTGCCGCCGCACGCATTGCGGTTTAAACTGTTAGAGGATCATTTGGGAATTGCTGGTATACTAGGCGCCTCGCGCGTGTAAGAAACTCGAGTACTCGAGGCGTTGGCCCCGTGAGGGATCGCTTTAACGAGCTGCGTGCGTGCAAGGGATACCCATTGAACACAAGGAGCTCCTGCTGCTGCGGATCCCTTGGGGCGGAAAAACGATTTCGGAGGAGAGTCGAACGAGTGCAGTGTCGCCGGCGCGGTTTTGTACACTCGCTGCGCTCTAAGGCCTTCCTATTGTCGATGTACAAATGGGAGATGCTGTACACAGTATACGTGTCTGAAGTGCGGGGTAGGAAGACCTTTACACTCAAAACCTTTGCGCGAACAATAAAAGACTGCGAGATGCGCAGAGGCTTTATGTATCCACATGCGCGTGTTCCTCGGAGTAGTTTATAATGCAATCTTGCCCTTGGGGCATTGTCCCTGCGCGCGATGGATTTCTTTTTAACTTTCGGGGCTGTATTGCTCTTTTATGGGAGTTTCGCACTTGAGTAAATGGATTGTAAATAGTTTTCAAATTTTCTTCGTCAATTTTCTCTCGTTCTTTTTTACTAAGATAGAAAAATAGTGTTTTATACAAGAAGTGTTTTAGCAAATTATCATGTTCAAATTCTAAAACCAAGTCGTTATGTAAATACATATAAAATTAATTCCTTTTAACAAACAGCGTAATAGACTATTACTATAATTAAATCAATATTTATCAATACTGATCTTTAAAGTTTGCAAATTTTTCTAACTGGACTGATTCAACTGTAAATTTGAACAGGCCAAATAGTACTAAAAGTGTATCCCTTTTTCGTCATTGGTTTCTAAAGAATTGTGATTTTAATTCTTGTGATGGCTTTTTGAAATTTGTCAATAATCAATGAAAAAAGGATTTAGAAAACCTAAAGTGTTAACTTATAGTGCATAAATCAATTAAATTACAGTGAAACCTACTACATTTTCTCACGAAGAATTGTGTAATAAGGTCTGAAAATGTATTCTAACTAAACTTATAAACTGTGCAGTCTATCGGTACTTATAGCAATTTCGATTAATCCTCATATAAAACATTCGTAAAGTGCTGTCGGGTGCACGCAACTAGCTTGATTGACCCTCCGCATTTGATCGATTAGAAAATCACGTAAGAAGTCTGTTATAAATGAAGAGCTGTCTCGGAGTAGGGAATAAAAATCAAGCTCGGGTGAATTATAAGCGATCAAATGGTGCAACAAAGCGATCTGAAAAAGAAACGGGTCTGCGGCAGAGGAGAAGGAGAGGGAAGAAAGGCGAAAGACCCGAAAAGGACGTAAACACTTAAACGTTTTCTGCAGGCCGAGAAAAGAGCGCGAGAGAAAGATTGAGCATTGTGGGAGAGGTCAGCGGGAGCTGTCACTCAGGGAGTCGATGTCTAGCTACCCTTCTATTAGCCGCCTCTGCTCGTACCTCTTTTTTAATTGTGTTAAATCGACGGGCAATTTCGTCCAGGCGGCCAACGGAATTCGACGTTATGTGCGCGTCGGCGCACGGGGGCCCACGAAATCGACCGCCGCCGGGGACTGAGTCGGACTGAGAGAAGGAGAGGATTATCTGCACAACACGAGGATTTATCGGTCGCTCACTGATCATGGGACTCTGTGCGCTTCTCGCTCTACTCTTTTCTTATACCTACGTATAGTGTATAGTGTATAACTTCCACCCGCAGCGCCGAGTGCCGACCGAAATTTCTCCTACAGCCCTGTATTCCGCCGCCGCGATCTGTACGCAATATATAGGCAGAGGGAGGAGAATGGCTTAAGTGCAGCGCGCGGCTGCTGCGATTTTCGAGCAATGAGAAGAGATCGCTATAGCTTCCCAGAAACCGCCTAGACGGAATTGCTCTCTCGTAATATGGAAGTGCAAGATAAACGCTGCTAACCTATAGTTTCCTTTAACTAGATATATGCTGCTGCTGATGATTCTTTTCTTTTTCTAGATCTAACAAAAACATCCTAGCTGTTAGCGAAGCAGACTACTTAACTATTTTCAAATACACAGTTTGAAAAAATTCATCCTTTTCTTCTATCAATTACAGTGGTTAGAAATCATTACAAATTTTAGAGTCACTTTTACATGCAATAAAAACATGTACAAAAATTTTAAATTAGTACACTCTTTTTTAATTATTAGTAAAATTAATGAAATACTTGGTTTTGCATTAAACTAATAAATAGAGAGTATTATACGTATCATGATTTTTTATGAAAGATTTAAGTCATTTACTGGTACCTACAAATGAAGCAAATAAAATTTTTCTAAAGTTACGCCAAACTTTGGCTAAACATACGCAGCTTTTTCCGAAACCGGATGAAGTTTTTCGAAAGTTTCGTCAAACTTACATCAAACGTAGCCAATCTATTTGAACAAGTTTAGCCAAGTCTCATTGGCCAAATTTGGCATAAGTTTCGCCAAACTTAAACTTCAGCAAAACTTTATCTAAAAGTAAAATTTAGACGTGGGTGAATAGGCCTTATATGATGAGATATACCTGAAAAATGAGCAGTATATATATATATGTATGATTTTTTAATATTAAGCATATGGTCAATGTTAATGTTATAACATATTATGTTATATTTATAAGACTATGAAAATGAACTTATGAGAGAAATTTGTAAAATTATAATTATAAACAAGATTGCGTTGATGTAAATTTTCCGGACCATACGGAATTTGTTGTGTATATTGATGATTTATGGTGACGAATATTCAAATATGATAATTTGTGGCGTAATACGTTATTCGGTTAAATGTCAAGTCATGCCAAAATACTTGAACATTTATGTTTGTTAGAAATTGGGCTATATAAATAAAAATACTTATGTTTAGTGAAAGAAAAGCCTCATAATCACCCATAAAGAAATATACCAATGACGTGATAAAATGTTGAAATTCCTACACATTCTATATATATAAGTATATTTATTCTTACAATAGATAGTAATTTATTGTCTTCGTATATACGAACTATTCAACCGATTACGTTAAAATACAGAACTAGAAACATTAAGCAAGTCCTTCCAACTAATAAAGCTATAAAATCTTCGCACCTTCAACCAAAATAGACCGTAAGGTGTATAGGGTAGCAGCCCCCATAGTTCCAATAAGGGCGATCGTCTAACTTCTTGTGCTGTCTCAAGTGTGGACTTCCTAGTATAAAGGGTGAAGAGTGTTCGGCGCGCATCTCGCACACGCTCGCGTAAGCCAGGCGAACGATTTCGCGGGCTGATTGTAGTCGCGAGATTTACGAGTCTGCGGACATTATATATATATACATCTGCGTTGGGGCCCGAAGCACGGGGCGAGCTCGACTTATTATCTTTGTCTAGGCCCGAATTATACGCAGTCGGAATTATTGTCGGTGTGTGCGCTCGCGTACCTGCTTTTTAGAGAGTGAGAGAGAGAGAGAGAGAGAGACGTGCTCCCGTCGGGTCGTAAACACAGGGCGCCGCTCTTCTCTCCTTCTTCTCCAGCGCAGTTGTGCCACGGGAGCCGAAGACCAGCGGAGGATTCGGCTATTTTTTTTCCACGGGCCGGCACAGAGCGCGCAGTTATGGGATTCTCCGACTCTTTCTCTCACGCCCTCTCTTCTCGCGCGCGCGCTCCGATGCCGCTGCCGTATAGCTGCTGTTGCTGCTCCCAAGGAGCGAGGACCTTGACACGTCTCGGGCCTTCGCCGCCGCGCCAATAAAAATACCTAACTTCCGAGAGGAGAGGAGGCTTCGTTCGTCATAACGCGCTGCCAGAGAGACAGACAAGTCGTACCAATTAAAAGGAGAAAACGACATCGTAACCTCCTCCCGAGGCGTGTGTACGATCCTCGTTTTATTAACGTCATTCGCCCAGGAGCGGAGAGACTCTATACAGCAGTGTGCTCTGCACGTGTCGAAATATCGCGGCTCATCTGGACCCTATACTGTCTTCGATTCTATACCCAGCACTTTTCGTAAATAAATATAGTTTCAGGCAGTGGGACGTCTTCGGGAGCACTATTTCAGAATCAATATTTTCGCTACACGTGGCATTTACATAAATACACCTAGAGAACACACGCGCGTCAGCCGATTGCATGTCATTTCCTTAATGCCTACTTTTTGCTTCTTAGGCAACTGGCTATATTGACACTTTATCTTTTAATGACTGCTTTATACATGTGCTAGGGGGAAGGATAGAGAGTTAAGCTAGCCAGAAGAATACGCTATTGTGGAAGTTGAGGATACTCTTACAGTAGCTGTCTTCCAGCCCCTATTATTCACTCCTGATTCCGTGCGCTATGTTTACGGAAACAAATATTTGAAATCATGTTACGTCGAGTAGCTGTAACCTATTTAGGGTGTATAATTGTTTCTCTAACTATTAGCTTGTTTCAAACTGAATATTAATAATGCACAGATGTTTTTCTTTTATATTTTATTTTATATTTTATCAAATATAGTAATTATAATTAGTAACATTATTAACTATCATTAGAATATTTTTGCTTTTCTATAATCAATAAATGACCGGTATCACATTTCCTTCATTGATGCTTATATAAAGTTATATTGTATCAAAATTACTATATAGATGTAGAATTGAATTTATTGTTGGCCTCGATTCGGTAATATTATTAATACGTTAGTGTAAACCTATACATGCTTTCTAACTCGAGTGCGTGATTTATGCAAAACGAAAAAAAGGAAATGGACTAATTTTGTATTCTGCTTCCAATAAATAGTTAATACTAACATCGAAGTTTAAAGAAAATTTCATTAGATATAAATGATTTTCGTAACGAAAGGGGGAGAGCGGAGATATGTTGTATATGGCGAATATCTTTTAATGAAAACGTTGTAAAATTTTGCAAATCTTATAATTTACAAAGAACTTGAGCTGTCTAAATGTTTCAACTTAAACATATTTTTAAAATATAATTTTACAAGGTATTCATTAAAAAATATTAAATGTGTGTACAACTTTACCTTTGTACAATACAGCCCTGCTATCCCTTATATTAACTTAGAATTGTTTCAATATCCAGTAACTCCAACACTTGCCTTATGTTTGTGATCTTTTAACGTAACTTTTATGTAGGTAGATATACAAATTAATACTAATAGCGTTAAAAGTCAAATATATGTTTACTCAGTCTTTAGTAAGAATGAATAAAATCCTCTGCAATAAAATCGCCCAACTGCAGATTGGTGCAACACTTTATAATTCAAGTAAGCTTCTAATTATCGGCAATAAGTTTTACGACTACTGCTCGCTCTTGCTCGCGCCGCATTCCATCGCGGAGAATACGTTTTTTCTCAGACTCCGGCTCCTCCTCGACTTCCGAAATTTTTCGACATGCCTCGACCACCTCTCGCTCGCGCGCGCGTGCGATCACTCGCTGAACTCGTTGCGCATACCCATGTGCGCGTACCCACGAGCAAAGGCGTAAAAAAATCCCCGTGCAAGAGCGCCGCGCACAAGAAGATCCTGCGCCCCCCCCCCCCCCCCCCCAAAAAAGAGCACTAGCGCTCGCGCGCGCATATAGAATATAGGTGGGCGGAAGAGACTCGGAAGAAGAAGAAGACGAAGAGAGCCGAGTCCATGGGAACGAAGAGTCGAGCGCCGAGTGTACATGTGCACAGCCGCGGTAACATAAAGGAGGCGATCAGTCCGTGGAAAAAAGTAGCCAAGGAGGCGCTCTTTGCAGGAAGGCCAGGGGGGGAAAAAGGAGCCAGGGCGAGTTGGCCGCGAGCTAGCAGCGGGGGCCAAGCGAGCCGAGAGGAGTCATAACCCCACCGGGTAATTGGACGTTCCCACTTTTAATTGGCTACTCGACGGCCCGACCCCGGTTGTTAGGCGTTATATTGTGTTGCCTTGTATAAACGCTTTGCTGGAACTTGGACCAACTCGGACGAAATTTTGGTATCTTGCTCTCTTTCTCCCTGTCCCTGTCTCGCCACCTCCGCAAGCTTCGCGCGGATCCTCCCGTCTCTCCTCTCCTTCTCTCTCTTCCTCCCCCCCCCTTCCTCTATGTCTCTGCCTACCATATAATTGTTACGTTATTAAACAGCGCTTAAGAGAGCCGAACAATCCCGCACTCGGTTGCGCAGAAAGCTCGTCGCTGAAATTCCTTGGCTCCGTTCGCTCTCGGCTTCTCGTATATAGCGCCCGGGCGCGCGGCCTTCGACTGATCGTCGCTTTCGGTCCCCTTAATTAAGGGGGTGCTGATGCTGCTGCTCTCGATTCCCGAAACTCGATCCGTCTCGCGGAGGCTCGCCGTGCTCGCTGCTCGGCTCTGTCTCTGGCCCTGTCCCCTGCCGGCTCGAGAAGCCCTACTATATACATGTATAATATGCGCGCGCCCGGGAAAACGAACTTTTAATGCCGATTACTCGTTGCAAAGGTATACGCCGTAAACTGTTGGGTCTCGCTCGGGTCTAAACTTATTTAGGATAATCGACGCGCACGCGCCCATCATCTGCGGGGACAAAAAGCCGCTGCTGCTGCTGCTGTAGCTGCTGTTGTCGGCCGGCCAAAAAGTAGCTGGCCTCTTAATTACTGTCATTATTCATCTCTCGTCTTCATTACAGCGTGCGCGCGCGCGCGTGTGTGTGTATATACGCAGGCCCGAGATTTCATTTCGGCAAACGTGGACTACGCCCACTTCTCATTCCTCAAACTTTCCTTTCTCTCCTGCTAGAGGTCGTTTTGTATATATATGTGGATAGGCAAATGAGCTTCCTTCAATTGATTGATATTATAGGCGGAAGCATCGCGCACAAAAAGCCAGCGGCTACCTATCTCTATGCTCTAGACCGACGTTTATGTGTATACCGAGACGTTTATATTCGGGATTTTCAGGAATTTTAATTGATTCATATATTTCTTCGAAAAATGTATCTCCTACAGACCGATGAAATAAATAATTCTCGATGATTTCATATTTTATATTGATCGAATTGATTTTACCAATTATACTGGGCAAACATATGATACAACGAAAAATAGCAGGTATATAAAAGTGTCACAGACATATTTTATAGGCGATTAGTAATTCTTTTGGCTACTAAATATTGCTAATCATACGCGTGAATGATTGTTTATGGCACAAAAATGCTTATTTACAGGTTACGTCGTATATGCGTTCAAAATATTACAGTATTTTTTTAAAATTTATTAACTGGTAAATTCAATACTTGATTAATGTATCAATTATGTAAAATGAATTATACATAATAAATAGATCTCAATTGAGCAAAAAATATAATTTGATAAAATATTTAAATTTGCAAATTATTGCAATTATTTTCTTTATTACTGAAAATGAATTACAATTTATAATATAAATAATTGTAATATTTCTTATGCTAGTTTAATACAAATGTATTTACATTGACAAGATTTTTATACAAAGTGGAACTATTCAAAATAATTAATTAAAAAATATATTGAAGGTCCCTTCATGATTTCGTAGAACTTATTTAAAAATAATATATTAAAATAATTTTGATGTTTCAGGTATATTTATAAGATTTTAATAGTTGGTTAAAATGGCTTTCGGGTTTTTGTTAACTATAATTCTGTTATACCGAACTGCGAATATGATCGTAAAAATTATTTACAGCACGTTAAAAACGCAAACTTTTTATACATAATTCTGTTAATAAGCAGATAATATTGTCCAAATTTATTTGACGCGTAAAAATCTACGAATAACAAACTAATATAATTTAAAGCGCCATCGTGTTATAACAGCCTGGAAAAAAATTGTGGGAAAGCAGTGAATGTTGATCTGGCCCACCTGGAGACCATTATAGGCCCGCCTCCTCCTTCAATTCAAACTTTTCAATAAAAATGTAAATTTCAGCCGTATTATAAATGGTGAAAGAAACACAGTCATCGCGCTCGGTGAAGATGAAAAAATGCCGGCGCTTCTTTGCTTATATTGTGTAAGAATTTGTCATTGTTATGTACATGCTCGCGGAATGTATTATATACGATCTCCGGGCCATTTATTTGAATGATAGTCGGTCGTTTATTATGCGCGGAATCTATTAATTTTCAATCGGCGAATCATGAGGAGCGAGCGCGTAAAAGCAGTCATCAGACTCTGACTTTCTCACGCGCGCAGCATCCTTGCATATGTGCGGGACCGTGTAGTCCTTATACAGTCGGAGAATGACGAATCCGAAGGCTACACGGAGAGCCGGCGCTCTCATGAATGATTTCTCTTCGGCGAAAAGGATTCTCTGTCTCGTTCTCTCTATACAGGCAAAGGCGTGAGCGCGAGCGCGTCCGCTTAATATTATTCCCTTTGTGGCGGGAGCGCGGGCCGCGTAAAAGATACGACGCAAGCCCTCGCGACAATGTAGGTATAGGTATGTATAACGCGTGGCGGAAAATATACGGCGGATTAATTCGGAGGAGTTTTGTTTTGAGAGCGACTACTTGAGACGAAGCGGCGGCTCGGCTCTTGCCATGCTAATCCAGCAGTGTGCTCGCGCGCTCGCGGCAATTCATTTGGATCCGAGCGGCACTTGTTTCGGGCCCTTCCTTCCTACTGTGCCTCGCGCCTACACCTTTTTTCTCATTCTTCGCGGGCGATGCTTTGTGCCTTACGTACACGTGTGGTGTATAAAGTGATGATGGCTTTTCGAATCGGGGGACGGGGCGAACAAAGCCTTTGTGGCCTAACTATTGACGATCTGACGAAGCCGCGCGCGCCAGCGCTGAATTAATGCACGATCATTCATTTCTGAGCGATATTTTTTCTTCCGGCTCGCGCTCTTCTCTCTCGCAGGCTTGTATGCCGGCGCAGCCGCACGCGGCTTCTTGCTTCTTTATGTATATATAAGCTGTGTTTAGAGAGCCATTTCGCAATTACTAGCCTGAGTTATGGCAAAAATAAAACCGCAGAAAAATCTACAGTCGCAGAAACTTTTTCGCGACCGGACAGAGACGAGAGAGAGAGAGAGAGAGAGAGAGAGAGAGAGACTAACAAAAACGGATCTATAAAAGTCTCCCGCGAGTTCTTTGATTATGGTCGTAAATTAAGTATGCTTAAAGTAAATTAATCCCCATTAAAGTACCATATACTCAGCTTCTATGTGTGTTGTAAATAAGATTTCTATAATTAATTGTTATTGTTTTCATTATCTATTAATTCATAATTATAACGCATAACTTATTTTCGTAATTTCGAGCGTATTGTATGTATATAATCTTGATGAAATAATAATAATAACAACCACGGTAATTAATATTATTTATTTCAGATCACGAACTTACTTTAATATTTTTATAGTATTATATAAAAGTGATTCGCAGTATTGAATATCTATAAGATTTTTTGGGTGTAAAATTTTTATTTTATGACAAACTTCTGTTAAAACTTCTGCTATTAAATGTATGAAATACTTTTAGATTTGTTACTGTTTCTAAATGTTGATTGTGTACCTAAACGTATTTTCTTCATATTAATTTTTTTTTAATACTTATTATACGTCAAATAAAATAATTTTTACAATACAAAATTTGAAATTAATATTTTAAGTATAAAATAATATGATTTTTATATTTAAGGTGAAAAATCGGATGAAAAATACTAAATAAATTAAAGAATTTTGTTGTTTAATACTAGTAATAGATTTTTTCCGATTAATCGAAAATACTGTTGGAATTTACCGACAATATACCCACATACATACTTATGCATACATGCACAGAGGTATAGGTATGCCAATACCTGGTTTGCACCTTCATTTGACCTATTATCAGTTGAAGAGATACAGGACCTGCGAGGACGTATGAAGAGTCAGTCTGGAAAAAGCTATCAAAGACAACCATGATTAAGAGAAATTCAGTGTACTTATTATACTTTTACAATTATGAATTGTAACGTTAGTTTTATACTATATATTCATGTATATATTTTTTCGTTGCCTCCGTGTAAAAAAGTACTAACTCAGAATCTGCTTGAAAATATATTAACTCGCAAGCATCTTGGAAAAAGTATCATTTGGCAAGTCAAAAATTTTTAACCGTAAATTTTAAGTTTTCAGCAGTGTTGCAAGTTTACATTTGGATACAAAATTTTGGTTCGCCAAATGATACCTTTTCTAAACGGTTTCCAATTTGGTATCTTCACAAGCAGATTCTGAGTTGGTACCTTTTTACACGGAGGCGACGATTTACTGTATATTATAAATGTACGCGTACTTCTACTCGTGTATTACTTTTATATAAATATAATTTTAAATAAATAACCATCAAGTACTTTAAAAAATAAACAAGCCGTGTAAGGAGCTCGATTAAAGTTTATGAAATAGACAACTTTTTATCAACTTACAAACCCACTAGTGTAGTAATTATTCTGTAACAATAATTAATTTAATATTATTTTCTTACATTTTTTTCTCCTTAAAAATAGCATATTTTTAAAATGTTTCAGGGTTCTAATCTCGCAACTTAAAAGCTTTAAACAAATTTGGTACGCTTCTATTTAATTTAAATTAAAAAAGAGTTAGTAATGTCTCTAACAGCACCTCTGTTAACATTTATATAAAAGTAGACGCTTGAGCCATATTTTTTTGAATATTCTTTGAATATTCATTAACATTAAATTAAAAAGAATCGCTTGTTTTATTTATTTGTAATTTTATTTTATAATCTTTTTAAGAAAATACAGTGCAATTTAATTGAACAAAACGGACGTAAAAACACCATACAAGTCGTATCTTTCATTATATTGGTAATGATATCTCGGCATATACTTTTTGAATAATAATAATAATAAGTCATAATAGAACTATTACCAGTTTTCTATAGAAATTGGATTCCCGAGACAGTATTAAAACAAGGTTAGGATTATAGGGTACTAAAGGAACATAAAAAAATTTGACAAACTCAACTTCATGCACTAACTTTCTTCGATACTACAGCTGTCCAAAGTTTTTTTATCATGATTCTGGCAATATCGGACATTCGATAGTCTAGTCATATATAAAATCATTGGCAAAATTCAAGCAATTAGTATCTCTTGTACACTGCTGTACCACTCCTACTTCTAATTAATTTCCATGTAAGCTATAACAAAAGACGGGTATTTCGTGAACGAGGTATATCCTACAGCTATTTTGATGATTTTTCTAATAATCCTATATAATCACAATACTTATTCTATTTAAAATCTGTTTTGAAAAATTGGAATCGGGAGAGAGAAAAATTAACTTCAAAAGTCACCAGAGTTCCACTAGGCATTTAAAACCTTTTGTTTCGTACTTCTCAAGTACTCCCTATCGATTAATATAAGTCTCATATATGTTCACTCGGGGTTCAAACTGGACATAGATCTTTATCAAGCGTTTTTCTTTGTATTTAGGTTAAAAATAATTGAAAAAGAATTTTTTTCAACTCAGGCATGAAATAGGCCATTTTTCATGCCTAAAAGTAGCGTAGAAAATCGCGCATTCCGAGCGTGTTTGTAAAGAATGTAAAAAATATTCATTTAGCGAGAAAAATTACTACATTTTGCCTCGCATGTGCGGGGAAAAATGAGTTTTTTCCCCGCTTCTAAAAAATTGCGTAAAAATGTAAGAAATAAGCTCAGGACCCATTTTTTCAGGTTTAACATTTGTTCATGCGGGTAAGTGTGAATTTTGCTGCTAGTCACAAGTGCGCATGCGCGGGTTCGATTGAAATCGAAATAAGAAAAGGTGCAAATATTTTAACTGTACGATTAAAAGTGATAATTAACAATACAACAATTTTCAACTGCGTTGTCCACGACTCGAAATGCGCAATCACCTACCCAACTTTCATGCTTAAAAAAGGCCCTATCATGCCTTTGTTGAAAAAAATACGGTGTGTAACACGGGAAGAACAGCTATATTTCAGACACGGATGAAGTATTTTCAGCACTCATCTTTGTCTCCGGCGCCTTCGGCACCCTTGACTTCGACTCGTGCTGAATACCTCACCCTCGCTAGAAATAGCTCATTTTCTTCCCCAGTTGCACAATGTACTATTTGAAGACTTAATAATTAACTTATTTAAATTATAACTTCATTAATTTTTTTAACTGTGACGTCTATCTAATCTTTAAATATCCCTTTCATTATAAACTTTAAGATAAGTCAATAAAAAGAAAACTGCTGCCAATTTATTAGCACTTAGCGTCCTCAAACCTTATTAATTGTTTTAATATGAAATTAATTGTTCTATTTAATTCTGTACTGAAATGTCAAATCGAGTAGTCCATTCTTTTAAATGTCGAGATATTTTTTTTTTTTTTTTTTTTTAAATGGCATTTCGAACTCGAAAGTTCATCGCCTCATCTACGCAAGCCTTCCACGTTTCCCTATTTTGTGCCAACCCCATCCATTTCGCGCCTTCCCGCCCAATTTCAGTTATGTCTGATTTTACGTTATCCTCCCATCTGCGTCTAGGTCTACCAAGAGGTCGCGTTGCTTTCGGTTTTCCTTTCATTATGCGCGCTGCTGTACGATCATCGCCCATTCTTGCCACGTGCCCTGCCCATCTTAGTCTCCGTGATTTTATTATTCTGTTAATATTTGGTGACGCGTACAAATTATGTAGCTCGTCATTGTGTAGTTTCCTCCACTCCCCAGTTTCCTCATCTTTCTTTGGCCCGTATATTTTCCGCAGAACCTTATTTTCAAATACCCTAAAACGATTTTCTTCCGCTTTAGTGAGCGCCCAGGTTTCGCACCCATACAAGATTACCGGCATTATTATAGTCCTATATATCCTTATTTTGACATTTTTCGACAGTAGCTTTGACTTAAGTAATCTGTTCACAGCGTAGAAGCAGGCATTACCCGAATGAAGTCTCTTATTAATCTCGGCTTTAATTTCGTTTCGATCATTTATAGTTGTACCTAAATATCTGAATTCTCTAACCTTTTCAAAAGTGAAATTTCCGACTCTGAGATCCCCCTCTGCTTCACGAATGCCCAGTTTCTCCATGATCATATATTTCGTTTTCGATTCGCTCACTTCTAGCCCCGTGTTTTTAGCCGCATTTATAAGGATTTCCGCATTTCTCGCCACCGTTTCACCATTATCTCCCACTATATCCAAGTCATCCGCATAGCCTAAAATTTGCGTTGTTCCGTTGAGTGTTGCGCCTAGCTCGCTAGCCTGCATTTTTCTAACAACATGCTCTAGCGTCAGGTTAAAGAGTACCGTTGAAAGCCCGTCACCTTGCTTCAAACCGTCGCGTATCATGAACGATTCGGATACATTACCGCCTACTCGGACCTTTCCAGTGCTTCCGTTCAGACATATTTGAATTAATTTTACGAGTTTTTTTGGTACGCCAAGGAGCACTAGGATTTCATACATTTTGCTTCGTTTGACAGAGTCGTACGCTTTCTTAAAGTCCACAAATAGCTGGTGTATAGTTTCGCAATATTCCCACTTTTTCTCTAATAATTGTCTTATGGTAAACATTTGATCGCTCGTTGACCTGTTGCGCCGGAATCCACACTGATAATCTCCTATTATATCTTCCGCGAATGGTGTGAGTCTGGCCTGTATTACGTTTGACAGAACTTTGTAGCAGGTAGCTAAAAGTGAGATTCCCCGGTAGTTATTGCAGTCTGTTTTATCTCCCGTTTTGAAGATCGGTATGATGATGGATTCTTTCCAATTTTCTGGTATTGTTTCATTTCTCCAAATAGCACATACTAGATAAAAAATTTTAGATGTAAGCGCGGTGCCTCCATATTTAAGTAGTTCAGCTGGTATAGAATCGTTTCCTGCGGCCTTATTGTTTTTTAGCTTTTTGATCGCGGCCTCTACTTCTTTGTAGGTCGTTTCGTCCATATGGAGTTCAGCAGTGTGGATTTCGTCTCCCATTTCCTCGGAGTTTTCATGCACGTTTAATAACTTATCGAAATAATCTTTCCATAATTTCAATAGTTCATTTTCGCTTGTCACGAGGTTCCCGTCCTTATCCTTCATTAACTGCGATCTACTCTGAAAACCCTTCCTAATAGCGTTTATTCCTTTGTACATCTCGCGCGGGTTATTTTCCCTACTATTAGTTTCTATTTTTCTAATTTCATTTTTCTGGTACTCGCGCTTCTTGTTTCTGTAAATCACACGTACTTGCTTTCTTATTTCATGGTATTCTTCTACGGCCCTATCGCTTTCATTGTGTACACTATCTAATTTAGCCTTCTTGCGCCTTTCAAACCAGAGTTCGCACTCTTCGTCAAACCATGGTTTGCTCTTCGGCCTTTTTTTCTTACCCAGTACTTTGTTCGCGGCCCCTTTTATAGTTTTTTCGATAGCCCCCCACAACCTGTTCGGATCGTCATCTACTCCCGTCTGTTCATCCGTTTCCTCGAGCGCCTGAAATCGGTTGCTAACTTCTACTTGGTACTTGATTCGCTCTATCCCGCTTCGTAGTTTTCCAATATCAAAGGTTTCTACTTTGTTCGCTCGCTTACTATTTTGACCGGCTACTAATCTGGCTCTTAATTTGGCCACTACGAGATAATGATCTGAGTCGCAATCCGCCCCCCTATAGGTCCTTACGTCGAGTACATTCGTGTGGCGCCTCTTATCAATAAGAAAATGATCGATTTGATTGTGCGTGGCCCCATCCGGCGATGTCCACGTTGCCTTGTGTATATCCTTGTGCTTGAAGCACGTGGTCTTGACTATAAGATCTTTTGCGGCTGCGAAATTTATGACCATAATACCGTTATCATTGCTGGTTTCGTGCAGACTTTCTTTGCCTATGGTGGGCCTAAACATTTCCTCTCTCCCTATTTTAGCATTGAAATCCCCCACTACTATTTTGGTGTCGTAAGACGCGAATTGGTCGATTAATTGCTCTAAAGTTTCATAATAAAGATTTTTGACTTGTTCCTCTTTGTCCTCCGTGGGGCAGTGGACGTTAATAACCACGTAATTATACCACGCTCCGTCGATGATGATATACGAGAGTCGGTCATTCACGAAATTGCAACTTTTAACGGAATGTATGATGCTTTTGTTAACAAGAAATCCGGTGCCTAGAGAATGCCCGCTCGTGCCCCCATATAAAAAGGTGAAGTTACCGGATCCTAGCATCGCGTTATCTTTCCATCGGGTTTCTTGTATTGCTACCAAATCTAAATTGTACCTCTCAGTTTCATTTATGATTTCCCGGAACGCGCCTGCTCTGTGTAGACTGCGTACATTCCAGGTTCCTACCCTCAAGTTTCTTTTCGTTTTGGTTTGGTTTTGTTTTCTTTGAGCCATGATAGTAAGTTAAACCCGCGCGTTTTGGATCCTGTTCCGATCGCAGGTGAGTCCATCCGTCTAGGGGTGATAACCCTCATACCTCCCTAGAACTAAGTATGAGAGCTTTCTGACTTTGGCGAGGACACAGTCAACTCGTCGTCAGACACACTCGGTTTCATTCTCATATCCTAACGCCCCCCTGCAAGGCAGCGCGCCTTCGCTGGCTTCGTTGCCATGTAAGACCAGGTGGCGAATCATTCTACACATCCCCTCTCAGGGCAGTTGTCATCGCTCCCGCATCCTCCACGACAGCAGGATTTTTGGCCCATTTTTTGTTTGAAATGTGTGGTAAAAGAGATAGATTACAGAGTAAGGTAGAAGAAGAAAGTAAGATAGGAGATTTTGTATAGTGTTTGTAGTTGTTGCGGTGCTTGCGTAGTGTTTCTAGATGAATGCGTTCGCCAGTGCGGGCTCATCACACCCACGCCTGGGCCTATCGGCTGTCCGCGACTGCTTATTCGCTTTATTCGCAGCTAACCTCTTTCTCAGGGGTCGTTCCTCTATCCGCAACCTGAGGACGCGCTGTGTAGTGGTGATAGGCACCCACCCGTCCGCTCTGGACGACTACGCCCAGGACCCGCTTAGGGTAACGGCGTTGCAACAGTTAAATGTCGAGATATAAAAATTAAAATTTTTTAATTGCCATTCAAACCTATGTAAAAGTATATCATAAATTATAAAAAAATATTTAAATTGTATAAAAACTTAAACCGTTTTTCCATATCAAGTAACATTTTTTTCAATTGACAATATTAAAATTTGCAATACTATAATTGTTGGTTAAAATTTTTTTATATATATAAAAACTACATACTACTTTAACAAATAATTTTTTTGTTATTTTGTAATTTTGTTCGAGATTATGAACAACAAATTTATTCATTTAGAACAAAAATATCATACAAATGAAAAAACGTTATAAAACAAAAATGAATTGATGAATTTTGAAAATTCTTTTTGATTTCAAATCTTCATCAATAAACGGAAAAACATGATCTTGATTGGTAAAAAATTACCGCGGAATACCCAAGAAATAAGCGATCAAAAACTGTTTAAAGTAAACGTAACCTGAAATATCTCGAAAAATAATGTCCTTATGATCTCGGTAAATATCAGCCAAGAGATAACAAAAAGCTGCTCGGTAAATATCAGCCAAGAGATAACAAAAAGCTGCATTTCTGGAAATTTTAAGAAAGAATAGTGCTATTTTACTCAAGCTATCGTACTCTCTTAATTTGAAATAGTGAACTTTTCACTATTTTAGCTAGTGAAAATAATTCCACTGGCGAAACAGTGAAAATTTCACTATTTTGTCAGTGCAAACTGTATTTACTAGAACAATAGTGATTTTTCACTAGTTTGGTAGTTAATACATAAGTAGAAAAACCGGTAAAGTAGGGATTGAGTTGGGATTTCATAACCTAATTTCAGTTGACATTATTTTTATTATGTAGGTAGTAACAATATCATTAATTAATGAACGAATAAAAATGGTGCAAATAATCTCTTAATTATGATTCTAATCCTTATTTCCTTTGTAAGAATTTGACAAATGCCTAAAACTATTCATTTTTCATAATAAAATTATAATTAAATTCAACATTAATTTTTGTTGTAATGTGCAACTAAAGAATTTATTCAAGTATCAGAAGTACCTTCTTATCAATATATTTATATCAGTTATATGTAAATTATATAAAGCCAAATAATTCACGCGATAACATTTATCCCTAAGAGTTCGTAGGGCACAAAAAGAGAGTTGATATAAAATTTATATATAGATTTGATAAACTTAATAAACTTAATATCCTAAACTTGATAATAATTAATTAACTAGCCAGATTCTAATAGGTACTCCTATAGAGCATTTTTTAAAGCAACGAGAGTACGCATCAGCCTGATCGTAACCGTGAGAGATTGCCAGAATTTTGCAGCTGTTATGGTATTAGAATGCTCATTGGTATCAGTATCGCACTTGTATAAAATAAAGCACGACGAGTTTAGGCGTTCTGAATGGCGGAGAGAAATATTTGATATTTTGATATTTGATATATTTATTAGCCCGGGGACTGACTTTGTCCCATAAAATTCTCATGTAATACATTATACTAAATATAAAAGAGTGAGATAATTCAACTTGACAATAATTTAGCATATAATATGTAGCTATGTAAAATTATACAGCATACGTGAAACGAAGTATAAGACTAGAATAACAGTGATAAAGTGCTCGTATTATTGGTAATATAAAAATTTTAACTGTAATGCATAATATTCACACTTAAAACATAAAACTTAAAAATCTATCATCACAATTTATAATTTTGTGTATATAAAAGAAGCTGGGTACATACATCCATCGCGCAGGTCAAAGATCGGGGTCATTGGAGAAAAGGCGTTGCAATAGGCGAGATTTAAATGAAAGGAGGGTAGTTGTATTACGTGGGAGAGATGTAATGTTGTTTGGAAGGCTGTTCCAGAAATATAATGCTGCTAAGGAAAAGGAGTTGGCCATAAGAGAGGTTGTGTGTTGTCGTAAAAGGAAAGTTTGGGCAGGGAGCCGATCTGACCCTCGGCGTTTGTATAAAATTAGTGATCAGGTACTCAGGCCGTTCAGTTTTAAGCAGTGAAAATGTCAATGAACCTGGAAAGTACTCTCGGCGGGTCTTAACCTTGAGCCACCCTAGCCGTTTCCGGTAGGGGTAACATGATCTCTCCAAGCAATATTTCTAAACACAAATCTGATACACGCTTTTTGGGCTCGTTAGAGCTTAATATCGTATTCCTCGGTGATACCATGGTAAACATGGCAAGCGTAGTCAAAGTTAGGAAGTATAACTGATTGAACTAGGCATTTGCGAACAGAAAAAGAAAGTGCACGCTTGGGAGGTCTAACTTGATGTAACGTTCCAAACACTCACTGAGCCAGATCAGCCAGACCCCGAGATTCTTCACCTCTGACACGAAAGGTATATGAGAACCATTTAACATGACACAGGGTAGATGAACTAGATTGACAGTGGCCAGGTTCAGTATGCTACCGAGGAGCATTGCTTTTGTTTTGACTAGATTAAGGATAAGACATTATAGATAGCTGTAGCATCATCTGAGACTTTGGCGTGTCAACAAGTTCATACTGATAGCAACTCCAATAGATTTGCGTGTCATCGACATAGATTATGAATCTGGTGGAGGTCGTTGATAAAGATGGCAAATAACAGAGGACCGAGCACCGACCCTTGGGGTACCCGCGCGAAAGTGTGTATCCAATCTGATATGTTGTCACCCTCGTCAACGATGGTCTGGCATCTGTCGGCGAGGTAAGAAATGAACCAATTTATAGTATGATCAGCTATTTTAAATGATCGAAGTTTATGAATGACGATGTGATGAGGGACGCAGTCAAACGCTTTAGAAAAATCAAAAAGCACAGTAAATTCAGTATCATCCATACCTATTCTGATATCCTCGATTATATTTTGAGTACTATGCACAGAACGAAAACTTGCCTGGCGCAGATCAATGCGTTTATATGTTTCTAGATGGTTTTACAGTTACTTAGAGAGAAAGCGTTCTAGTACTTTAGAGCACTCAGCAAGTCTTGCGATGCGACGAAGATCAGATATGTCAGTCACAGTAGATGATTTAGGGATTGGAGTGATTAGTGTTTGCTTCCAAAGTGCAGAGAAAGATGCAGGTGTAATTGATGAATTGAAAATATTAGTTAATTGATCAAGAATAACGGGACATGAAGTGCGTAAGTAATTGATGGTAATGCCATCTAGACGTAAGTCTTTGATTTGGCCTCAGCAAACATCTCCATAACGTCGCTTGATTCTATGTTTGAAAATAAGAACAGTGGAATATTGTTTGAAGAGAGCGAGGGAGTTGATTGTGGTGGCGGGGGGATAAGGGATTGAGATGAGTTGGAAATGGATGTAAAATAACTGTTAATATGATTTGATTGAAAATGTGAGAATGGAGATACAGTAGGAGAGGAGACTAAACCTAGTATGTCAAGGGACTTGCAAAGATTATTGGTGCGCTGCGAGTTGGCTATTACATTGCTGAAGTACGTATCTTTAGAGCTACGTAGGCGGCTGAGCATCTGAGCGCGCAAAGCCCGATATTCATCCATTAGTGGACCGAATGTCACTATTGACCGATAGTTTACGGCGACTAGAGAGAATAACTGTGCGCAACGGTTCATGCTTCTCAAGAGAGCGGGTCATAGCCATACTAAGACACTCAACTTTGTTCTTAAAATTAAGTTTATCGGACATTTTAGGGAGGTTTGACTGAAGGTCATATAAGTATCGGGCCTTCTCGAATTTGCGAAATTGCGCCAATGCACTTCACGCGGGTTAAGTGGGGGCAACGAAAACGAAAGCTAAGATCTATCATATCATGTCCAACAGTTAACGGGGAGTCAGATTTAGTGTAACTTATTACAGCGTGTGAGGAATGGACGATGAGAAGGTCAAGCCACATGTATGTCTCATAACTCTGTATGCATTGAGAACATGATGAGTCGGTCCGGACGGGACTAGATAAAATAGAAACTATTTATGACAGAGCGCATGTATTGAGTTATGTTGCAATTGAAATCTCCTGTAATCACAACATTACTGTAAGATGGAAGAAAACCCGATGAAATGTTAAAAAATTCAGATAGTAAGGCAGGTTTGGATGTCCGATAAATAACAGCAAGAAGTAGTGTACGTTATTGCAGGAGACTTCAATTAATATAAACTCTGTGGGCTCATCATTAGGTGCGGATGTTCAATTCGATATGGTTATAATTTTATTTATGTAATCGTTGATTATCTTACAATTATTCAGTTTTGTTGTAGATACCTGCTGTAGTAAGGTGACATTTCTCGATAGACTGTTGTCGTCATATGCCTTTTTAAGATTTTGTCAGATATTCTTCGCGGATTCGACTTGGGTTATATAAATGTAGACGATAGAGTCCACGACGAAAATCAACCTTGCGCGTGGCTTCGATAACTTTTTTTCGTCAATAGATATAGCATTTACCGGAGCTTTGATCGTATCCCAGATTTCATCGATTTGCAAATATGTTTTCATGGCAATTAACCAGGTCTGATAGTTGTCTAGGCTGGTCAATCTTTTGATTGGTAGATATGAGTTAAACTTCTTGTGACTCACCCTCTTCGTCGGCTCTCCCATAGCACCGAACTACCTATGGTATCATACGTGAGGTATCATACGTATGATACTAGGTACGATACGTCTTCGGTTTCATACAAAATTCAGGTATCATACGTACTTAAACCATACATTAGTGTATTTTATATTTTTATATTGTATAATATATATTTGCTTTCTCAAAGAGAAAGCTTTGACGTAAAAGTTTTTTTTGTGTTTCTTCAACGTATAAATATATTCTATGCTTTGGGACATTTGTAATCAAAATACACTATTATTGAATGAATTGAATATCCGCATGGATGTGTGTTTTTTATAGTCATTTTTCAAAATCTAAATTTATTTTAATTTCGTATTTAAAAGAAATTGGCTTATTTTATCAGAAACAGATTTACATGTTAAATTTCATAAGAGCCTGATCTTGATAACAAAAGGCAATTTCTTTTATTTTTCTCTAGTAACTGAGTTGTAGTACCATTCTAAATCTTCTTTTATCTTAAAATATATATCTAGAACTATCATTAAAATTTTCTTTAACAAAATTGCTTGTGGTACTCAGCTTAACATTTCATCGGTGTTTAGGCAAAATTTTGGACCAATCAAAATCATCAAATTTAGTTATGCAAAAAATACGATCATATTCTACATCAAATTCTCTTTCTATAGAACACGAACTAAAGTACTTTATATTTTATAGTTCTCGAGATAAAAATAAATACATTTTGACAAAAATTAAAAAAAAAAACCGTTGCCAATTCATTGACATTTAGCTTCCTCAAACTTTAAAAAATTATCCAATATGAAATTATTTATTCTATTTAATACTGGCGTGAAAAATAAAACTGACAAATTTATTTTTTTTTAATATGTCGACATATATATATATATATATATATTTATATGTAGTAATTTAGTAATTTAAACTTATGCAAAAATATAGCATAAATTATGAAGAAGGATTGTTGTTCAAAATATTCTTTAATATATATATATATATATATATATATATATATATATATATATATATATATATATATATATATATATATATATATATATATATATATATATATATATATATATATATAATTTAATAGAGTTAATATTTGGATTCATGGTTAAAATGAGTTTGAACAAACTATTTTGAATAATTAACTCGAATTATTACACTTAATGAACATTTTTAAGATTTTCTTAATTACATATTATTATCTTATCTTAAATTTATGTGTGAAAATGGTATGTATTATATATATATATATATATATATATATATATATATATATATATATATATATATATATATATATATATATATATATATATAATACATACCATTTTCACACATAAATTTAAGATAAGATAATAATATGTAATTAAGAAAATCTTAAAAATGTTCATTAAGTGTAATAATTCGAGTTAATTATTCAAAATAGTTTGTTCAAACTCATTTTAACCATGAATCCAAATATTAACTCTATTAAATTTTATTTCTAACAAATTGTATTGAAACATAAAAAATATATTGATTAACTAAAGAATGCTCTACAGTCTTCTTTTATTTTCAAACCATTCAATACAAAATTATTTTACAACGTATGGGAGTAAAAGCATATTTTTGTAATAAAAACAAGAAACAAAATTTGTTTTAAAAAACTCAAGAAAATTTTTCAACTATAAATACTCCTATACCAAAGTATAGCATTTAAAAAGCAACTTTAAAATTTTTACATATCAAGTTACATTTTTTTCCAATTGACAATAATAAATTTTGCAACGCTATAATTGTTGCTTAAACTAAATTTATGAATATTGTAAATGTATTCTACTTTAAAAATAAATTGTTTTCGTAATTTTGTTCGAGTTTATGAACAACGGATTCATTTATTACAAAAATATCATAAAAATGTAAAAGCGGTATAAAACAGAAACAAATCGATCAATCATAAATTTTTTATTTAAAATCTTCATAAAAAAATAAAAATAGAGCTTTGACTGGACAAAAATTAATGCATAATACTCAAGAAAAAAGCTATTACAATTCTTTTGAAAAAGGAAAATGAATATCATAAATATATAAGTTATAAAACAAAAACGACTCGATAAATCTTAAAAAAAATTTTTGATTTCAAATCTTTATCAAAGAACGTATAAAATGAGCTTTGTTTGGCCAAACATTACTGCGTAATGCGCAAGAAATATACTATCAAAAAATTTTTGAAAAAGAAAATGTATAAAATTAAAAAAATATTATAACAAAAACGATTTGATGAATTTTGAAAATTTATTTTTAATTTCAATTCTTGATCGAAAGACGAAAAAAATTAGCGTTCATTGGTAAAGAATTAGCGTGTAATACCAAAGAAATAAGCAATCAAAAATTTTTTTATAAAAAAAATAACCCAAATATCTCGAAAAATAAAAGTTTTGATGATCTGAGCAAAGAACTTAGTCGAGAGATAGTAAAAAAATATCTTTTTGGAAGTTTTTAGATGGAATAATGCCGTTTTGCTCTAGTTATCGTTTGCCATAGAAAATCAATTTTTTTTACAAAATTTTTTATCACATGTTTCAGAGAAAACGTAGTTCAAACAAAAAATGACGTTTCCGTGTATAACAAAAGAAAGGAAACACCTTATGTGGAATTACGGGTGGTAAATAATAGGTAATTTTATGCTCTCTTAAACGCATTTTCACTAGATCGATGATATTATTTCTAGCGTACCATAAAATTATTATTGTGCCCCTTTAGTTTAAAAGAAACAAACAAAATGAGTTCTGAAGCATTAAATGTTACCGTGGATTACTCGAGATATGGATGTATAAATACATACACACATTCACACACACACGCACACGCACGCGCACGTACACTCATACACACACGCACACGCATACTCACACGCTCACGCACATGCACAAGCCACGAACACGCACACGTACACACACATACACACACACACAGACACACACACATATCCGTACGGATATGTTCTAAAAATAGTCTATTTTGATTCCTTATATCTCAAAACATGTTTCTAACATGTTTTTAGCAACATTTTTTATTTTACTATCACAAAGCTTCTTGTTTGAGGCAGCAAAAATGCACGTAATCAAGTTTTTCAGGTTGACAACAAATCCTGAACCAATAAAGGTATAGGGGTTTAAAACATTTTTACATATTTTGGGTATGTAATACATCATTGTATTAAAGTTTCAGGGTAATTACATTTTTTACTTGCTCACTTGATGTGGAATTATCTATATATACTTAAATTGTACAAAATGCGAGAGACGAAAATTGTTTTTCGGAATCGCACATTTACTCACAACGGCGTGCGAACAATGAGTGTTAGAGACGCAGAAGCAGTTTATCATACCGATGCTAGTTGCGAAGCTACAACTCTAGCAATGTATTATTAAATATTTATTGGCATTTTTTTTGATTTATCATGTCATGAGTATTTTAACGGATCACATAGAAATTATGAGAGTATTAAGTCACAAAACAGCTACTACATTGTACCTAGATTATTATAATGCCAGGTACTGAAAGGTTTGGAAATATTTGTGTACTACTAAATAAAAGAGTTGTCTAACAATTTCTTTACCGGTGAGAAAGCTGAAAATCCAGTTTCATTTCATAAATTTAAACATGAAAGTGCATTCATATACCTCGAACTAGGAAAGTCAGATATATCCAGGCATGAATTTCTATATGCAAAAAATTGGATTCTCAATATTTTCCATAAGTTAAGAGGAGTGTTAAATTTCATAAATTTAAATATGAGAATATGTAAATCCATACCATGAATTAGAGTTAAAGTTTGAATTTGACATTGAATTAGAGTATAGTCAGATACGTCCAGATATAATGCATTTCAATTTATAAAATAATTAAATTGGTTTTAGATTGTAATCGCTTTCTTTTTATTCCGAAATATAATTATAAGGTTTATAAATCATATTGCTTAATAAGTAGAAATATATATATTTTTTCTGTACATAACTTTTAAAAACTCAAACTTAATGAAGAAGAGTATTTTTTAAACAATATCAAGTATTATTGCTTATATAATTGTACTTATTTTCTATAGTAAAATAATTTAGAGATACTAATGATATTTTAATTTGAAAATTCTGTAATTTGATAATACTGTAATTGAAAATTCAAACATGGTTGAATATTATGTTTCATTATAATTTAGAAACTCTGAGCTTCACGTAAGTTTAGAAAAAAGTCCATAAATAAACATTCAATTTTACTGTCGTTTCAACCGATTCAAATGTATTGAACATATCGAATGTAACAAAAGTAGAAAATGTAAAATTAGTCGATGATATTTCCCATACACCAGTTGGAAATACAGCACCCAACGCGAAGCCCATTAAGAATGCAAATTGAGCGATATGAGAATGCGGAGAACACACGGATTTACAAAAATAGCAGATACGCAGCTCAGCATATCGACTCGTACATATATTTTACGATCGCTCCTCGCTGCGCCTCCGCGTATCCGCGCAGGATTTTCATATTTCGCCTATCGATGAAACGTGCGTCATAAACGCGCACGCGGAAAGATTACGCGCTTTTATGTGAATCGCAGGGGCAGGCGTGAGAATTAAAACCGCGCACGTGACGCGGTCGCGTATAAGCGTGATATCGCACTGCTGCAGTGGCACAGAACGCGACGAAAATCGCTCTCAGAATCGCTCGGAAATTGAATGCCGTGAGTGTATAGGAGCTGCCGCGAGCGAGCGAGAGCTGAGCAGCCTATGGGTCGTCTTTAAAAACACATAAATTAGAGGCAAACGGCTGCGCGCGAGCGTCATGAGCGGTAAATTATGGATCGGTGCGAGCGAGAGAGAGAGAAGGAGAGAAAGAGAAGAAGAGTGCCTTTTTAATGTTCGAGCGCCGCCTCCACTCTTTCTCGCTTCTCTCGCCGGACTTCCATAATCTTGCGCCGATGTCGCGCGCGATCTCTCGCAGCTCTGACGACGACGACGACTACTACTTCTTCTGCACGAGAAGGCGATATGCAATTTTAGTGTTGGCCGATGGGCGACACGCTTTTTCGATCGCTACTCCCTGATGCTAACGGCAGCTGCTGCGAAGCAGCAGCAGTCGAGCCACTTACCTTTATTTATACGACAGTTTTCGTGTGCTTTGCAAAAACCAGCGCGCGATATCTTGCGTGTCTCCGGGACTTTGGATTTTTTCACGATTCTCCAGCGGGTTTTTGTTCTTTCTTCTGCGTTTTTTTTGGTGGGGATGTTTTTCGTCGAGGCTATATTTTTCGCGATTTTTTGTCGATGCCATAATTCAGCGTTAATTGAGAACTGTTTATTTTTCTATAAGGTAGATCGCTGTTATTTATTGCTACGCGGACTATCGCTAATTCATGCGATGAATTTATTAATTGTTTGCGCTCTACACTCACTAATAATAACACTATATATATATTGTACATTTACTATTATGTAGCTATTTGGAGTAGTAAGATGATATTTGTATTTGTAAAATAATACTGATAGATAGGAAAATGAGTTCATTGTCAATGAATAGTGCATAGGTGATTAAAATACCAAAATTAGATTATTTTGTAAACGTGTCACAATTTTATACGGTGTGATTCTACTGTATAAACTATTCAATCCGAAGTTTAACTGAAATTATTCTTTTATTAAAATATAGTGTAACATATTAAAAAGTTATACTCAAGTAAGTTGAATCGGTTCTGAATTTAAATGGATTTTAGTGGTTAATCTTGTATATCCAATCAGTAAAATCTATACATGCGCATTTTTACAAAATGTAATCTCGAAAATTATTCCGGTTTTGATTTTCCCTATTAATGTAAAACTTAAATCTGGCTAAATAAACTCTTTTATTCCTTTTTATAGACATTCAATGTGCTTAAATTTATACAATAGATTACCATTGAATCCGATCGATTGGCAACTTCTGTAATAAGAAATCGAAGACGTAAAATTTTGAAAGCTTTAAAAATGAAAATATCGTGCCTAACCCTGAAATTAGCATAAGTATGCGAGAATTTATATGTGAAAAAGGACGAGTTCGCTTCGACGATATACGCAAGCTCGCGTAATAAAGGGATTTAAAGCAGGCAGTGACAGTCACCATAAGTACAAGAATACAGAATTGACGCGCAAGCCTCGCGGGTAACACTATATAGCTTGTTGTTGCTTCTCCATTCAGTATCGCACACCGCAGCATCTCGTGGGCTGCACACATACACGCGAGAAATCGTCCGCTCGCGGCTTCGACAGTGTCTAATACCCAATTACCTGCGAGCAGCCTGCGCAGTCAGAGGTATAATGCTTTACGATACTCTCGCGCTAAAACCAAAGTCTCTCTCACTCTCTCTCTCTCACTCTCTCTCTCTCTCTCTCTCTCTCTCTCTCTCTCTCTCGCGCCTGCATTATAAGTATGTGGGTTAAAGGCTATAATGCAATATGCGTGCTCGCCAACTCAGCGCGAGGCTAAAGTCAGGCGGCTCACTCATGCGCACACGCTCTTTCTCTCTCTCTCTCTCTCTCTCTCCCTCTGTCTTTCTCTATACGTATATTATTGGCCGGGCATGGCAGGCGGCACAATATAAATATACCAGGCTTTATTACGCGTCGTAAATTATGGGGCGCATTATTTTCCATAGATCGGACATTTTTATCCTAGGCCGAGATGCCGAGCCGCGAATATATACGATCGCACCGCGCGGCGCGGCGTAGCGCTCGTTATACGAGTTACACGTGAGAACATCTGCGCCCGTTTCTTCTTCTGTTCTGCGCAGCTAACCGCACATAGGATTTTGCAGGCCTATACACTCACCTCTACGAGCTGTTCAGTGATATTCTTTCGATTTTCCAACTGCAAGTTGTGGTTATGTATTTGGATTTGATGGTCTTTGCAATGGAGTTACGAATTCAAGTAAATTTTATGTATTGAGTAAATATTTGCTTTAAAATAAAGAAAGAAAATTAATTGTAAGTTAGTGAAACACTTTCAATAATGATGCATCACTATTGTGTTTTTAAAATGAGAGATATAAGTTTTCGTTTTTTAGTTAAGTTTATTTTTTATTTATTTACTTAAACCTTTAATGACTTATAAAGTAATAGTTCTCTTATCTTTTTATGCTTATCAGTATAGTTCTCATTTTATTTTTTAAATTGTTATTTATATCTATTACGAACAATGTCTGGAGCAATGTACGCTATATCTTGTAAAACTATCGGCTACATTATAAGGTAGATTATTTAATCATAACTTGGCATTTTCTGAAGTAGGGTGAGTTTGACCTTACTATGTTATTTATGATAGCAATAAAAGTCATTTTGTAATTATTTTTGATTTTGATAAAAGTCCTCACACTGGTTCAATACTGAAATATTTATAACAAACAAAAAATTTTAATGAACAAGAAAAACCCATGATTTATATGCACATAAAATAACATAAGCATTTATTTTGTTAGGCTGTAGAACTCGGAAACTTGAATTTAAAACATTTATTTATTTACTTATATTTTATAATTGTTTCGTATTTACATCTAGATATTTTCGAGTAAATATTGATTACCAATTTTAAAGTTATTTAGTTATTAGGTATAATTCTTCTTCCGTTTCCGTTTGTATAATTTAAATTATTTATAAAAAGAAACGAAAAGGGAAATTTAAAGTAATCATGAGTTGTAGTAGTATTAATTGGAGTGAAATATTTCTTGTACAATGCGACCTTCAATATTTTTAGTGTTATAACTTATATTGTTTAAAATTACTCTACTTTGGCTAGATAATAATATATATTAATATAATGCAGTATTAAATGTATAATTTTTAGAATATTATCCATAATACTTTGGTAAATTGAGTATTAATAAGCATGGGTTAGCATTTGTTTAAGTTAGTCTGTTGACACCTTCTCCAGTCATACATGCTCACCAAGCTCGCAACAGCAAAGAGTTAAATATTTCTTCTTTAGAAATTTCTCAACAAAATACCCGATAATACTCAGTGGAATACAGCGCAATATCTTAGCCCGGGAATAAAAGCCTGTATCAGAATTGCAAAAGAAAGTGCGTAAAAGGTCGTGTCGGAGCAGTCGTTAATCGAGGGGCATTCGCTTTGGCGCGCAAGGGAAGCCAAAGAAAATAGCAGAAGAAGAAACAGCTTTCCGCAAAAAGCTGCACGAGCATTGTAGAGCTGTTGTCGCGCGTTTGCACTGCTCACGTACCTATAGGTATCCCGGCTAAAGGAGGCCCTGATTTATACGAAATTACGTTAGTCGGCCGGCCAAGTCGCCGGAGAGCTCGAGCCTTAGGTTACCTAATTGAGAAACGCAATGCTCGCTGAGTTATCGCCATCGGGCTGCGCGCGGGACTGCAGCTTTTATACGCAACGACGAACTCTCGTCGCTCGCGCGAATATAGTTTTACGGCTCTGTGAAAAGGAGCGACATCCTCCTTTGGCGCGTCGCGCGATCCTTTGCCGTTGTCCCACTGCGTCGCCGCAGCTCGCTCTTTCTCTCCTGCGCATGCATATGCTCGCTCGCTTGCTCGCCTCTTTCTCGAGGACTCGGGCGCGCGTCATGTGCAGTGTGTGTGTGTGTGTGCTGCAGCGCGCGACCACACGCGTCGACAAGTAGATAAACTGATTGAAATACGACCTGCCTTCTCTCTTTCTCGCTCTTTCTCGTGGTAGCGCGCATGCGGCCACACCAGCCGCGCCGCGCAGTTAGCTGCGGCGTGTTGCGCTCCGCGCGCGGCTCCCTCCTCGCCTTTTGGAATTGCGCGCGAGCAAGCTCTCAACCCCCGGATCGCGCCGACTGCCACACTCTGCGCGGAACACTACTTTACACGTTAATCCCTTTACCAAAACCTTCGGCCGTTAAGATTACGCGCGCGTATTTATTCCTGCTTTTCGCTGGCTTTTTCCCTGCGGCCAGCGAGAGACTCGAGCTCGCTATCGTGACCGCAACGCGAGGCTACACGCTGCATAGAAGTCTTTTTTTCTGCGCTTGTATAAGCTTTATGCGTATCTGTTTGTGCAGACAGTGTTTTCGGAATTAACGTTTTGAGCTGCAGTTTTGTGTACTTTTTAATGACTAATGCTTGTGTAAGTTCTGCTTTTAAGGAGGGATTAATAGCTCTTGTTCGTCTTATCAGTAGTGAATAAATTTAATTAAGCATGTTATGTTCATTGCCATGTCTATACTACCCCTTCACTACGATAGCAGAATATGTCAAAATATATATTAATATATTTTTAATTAATTTAAATATTATTATGAGTATAATATTCTATGAACCATAAAACAATATACGATTGTTACATATTTTTAAATCATGATCGTCGCATGCATAGAACTAACAAGGAGAACACCAACCCTGCGGAACTTGGATTTTGATGAGGCTTTGGGAGGTGGATTCTGATACCTGTAAATGACGCCTAGCGCCCGTAGTTCGTTCTAATGGGCCCTTATATTCGAGATATATCTTATTCTATTCCGAATATGCGTTATTTTAGTCCAAAAAGGTACCTTATATAGTCATTATAAATAGGCATGCGTAAATAGTAGAAAAAATGGCCCCAGAAGATAATGAAAGTAGGCGGAAAGAGCTTCAATTTACAGCCTATAACGTTAAAAAATATTAATCTGGATCGAAGTTATTAATAATAAAAGATGGTGACTATAAATACATGAAAAATCGACGTAATTAAAACGGTTTAATTTCTTCAAATGTTCATGCATTTTAGTCAATATGTTCAATTGTTAATAATATTGGCTTAGATTAATATTTTTAAACGTTACAGGTCTGTAATTAAAGCTCTTTCCGCCTAATATTATTATCTATAGGGTCGTTTTTTAGTGTTAATACATGCATAATGATAATTACTAGAAGAGCTACCTTTTTTCACTAAAATAAAGTATATTCGGAGTAAAATAGCTTCTATCTCGAATGCAAATGCCCATCAGAATACACTACGTGTGCTAGGCTTCATTTTGAAGTACAAGAAAGCACCTCCTAAAGCCTCATCAAAAGTCGAGTTCCGCAGGGTTGATGTTCTTCTTGTAAATCGATATGGAATGATCCCTTTTACTTTTTACATTTATGACTAAAATTTATCATCGACATATTGCACCTCCAAAAGAAGACTATGATAACTAAACAAAATTAATATTCTACTTTATAGTTATAAATTACTCCAACTACTATTTAATATATCATGAGTGATAAATAATTATAAATGTTTACAACATTTTTAAAATGGTATTCCCTGGTGAAATATAATCTAGAACTATATAGATCTGTATAGTTTCCCATGGCAAATAATCGAGAGTCTCTATAAATCTGGATAATTTTCTACCAGGGATTTATGCCGATATATAACGAATTGAGAACTTACATATATATGAGCATAAATCTGCTCAGAGAAGATTTTAAACTTCAAACTCGACCTTATTTCAATTCCCGATCAATCAGATGTGGTCGATATCGTCTCCGTAAACTACCGAATTGTTGTATTTACATTTATTTGACCATTGTTATGATTACCGATTCGTAACTTGCCATCGCAAAGAATCAAGATGTTCTGGATTATTGCAAATGGTATTATTTCGTATTTTTCTTTCGCGAAAACATACATATTTAATGCATAATAAATTTCTTTGTCTCTTAGAGGTATAGTGTTCACAATACGTTACTATATTTATTAATCCATATAAGATGAGCCACGATTAAAGCTTCCACAGGACTCTTGAAAAAGTCGATATTGTTTCGTCGTGTCTTGAATACCAAGACAATATCAAGACACCATACATAAAAACTTTTCGAGACAAGACCAAGACTTGACATACCAATAATAAGGTATTGGCAATATATTTTGTATAATCAAGATGTTGCAAGATTTTTTATTTTGTTTCTCCGAAAAAATTTGTCTTGATCAGTATTTAAAGGGACATTATTCTATTTTCTGGACCGATATTCAGATAACTTTTTATAATTAAATAATCATTGGATGTTTTCAAGTTTTTTAATATCTATTTAAGTACTCTTAAACTACAACAAACTTTTAAAATTTATTTTTTTCGTCCTTTTATGTAAATATCTGCAGGCGAAGGTGATGCCTTCAAATATAGATGTCTTGCTGGCGAACGTGATAGCACTCGATTAGATTGTCTGAATTGAAAAAGAACAAACAAATGTTTAATTTGCATGAGTACATGTAGGGAAAATGTGCCTGTATCGGATACCTAAGCTTTAGCGTATGCAGAAATTTTGTGAAGCAAAAGTAATCGGACAAATTTTTCTTTAGCTAGCTTTCACCAATATCTAATAGTATACAAAAGTTTAATGCATTTTACGGATCATAGTGAATATAATAAAATTTAGAAAAAATACTAACATTTTTATGGTTTTAAAAATAGTTGCCTAATAACGGACACGAGTTTTCTACATCTAATTAATTTTCTGAGATTGCTTAATTAAATTAAGTCTATGCATATTATTAGATATTAGTAACAAATGTTACTAATAAACATGTTAACTTTGCAAAGTGTTTACGTATACGATGGCTTAGGTGTCCAGTGTAGGTACATTTCAAATCTGAATTATGAGTTTTAATGAAAAACGACTGATGATCATTTATAGTAGTCATTAAAAATATCGAGACCGCGTGCATGAACATCGTTTTTGACAAAGCTTGGAATACTTATGCGGTAGTGTTACCCAACTAACGGATCATCTTAAATGTCAACTGTCTGGTATTAAGAGGTTTCAAGCTATAGGTACATTTCCTCTATCTGATGAATAAAAATATTTAAAACTGCGGTCTTTTAGACACATTTCAAGTCAAAAGACGAAGTTTCTACAAAAAAAAATCTTTTTTATTTAATCGACTTAGAAAAGTGGAAAATTGTTGGTATATGACCATGACCCTAGTTTATCAGATAGCCACTAATGTGTAACATATTAAAATTTTAGACTGATTGGTAGATTAGTTTTACCTGTATCACGTTCACCATACAAAAAAGAGATTGCTTTGAGTAAAACGCGTTTAAGACCAATATTTTTTGAGTCAACACCAAGACAATATATCAAGACGAGACAATATTTTTGATGACGATAATTAGATAATAAAAGGACAAGATTAATATGGTCAATACTTTTGGAGAACAATACAATATTGAATAAAATATCGACTTGTTTTATTTATTTTGTTTTATTTAGTCATAATATTAATTGATTACTAACTTATTAGTATTAAAATTAATATAACAGTATTAAAAATTATCTTTTAAATTTTCAAGGTATTTAAAGGTTTTGAAATATTTAATTACATTGAATTGACTAAATGCATATAAGTGAATATAAAACACTCCTAAAACTTCCAAGCTACATAAATAATCAAAACTGCCTTTTGGCATTAAAGTCGCGATAAAAGCATCCCTCGCCAAGCAACAGAGGCGGATCCCGAAAGATGTAATTCGTGTGGCGGACATTAAAGGGACACAGAGTGTCGCGCGCGCGCGTGCTCGCAGCGATCGCCGTGCGACCCGAGCGCGTGCAGTTCTTCGTCCGAGTGCATTAGTCGTTGCAGCAGCGCGGCCTCTCCGAAGGAAGTTGCAGCGCGCAGCCACGACTATAGCCGCGCACTTCTCTCTCTCCCTCTCTCTCTCTCTCTCTCTTTCCCTCTCTGCGCGGATGTTTTATAGCGCGGCGCGGCTATGTTTTACGCTGACAGTGTCGAGAGTCGCACGCTTCTCTAGTTAGACTCGCTCGTATAAGTGTCTTCCGCTACATTTCGACCTCCGATTATCTTCCGAAGAGCATGAGGCACCTCTTTCCTCGCTCTCGCCTCTTCTTTTCTCGGCTGCTTTTTTCCTATACGGTGCAGCGCCTCCCTTTTTCTCTCGGAGGTAGTGAAATATTCGGAAAGATAAAATCGCATAAAAGTAAAATTCGGAAAGATATTTTATGGAAAATGGAGAGTTCTAAAAAGTTAAATTTGGAAAGAAAATAATGCGGAAGATATTAGTATTGAATATAGAAATATTGAAAGACTAAAATATAGAAAAAAAGAAATTCGTAAGGGTGAAAATATGGAAAATAATAATTCGTAGAGCCAAAATATTGATAATTAATAATTTTATAGATTAAAATATTGAAAATTGTTAGTTTGCTTCTTTTTTTAAATCTACGGGTATCACTGCCCTTACTAAGATAGCGTGTTGCATATCAAAATTTCAATAATTTAATCTATAAAATTATTGATTTTCAATATTCTGGCTCTACGAATTTTTATTTTTCATATTCTTACCCTTACGAATTTGTTTTCTATATTTTATTCTTCCAATATTTCTATATTCAATACAATATTTTCCGATTTTTTTTCTTTCCAAATTTAACATCAGAATTTTTCATTTTCCATATAATATCTTTCCGAATATTTAACTACCCCCTTTCTCTCCCCCTTCTCTCTCTCTCTCTCTCTTTCTCTCTCTCTCTCTCTATTTCTTCGTCGTATTCTCTCCTTTTCGTCCGATATGCTCTTTCGGGCTATTTAATTGATGATTCATGCCGCGCTCGCTCTTTTTCTACTCTTCATACTAACTACATTGTAAACATATTCTTCACGCTGTCTAGATCCTATTTTATAGCATTAGAGCCTAATGAATAACGTGGACGTTATTTGTGTTGGTTTTTATGAAGAACTATGATGCGCGAATAAATTCAACTATTTGAATGATAAAAAGCCCCATCAACCACTTTATTATGCCACTTAATTATTTGTTATACATATTTTATATAACAAAATTTCTCAAGAAATTGGAGGAATTTCAGCAGGCTGTGTTTTTTATTAACTGTTGCAAATGTGAGTCGGTACAGTATTAAATAATGTTAATGTCTAGAATTTGACTTAAAGTAAGCAGTAGTAATATTACATTCGTGTGACAGTACGGTTATTGTTTGTACGATATTACATTGTCATTGATTTTAAAGATCACTAAAACGTCTTTATTGATCATATATAATTCTTATAATGAACTTGTAAATTAAATTATTATTCTACATATTACAAACGTTCATTTTTTAAGTATAGGTTTGACGAATCACCGTCTATATCTACTTAACTTTATGAAATAATATATTAATTTTTCAAATTCTGATAAATATAAATGAATTTATGATAGTATGATATAATGTATTCCTTTAATTTCAAAACGGAATTCGTTTTTTCTGCTTTGGATTCTCCATTAAACGTTTTTCTAATTATAATATCCAGTGAAGGGCATATATTACTAAACCTGATAAATGCGGGTTAACTGTGCTTTATGCACACTAAACGAAAGGTAACTAATTGATTCTTTCAAGAAACAAATATTTCTAGTTTACCTGTAAGTTATAATGAATTTTTATGTAAATATAGTAAATGATCAATATTTTCATCAACATATCTGTAATACAGTTGGAATAATTGGCAACCGATTTGTAATGGCTGCTGGGTTTTCTAATTAATATTTTCTTATTTTTTTACTAAATCAATTTGTCATTTTATGAAATTTTTAATAGATTGTATAATGGCTTGGATAGAATGTCAAGCTATTTATTATAATTCGGAATAGGAATAAGAAATTAATTGTAAATTTGATAAAAATTGTAGGGCAGCCATGGAGAGAAAAAGGTTGCGCATTATTATGAGCAACAGGGTACGCAGCCGCAGTATTTGAAAAATAAATCCTGATCTCGTATATAGCCCAGCACGTTTGATCTAGAAGGCGAGAGCGAAAGGAATAAGGAATAAGGAGTTCAGAAAAGAATTATGTCCAGCCCCGAGAGCATATAGCGGCTGCTCTCGCTCCTCATCGAGGATTCAAACGCGTAGCCACCCTCGGCTCCCGATGCCTGCACATAAATTTAACTTTGGCCGGTCGCTTGCGCGAACAGAACGCAGGCTCCTGCATACTAAGTCATCGCCGCGAGTTTCCAAGCGTTTCGGCACTCCAAACACCGTGAAAGTGTGTCTGTCCTTGCTCGTCCTTCGACACTTCTCTCTTTCTTTCTTTTCGTGTCAGGTCAGGGACGCGATAGTCTAATCTGTTATTCGCGTGGAGCCGCGATGATTTCCGATCGATTATGTCCTCCGTCTCGCTCGCTCTCGAAACATATCGCGTGAGAGAATGACGGCGCTCAAGCCGCACCGCCGAGGAATATCGAAGTATATCGAGACCGCGCGTCGACGCGCGATAACGATCGCGACATCACTGCTCGAGCAGCTTGATTCGTGATCCCCTTACCCAAACGTGAACGCGAGCGTTTACTGCGCGCTTAGAGTATGTATTGACGAGTGAGCGCGACATTTTATACGCGATGATGTATAGAAAGCTCGATCTATCTTTTTGTCATCGCTTGGAAATGCATTGCAGGCCTCTAGCTATATATTGTTCATTGCGACTTTCTGACTTGGTTCGACATTACTTGCGGAAAAAAGTAACTTCCCTAGAAACTAGTCCAAATTCCTTTATTTCATCAAGTTCTACCAATAACTCTGATTTTCGATTGTCTTTTAACAGTTCATTAGTCCCTCTTTCCAAGTCAAAAAGTGGCCACAGTTGAGATGGGCATAAAGTACTATATGTAACTCGAGAAAAAAGTTGATTTTTTGCTCTTGTTACATAATGTACTATTATGCCCATCTCAACGAAAATGGCCACTTTTTTCCCTGAAAAGCGAGACCAAAGTAACACTTTTTCCCCGCATTTGCACGAAAAAAGTAATTTTTTTCCCGCAAATGTGGGAAAAAAGTTACTTTGCTAGAAACTAGTCACAATTCCTTTATTTCATTCAGTTCTCCCAATAACCCTGATTTTCGATTGTCTTTTATCAATATAAGTTATGTTTTACCCAATAAAATTAAAACATAGACATTTTATACAAAATTTTAGCAACTTTTCTTATTTTTATATCAAAGAACATAATTGAAATACAAAAATTCGGTTGCAAATCAAATTTTCGAAAATGGACTTATTTTTCCGCGGGATGTTACACGTATAGAAATGTACAAAATGTTCTTCATGCATGAAATGAACTGGATGCGAAGAGAGGTCATGTAATTATTAAAGTATTTATTTATATTTCAAATCATTAGTCTGAATAAATAGAGTTTATCACTTATTTAAGAAGCTGTTAAGTTTTCTGCAAGAGCTAAGGTTCACCGTGTTAAAATAAAAAAATTTCTTTACTACATATACATTTTAAAGCATAATTCTAAGCTAAATACTATCATACAAATGGGATATTGACCTTTGATAGGAGCAGTGAGTATTACCCTGAGAACCTTAAAGAGAATGAAGGGATATATAGAAGCTCCTTTTTAAGCCGTAACAAGAAGGTAGATAAAGCTTTCTAGGAACCATCGCTACAGGCTTCTTGTCTACTTACAGACAGGTCACAAGACAACACGCGTGGGAGAATGACGGGAATAATCATATCGAACGCGTGTACAGTTAACGCGATCAGCCACGTAGCTACTTCTGATCGCACGAACCCGGACATCCTCTTCTCCGCAGTCGCATCCGAGTTGTCCATTCGTTAACTCTCTCTCTCTCTCTCTCTTTCTCTCTTTCTCTCTCTTGCTCGATGTCGACTTCTTTGTTCTGCTTTCTACACCGCGCGCGCGGCTTGAGATACAAAAACAAGAACGGAGGAAAAAAGGAGGCAAGGATCCCGAACAACAGACGCGAACAAGACTGGTTTGACGTATGGCCGCTGGTTCCCGTGAATAACGTCCTTTCATTAAACGCTCGCTCGCGGAGAGCCGTGCAGTCCTCGACTTTTAACTTCTCTGCGCGTTTGTCCTGATGCTCGACGTCTTTTTAATAAAACGCGAAGTGGACGAGAAGAAACCATAGATTCGCCACTTTATGACACTCGACTCTTACTTTTCGTTAAAGTCTCCTCTCAATTAACCGCTTCATTTTTTAAGTATTTAGGAGAGATATTTATACGCTGGTTTGGAATTTGAATAGTAATTTATACGAATGGAATTCTTTATTTTTCGTATGTATCATAACTTTATTTATTTGTGGTAATTGCAATGGCTATGATCTAACTCTCTTATAGCTTAATAAAATAGGAAATGTCTATTATAAGATAGATACATAAACAAAATCTTAGATAATTAAGTATCGATTCATCAACAGTACTGAACAAGTTAATATACGTACAAGTTTTCTACAAAAAATTAATTAATTAATAGTTGTACGGATCAAATTTATATTTTAATTCGGATACATAGTCTCACATCAACGTTTGTAATGAAGTAATCAATTTCATTGTTTAATATACAATGGGCACAAAAACGTTTAGAACGTATGTGCGAAACGTGCACATCCATACACGTACATAATGAGTATGCGGCAGATGAAACATGTTTTCGAGAAAATATCAGAAGAATTGTAAATCAGCGCCCAGAAGAAACTATTAATTTCGAAGGTATATACACGCGCGGCGTACGGGCTCGCGATAGCCGGCGATATGAATGAAAAAATCGTAAATCTCCTCTCAAAACTACCGGATATCGAATTTATTCATCCCATATTAAGATGTAACTTTGCGCGAGCCTGCGAGACGGAAAGAGAGAAACGATGGAACTGGTTATTCGTGTGTGACATCAGCGCTCGGAATACAGTAACTGTGTGTGTGCGAGCTGTGCGGCTAACACGCGCGAGTCAATCCTTGCGATAGACACTTTTGCTTATAAAAAAAAAGATACGCAGCCACCAACTGTCGGCGAGTAATTAAAGAAGCATATTTATATCAGCGAGGGCGCTCTTCGATCGCGCTCGATGTATAAATCGATCCGAAGCCGCGCGTGGATGCAGTCATATTTAGGGGTCCGGCGCAAATGCGCAATGTTAATAAAATAATATTAACGACTGCCATTTCAGTGAATGCGATTGTTTTTATAGCTTTTTAAAAAGAAGGAAGAGAGAGAGAGAGAGAGAGAGAGAGAGAGAGAGAGAGAGAGAGAAAAGGTTGCGCAATAAAGCGAGTGGGAGGAATTCGCAGCGCCCCTTTACTCGTTCGCGCGCGCTCGCAGTCAAAGGAGCATCGCCGGGACCCCACACTCGTGGCAATCATATTTGTTACGCAGAATTTCACGATGAGGACGAGTGTGCAGCGCGGTGCAAGAGCTGCGCGCCCGGGACACACGCACACTCGTTATATGCATGCGGCGGCGTTGCTGCCTCGTAAATAACTGCCTTATATATATATTCTCGAGGAGAGTTCTCCCCTGGCTCTTTCTCGGCTGTGCTCTTGTCATCTCTACTGCACGTAGTTGCTCGTTTTTGCACGCATTAAGGGCTTGTGAGAGTCGATGAGAGCACTGTTTTACCGGCTGCTTTGTGTATATAATTGATTCTTGTACGGATGAAATGGCTTGAATTATGCCGAATTCGAATATAGTTTTACGCTTTTGGTTGTCTCAGTTTTGTGGTATGCAGAACTGTTACTCTAAATACTTCTTAATAGGGATAATAACTTTATTTAAATTGCAACATAAATGGTTACGAAATTTCTTGTGGATGTTCTTCATTAGCACTTAATTTCTACTATGATATCATATCATACTAGAAGAAATGAGTATTGTGACATCATACCTTAGGAACCCTTCACATGCTGTATCAATGGTTGAGCAGAAAAAGAGGCTCTCAGAAAACCTTGCAAAAGGAGCTAATTCAGATGCGCTTGAAGAATGGCTATTTCAGAAATCATTTGAAAAAAACTATTGTAACTAATAATTTCTTCCATTTAATTTTGTGATTGTAACAATAATAAATAGAAAAATTAGTCCAAAACATGCATTTATCTATTGCTTTCTCAACGAGAAAGCTTTGTAACGATGACAATTTTGTACTCCAAAATTTTGATAAATCAATGTTCTCGAGGATTCTGAATCAGTACAAATGTTTTTCAAAAAATATGTGTTTGTTTTATATATGTGTATGTACATATGTGTGTGTAAAAAAGCTTTTTTGTTTGAAAATTGAAATATCTTTTTTGTAAATTAATATTAATAGCGTTCATTATTTTCAAAGATACAATCGCTGTGTTTTATCATAATAATAGTACTTTTTTAATTCAGACATCCTTACTGGATAGTATATCCCCCACATTTAAAAAAAAAAATTTTCTTCAAATATCCATTAATGTACCCAACAAATTTTAGTGTTATTTAATGGATAGTTTTTGCACAAAAAAATCACGCGAAAATGCTTTTAATTTAAGCCATTTACACATTTTTATTATTGACACATATAAGTTCCAAGTATTAAATCACTACCCTGGTAGAAACGTTCCCCATATGTTCGCCAGATTTTACTCTATTTTATAGGGAATGGCCAATTTCTGCTTAAAAGTCTGGCCAGAAACCCTGCTACCTGTCGACGTTTTCTCGTCAGAAACCTGACCAACTTATGGTTAATGAATAAATAAATAAAAAATAACGTTTAACGAATTTTTATAAGTTAATAATGATTATTATGTCATGGATTTAATAGCTTATTATTAATAGAATGCTAAGATATATTTGGGATAGATTCGAAATAAAAACTAAAAACTTATTTCATTAAAAGTTTTTTTAAGGTTAGAGTTTTATAATTAAATAAGACATAAAAAATCAAATAAATAATCGAATAAAAATTTGCATGCTGTTTTAACGCAGAAGTACTATAATGGGATTTACATTTTCAATAATTTTTTAGGGTTATGTAAGCTATTTAGATTTTCTATAAATTTCTGGTCAGATGCTGGTTTATTTCTGGCGAACTATTAGGAAACGGATCTGCCCAATAGATCGTGAACCGACCATCTAATATGCTCAATTTTCTACCAGGGTATATACAGTATAATTAAGCCCAAAAATTCAAAGCATTTAAAATGAAATTAAAAAAGATTCAAAGCACCATCAGATAACATAATTCTTTTGAGAGCCAGCAGAAGGCCGCAAAGGGTTAAAGGGCAGCTGCAGCAGGCAGACAGCAGGCAGCGGGCACACGCTCGCTCAGGAATTAAGGGCCTGCCGGGAGCTGCCGCTTTACACACATACACACAGGCACACAGACACACACAAACTTATATACACACTTACACACTTACACACATACACACACACACACACACTTATATACACACTTACACACACACGCACACGCACACATACTCTCACACACACACATACGCACACACACACACAGAGGATAGGGAAAAATTCCAAGCTCGCATCTGAAGAAGGCTAAACAAGAAAGCAATAAAGAAAGAAAGAAAAAAAAGGAAGAAGGAGTAGTCGATTGGACAGGTCAGAAACTGTGTGGGACCCTATACACGGACATTTATTATAAGCAGCGAGCTGCGAGCTGCGAGAGCCGAGCTAGCGCGCGCACGACCGATCGAATGAATCGCCAATCGATGCCATTCGACAGTAACAGAGAAAAGAGAAAGAGAGAGAGAGAGAGAGAGAGAGAGAGAGAGAGAGAGAGAGAGAGAGAGAGAGAGAGAGAGAGAGAGAAGCTGAGCTCGCGCTTGTGCGGACACCCCGCGACGCGCTCACGGCTTGACACGGCCTTATAACAAATGGCTGTTTTACCGTCCCGGAGAAAATGAAGCAAGCATGACGAGTTGATTTTCGGAGCTGTGTGTGTATGTGTGCGAGCGAGAGAGGGAACGACTCAGCTGCAAAAGGGAGAGAGAGAGAGCGAGAGGCAGAGGCACAGAGCGAAGACGCGCGGAGACACTCCTACGCGGAGGGAACACGAGCCCGAGAGGTGTTACTTGTCAGTCTGCCGGTCCGCCGACGGCCCCGAGGCAATGACAGCCCTGGCCCGGGAATTAGCATGGGATAATGGAACGCGCGCGCGCGCGCCTGTGCTCTCGCGAGTTCTCTCTCTCTCTCTCTCTCTCTCTCTGAGATGGTCCGTTCTGGTATATACCCCCGCGGGGGCCAATGAGGAGCGCGGCAGCAGCAGCCGCAGGAACGACAGTCATTCGCCCTGCGTGTATATGCCCAAATACCTCTGAGTCATACACGCACCAAGAGACACAGCGATTTCCATCCCAAGAGCCAAGCTTGTACCTATGGTATACTTGCGGCTCTCTGGAAGCTCCGGCCGCAGCGAAAGTAGGTTCTGGATATACTCCTCTTTTTCCTCGTTTTTCCTTTTACAGATGTAATGATCATGACAGCCGCACTGCGATGCGTCTCCGCGCGCTGCGCAGTACTTGTTGATCTGGATAGCAGCGATTCATCCCAACGCGAGTAGTATACAAAGTCTGAGCTGGGAGCCGCTTACTAAACATACCTGTTTTGCATATGGGAACACGAATTTCATGTTCTTTTATTTTTTGGTTTAGGTACGTGAGAAATTTCTGTTTGGGCTAGTACTTGATGTAACGCTCAGTCATCGTTTACTTCTTATAAACGATGCATATTTTCGTACTTTTAGGAAATATTATGAATAACTACACGTTTAAAATTATCATGTAAGTAGTAGCAGATATGACTGGTCAGTCAGCTTCGTAATTTTTATTTAATTTAATCAGTGCAAATGTGAAGCAGTGAAAATTAAAATTTTTGTTCTTTTATAATCTCTATTCCCATATTCATTTATTTTTTAAGTTTACTACACTGGATACTACTAATTTAAAGTTTGGAAGGATTTACGACTTAAATTATTACGTAGATGGGTATTATGCATCCGTTTAACGGCATCTTATAATAAAAAAGGAAGATTCGTCGAGTTACCCCACGTCGGGAAGTCATTCTATTTTTATCTTGCGTAAGTCCGCTGTTCGAATACCTTGGCATTATAAACACTACCAAAAATACACGATTCCGATAATTGATTGCGTAGGTAGTGATTTTCTATAAAAGCAAGAGTTTAGAGCGGCGATCGCGTTATGAGAGTAGGCGCGCTACTCTCGGGTATAGCTAAAAAAGAACTCGATTCTTTTGCTGAAAGCCGTGGCTTATAAAAGATGTAAATTACAGTGTAGCAGAAAGAATCCTTTGTGTCTAATCGAGTTAAGTAGTGACGTAGCCATTGACTCGACGTCAACCTTCCGCCTCGAGGGATATATAATCGTCGATCCCAAATCTCCGGATTTGTGAAACGTAGTTTGATGAGAGTCGATCGAGATATATCCCACTCCCGTTGTCCTATGATGGCGTTTAAGTATAATACGACCTGCGTTCAGCGCGCGTAGTAGTAGACAATCTAGGTTCCGATAATCCGGGATAATTCCGTTTCACGCTCTGACATGCCAATCGATAGACTTTTCACCTTTAATCTCATTCCCGTGAATTATCTATGAATAACTACTGTATTTTGTAAATTTTTTGTTTTCAAGCTTCTTATAAACAGAAGATTCCAGTCGCCGGATTAAGCTACAAGGTGTTTTGGTTGCATCTAAAAAGATATGCATATTATACTAGCTTTAATTTCCGTATTTTTATAAGTCCCAAAATGACTGTTTAATAAATATTACGAACTCAAAATATGTTTAATAAATCGACAATTTGTCATTTTTATAATGATATATAATGTGATAATGGTTATGCCATTTATGTCAATACATATTTCTCAAATTCTTTTGAAGATTTATGTTTATGGTACTGAATTTATGACGTGAGAATGATGTAGTAGCTTTATACAAAGCTTCAAAAGTCACTAACTACTACTTTTTAACTAGCATTTTTTTCCTGCTAGTTTCTTCTGTTAAGAATTTTAAGTGTTCTACAATATTCAAAGTTGTTAATTGTAATTTCAACATAGAAATGTAAAAGACCTGTTTTTCTTTTGCTTTCTCAAAGAGGGTGTCTGTGCGTGTGTGTGTGCGCGTGTGTGTGTGTGTATGTGTATGTGTGCGTGTGTGCGTGTGTGTATGTGTGTGTGTGTGTATGTGTGTGTGTGGGGGGCATATCACCATTCGTTCTATCTGCAGTATAACTTTCCCAAATTTTGCACAGATGTTTGCTATATCAATACCTGGTGTGCGCTTGAAATTTTCAGCGAAAATGGTCAAATACATTTTTATTGTGGCCATTTTTCAAAATTTGGAATGACTTTTGAGAAGCGTATTTGTTACACAATAATGTACTCATAAACTCCTTCATTGTAGGACTGAAAACGATTTTATAAAAGTCGTTTTTCAGTTGTTATACTGTGTGATAAATTTTTTTTTAACATTTATTACTCCAAAACTATACGATAAAAGTCAGTGAAATTTTTACTGAATACTTGTTTTATATACAGATATTTTCCTTTAAAGTTTTAGATTATATGACTGATAGAATTCTGAGAGAAAAAATAGAATGTAAAGAAAATGCATTTTCTTGGACAACGATAACTTGAGTAATACTTAATGTAATGCCTTGAACATTTCAGAGAATATTTTTCAATTTAAACAATACTTTTTCACCCTCTGTATCACAAGATCTCTGAGCTTTGTCGATGTGCTTCTTCTTGTAGAGATTAAGTATTATTATATACGAGGTTCACCATTTTACACTTCTAGCCGACTTTCTCCTACTGCGCGAGAAAAACAGATAACTGGAAAGACAATGTTATATCAAAAATATTATTATTTTGTGATTTTTAAAATTTTTTTTAATAATGACATAATTTACTTTTGCAAGATTGAATCTATATCTATCTATAACATAGCATAAAAAAATTATAATTTGTATACTATTTTGATAATGGAATTTGTAAACTAGTATGTGTTAAATAGTATGAAAATTTTTAAATGAGTGATTTTAAAAAATGCTGCACTTTTACGTTTTATGCATTTTTTTGCAATGAAAGAAAAAAACAATAATTCAATCTTTTATAGGTATAGATTTGATTTGATTTTAAACATAAAAATTGATTTTAGAATCAATGACACCTCGCTAACCAAAGACTCCCTGCTATAGGATAATATGTTTATAGAAAAATATTCATTTTTCAGTAGGGCACAAATCACTAGATAAAATTAGTTAAATACGGGAATAATCATGATGGGCGGTACTGCGCAGCTCTTCCTTATTTATAATAATTTTAATTAAATTCTCTTTGAAAAAGCATAGTACCAAAGCAGTTGGCAGTGTTATTTAAATTGTTCATGAGTAATTTACTGTTTACAATATGAGAAAAACAATTTTCAAATTTGTATGTGAATATTGCAAAAGGATATTAGTATTAAAGATGATTGTGATATTCGTTTAAACATTAAGTAGAACGAGTACGATTCTGTTAAGACATGTATAAATGTTTATTCTAAATTTTTGAATTTATTAACATATGATGATATAACAAACAAGATTCGTAATAGCATTCATTTATTTAGGTTTGCTTCCAAGATAATTAAATAATGGGAACTTAAAAATAATTAAAAAATATTAGAAGAAGTACCTCTCATTAATTTACATTCTCTAAAACCAACTTCTGATACTAGTTACCAGTGACATTGTATATTCTCATCCATCAAACAGAATAGGATCAGTAAATGAATTCCCGAAGTGAATGGGCCAAACACGTTGTAAAGGACACACGGCTTGCGCCAAGGGTTAGAAGCTACTCCGACACGGTAGACAAGAGGCGCGTGCACGCATGCATGTCACAGTTCGCTTTCACAGTCAACAGCCGAGCATGCATGTGTCGCACTCTTCTCGCTGCCGGCGGCGCTAGACAGCCATTCGACACCTTGCGCGCGTGCTGCAGCCGTATACAGCCCGTACTCTTATACACTGCAGCCCCCGGTCGCGGCGTGTTTCTGGCGGTGCGCACAGCGGGATGGAAGAGGACTCGAGGGGCTGGGGCCCCATACACCCACATTCCCGGGCGGCGACAATGAGGACGACGACGATGATGAGGGTAGATCCGTGGAGGCCGATAAAGGACGAGCGGCGCGCACCGCTGGACTCTTCTCTTCGGCCGTATCACAATATTGCCCCGTGCGCAAGATGAGACGACGCATATTATCGCGCGCGGCTGTCTCTGTTCTCATCTGCTGTTTCGGCTGCTGCTGCTGCCGCTGCCGCTGCCGCTGCCGCTGTGGATGAATGGATGTATATGCGCACCTTCCTCGAATTTCTCTCGAGAGGTGCACCGCACCCCCGCCTAGAGTCGGAATTTCTCTCACTGTTTCATTGGCTTTTATGACCGCGGCATCGTTACTATAGTCGGCGATGCAGGCCGCGTTAACTTTGTGGATTTATGTAAACGTCCTGAGAGTTTTTTCGGTTACCCTGTATTCATGCTTCTTCTAAGACCTTCGTATTTTTGTTGAATCGAGAGTACAAAATATTTTATCTATATGGAAACTTCCGGTCATTCGCATTTAAATAGTTTTAGCTTTTTTGATGATTTTTTAAGGTTACAGACGACCCAAGATTCTTGTTCAATTAAATAATTAAAATTATAAAAGAATTACTTATAGAATACCATTTTAAGAGATTATTTCATTAATAAAATATTTTCTATAATTTAATTTCTTTTATACAACGTTGTTCGTACATTTTTTCATTTTTATTATTGATCAAGTTTAAAGCAATGCATTTTTAAAAAAATGTAATCTTAAGTTATTTTGCTAATATTTTAATTTATAATTATTAATTCAGTTAGGATTTTGACTAGACTGTTACAGCATTAAATTTGTACATTGTTAACTGTAATTAATTAGCTAAAGCTAATCTGTAGATTGATTAAACATTAAAATTATAATAAATGCAAATCAAAACTGATAACGGATAGCTGCATTATTTTAAGTGAATAAACACAGTACTAAGTACAATTACATTATAGTCTGAGATTAAAATCATTTTTGTTTAATGAGTGGAACACAATAAGTAAAAAGATTTGACGAAAAGCTTTATTCTCGAAATGCTATTTTCAGTTGCGAAGCAATGAAGCGGAGCTGCCTACGAAATACCATAAATCATTGCTGGCGAGCTTCACGCGAGGAGGCTCGGACAATCGTGCGTCGAATAAACGAAGAACTCGATCGAGCGATCAGATAAGAATGGATTTACAAGAGTCGTGTACCTTTGAAAGTGTTATAAAACGATCTCACGAAAAAGGATGGGATTAGACCTTGGTTGAAATTATTCAGGAATTCAAGTCTATACACGCCGTAAGCTACTCTATGCCTTCAGCTATACGCATTAAATTGATCTAATGCCTGTATTTTCCAAGCTTCCGTATTTATGTTTCAGGCGTCTTATTACCGCAAACGACTGTGGAATTTTTTATTTCGAATTATTAAGTTTCTAACTGCGTCTAACAACTTCACACTATGCTATATTCAAATAAGTAAGATACGTTATCTACTTGTTTCGATGTTCATCATAAAATTGTGCAAGATAAAATATTGCACGAAATATGTACTATTTCGTTATTGGTGTGTTTTATGTTTTTATTTTTAAGCACTCAATAAATAATACAGCGTTTTTATTAATTTAAAAAATGTAAGTGAATATGCATACATTATATATTTTTATTCGGTATTGTAGAAATTGTAGTAATACAAGTTCTTATAAGTAATCGGGATAGTATAATAGATAACAATTTTGTATTAATTGAATAATTATTCATTCATTTCTGATATTCAAGATTTGTTTTATATAATGAAATGAAATTCCCTTTCTTAAGAATGTTGGTGAATGAACATACATACAAGTTTTCTCACAAATCAATGACTGTGTTTAAGGAAGCCAAGTGATGATAAAATTGGCAGTCTTTTTTTCTGCAGACCGTGATTATAATAAACTTCTGTCATATCTAATAACTGGCTTCAACACTCATCATGCTATTAGTGTTTGCTAGGCATAAATTATACAAATCCTCCATTAGTTCAGGCATCCCAGATACCGTGCAGAAAAAAGGCTATATTATCTTGAAAAGTGAAAAGATAAAGGCGTACGAATTACAAGACGAATCGGGCACGTGTCGCAATAAGAACCTAATTCCCCTTTACAGGTGCGAGGTACGGCCGGCAAATCGAGCTTGAAATGGCCATAAGTGGCGAGAGCAAGTGTCGAGGGGCCGCTCGAGTTCGAGCTTCCGAAATGGATAATTCAGCGCCGGGCGATTACAGGCCTCCACTATATATATATCGTCATCGCGTTCGCGGCATCACGCGAGGATCAGAGGGAGAAAGAAAGCACCAGAGCACGCGATATCCCATCGGGGAGCTGGCAGGGCGCGCAGCTGAGAAGAAGCGGAACAGTTGCAACAAACAACGCTCGTATATGAGATCGCGAGTTGCATGGCAGGGCGAGAGAGAGAAAGAGAGAGAGAGAGAGAGAGAGAGAAAGAGCGAGAGAGAGAGAGAGAGAGAGAGAGAGAGAGAGAGATCGCGCGTTACGACTTATTAGTCGGTCGGCTTCTGCTGCACGCGGCGGCGCGCGTGGGTGCGCGCACGATGGGGCAAAAAAAGAGGCAAGGAAGAGGCGAACGCGCGCGCGGGATATAAATTAGCCGGGCGTGCGTATGTGCAGTCTGCTGCCGGCTACCGGGTGCGCGCGTGCGATGAGGAGCGTGCGAGCCGAGAGGAGCCGCGTCGCCGTTGCTGATGCTGCTGCTGCTGCTGCTGCTGCTGCTGCTGCAAGATGGGGCCTTATTATGAATACGGGGATACTAATCAGATTTGCATAACTAGCGGCGGCTGCTGCTGCTGCTGCTGCAAAAGCGGTAGCGCACGGTAAGTGTGCCAGGGCCGTGTCATGGAGCGGCGGCTCGCTGTATACTCGAGGAGCTCGGTAAATTGGATTTTTGCTCGCGGCTAAGGTCGGCGCGCGCGAGCGCGCGAGGGAGCTACCGATTCTTTTGAGTGCCACAGTATTCAAGCTGCGATTGACGAGAGGGCTCTTTCTACAGTAGGATGCGCTGTGCTCGTGAGGAAATATCGATGTAACTGTGGCATGAAAAGCCGCTTCTAACTGTTTGTGAAGAGCGTTGTTTCCAACGGCCTTTAAATACCTTACTGACACAGTTTTGTGAAACGGCATTGAACAACTTAGTTTATTTACTTTATGTGGTTCCTTATTGTTCTTTAAAATATATTACTCGGCATCATCTGCGTTTATAGGGAATATGCTTAAAATGTTTTATTTCTATCGATATATCAAAAATCCCTGCATGATATTCACGGTACTGTTTCTCCCCCTGCACTGATAATACTGTCTTAACTTCACGGCACTGATACTCGGCCAGGTCAGCCTCTATAATTGCGCGGCCAAATTCTAAAATTGTGTGCCAAATTCTGCGTACATTATTTTATTGTAGAGAATCAATTTTACTAATTTAAATTTTTTCGTATTTATATAACGGTCTTATCAATGAATACATAATTTTATCACAACATTCAAATAAGTACTAATTAGCGCGCAATAGAAGTAATACTCGCCGTAATCGCCATAAAATAGTTTTACAAAATCTACTAAATTAATTCTTAACTTATCATTAATCATTATATAATGCTGTTCAAAATGAAAAGTTTTGTATATAAAGGTTAATGCTTAAAAAGTTCTATAAAGAGGTTAAAACCAAAAAATTTTATGTAAAGTATTGTAGAAAAAGGTTACATAATTTAATATGGGATAAATATTATGAATAAACCTTTATTTAAATAAATCATTGTTGTATTTAATCATGGATAAACTACAGGGGGAAATTGCATATAAAATTGCATTAGGTACGACTCTGATGTTCGATGCTTATTAGCTAGCGCGCTGAACCTTCCTCAATATCAGTGCGATAGGGGCGCGCGTCCCGAGGTTATCAGTGCCGGGAAGTTCAACAGTTATACGAAAAAACGCTACCAAGTGCTTTGGGCCAATGATTTGTCAACGTGATATCTACTATACTGTAATCAATATGTATCAATAAATATATATATATATATATATATATATATATATATATATATATATATATATATATATATATATATATATATATATATATATATATATATATATATATATTGATACATATATTTATTGATACATATTGATTTTATTGATATGTATATGTACATATATATACATATGTATATATGAGCAATTCTACAGAAAATCGGAAACAATTCGACCAAAAAATAAAAAAAAAAATTTTTGAGTGTACATTTACCAAACTTGGATTTTCCGAATGCTTTAAGTGTTCTAAAAATTTGAAAACTAATGAACAATACGATCTATAGTGTCAAGTTTGATTTACAGTCACATTACCGTTAAACAGTTTGTACTTCATAAAGGTTCTTATTGAGTCGGTAATAACTAAACTCGTATTAGTAAAAAAAATTTTTCATATCAGAAAATTAATCTAGACGTTAAGAGCTTTAATTTGAGACGTGATGGATCAAAAAATATTATTCCTATGCAAACTAATACGTAAATAAAGATAGTGATAAAAAAGTAAAAAACGTAAAAAATACGTGGAAGTTAAAGATTTTGATTTTTCTCGACAATTTTCAGCATTTTTGTTATTTTTTACGTTTTTTATCACTATCTTTATTGTCGAATAGCTTTACAGTGGAATAATAATTTTTGATTCAACATGTCCCTAATTAAAGCTCCTAACATCTAGTTTAATTTTCTGTTGTGAAAAAAAAATATTTTTCCAATAGAAGTTGAGTTATTAAAATTGTTAATTAACTGTAATATGACCGTAGATCAAACTTGGTATTAGAAAAGGTATATATTGTTCACTATTTTTCCCATTTTTGGAACACCAAAAGCATTCGGGAAAACCGGGTCTGGTAAGTGAGCACTCAGAATTTTCTTTTTTCTTTGGTCGAGTTGTTTCCGATTTTCTGTAGAATTGCTCATATATAACTTACGTCCATTTTTTTGAAAATTGAGTTTCAAGTTTACATAGTATTTTTTCAGATCAAAATGTGAAAAATCAAGAAAGTTTGAAAATAAGTGATCATATCTATTTATAAATTTTTTTAACAGTTTAGCAAAGTTGATATATTAATATTATGCAATCATTATATGGGATTGAACAATTTATGCTAATACAGCATTGAATTTCGCATTACTGTATGATTTAGAACACAAAATTACTGTTTAACCATTTCAGATTCGATATTTGGCAAAGCAACTGTCTGGCATAAGAAACGGTTAATGTTTTTAAAAATCTATAAAGGTATATGCGACTCATAGTCTGGAATTGAGCCTTTCATTATTCTCATAACTCCTGCATTTAAAAAGGTTTATTGTTAAAAGAACACGGGAAAAATTTACTGTTACTACCTATATACTTGAAAAGTACTGAATATCAACATAGAACACTGAGAGAAAGAATTTCTTGTGTTAAGTGAATCGTGGTATCGCATCATTATGCATTTGCGCGTGTTTTAGTATGGGAGAAAGAAATAATCAAAATTTAAGAGATTATTAGTAGTTCATTAAAGAAATAAACAAAGTTTAAAAGGGTATTACCCGAATTCCCGTACTACGGAGGTATTTTTCAAGTAATAAAATAAGAAAGGTAACCGAGCAATTTCGAAATACTACAACAAATAATTATTGTTGACATAAGTATAACATGTATAAATATCGCAGAAGTGTTACGAAATTAACCTGCAAACGGCACGACAACAACGGTATTCGGGCGCTCACTTAGTGAAACGCGGTTCAAATAGTCAGGTCTTAACTGTTAAGAAATATTTATTTCTCCGTATTCAAATCCACAAAGCTGAATAGTTAAGAAGAATTCTTAATTGCAAGTCATCCTTTCTTTAGGTGAATTCACAAACTATTTACGATTTTTGAAATATTTTCGATATGAATATTATTTATTGATGTAAATCAATAAATAACACTTTTCATGACAATTCATTAACTCATAACCACGTAAATATTGCACAGATTGTTAATACAAGTTTCTCAGAATAATGTTTTGCCACCGCAACAAAACAGCAACCTCCGATTATTCGTGCGTGGGATACTTTACTTTTATGACTGACCGCTCGTTGCGCACGCTGGGCAAGTAGAACCGCGCGTCGCTAATAAGGCTTAGCGACAATAATAAAGTAAATCATACGCGGAATACGAAATGATCTTTCACATGGAAAATCAGCGGGCGATCACAGAGCGCCGCAGTCGAGACACTTTTACTCGTTGCTTAAACGGTAGTTTATTTTTCAATCTCCCAACAGACCTTCACGCAGCAAATTTGCACGCACCCATGTGTATGTAACATTCACACATACACACACATACACACATGTATAAAGCCCTCCGTACCGTATACGTATACGTCTGATTCCGATTTTTATCTTTAACTCGAATTGATGTATAGGGGGGTACGCCGTCGGACACGCGTCTGACATCAATTAATGATTCTATTGAAAAATTGACAGTGATGAATGACGCGCACAGTGGCAAACACGTGCAAATCGCAGTGAGCATAATGAACCTGATATGAGCGCCGCGGCGCGCGCAAGCTCGCTCGCTCGCAAGCGCTATATTACAAAATGAAGATATGTAATTGTGCGTGTCTGTCCATATCCATTCATCTTGAAATTGGAATTTATGCTTAATCAATTATGTATATACGCAGCCGTTATGTCTACTGGATTTTTGCGCGCTAAGGATATTTAAGCCATTATTGCGGATTCTGCAGCTTATATAAAGAAAAAGCTGCGTCGATAATACCGCGCGCGCGCGAGCCTGCGTACGATGCACTTGGACGTGTGTGGGATGCGCACTTCTATCTACACCAGGAGGCGATATTCAGGCTCGTAAAGCGGGAAAAGACATTCTCAGCGGAGGTAAAATGAAAATACGAGAAAAAAGTGTATTCAGCGGCGCGCGCTGCAGGCATTATTACGGGCATCATCCCGAGCGCGCCGCAGCTCGCTTTGTGCTACTTATAGGCTGCAGCACTACTGGTCATAGAATATGGTAATGAGGCGCGGGGAGCATGAGAATCCGTCGGCGCGCGGAATGTCGAGAAAGGAATAGAGGAGCTAGCGAAAGAGAGCCCGGAGAGCGCCTCTCGCGAATGATTTTGACCTCCCCTCCCCCGTAATCCAGGTGTAGCAGCAGTAGCCTCGATCGACGCGGATGTATATGCGGCGAACGGTACCCGATGCGGCGGCATCGGCCGCTGCAGCCTGTGTACAGGCGTGCATTATATCCGCGTTCAAAAGCCGGAGCTTTAAATGTCAACGTCGATGCTTCGGCGACGTAAATAATTGTTATTATTAAAGTGGCAGTGTGCATGCGCGCATGCCGAGTCGCGCAGAGACTGAGGAGGAACGACCAGCTGGAAGAGAATTCGAGAGGGAAAGAGTGTATAGTCGCGCGGCGGTGGTGGCGGCGGAGGCGGTGGCTACAGCCTTCGCTGCGTAATTTATATTGCTGCGGTGCAGTTCGTTCTGCTTGTCTTCTGCATATGACGAACCGCTTGCGAAAATATTATATAGGCTGACCTTGTATAAATACTTTTTTCGACTAAGTCTTTTTTATTACTTCAAGAGGGGAATTATTCTTTTCTGTACATTTATTTATAATACTTTTATTAACGTTAATGTAATATGTATTGCAACAGTAACGTCAAAACATAGTCTTCTAATATTTATATTATTACATATTACTGTCCTTATCCAGGTAGCGGGTTTCAATGTCCCCGAAAAATTCGCAGTCATGGGGATTCGAATCTTCGACCGCCCCATTTCTTTATAGTATTAACGTTTATTCTTGTTTTAGTAAAGCTTTATTAAACTAAATTTTCTATGCTTCATGCTATTTCTGTGTATAATGTTACGATAAATTTATTTGTAGTAGCTCGAGATTGAATATACGAATTGTTGCACAAGCGATTTTATAAAAAAATGTATCTTTTTTTAAGGGGGGATCCTGGTGTAGAGGGTAAAAAAAATTATGTTTTTGTTACTTAAATCGATAGTATTCCGTATATTTGAGGTGCGTGACACCGCGCTCAGCGAGCACTCGATACAAATGCAGAAATCCTTTTGTGTCGAGGTACCTCGCTCTGTCAGCTAATAATAATAACAACATCTGTTTCTAAAAAGATTTTGGAGCTATATGATATCGACTACGAAATGTCTCATAGGTAAAGGCAAGTTAGCCTTATACAAAAATTAACAATTTACTACAAACTAGCAATAAGAAGAAAAATTGATTCTGTAGAGGGGACGCAGAGCGATATAATGTATAAATACTTGCACATGATCTCTACGAATAACAAACCGAAACATGAAAATTGTCCGGAAGACGAAGATAGCTGGTACCTTAAACGAGGGCTATTTTGCAGTTCTGCGTTAATCGAGCAAAGTGAGCTACATGAAGAAGGGAATACTTAATTATGGCCCCTGATTAGCCGTCTAGCAAAAAATCACTGTAAGTTAAAAAATTTCACTTTTATTATTGAATTTTCAAATTATATTTAGAAAGATGACGGGTACGATTACTAAAAAAATACTCAACTAATTGACTTGCGCTTGTGCATACATGTTCTTTCTAACATTTACTTCTACTTAAACCACTCATATTAGGAAGAAAAATTATTTATATAACATTTTTCAAACAAATAATGACACCTTTTTTTAGTAAAAAATTAAACTATTTTTTTAAAAGCGCCATTTTGTTTATTTTTCGAATTTTTATATTTTTTTGTTTAAAGACTTTTTTAAAAAATCGATTACGCCGAGCTAGGATGCCCGCCATTTTACGCCTTTCTTATAGAAAAATTATAAGATAATTTTAAATGAAAAATTTTTTTGTATAATTTAAATATAGCCTAATATATCTTGAAAATTTTAAAAAATAAAACTGATTATATCTCTTATAAAATTCTCCAAAAATACCTATTTCAAATTTTAGACGCTTACAGGAATCCCCCTTTAAAAATGTTAATAACTTACCTATTGCTAAATAGGCTATTACTAATAAGCAATCAAAGTTCATAATAATTTTGGATAGTTCGATTCAAATGGTACCAAAATTGTATAACATAATTTAGTCTATAATATAGGTAAAAATAATAATGTTTCCAATTTTAGTGTACTTCTTCCTTTAAGGAGGAAATTCCATCGAAATGAAGGAAATACAGAAGAAATTATTTTTCTGTTATAACATATATCTGTGGGTTCCCGGAAAATGAGATATTAAGGGGTAAAGTTTTTAATTTCCATTTAACTAATGTTTAAAATATACATAATTAGTTGATACGGTCATTTATTTTTACACTTTCTTGATCTTTGGCAGTTTTATCTAAAAATATTATACTATGTAAGGATACTAAAATCGCTCAAAACTCAATTTTTAAAAAAAGTGGACGTAAGTCGTTTTTCGGGTTTGCCACATGTATAATTTGCTAAGTAACTATATAGTATTGATTAGATAAACATTTTTATTCACAAATAAAATTTAATAACATAAAAATAACAATAAATGAGCTTATACCTGGAGTATAAAAAAATTAACGCTCGTTTACAACCCAAACATTTTTACTTGATCAGTGCAGAACAATCAACATTTGTTTATAATACTTTTGACCACATTTCTCATTATCATACGTCACATTTTTTGGGTACCAGAAATTTCCTCCCGACCTCTGACCAAAATTTGTTTCCCGTAGGGTGTGCATTCTCCTTATTAGTGGTGGGGGGGGGGGCACATCATTATTTTTTCTAATAACCAATGCAACTCCCATAAAAGTGAGTCGACATCAATTGACATAATAATTGACCTGAATATATACAATCGCCTGGTAGTTTTCTTCAAAGAAATCATGGTTTTTCATGTAGTTACTGGTATAAATGGTAATTTTGCTATAAGAAACCATGTTAAAATTCAAAATTTCAGGCAGTTCTTTCTCTCTGGTTTATCTGGTAACCCCACCTAACAAAAATTTCAATAGAATGGTTAAAACGCATACTTTTTATTGTTTGTTAATGGTGGATTTCGTAAAAGAGATGGAGCCACCTTAAACTATGCATTGACATTTTTATTTCTGTAAAAAAAAAATAATTACAATGTTAAAGGGCTGAATGTTTCGCTTTTCACAACATCCAAGAATATAAAAGTGGAATGCTTACCGGTAATGCTAGATCTGTTTCCAAGTATTCACCAGCTGCATATAATTTGTCGATGAGGTCATTAAGATTGGCGAAATTTTATGTCGAAGTTTTTAGGGACACTTTTGTGAGAAGCAGAGAGAGAGAGAGGCGATGCGAGAATGAGAGAGAGAAAAAGCCAGAGCACGAGCGTATTTTATACATGGAGGTGCGGCAAGAAGACACGAAAAGCGAGAATCGCGCAGTAAAGTGTCGCTGCAAGAGCAGACTCGCGATTCGCGTCGTAGTCGTGGTCCAAGTCTCGGGTTTCCGGGCGAGCCACGTAAAAGCACTGACGCATTCCCGGCCACGGGGGTGATTTCGGATACGGATGACTTCACCAGTCGCGGTCCCTTTTTCCCTCTATCCCACTTTCTATCTCCGTCTCTCTCGCTCATCTGGTTATCCGCAACGGGTGTAACAGCTCGAACTTGAGAGCTGCGAGGACGGATTTCTTGGCTGGCTTATCTCAATTCGGTCCACTGCGTGGATTTACATATTACATTCTGCGAAAATAGCTGCTGCGACTATATAATGAAAACAGCGCGCAAAAGTGAACTCGGCTACAGTCTGAAATGCTGTTTTCGTTTATGTGAAAATTCCATAGGATGTTCTTTTTTTCTACAAATAATATCTTTCAAAACTAAATCTTTAGAACTTAAATCTCAAAATTTATTCCTTTACTTGAAATATTGATTATTAATTTAAATAATGAAAACGACTCTTGATAAAAAGCTATTCTAGTTGTGAGCAAGAATAATAATTATTTTTATACAAATGCTAACAAAAAAGAGTCATTATAAATAAAACAATAAGAAATATAATATTATTTACTCTCATAAATATTAGCCTTGACGTTTTTAATTCTGTCCTATCAGTCTTTATCAGACAGTTTAAACAAGATATTACGCTCAATTAAAAATCATTTTTATCAGTTTTTATCAATTCAAGTGAAGCCAGCTGACTTTAAATGTTTAGTACATGTAAAATATCAAGGTTGATGTTATAAAAATGTTAAAAGCATATATATATACTAAAGTTACTATTTGCTTTTTTGTAATAAGGAGGCGTCCATAAATTACGCAAGGTGTTTTTTTTGAGAATTTTAGACTCTCCCTCCGCTCATGTAAGACATTTTCACAGATTTTCTCATGTATTTCGTATAAAGGTAAGACTAATGAAAACTCCCTCCCCCTCAAAGCTGTATGTAAGTTATGGACAACCCCTAAATGCTCGTTACATAATAAAATTTTGTTTGCAGAATGGTTATGCGTATATGCTATAACTATAGCTGTTTAAATTTAAAAATTTAACTATTTTGAAAATAAAATTTAATAATATTTTTAGCCATAAGCCTACTAAGAAATAAACAATGAATGTTACTTTGTAAAATATTATTTTGTAATTTATCAATAATATTTCATAAGTATTAGAATCAGTTATATAAATATCAAAAAGTAATGTTTTCAATGATTATATAGGTAATAATATAAACTCAAAAATACTTACGGAAGGTTTACAATTTCATTCTGTTTTTATTACTACTAAGAAGACAACCTGAAAGTATTAAATCCTGGACTGACCAAAATCCACTTCACACACGTTGATTATAATAACTTACAGAAAGTTTCCATTCTAAAACAGTGAAAAATGTGATATTTCGTGCTATATATACAGCCTTTGCAACATAGGTAGAGTGACATTTCGCTCCAGCAGAATTGAGTCATACTTAAAATTAAGTGGAGTAAAAGGCACATCCATGTCCAAACATAATAATCATCGCGTAGGATTTTTTCCCACGTAGCTGCCAATTATAACGACCACACCGCGACCGAAAGCTCATAAATCCAGCGTTTACTACCGACAGGCCGCTTGGCCAACGCGGCAATGAACCGCGGAATGCTCCGAAATATCAAATTTCGTAAATCCCGAACCGGAAGCAGCGCCGTCCACAATTTATGAATCCCCTAAAAATCCCGAATAGAGACGTCGTGTCCTCGCGGTGTGAGAACGAGGAAAACCGAAGTCGCGCGGAGTCGTATACCAATCTCGCGCGCGATGACTCGATCTCGGGGAACGCGCGTCGCCCTCCGTGCGGTAGCCGCGATCTCGCGCGCGCGCGCGCTCGGCCGCAGTAGTCGCCAGAAGTCGATGGGAACCCAAGTGGCTCGGTCTTCACATATTGTAGCAACAATTAGGTGAAAGGCGCACAGCTCCCACAGCTCTCTGCCTCCCCCCGCTACGAGTTGCGGGCGCGCGCCCGCGCAAGTTTGGTGTTTGTGTGTGTGTGTGTGTGTATATCGACAGTCGCGAGGCAGCGACGACGTTCTCGAGTTCGCGCGAGGAGGATCAGAGCCGCTGAGCGGATCGTTCAATATGCTTTATGAACCTAGGAATCTGCTTTATATGGGATAGTTAGGCAGTACGGTCCAATATCTAGTTCTCGACTTCAACGATATAATGGCACCACAGTACATATCGGCGGCTGAGCAGAAGAACCTGGTACTCAAAAAGCATTCCAAGAACCTGTTAATTCAGGGCGCGCTTCAAAAGCATGTTAACTCAGATATCGTGTAAAGAACAGTTATACTTCAGCCAATTATTTCTAGCTTTTAATAGTGTATTGGCAACTCTAAAAAATAGAACGAATATTTCCACAAAATATGTATTCTCCTATTTTTTTCAGAGTTGCCCATACGCAATCAAAAGAGATAAATAATTGGCTACAGTAACCATTCTTTATGCGATATCTGAGTTAACATGCTTTTGGAGTGCGCTCCAAGTTAACAGGTTCTTCAAGTGTTCTTCGAGTTGATAGGTACTTCCACTCAGCAGTCGATATACTAATATACTTCACGGTCGTATACTTTAAACTTAACTGTACCGGAAGTTTTGCATATTTTTTATGCCAAGTTATCCAACTTTGTCCAATTAAGATTTGAGCATTTATAGTTAGAGTAACAACAATAATATGGTTTAAGTGAATTTGCATACAGATCAATTCTACAGAGATTTAAAAAATAACTGCTAGAGAGACATTGTAGGTATACGTGTGCAATTATTTTATTTAATATCATAGATTTATTTACTGAAAATTATAGTGAAGAATTTACTTCAGCGTTCGCGAAACAAAATACAGTTCCGATTTAACTATTTTCACTTTCGCGAGGTATTTAATTAAATAACACGTCAAACAATTAGTAATGAGATCATTCAAATAATCTACAAGCCCTCTAATGGCTGAATATTATGTAATATCTGAGATATGGGGAGTAAGCAGTGAGATGGGTCAAATAGGGCAAACGAGTAATATTCGGTAAACTCACCTTACATCATCTTTAATAACCGTTCAAAATATAATTTGGAGCGCTCTAAAATACTCATGTGTTAAAAACTGTACATAAATAAAGTTTCTTACTACTATTATAGACAACGATTTCGTATTATTAAATTTGTGCCCTAAATGATGTTAAAGATGATGAGAGTTTACAAATTAGGTGGGAGGTCTATACTGTCTAAGGATTTTCGAATTTCCAATAATAATAAGTTTTTAATTTTTGTCAAATATTAATTGGCAGTGTGCATTTACTAACAGGAAGCAAAATTGAAGCTACAAAACTTCTGCTGATCAATGCTGCTTTATTTTACCCTATACCTATATCAACGTACCGACGCGTGCTCCCCAGTTACGAGCTCATCAAGTAGATACGATGTGGTAGACTGTACTCGGCATAAAAGCACACCTCGTGCTCGCCCAAGGGTTTTAATCTCTCTTTCTCTCTCCCTGTAACGCGCTTGTTGTAGGTGCTATGATGGTATACGCCGTTGCTGCGTGATGCTCTTTCTCCAGTTCATGTCGATCGTGATATACTGCTATCTTTCTTCTCTCGGTTTCTCTTTCCCTTTCTGCAGGTCTACTCAGCTTTGAGAGGTCTTGAGATATCTGGTGTAGCGTGCAAAGCTAGAGCAGTCAACACCCACCTGATGCTTCACTGTGTATATACACTCACGGATATTATAATATACGCGTGGAGAAAGATATCGGGTGAACGCGAGCCGATCATTCGATTTTTAGGAGATTACTCCTCATCATTTTGCTTCTCCTCAGTCGAACAGAACTAATCGCATATGAACTGTTGCTTATGGTCAACAGGTTTCTAGTATTAGGTCTATTTCCATAATACGTACGTTACATTTTATCAGCCAAATATAGAATATTTTGAACATAATAACAGGTAGTTGTGGTAAATATTTAACTTACACCTTAAAATGAATGTAAGGACTCAGTCTGGATAAATCTTGAAAACGAACGTAAATATTTAAGGTCTCACTAGAATTTTTCTGTGACACAATATAGTAAGAAAGATCAATAGGCAAAACATACCATCCGAAGGTTAGTTTTAAATTTATTTAAGTTGATTATCCATTCAATTGCTTCACGATCCTCTGAATTATTAAAACCAAACTTTAAGTTAATCTTGCTCACCATACAGCGCTTTTAAACGGCCACTTTTTAGGAGAATATCTGTAACACGTCGCTATATTATAATATTTTGCTACCTAAAAATTACTAGAATATGTTCATGACATAGACTTTTAAATAAGCCTTGAGTTGATAAAAAGGAAATATCATAAATTTTTATTTGAAAATTGTGAAAAAACGCCTTTCTTCGGCCTTTTGAGTAGGCGTAAGGGGCCATTTGCAAACTACGTACATTATTTACGTTCATTTTTAAGATTTCATCCAGGCTAGTAACCTTAATTTAATTTATGTAATATTCATTTTTAAAACCTAACTAGATAATTAAAAAAAAATACTCGAAAAATACTGGATTAAATACTTATCTATCACACGTATATGTGACTTATCATCTGAAAAAATCAAGAGGCAACACATAATATCGCTACGAATCCATCATTCAATGGCTAAGTTTGAAAAGACCTAACAATATCGGGTTTACGAGTTTGTTTTAAAACTATAAATGGTTTTCAAAAATCTGAATAGTTATGATTTTGCTTTCTCAAAGAGAAAACTTTGTAACGAAGAAAAACTGTACGTCTACATCACATAACTCTTGAAGGGGAGCATATTGCGCGTAGAAATATTAGGCATGTTTCAACTTAAATTTTATTAGATTTAGGAGCTAAATGGATAATATTCAGGACCTATATTCATAAATAAATTAGTTTGTAAAAAAATTTTAACTAAAAAAACATTTTTTTGGTAGTCAAACAGGGACATGTAAAATAGTTGAAGTGGTGAAAAACGGAACTCAGATAAGCAGGGAATTGCTCTTATAGGAGGTCTTAACAAGGCGAATTGAAGGTACATAAAAAATATTTTTAAAAATCATTCTGAAGTTATATTTAAGAAAAGAACGCAATTTGAAGAATTATACCACTATTTTCGAAAAGTAGCCATTGTATCAAGTCATAAATAATTTTTTTCGTTAATTAACACAGAAGATATATAAAATATAGATACAAATCTTAAATTGCACATGATTTCCTTTCGATCTATGTCTTTTAAGATTATTCTGAAGCTATTTTGATACAGTAACGCAAATTTGTCGAACTTATTCATATTTTACAAAAAGTAGTTATTTGAACAAATAAAAAATAATTTTTTTATTAGTTTATGTTGAAGAGTTATAGATAAGTACGTAAATATTCTTAATAGCTGCGTAATTTGTATTCGATCTGTGTGTTTGAAGACTGTTCTGTAGCTTTTTTAAAGAAAGCTCATTCGATACTAAAATACTTATTTTGATGATATAATTATTTTAAGATTTTCTCGGACGGTAAGTACTTAAACGCTAGAATATAGTGTGTTACTATTCCCTGGTAGAAAATTATCTAGTTTTGTCGAGGCCCTCGATTATTCCCATGGGAAACGAGATAGATCTACATAGTTCTAGATAAAATTTCCACCAGGGTTATAGTATACCTTTATTCCGTGTTAATTTGAATTAAAACATTCTCTATTTTGATCATTTAGGACCTCTCTTTAAGAAAACATTCTGCTAAAGCAGTTAGAAGCTGTTTTGCTTTCTCTAAGAGAAAGCTTTGTATAGATGAACATTTTCGGATCAGAGATTTTGATAAATAACGATGTTTTTGAGGTTCCTAAGTCGAAGAAATATGTTTTTTTTAAATGTATATATGTATGTACGTATCTATGTATGTATGTACGTTTGTATGTATGTAAAGTATGCATGTACGTGTGTATGTATGTGTGTATGTATGTATGTATGTATATGTGTGTGTGAGTGTATGTAAGTGTGAGTGTGTGTGTGTGTATGAAACCAAAATGTGTGTCCACTATAACTCTGGCAGGGAAACATGTTACGCGTCGAAATTTTGCAAACAATATGTTTATAACAATATGTTTACCTAATAAGCTACGTTTGAATTTAGAACTGATTATATTTTGGAGCAAAATGGATAAAATTCAGGATGTTTTTGATAAAATAATCAGTTTTGAAAAGAATTTTAAATAAAAATAACATTTTCGGCAGTTTGTATTGAAGATATAAAAAAGACAGACATAAATTTTTAAAGTGTGCGGGATTTCTTTCGATTTATGTATTTTAAAACTATTCTTAAACTATCTTCTTTAAGAAAAAAAAACGTGAATTTAAAGAATTACAAAAAGTATCTATTTTATCAAATTAAAAATAATTTTTTTCGGCAGTATTGAAGATATATAAAAGATACATATTTAAACGCTCTCATCTAGTCAGTTACTATAGCATACAATTTTTTAAGTATTAATTTAAAGATTTCATGACTTGGTAATTCCTAACCTCTCTTTGAGAAAGCATTTTGCTAAAGAAGCTAACTAGCCGCGATTTTTTCATGCGAACACATTTGGTTCTGTATTAATTTTATTTTGCTATAAATGCTGATTTCAGATGTAGTTAATCTGATACATGAATTGTATGCCCATAAATACTAAAACAATTTAATGTCTTTAAGTTAAATCAAGTTAAATAAATGAAATATAAATAAATTATTTTTGTGAAACCATTTTCTTTATTCCGTTAAATATAGTTCAATGGAAAAAATTGTTTTGCTTACTGGGAAGAGGGTATCGTTCTTAACTAGTCAAATACATTATGTAAATAATTAATAATTTCTATTATAATAAATACACAAGTGTTACCGTCATCTAAGTATAATTTAAAACCAACCATTTAGGATCATCTAAACATTACATTCTTTGCCAACAATCCTCGAGATGAAACCGCGTGCAATTCTCAAGCCAAACCTAAGCATCAAAATGCGCATCGTTCATTTAATGAACATGAAAAGCATCGCGTAATAAATTCTCTAAATCAAGCGCCTTCGCCCAGCTGCACTCCGGCAACCAAGCTCGCCAATAAATAAAAGCATACTTGAATGCTGGCGCGCATATAATACTCTCTCGGAATCAAGCATGAAGCCTATACCAGCCTATCTCGCAATTGCTCGACTGCAGTATTATTGTTCCATTCTATTAGATGCATTGTCCGTGATTTTCCGCGCGCGCGCGTGCACACGGATCGATTAGCTCGTGGGCGTGTCCGCAGCACGAGGCGAATCGCCTGCATTCGGCTGCAGTACACAAAAGCTAGGCGCTGCATGAACGCTTCCGCAGTGAAAGCGCGCTCGCGGCTACCTGTGCGCGAGAGCTCCTCTATATACGAGACGACCTTTCACCCGAAAAGCTGCGCGAAGCGACGCTGCGCACGCAGATTCCGCGGATTCTCGCCCGCGGAGGTGAGAGTCCATGGGAAGCTCCTGCGATCCGCTACTTATTTTATATATATAGTACCGTAGATACGAATGCACGCTATTTTTCCGCGTGCTGCAAGTGCGTAAATAATTTATTTGTAGTGCGCAACACGTCTGCGAAGCGCTAATTGAATGATACCTTACAGCGTCGATGTTTCGACAGCTATCATATTCGCGAGGAGAATAATTCTCGAGTTGAATGGCTGCTGGCTGCGCATATATAACGTTTGAGAACTCGGGTATTACGTATGTATGTGTGTATGCATGTGGAGAGAGAAAAATAGAAGCTCGAGTTGCGTAATTAGTGGGTCTCGGATCATAAATCAGGCATAGATAGAGAGCGCGAGTCGGAAAACTTTGTAGCGAGAGACGTTAATTGATGTTCCATTTACGTATGCGTATTTAGTTATTTACTTTGAAGATAATGAATGGAAATGATGTATCGAATATGCAGGTAAGTAAGTAAATTCCTAGATATACATTCGAGAATCGCGAAGTGCAATTCCGGCAGTCTGTCTAATAAAACTTATCTGGCATGTTGCATCAGAGAGGTATATATATATATATATATATATATATATATATATATATATATATATATATATATATATATACATAAAAGTCGTTTTGCGTGAATCATATTTTGATATTTTTATGCAAGAAACATTTTTAACATTTAAATTCAAGTAGGGAGATCAATGTTCATATTCTCAAGAGGTTTATCTATATAGTAAAGAGTCGTAAAACTAGCTTCAAAATTATGTATAGATCAGTTCCGTATCGTGCTATTTTTGGAGATCCGTATCTCGGATTATTATTTTTAATATTTAAAATCATTGTTTTAATAATTATGGACACACAAGTTCTGAAACACGAAAAATTGTGCAAAACTCATAAATCTCTTTTAGTACCGAGATTTAAAAAAAATAGTTACAGTCGATGTTATAAATATTCAAATAAATGTCTACTACAATATATAGTTGCAAAACTTTTAAGTCTATAGATTTAGAGCAGTTTTGGCGAGGGATTCATTAATTTTACGTGAAATGAATCATGTATATCATCTGCATCTTTTAAGTAAAAGAAGCCAAGAGGAGAGGAGAGGAGAAGGACGAGCGAGAAAGATTTCGAAAGCACGAAATTTCCTTTATCCCTCGTTCGGTCAATATTACCGATGTTGATTGATGGGCATTGTCCCGTCGAGCGTTAATGCGAGCCGATGTTTACTCAAGGTAAATTACAAGCTGTAAAACAATCGCGCCATCCTGTCAAACAAAACGAGCGCTGCGCGCGCTCTCGGCTCGCATGCGCGCTATCTCGGCCGTAAAAAGGGGCAATATTTCTCTGGAAAACGCGATATTTCCTCACAGTGGCATTCCCCTCACGACTATTGCCCCGGGAGGTGAGAGCTGCCGCTGCCGCTGCCGCCGCTGCACTCGATAGATGCGCGGCTCGGTCTTTATCTTCTTTCCTCTCTTAAAAGAGAGGTAGACGGGAGAGCCGCTTCACTCTTTGCGCCGCTCTTTCGCGCCTCGCGATATTCTGCACCCACTCACGCTACACGGCTAATCCCGTATATACCGGCTCGCCTCCCGCAAGCGCACCTCGCCGCATTATTAACCGTTCGAGTGCTCGCGAGCTAGACCGCCGTTTGGGTACATGTACGTATATACACGAAAACTCCACTCGCACACGCTATTTCTACAATATTAATTCGTTTTATTTCCATTCTTACGTGAGAAAGCGTTTGCTCAAAAGCGCTATACAGTTGCCGATGCTTCTATACGCGCAAATTATCGGCATGACAAATAATATTTTACAGACTGACGAATTGCCCTTTGTACTCGCATGGATTTATTGTGCTGTGCGCCTGTTGTAATTATACGCGGGATTATGAGCGCAAAGCCGCGAAAATATTGGAAGTTCATAACTGCAGCGTGGATGCGTTTCGCACGCAACTTTCTCCGTGCGTATGAAACGAGCCCGTATGTGCCGCCGCGAAAATCGTGCATTATAATACTCGTCGACTCGTCTTTGCAGAGTTTATTAGGTTCGTTTAGTTCCTCTCTCTCTCTCTCTCTCTCTCTCTCACTTCGCTCTTTTCTTTAGCACTTGGTTTAGACGCTGCGGCAGCGGCACACGCGGTAATTACTAGGCTCTCGCTGTACGAGCTAATTGAGTCACCGAGAAGTACTATATTTTACCTTGTCATATTACAAGGAAATTTTCTGGCTATTTTCATATTTTTCTCGTTATTTACTTTCTTGCGTATGTGCATAAATTTTATTCTATCTTGGCAGAAAACTACAATCACGTTATTCGGATTAAATAAAAAAGCTCGACTGAGGTGCGTTCTCTAATTATGTACGTAATAAATATGACAAACATAAAGTATGAGACATCTGTAAAGGTATTTTTTGTTAGAATGTTGGAACGTTTACTATCGATAAATAAGTTAATAAAGGTTTCTTGTTTTACGTAATTTCAAACAGATTCTGAGTTTTAGTATGTTAGTAAAATCATTTCTGATTGTGAGAATATCTTATTTTTTAGATAGATTATTCTTGTGAATATTTGAATTAAACCGTTATATATTATGAGTTATAAAACAGATTTTCATTACATACTAAAAAGCTAAGCTAATATTAATAAACATTTAATTTAAGTACTATTAAATTTGCTTTTTATGATTGATATAAAGTTTACGATGTAAATTCAAATAATTTAACGAGTTATTGATACATTGGTGTAAAATTACTTATTATATATAAATAATTGATTTGTACATATTGTACTTTACAATTACTAAAAGTAAAAATGATATAAATGTACAGTACTAATAGAGGTGACTAATTGCAGTTGTAGCTTAATAATTGAAGGTCACTCAGCAGCTTATAACAAATTATGCTCAACAATTCAAATACAATGATTTGTTCTAAGAAAAGTTAAATTATAAAAATTGAAATCTTGAAATATGAAAACTAACAAGCATCTTATTTATGAGCTATCTTATAATCGAGCAATTAAAAGTATGAAATGAAAGTGTTATTTTTAGTGCTACACCTGCAGATACAATCTTTCCTCGACTAAACAAGATATAGGTACACTCAGAGTTTTGAAGTGCAGATACTTAATTGCCCTCATGTTCCATTAGACCCTCGTAGAGCGAAACCTGCAAAGGCAAAACAACACTTATTTAAAGCACTTATAACGACTCGTCGCCTTCATTATTAAAACGGCAAAGTTATTAGCTTCGACTGCGAGTTCGTTTGTTTACTTTAGGTGAGATTTAGAGCCGCGTGTACATATGCGAGCAGCGCATACATGTACATGTGTGTGCGTGTGTGCATGTGTGCGTGTGTGTATGTGTTTGTTTGTGTGTGTATGTATGTGTGAGCGCGCGCGGGGCCACGCTGTTGCTCGCAGGTGATTTGCATGCAACACTGATTGAAACGACTTGTCGAACAAGCCTCGCGGGGCTTGGCCGCACTGCAGCAGCAACATCAGCAGCAGCTGTACCTACAGCAGCAGCAGCAGCAGCACCAGCAGCATCTCTCACTCTCTCATATATGCCAGCACTGCAGTCTCCCTACGCGGGCAATCGACGCTACTCTGTGGAGGTGTGCGCGAGCAAAGTGCGCGCTCTTGTATACGAGTGCTGATGTGTGCGGTGTAGTGCAGCGCACACTTAAGTCTCGAGTCTGCAGTTCAGCCTGTTCCCGAGCCCAACCGCATCGAGAGGAGAGAAAGTTAGCGGAGCTAGCGCTGTCTCCTTCTTTCCACTGCTGCTTCTGCACGCTGCTTTTCGCATGCCGCCACAGACACGGGGACGCTATATACCTTACCTGCGAATCTCATATGCAGATTAACAAATTGACGCATTGTTCTGCCATTTCTCATTTCGTCCATTGTCTCTCTCTCTCTCTCTATCTCTCTCTCTCTCTCTCCCTCTCTCTCACTCTCTCCGGACAGCTGCTTTCTTTCTGTCTTTCTTTTGGATTCTTTTCGAGACGCTAGCGCGTGCAGCCTGACATTTGTGGTCTTAATAATATACGTGGCAGAGAGCAAGTTGGAAATTAGGCTGCTATTTTTGAAGCTGATATTCACCATAATTGAAGGAAGTGGTATATTCATTAGCATTCGAAAGAGGATGCAAAAGATAACGTGTTATAATATATGCTATGCTGCTTACTAAAAACGCGCGTGTAAGCTAATTCAATCATTTTCTATTAATTTGTTGTCTGTTGAATCAATAAACATTTAATAATTATAAACTACTAAAGAATTATAAGGTTATGTTTACAATTATTTGATAGACAGAACACACAATTGTGAGTTGACAGTATTTCACAGATAAAGTCTACTGTTCTTTAAATGTTAATTGTCAAGGTACAAGCATTCTCGGTTACAATATTTTAAAAGTCATAAATTTAAGTAAAAATCAAGAAGATTTTATAATTAAATGCTATGGCCAATAAAGCATAATAGAAAGGAAAGCTATTATAATAAGAAAAAATTAATTTTACTTAGTAGATTAGGGACAGGGTTTAATCAGACGCTTCTGATGCTACATCATACACACTGTCTGTTCGTTGTATTAAATATGAGTATAAATTTAATGATTTTAATATATCATATACCAAATATGTTTTAGACACATGTTTCCATATGGCTTTTCGGATTATGTTGATAATAAATGTTAATTGAAGGATACCGCTTTATAGTTTGCGTCCTATTTGCAGAGAGATTTCCATATCTTTAGGGTCTCTAATTTTAGAAATGTGCAATTTAATGCACTTATGCGCGACACTATAATATGACATTAAAAATATAAAGTAAAATGTAAAGAACTTATTAGTGAAATGATAAATAGATCTATTTCTTTTAAGAAAAGAAAAAGCTTTGGTATGACTGATACGAATTTTCTTAACTTTATTCTACCATCACTGAAATACTATTACGCTGTTTACAGGTAAAGTATTAATAAATTTATTCAGCTGGTGCTAATTTCATAAATATATCTTAAATAACAAAAATATCGAATATAAATAATAAAAAGATACCAAGGAAGAATGTTCTATAAATTTAAAAATGTACTGTTTTTAAAACTTAAGTAAAATGAAATTGGAAAATGTTAAAAGGATAAGATAAGGAGAATAAAATTATCGAGCTATATGTGTTCTACGACTTGGCGAATTTTTATTGGTAGATCGGTGTGGTGGACGAATTATCCACAGTACATTGCGTCATCCCGATTGTGCATTGCCTCGATCATAATAACAATCGTTATCGTTGTCGCTGACAATATTAATTTCTTTTTCTTCTCGTGTTTGCGCTATCATCACTCGGTCTCCTTTTTGAAAGGAGAGTGTAAATACAGTTATATAGTAGAGTAGATGTAGTAGTTCCATGCGCAAGTGTGTGTAAGTGTATGTGTATATGTGGATGTGCTCGTACTGTTACAATTATAAAGTGCCGCAGCGATGGACGCGCGCGCACGTCGAAAAAAAGTCTTTTAGCGCGCTCGCGCTTTATGCGTTTATAAAGCTAAAGCGATAGAGACTTGAGATATAGTATACACGTACATTGTAAGTATATTTTTTTATTGCTGTAACTCATTTCAATGATCACTCCTAATAGTACTAGGTACAACAGGACGCGACACTATGCGTATTTTTTTTCGACTCGGCCTATCGAGAGCTACATGACTAAGGACTATCCGATCATACTTTTATAAAATTATTATAATATATAATATAATATATATTTATATTCGTGATGTCCTATTATTTATATAATAATAATAATAATAATAATAATAATAATAAAATAATATTAAAAACGCCGTAATACGTTAAGCTATTTACAAAGCGCGACTGCAGTCTCATTTCTTTTGGAGATACATAGGTATACAGAAGAGGAAAAAGAAAACACACATAAAAGTACAAGTAGAAACAGATGAGCAAGGAAAGACTTATAAATTTAATTTTGGTTCTCTCGCATTTTATGAGCCTACAACGACGAATTCTGTTGGATGTCAGCTGGCAGCAAGTATTAGACATAGAATGGAACGAGAACAAAATTCTATAATGCTTCCTTTTTCGAAAACCAGTACTTACAATCATTTAATCATTTTATCACTCTGATTCTAGGTAAAGTTCAAAAGTCCGTTATTGTAGAAAACGTTTGTTGGTCGTTCCATTCCGTGCCAATGTACAAGAGCAACGCGGCTCGGTAAAGCACAACAGGGCGCCGGCAGAGCGAGCTCGCAGGGCTAATAAAGGCACGCTCTCGATATCGGGGATCGAGAGGCCGCAGCTGCCGCTTCGCGAGAATTAACACTCGACTGGGTGACGATTGCGCTCTCCTCACTCTCTCGTTTCTCGCTCTGCTCCGCGAGATTGTTTCCGCGTTCTGCTGTACTACATAGTAACGCGATACGCGCAGCGGCCCCGCGACACACCAGCTATCCACGCGTGCTTTTCGCTTGTGTTCGCCACCGTGTTAGCCGCGCTGCGCTTGTTCGCGCGACACTTTTCCCGCACCCTAGGCTGTATCGGATTTCACTCTTTCTTTCTCGGCTGCGACACAGGCGCGAGCGAGCGCGCGGATCACCCAGAGAATCGCTCGGCTCCGAGTCGCAGGAATTTATGCGGGGAACGAACATCGACGCGGCCAGAATTCGCGCGCTGTAACTCTGCTGCGGAGCGATTTTAATACGATTTCTCGCCCGAGCGTGGGTTGGAACAGAGTGTTACTGAACGAAGGACTGAATTTCAAAATTCTTGCTTATACCTGGCTTACATGATTTCGAGAAAATTGCGAAAATCCTTTCTCTGACTCTATATATATCAACTATACAAAGCTAATTTTTCTCTTATCATCGTTGTAGGACAGTCGTGAACAAAATGATTATCTTTGCTAATACGTATTAGAAGTTGAGTAACAAGATAATTGCTCATGACTGTCGATGGTTAATCAATTTACTCTCCACCGCATCATTACTGAAAATGACGCGGGTTTACGCTGAAAATATATATCTTTTCGGGATAACTGAAACTTTGAAATTCAACCCGCCGAGGCATAAACAAGTCAGAACCGGAGCGCCGAAAGTCTGCGAAGAAAAAGAAGACGGCAAGCGCGAACGTTTCGGCCGAACTGAAAAGCTACACAACATCTCGGTGTCGATGGCTGCGTTCCGCAGTTAATTATTATTCGTGCCATCGGTCCGGCCACCGCGACGGCAACGGCGGCGGCGGTGGCCGTCGTCGTCTCTTTGCGCCGTCGCTTCGCCGTTTGGCGGTCGCTCGTCACTTTCGCGAGAGCGCACACGCGCATGGACATTACAATCAAGTCGCTCGGAAATTTTGCAAGAGATAGCAGCGGAGCTAATGGGAGAGAGAGGGAGAGAGAGAGAGAGAGTGAGAGAGCGAGATGGCGAGAGAGATACTGCAGCGAGAGATGAAGAATTCGGGCCCTCCTCGGACGATGTGTCGCCCGAGGGCTGGGCGTGGCCGACTGCTGGCTCCGCTCTACTCCGGTAGCTGCGACTGCCGCGTTCTCCGGTAGCCAGCCACTCTATCTGTCTCTCTCTCTCTCTCTCTCTCTCTCTCTCTCTCTCTCTCTCTCTTGCTCTCCGTTATTACTTAGTACAATTTCAAGAAGGGGGCGAGCCGAGGCCCCCGGGCCACGATGATTCTCTGCTCCCTTCTTCTCTGGCGCACTTTCATCTTTCCTTCAGCTGCGCTGTTGTTGACGTTGCTGTTGCTGCTGCTGTTGCTTCACGAGTTGCACGAGAGTAGCGTCGTTGGTTTGCCTCTTTCCTTCCATGTTGCCAGGACAATTTTGCGGGATTCGAGTGCGGGACGGAGTTTTTGCGGAACGTGTCTTTTTGCGGGGTGAGGAGGTGAAGAGGTATGTCGAGCGAGAGAGAAAATAGACACGAAAAGAGAGACAGAGAGAAAAATAGTGATACAAGAGGGACTGCTGGACTAGCGAGAGCGCGGGAGTTCTCTTTTTTTGCTCAAACGGAAGGTCCCGCGTCAATCAGCGCCGGTACCTAAATAGCGTTTACATACGTGTCTGTGTGCCGCGCGTCTCCGACGACGACGAACAACAGCGGACGGACATATACGTGAAGTCGGATCAGGATCGTGTGATGGTGGAATTGATCATCAGAATAATAATCTACATTTTTTTGCTTGGAGAGGGGATCGGAGAGAGAAAACGTGTGTTTTTGCTTGTAGGATTGAGGGGGGAGGAGATAGGGAGATAGGGAGATAGGGAGATAGGGGTTGGGGCACTGGCGAGTCGGCCGGATGGCTTCTAGTACCTAGAGTAGCCATTCGAATAGCCATTCGAGTAGCCGTTGGAACCCTTGTAGGGAACGGAGTGTATGCTCCTGGAACAGAGATCGTGCCAAAACGAAAGGTGAGAGGATGTGCCGGCATCTATAGTCTTTATATTTTTTTTCTTTTTTCGTTTTTCTTCTTTTCTTTTTTTTTTCTTTTTTTAATGAGCGTTAGTAAGAAATTGAATACCCAACACCGTCGGCGAAAGCTCGCTCGCTGCAAGTGCCCTCGCACGACACAATGTATGGCCTCACGCTGTCTAGCGCTACGTACATATATATCAAAACCAAAGATCTACACACTAGGCTGCAGATGGTTTTTCTCTTTTTTAAAAGTATATATAGAAAGAAGAAACAAAACAAAAAACAATTAAATATCACAGTCGTGCAAAAACGTATATAATCGTGACGGCCATCACTGTGCTCGAGATGCAAATGCAGCTATTCGCTCGTTTCGCCACACGTTGCCATATGTGTGCTGTCATATTCTACGCAATCGAATTTCCGTTTTCTTTTTGTTTTTCCCAAGTCCAGATAATTAAGATTGGTTAGTATGTATAGAAAATGCAGAGGCATGCTGGGTAGAGTCTGGGCAGGGGTGTTTGTCATCAAAGGGGAGTGTCAAAGCGGAGGCTGATGTAAATAATAAGTGCTCTTAAACAAAAATCAAAAATAAAAAAAAATAATAAATGTGATTTCGCGTTGTGCGTGACTAAGACACGAAAAATAAACTCAATATGAATACGCGCAGAGCCAAAATGTTAACGCAAACAAAGCTTTCATGTATATAGCGGATGGTGGTCGGGCGTGGGTCTGGGGGTGACAGTATACACATTCTTTTCTTTCTCGTATTTTTTTGTGCATTTTCGACGTGTTTTTTCAACATTGAGAGACTTTCGTGTATATTCGCGCGTGTTTGTGTGTGAATGCGTGAGAAGGCAGGAGGTCCCGAGCGAGCTCCCGCTCACCGCCACCCACATCTACAACAGAAGAGAAAAAAACAAGACCACCGCCATTACACACAAGGTATCCATTAGTGGAGCCAGACCATGCGGCTTATTGTCTGTCCATGGAGAGTCTCGCGCGCAGACAGTAGAGAGACAGAGAAAGAGAGATAGATATATATATAGAGAGAGAGAGAGAGAGAGAGAGAGGGAGAGAGACAGTATGACAGAGAGAAAGAGAGAGAGCAAGACAGAGTTATGCCTGCGTATGTACTTTTAACGTTCGTCGTTATACGATCTGCCGCGTTATCCTTCTGATTTATAGGTTACGTGTCGCCTGCGCGATGGAAAATATCATCTCGCGCGCCGCGAGCGAGGAACAGGGAGGCACACGACGCTGCTGCTGATGCTGCTAACTTCTTCTCGAGTTCTTTGCTGCCCCTGACCCTCCTTCTCCATCCCCTTCTTCCTCCTCGCGGTGCACGAGTGATTTGCGACGAGACGCGACGATCAATTTTAGGACGATTTTCAAAGCTGCACTCGCGACTTCGCGAACTCAAAGCGTTTTTACACACTGAATACTTTTGAAGAAACTAACTCAACTTACAGGAGTATACAACTTGACTTTGATTTTCTTATGATTATATTACACCTACGTAAATCAACGCGTTAACGGTACATTTAAATTGAAATAATTTTTGTCGCATTCACAACAGAAGAGTGAAAAATGATAGAATCATTACAAAAAATTTAATTTCGTATATGTCATAATCATACATACATAGATTGAAAATTTTTCTTCTACATAATTATTAACATTATAATTATATGATCTTGTTAAAAGTCATTTTATAGTTTATATATTTTAGATAAATGACCGTTAACCAGTATTGAGGAAATATTGACTTTTATTCTGAAAGATAGTCATTGAGTACGAATGGCTTTTATACTTTATGTTATTTTGCGGTTACGAACTGCGTTCGAAAATAAAAAAATCCTAAAATCACAATTTATTGCTAGTTAAAAAGTGTCTTAAGTAATTAATGCACGTCAATTTATGTTTTAGGAAACAATTTATGTATTAGGAACATCAAAATATATTAGTTTATTAATTTTTATAGAATACGCGGGTTAATACTGATACATTTTGCAAAAATGTTATTAATTATTAAATGAACATTTTTCTAATATAAAAAAATATAAGTATATAAGGTCAGGAGTAAAATTGAATATAATAATGGTACTTTATTTAAAAATGTGTATGGTTAAATGTAATGTATGGATTATTTCAATTTCGATTTGTAAATAAAAAAAAATAAATTGATTTGTTTCGTACAACTGACAATTTAAATTAAATTTTTGTGATCTTGAAAAGAATTCAACAAGGAATAATTTTGGTACTTCAAACATGTAGAACACATTTCTTATCACGCAGAATTGGTAAAAAGCAAGCCTACATTAATTTCTATAAAAAGGTATACTTGTTTATAAAACATTGATAAAAAGTATCAGTATTGTTTTTTAATCATAATAAGTAAATTGGCTATATGAATAAAAATGTTCGAACCTTTCTGTTAATAGTAAAACTTGTCCATATTATAAGTAAGTTCTTTTTGTAAGTTGAGTAAATTATTTTGTAGGCTAATAGTATTTGACTAAAATATTAAAAGTCATATTTAGTTACCGAAGTCTTTTATTCCTTGACGTTACTTTTCTCATTTCTGCGCGATGAATCGCGGACACGTAATCTTATGGAATATGCGGGATGATCCTATGACGTAGTCGCGCATCATTAAATCTAATTGTATAAGTTGTGTTATTGTGTGTCCTCATGCTAATCATACCAAGAGATAAGTACGTTATTCTTCTATATTACAGTCATTAATATCAGATATATATGTATTTTTTCGTGCAGGTGTATAACTTCTTATACGTTAATTTTGTCTACATTCTCAGTTGAATTACGTAACGTGCATATAAAATTAGTAGAGATTGCACAAATACACTTCACTTGTTCAAGTTCATTGAAGCCACTGAGAACGTAGATTGTAATGTTACGTATTATTTCTATAAAAATATGCCTAATCAAATACTGCGTTACTTTGAAAGTAGGTGAATTTATAAAGTTTCATTATAGGAATGTTCTTTTCCCTCTATATCATTAATAATTTGATTAAAATCGCACTAACGATGGTTTTAAAAAGTTTTTAATTTTATTTTTTACTCACTCGAAGATATGCACGAAAAAATAGTCAAATTATTCGATCGAATTAGATAGTCCAGGAGCGTATCACCAACGACATATTTTCGTCTTTCTCACTCGACGCGAAGCCGCACATATAACAAGTACGTACGAGGCACGCGATTGCTACAATATGTACGTATGACGTCCGACAATGCCATTTTTAATTGTCGAGCAATCGCGTTCTGCGAAAAAAGTCAGAGTGCGCGAACAAAAAGTGCGAGAAAGAGCAAAGAAAAATGAAGAAACATCGCGAGCTGAAGGATCGGCAAACCGGTTTTTCTCACTCGCGCGACTGCAGACTCTGTGCACCGATGAGCAGCTAGTTATCGATCTTGCGTGCGTGTGCTCGCGCCATTGTCGCGATGTGTGCGCGAATTTCCTTCTGGAACCAGCGCACCGCTCGTATTTATAATGACGCGAAAAACCCGCGGCACACAACCGCGCGAGGTTAAACGAGAAGAGAACGCGTGTGTAAAGGATTATATTCGGAAATCAGGCTTTTTTGCGCCAGCAGCCCGGATAAAAAAGGTCGCGCGCCACGTCCATTGTCACTGTGCGCGGCGCGCGAGTACAGGCGAATTTCATCAGCCGTGCGAAGCGCGACGTTATCTCGGTTGTACAGCGAGTGCCTCCCCGTGCACGCACGCGCACATATATTTTTCCGACTGCGTAGTCTGGCAACTCGCGGACGTAGTCGTTTTTATTTGGCGGCTGACGCATACAAGGTTGATTTACCGAAAAAGAGAGAAAGGCAGAGAAAGACAGAGAAAGATAGAGGGCGAGCACTGAGTATGAAGAGACAGATAGTACATAAGTATAATGAGTAGAAGTGAAGAGCGAGAAAAAGTTGAAAAGAAAAGTTGAAACATAGTGGGCGTGTAGTTGTAGTTACCTGTGCTGTTTGAGGTTGTCCTGGCGCTTAAAGGACTTGCCGCAGACCTCGCAGGTGAAGGTCACGTCGTCCTTGTGGCTGCGCTCGTGTATCATGAGGTTATAGGGCTTGGTGAAGCGTCGCTGGCAGTACTTGCAGACGAACTCGACGGTGCATTTGGCACGCATCTTCTGCCGGCGGCCGAACTCCCTGCCGTGCCCCTCTGTCTCCATCGGCATTATCGCGAACATCCTTATAAATTCCCACCGCTGACTCGCTGGCAAAGAAGTATGTGTACGTGTGGCCGCCTGCCTCTCCCTCCACTCGCCTTCTCACTCCGCTCGTCTGCTGCTGCTGCTGCTGCCGCTGCCCGTGCGAGCTGCGCTCCAAACTGCTTAGCCTCGGCTACCTGCCAACAGGACCAAAGCCACCGATTTTTCTCTGCTTCTCTTTCTCACTTTTCCTTCTATGTTCGCGCTCGAAGCTTCGTTCTTTTTCTCTGCGTACTTCTACAAATAAGTTAGTCTCGTGACGATCAACTAGCAGTTCGAGAGCTAACTCCCGAACGCGCCCACGAGTAGCGGCAGCGCGTGGGCGCCCGCGACTAAGTAGCGCGAGTAGCTGTTTATTCGCGCGCTCCCGCGCAACTTTTCGAATCGTGCGCGGCCGCGCGGCGCATTATTGCCCTGGCCATTATGCGAGCTACGAATGCTAATGGCCAGCGCCGAGTGGACCGATGCCGCGTGGTATATGTCGCGCTCGCATATTTGCATGAATTATTTACTGCCGCGGGCCTTGGGAATCGATATATGCACGCTTGATACTTTTTGAAACAGAAGTTATGAGCTCCCGACAATGACCAATCATTTCGCGCGCCAGTTTCGTAACGCAGCAGGCCCGAGGAAGAACGATTCCGCTGGCGCGCAACGTCTTTGAAAACTCCTCGATGAAGAAAAAAAGAAGAAACTATTAATCAGCCGCGGTCGGCTTTCGTCCAATATTTACAGTATGTAAACGACTCGCTGGCAGAGAGACAGAGAGCTAAAAAACGAGCCGCTAGAGCTGCGAGCCGCTCGTGCGTTATAAAAACCGCCCATTAAGTCTCCACGGGGGAGCTCGCTCGTTATCCTCGAACCGTCGGGAAAACGCTCTCGTTATAGACTCGACAAACGGCCCGGTTTCGTTGATTTTTTTTATAGGAATACTTATTATTTTTCACTTCTGTCCGATTCGTAGCATATACGAGTAGCTACTTTTCATGTCGTAAACAAGTCACAATCAGAGACAAGACAAAATTAAGTAACATCATCGTTTATAATAAAATTTGTGGAAGAAATGTAACAATTAATTGTTCTTAATATAATTTATGCGCAAAATCACTTTATAGCTTCTTTACAAGTTAATCCGATTTTTTCAACATGTTGCATCACATTGCTTTTATAATGAAATTATGACACCACCAAATTTTTTCTTCCTATTTTCCATATAATAAAATATTAAATAAATCTTATGATAGCAAGAAATCATAAATACTTAATCAATTGGAAATAAACGTTAATATATTTCTGTTTTGTATTTGTATCTTGCAGTACTTATTTTACTTTGTAAAATACTAAATTAAAAAAAAATTTCATAAATTATTTTTATAGTTAATTAAACATTGAACTACAAGCTTGAATTGCAAATTACAACATCAAGTGTTGTTTTAAATGTAATGCTATCACTTATTTAACATGGAAAACATAAAGAGCATTTGAACGATTGTGCGTAAAAATAAAAAAATAAAAATAAAGTTCAATCAGGTCTTACAGTCTCGAGAAATTCTTTAAACCCTAGTTGCGGAAAGCTTCTATCTAACAGTGAGAAAATAAAAGATCGCGCAAAAAACTCCGACTGTATAGTTTGCAGATCCCATACAAACAGGCGAAGTGAAAGAGAGCCATTGTATGTGACCGGTGAAGGAGCGAGAAACCGTCTGCGTACAAGAGCAGCGCGGCTACTGTGCTGCGCGAATAGCATGCAGTCGTGCGCGAGCGAGCGCATAAAGTGGCGTGTCCGAATGAGTAATAAGCGTGCCGCTGCCGCCGCCGGGGCGTAGCCCGGTTGGCCGGCGCGCGGGGCGAAACTGCCTGGTGGGGCCTAATTGGGCCCCCGTGTTACACGCTCGCTCTCTCACTTGCCTTCCTCTTTTTTCTCTCGTTTTCTCTCTCTTTCTCTCTCTTTCTCTCTCTATATCTCTTCTACCAGTCCCTCCGCTCCTTTGCTTCTACTGCGTACCCGCGACTTTCCATTTTAGAAAGCTTACGCTATTTTTGCGTGTCTTTCTCCGTCTCTCTTTCTCCTATCTTCTTATCCACGTCGTTAACGCGTCAATGGCTCGTTGGTCGTTATACGAGCGGTTGTGGTTACGCGTACCAGTGTCGACGTTTGTCACGCTATACGAGCGCTTAACTATATCTGACGTATTGGAAGCGCGCGGCTTGCTCTTTGTCTATCTATCTCTCCGTCTCGATGATAATTTATTCGCGTGAGCTAACAATTGACGCGACGACGGCTGGAATGATAAATCGTGTCGGCTTTTGTTTGGTCTATCGTTAGAAAATTGATTGAAATTAAAAAAAGTTTCAAAGCGTGCCTTTGGGAAGCAAGTATAAGGATCTATCGAGTCGCTAAACATAATCAGTGGGCAGAACGTATGAGCGTAGACCTTATGAACGAAGGGTGGCAAAGCGCACGAGAGGGAAGGGCTTAATAAAGGCAGGTGCATTGGATCGCTCGCGATCGCCTGTATGCCGCGGGGCTCTCGGCTGCACGCGCATGCAGTAGCGGCTGGTGCGGCTGGTGCGGCAGGGGGGGCAACGGGCCAACCGGCGCCGAGAGCGCGGCTACCGTGCGCCGCCCTACGCTAAAAGCCCCGGCTACCGGTTTTCGACCAGTCGCGGCTCGAGCCACACCCTCCCTTTTTTTACGGAGCGCGGCGTACGGTAGCTACTCGGCTGCTCCATTTGATATCACGCCGGAAAAATGGTTGCCGCTGACACTGGAGTAACGACAATCCAAGTTAAAGACTCACGTGCAAAGTGTCCGCGGCGAGAGGATTTTTCCTGATCCACCGATACCGCTGTGGTTGCTGCTATCGCTGCTGCTGCGATGACAAGCGTCGCGTTCCAAAGGGCTCCGAGTGTTGTCTCTGTTGCGAAGTAGCACAGCGAAGTCTTGTAAGCAAACTGGGCTCGTTCTTTCACTAGGCACTCTTAATATGCAATATCGGTCTCGACTTTGAGCACGCGAGTAGCAGTAGATAGGTAGGTAGGTAGGTAGGTAGGTCTGGACCGTTTGGGTGCGCGGCGTCGACTGAAGAAAAGTCCGGTTGGCCGGGCGCTGGGTACTTGGTAGCCCGAATAGTAGACCGTTGGACGGTAGGTCGTAGAGTAACGCCAAAGGTCTCTGTCTCTCTCGCGCTCTCTCTTTCTCTTGCTCGCTTCTTCTGGTTGGAGGACCGGGGACCTCCCTACCGAACTCGGGCTCTCTCTCTCTCCCTCACACTCTGCTTCACGAGCAGCGAGGAGCGCACACGAGCCGCCACCGCCACCGCCACCGTAAAGCGCTGCCGCTGTTGCCGCCGCTCGCCGCCACCGCCACCGCCACCGCACACACAAAGCCAGTTAGCGAGACAGAGACGGCGACAGGGAGAGGGAAAGGCAGTAGCGCTTTTTATCCCAAGCGGGAGCAGGAGCACGAGAGAGAGAGAGAGAGATCAACTATAGCGGCGTCCTCGTCGCGCGGCGCTCGCCGAATAGCAGCGCGCTTACTCACAAATCCTTCGAGACGCGCGGCTTCTTGAGAGAGCTGCCGCGCGCTCCCCCTCCCCCGCGTACTAGCACCGCCCCCCCTCCCAGTCCTGTGCGCTCCCGCCTCGCCACCCCCCGCCCCGTCGCCCCGCGAGCCGAGCTGCTGCTGCTGTCGAGCGGGGGCGGTAGCAGCCAGCTCCCTGTAGGCTCCGGAAAACTTGGCAAAAATCGCGAATTGAGCGAAGAGGCCCCCTTTTTCTTCATCACTCCGCTTCAGCTTTCCGGCGCAATTATCCGCAATTGTCCATTGCGACAATGTACCCTGCGCAAAACAGCCAAGCCAGAAGAAGAAAGTACGAGGCTCGAGCGCGCGACTTTCTTCTCGCGCGGGTGCGATCAAGCGAACGGTTGCCAGCGAGACGTATAGGTATAGAGAAAGAGAGAAGGAGTGGAACAGAGACAGAACGCGATGCAAAAGAGAGAGAGAGAGAGAGAGAGAAGCGCGGGGGCCGGCGCGTCGTGGCTGGCGCGCAGACCGCCGCAAGGGTTCCCAGGGCACGTGGGAAATGCACAGTAGTCGCTGTCGGCTCCCCCCGGCCACCCCCACCCCCCGCCCCCACCCGCGGCCCGGCCGCTTTCGGCGAGTTGCGCGCCGTGCGACGCCCCCCGGCCGAGGCTCCGCCCCGCGAGCGCTCGACGAGCGCCACCATTGGTTCGCGAGCGCTCCACTCGTCGCGACGGCCTCCGTTTGTCGCTCCAGCTGCCGCCGCTGCCGCCGCTGCTGCTGCTGCTGCTGCCGATCGGCGGTTCTCGACGTGTAGTCGGGATGAACTTCTCGCTATTCGCTTTTTCACCCTTTTTTCCTTATTATTATCTGCGCGCACCCGCGTCAACCCTCGGGGCCCGATGCTTCCTTCCCGCATGACTACCACCGCCTCTTTTTCCTTTCCCAATTATTTTTGCCCGCGCCCTGCAACTGCAGACGACCACGAAATTTCCCATGCAAATTCTCTCTCGCCGCGCTGCAGCCTGATCTCTCTTTCGCTCTTTTCTCCCTTCGCATTCTCATCATCGCGCACTGTGATTTGACTTTTTCATTTGCCAATAATATACATATGCAAATTATGTTCATCCCGCGCGCGTATTACTACCATATTTTAGTCGCTTACGATGTCTTTTGCTGCTCACGTACTATCTGCGCTTTTGTATTATCCGTAAAAATGTATTATAATTACATCTGCTCTCTGATGACCACTCATACTTGAGTAATGATGAACGTATTAAATTTATAGTAATTTTAAAAACTCGATATTACTTATATTAGTTGTCTTTCAAATTGTTATATTCACTATTTAACAAAAGACAACTTAACATTATATAATGTAAACTCAGCCACGTTAACCTACATTTTTAGAATATTAAGTATTTTCTATTTTAAGTAAAAAATCTAAAACCGTATTAAATATGCCGGATGTTGTCATGCTCAATATGAAATGAAAGTGTATCAAGAAATTAAATCATTTACTTAATATCAATGATGCAAATGCTTATACAGATAATTAGTAAAAGACTAAATCACTAAAAAAATGATGCGCAACCGTTTATGTTATTTTCTTAAGAAATGATTCAGAATAATTGCGAAAGACATAGATCGAATAGGATATATGTATAATTTTAAAATATATATTTACATTTTTAATATAATACTACTTTTAAATTCTAAATACTTACTTCAGATACGATAAAATAAAAACTTTATTAAAAAAATGGATGCTATCTAGAAATCGGCTTAAAAATATTATCATCACATATAAAATAATCTAAAAAAATTTAGTGTACTTTGAGGATGTACTATTTTTTAAAATAGTTCTACTGACCGATTCCATTTCAAATCATGCAGGCCGACTAAACCTATGTCAGCAAATTCCTTCAAAATTTAATCTAATTCTACTCCGAAAATAAGCAGACAAGTATTTTTTATTTTTGTCATTGGTCCAAAATTGCAGCTTTTATGCACATTTTAAAAATGACGTCTAAAATCCATGTTCTGAAAAATGCAAAAAGAACTTTTTTCAAATGCTGCTAAAGCAGATACCAGCGGTTTGTTATTTTCATTTATTTATTACTATGCTCACATGCTCCAAATCCTTATTTACAAGCACTCAAATTATTCTTTAGTTCTGTAACTAATAATCTGCCAAATTTGAGCAAATTCTGAACCGTTAGTGTTATACAATCAAGAGTTGGAGAGAAATATGTGTGATTTATGAAAATCAAAATATTTATAACTTTTTTCTCACGCTCCAAAGGTTTACCAAAATTGAACTGAGTAATTTTTTAACTAAAATCTACTCATGCGCTAAATTTTAGGTTTATTTGAACCGTCAATCTCTTACCTGTAGTACTATCTTAAAGCTTATTTCACTATTTTGTTCCAATAATATGAAACCGAATTTATTTTTTAATATTATTCTCTTACAGAACGAACAAATAACAAATCACTCATTTACGAAAAGAATGGTCTTGAGCTCAGCTATCTACCAAAAAGAATTCAGCCAAAAAAAGTGGCCTCTTTGAGAAGAACGCATTTTTAAAAAAAAGTCAATGTCATCCGCGTTTATTAATTTTTTGAAACATTTTTAGCGGTTAAGGTGATGTTAAACCCCGTGTTACAGGTAAATACGAGGAACTACTTTTTTTATTCATTTTTCAATTTTAAGAAAATATCTCTATGATAAGTTATTCTTTTTGGTTGGAACAACAACTTTCCATAGAGATATTTACTCAAAATTGAAAATGAAATGAGAAAAGTGGATCCTCGTATTTGTCGGTGACAGGTGACTTTAGCATCACCTTAATGAAAGAGCATCCATAAGTGCATCGAATAAACTTCAAGCTATCCCAAAATCTTAAAAAATGGCGGAATGGCATCATTTGAAAAGAAGTTTTTTTTTCAGTTCTCAGAGAATGGATTTTGGACGTCATTTTTAAAATGTGCATAAATACTGCGATTTTGGTACAAAGGAAAAAATAAAAAATACGTGTCTGCTTATTTTGGGAGTAGAATAAAATATTTTGAAATGATTTGGTAACATAGGTACAGTCGGCCTGCATGTTTTTAAATGTAATCGATCTACTACAAATTTCTAAAAGCATTATTTATGATTCAATAAAATATCAATTTAAAAAAAAATGATAATTTTTCCAAATTTACGTTTAATTCTTAAAAATTGCTTCTCAATAATCATAAAAGACATTAATCAAATGGAAAATCACGTATACTTTCAGAACTTGAATATATTTTTATATGGCGATATTACGTATTACTAAAAGAATTTTTTTAACTAATATTTTATTAAAAACTGTGCTTAACATTACTTAAGTAGCTTCAAAATCTAATTAGTTCTATATTGAGACATACCTACCTAATATAACTATGAAATTTCGGGGATTTTATTCACGAACTTTAACGTGGTTGATATATGACGATATACGGCATTTCGACCATTCAGGAAACGTCTTTAGAACGTTAATGCGCGATATCGTGCACGATAAAGTTAGCGAATAAGACCCCAGATTGGACTTATGATTCCTCCGCGGGGTACGCTGTTTACGAAATTAGGTCACGCACATACATACATACACACATACTGCATAAATTTCTTGAGTTCGCCCATTTCGATTTTCTTTATCCATACAATCTTTTCGAATACTTTATTTATTTTAATTTATTGTCTGGCAAAAAGTTATCTTTATGATAATCACCTATAAATATAAAAAATAAAACGCTGCCAACTGCTTTTGCATTATTCATTCTCAAAAAGAATTTAATTAAAATTATTATAAATAAGAAAGAGCTGCACAGAACTGCCCATCATGGGTAAAACGAATATTTCGCCGTTAGTGATTTCGAAGAAAAAATCATTGAGCTGATTTTTGAGATAATGAAAGTTATTTTCTTGTCTAACTATATTCATCTAGTGATTTGTGCCCTACTGAGAAATGAATATTTTTCAATAAACATATTATCGTGTAGTAGGGTGTCTTGTTCAGCAAGCTGTCATTGATTCTGAAATGAATTTCTATTTATAGAATCAAATCAAATCTATACGTATAAAAGCTTGAATTATTGTTTTGCTATTTCACTGCAAAAAATGCATAAGACATAAAAACGCAACATTTTTGAAAATCATTGATGTAAAAATCATACTACTATTTAACATATTTGCTATGAGGTCTGCTTGGAAGGGAACGGTGTTTCAGTTGGCGGAGATAGCATTAAAGGAAGCCTTGAGTATACCCCTATAAATTCCAAATTTTAGGTGCCGCCACCGGTCATGCTCAGAGTAAATACTAATTTATAAATCATCCAAATAGTGTAAAAATTATAACTTTTTATGCTATATTATAGATAGATACCGAATCAATATAACAAGAATAAATTATATGTCATTATTAAATCATTTTTAAAAAATCATCAAATAATAATATGTTTGACATAACATAATCTTTCCTCTTTTTGGTACCCCTAATAATACTATGGCATAGTACATTTTATACCTTATAATCGCTTTTTTTAAATTAATATAATTGTTGCCTTTTATCTTTCCATTCCCCGCATTCTTCGTCGAACCACAACTTATGTTTTATCTTTTTCCGTTATCCTAGCACCGTGTTAGCAGCTTATTTCACAGAGCTTTTGATGATTTCCCAAGTTGTTTCAATATCATCCATTTCCTCATTGTTCTTCAGGCTATATAGTCTGTTTGCAAATTCTTCTTTATATTTAGGTTTGGTGTCAGAATTTTTCAATATTTGCAAGTTAAATTCTACTGTTGGGCAGGCTTTATTCTTACTTTTATTCTTTAGTATACAAACTTTGATCTTGGCTACAACCAGAAAGTGGTCGGAGTCACACTTAGGGCCTCGATAAGTTCTAACACAGAGAATGTTTGCATGGCGTCTTTTGTCGATTAAGACATATTCGATTTGATTAAGCATAGTTTTATCAAATGGGTCTTTGTACAGAAAATACAGTCTATTTTGTAACGTTAATAGTATATCTATATATATATATATTTTTTTTTCTAGCATTGCGTATATGAGCAATACTAATAATTTTAGCTCTGTCTCAGGTGATCAGGATCCATTTGATGAAACTACTGGCATTGGGCTTTAGTTTTAGGTAAAAATAAAACAATCTCCAATGTTTCATCAAAATTCGTATCTCGGACTCCGTGTACTTCCCTTCTAAAATCATCTTCTTTAGGCTAACAGCAAGGTTTATTGATCTTCGTCAGTTTTCGCTTATAAAGCAGGTTGCATGAAACCCTTTAAGACCTCTAGAATCAGAATATCGTCTGTATATGCCGATATAAGCCCGTATTATCCAAATCCCTAAGAAGGCGTCTAAGAACCATAACGTTGGGGATACCGCGCCTCCTTGCGGACATCCTTCCAATGAACATCTGGTATCCCATGCTTTATTGATCCTAGTCGTATGCTTTCCCTAGAGGTATGATTAAAGGTCCCATGTTAAAAGAGCTGCCACAACCATCCCTTTGTTTCCCATACCTCGCTTGGTTTTAGAAACTTCCTCTCTTATTGCGAAAGTTGAGTTCTGGCGATTTATTTTTTGTATTCTCTTTGTGCTGCTTTGTATGTCTCTCTTTTATTTTCTTTGGCAGTTTCTTTTTCACGGACCATGTGCGACTCATCACATCAATGACTCTCGCACAGTACATGGATTAATGTTATTTTTGTAGATGACAATGACGTAATTCTTGACTCGGGACATGCTGGCAACTTTCCCGGCAAAGATTCCTGCTTCTGTAGGTTTCATGTATAGCGATTTCAAGTCAATTAAGCAAGATGACTTACTATCCTTCCTTGCTACCGCCGACTGGTCGCACATCGATTGTACAGATGCAGACGTAGACAATGCACTAGAATGGCTAAGTAACAATCTTATGAAGGCGATTGAACATCTAGCCCCATCAAAACAGTTCTGGTAAAAATAGAAAGGTCATCAGTCCTTGGTTGACTCAGAACTTATGGGATTTGTATGATAAATGAAACGCTATAAAAGGACGAAAGATGATAGACTGTGGCAGGAGTATCAGCATCTCGCCTCACTTGCTAAATACCGCACTATTGAGGCGAGAGATGCTGTTTTTCAGAATTGCATCTTCGAGGCTCTTGGTAATAAAGATATCTGGAAGGTAGTTCACAACCTCGGGCTCCTGTTGAAGTTACGTGAGAACCTGTACGGCTTGAAGCTTCATGAGCTGAACACCCATTTTGCGGAAGTTTCTGTTTCTCAAAAACAGTCTCAGGAAGATCTAGATGAAATCCTTGCGTCTGCCAATGATAATGGTTTTGCTTTAAAAAATTTCTCTTTCTCTGATGTGATTCTGGAAGTCGCTCACTTCAACTCCCAAGTAAAAGGTGAAGATGGAAACCCCTAGGCTGTGATCGCCAAAGCTTTTCCTGTACTGGGAAGAAAGCTCACTTTGCGCCTCTTAAAGAGACAGCAATTCCATGTGCTGTCTCAGATTCTCGTCCCATTGCCCTTTTGAGTTTTCTTTTCAAGGTTCTAGAAAAGATAGTCCATGATCAGATATCGGCGTTACTTATATCGAAGAAAATCCTTTTTCCCCTTTAGACATGCTGGAAAATATAACAGTACGGAAACTGTACTTCTAAAATTGACCAATGACATTAGAGCTGAAATTGACTCTGACGGGATAAGTGAAAAACAACTTCTGACTGTCCTACTACTTTTCGATTTCATCAAAGCTTTTGACACTTCTTCATCTAAACTTTAACTAAAACTGATCAGAATGGGATTCTCCAAGAGCGTAGTTCTGTAGCTCAAGTCATATATTACAGGTCGTAATCAGAGGGTAGTTACTAAATATAATGGCTATCTGATTGGCTTACAACCAATTTTGGCGTGCCACAGGAGTTTGCTTTGGGTCCCCTTCTGTTCAGTCTATATATTATAATGACTTACTTGGTGTACTTACTGACTCTGACAAGCACTTGTTTTACGCGGATGATTTGCAGACCTACACTCAAGTTATTAGAGATGATCTTTTCAACGGTATAAGAAGTTTGTCAGCTATTGCACAAGTAGAGTCGATATGAACTAACGAGAAGGACCTGCGACTTAAGAGGTAACGCCACCTTGGAGGCTCTAAACCAAAGTTTGTGAATTTACTGTGGGTAAATAGAAAGCTTTATTTAAAAATAACTTTGAGGACTTTATTGTACGTGTACTGAGGTATGCAAAAAAATTTGAAAGAATTATTTTCTAATGAAAATGGCGGCGTACTGCCCTACTTCCGGAATTGTCTTTTTTGAGCATGTCAATTTTCGGATACAATTGCTAGGCCACTGGTCATCGTAGAGCAAATCAAAAAAAAAATTATGTACTAATATATAAAACCTAATGAAGTACTCATCCATTTTGAAAATAATTTTTTTTTGCAAAATAGTAGCTATTTTTTTAAAAAGTTCATTTTTTACGCCAATTTTTTTTAAATAAATTCTAATAGCAAGAAAAGTTTTCAACTTTTTAAAAAAACGCATGGATATTTTAGTGCAGAATATATATACGAAGATGTTGACCAAATTTTAGGGCAATTGGATAAAAAGTGTAAGAGAAATCGTAGCCGTGAATTTAAAAAAGTATGTTTTGAGAAAAACGCGTTTAAAGCTTTCAGAAAAGATTTTTTGACTCGCTCTAGGTGGCGTACCCCGTAATTTAATGAAGACGATAGCCATTACTTCTTGTTTCAATTATAATTTTAATAAGGTTCGTAGTATGCAGCTTTCAGGCATTGAAGTCCAGGATAACGTTTTCGTCCCCTTTGTCGACTCTGTAACTAACCTTGGTGTTGTTCTGGATTTTAATTTGTAGTGGATACCGCAAGAGATGCAGTCAGTAGGAAAGTGAATCGAGCTCTTTATGGCCTCAGATTGAACACCATTGAAGTGTTACGCATACGGTCGGCAAGCGCCCTTGTGATCTCTCATCTAGACTACTGCTCTTTAGTATATCTTGATGTATCAGACGAGCTTCAGACTAGGTTACAAAGATTGTAAAATTCATATGTAAGATACACTTGCGGGGTCAGAAGGGACGAGCACATCACTCCCTACAGGAATAGACTGAATTGGCTAAATCTGGAGGGGCAAAGAGTGTATTTTGTGGAGGCGCTACTATATAAAGTTATCAACATAGGGCAACCGCCGTACCTTGTGGCCCTTTGCCTAAAAAGACCAGGCCAGGACTCCCTGTAGGTTGGATGCAAAGGGAGCTCTCAATCCAGAGTCAAACACTGACACAGGTTTGACAAATCTTTTCAAGCTCAAGGTGCGCGCCTCAGGAATTCGCTCTTCCGTAGCCTAATGTGCCTATCATCCTTATTCCTTGTGTAAGTTTAAAACAGCACTACGAAGGTACCTAGTGCAATCCCACGGTGACTGACAATAACATTATCGTACTACTACTAAGACTCCATGTCTTGCGTCTTATGTTTCGACGTGCTATGACGAAATCCTAAAAAATGCACTTTTTTGGGTCCAGAAATCGCAAAACAAAATTTGAATGCTCGGGTTTCCAACCTTTTTTTATCTTCTTTTAGGGTCCATGCGACTAAGTTTCCTGGCAAATTAGGTGTTTTTTACGGTTTTTATATATAGCAAAAAAGAAAGAGTTTTAGTTAATAACTGCACACACAAAGGTGAAATTTTTTTTTCCATAAAGTATATAAAAGTAGTAGTAATGTGTAATAATTCGTAAAAAAATCTCAGATTCTGCAAAAAAGTGGAAAATTCGTCCATTTTTATCCTATTTTGAACGAATTATTACCCTATTTTTAATTGGTCATAATTTTGCACCGGAACATCCATTTTCAATAAACAAAAACTCAAATTAAAGGTCTTTTCTGCTACTTTTATATACTTTATGGAAAAAAAATTTTCACCTTCGTGTGCACAGTTATTAACTGCGCAGTAAATCCCTTTTTTTTGCTATATATACAAAACCGTAAAAAACATTTAATTTGACAGAAAAACATAGTTACATGGCCAATTTTCATTGTTCAAATGAGTTTTTTTTCATAAATTGGTCCCTAAAACAAGATAGAAAAGGTTTGGAATCCCCAGCATTCAAATTATAATTTTGCGATTTCTTGATCCAAAAAAGTGCATTTTTTGGGATTTTGTCATATATATAAGATCGACTGATGTTAATTTTGTTAGTGCAATACTTTTGTTTTGAGTAACGATTTCTGTGATATCACTGATTTTTATGTATAAAAATCTATATATGTATATATACAATTTTGTTCGTTGCACCATGTACATTTTTTTGAATCAACAGAATTAAAGGTCTATCTTATCTTACCTTATCTTATATTTCTTTGCTTTATTGAGCCAATTCCTCACTTTCTTCCGCTCTCTGGAATGGGGAGGGGGTGGGGAGGAGCGTTTTCTGGTTATGTTGCGAGATGGAGAAATGTCACATGTGTTCGCGTCAGTATCGGATCTGCGGGATATCCTAGCCTCTTATGAGGGTGAATTAATCAATGTACGTAAGGACGATAACAACATCACTAATAATGTACAGTCCGGTAAGGTTAGGGATTCTTTAAGAGATTGACTAGCTCAAGGCGAATTAAAAGAGATGAATGGCAGGGGATTAAGAGCAGGTTTTTTAAATGCTACTTTGCCGTAAAGTCACATTAAAATGTTTAGACAATCCCTTTTTGTTGGTCCCTTCTACCAACTCTTTGGTGTCACAGAGTAGCGCTTTCGTTCTAAAGTCGAGGATGTTAACGTTCAGATCGTTGGGTATTCTATAATTGGGCAGGATAGAAATACGCGAGATGGAGAAGTAGTCATGTATGTACACGACTATTACAAAGCGACTGAGATATGTAGTTCTCCAACGATGAGGGCAAGCCGCTTATTCCTGAATACCTTATGTGTACCATATAGCAAGGTATCATTCCTCCTGTATTTAGCGGTCATATATAGTCCCTGGGGATCAATTTTACTGAGGTCTCTGACTTCGTTTTAAACCTTCTGAAACACTCAGTAAATTATGAGCTCAGAATTATAATCGGCAATCTGAATGCGAACATACTGATCGATTCGAATGATTCTGAATTCGTCAGACAGTTTACGTGCGAATTAAACGTCAATCTAGTGGGCCCTGATGTGACTTACCAAATCAAGGAATATCGCATATGGATATTATCTTTATTGACGACAATGACGTCATATTAAATTCTAATAATGTTTTAGCATCTTTCCCAAGCCACCATAATATTATTGATGCTGTGATCAATCTTAATGTAGCGAATGAAGTCTCCTCTGCTCCAAGTAACTTCACGTAGAGAGATTTCAAGTCAGTAAAATCGGATGGCTTACCTTCGATCCTGGCCAGCGTCGACTGGACAAACATTGGCAGTCATTATTACATCAGCCGTCCATTCTAATTGTCAAGCAAAGGGTGTAGATGGTATTTTCCAGAGTATGGTTGATAAAGCTCTTCCGATAATTACGCTGAGGATTAAAAAATATGAGACTTGTATATAGTGCAGAGATATGGACAAGGCCTCGGAACACCTCATGTGCACATGCCCCGAGTGGTCGAACACCATACATAAAACACGCGGCGAGCTCTCACGTGAACTTCCAAACCTCAGAAGCGAGTCTTTCATCCATCCACCAGATCATGAACAAAATAAATGAGAAATTAAGATTTGGTGGGTCTTACTAATAAAATTAACGACGCTCAAAGTGAAATTAAACCGAGCGTATAAATACTAGTTGGGGGTAGTACAATTTGTGCGAACCTGAGTGCTCTAGCTAGCCCGGCTCCTGAAGAGATCAATTAATTAACCCCAAAACCATTCTATGACCCAAAATAATATAAAAAGGGACAGCAAAAGCTTTAAGTTAAGCGTTATTTTGTTTAATGATATTATTTTACTTTAGCTATGAACAATTAAAGATCCTTATCGAAAATGTTTGAAAAAACACAAAACTTTTAACGAGTTTAACATTCTCCAAGTGTCACCAAATTTAAAAGAGTTGAAAATTCTTGAACTATCATGCATTTTTCTTAATGTTTACATCCTGAATTGTTTACAAAACAAATTGTACTATGTGATTATTTAATACTTCAACTGGGTGGGGCTCTAAATATCGAAGAAACAAAATTATGAATAAATGAAACAACTAATTACAAAAATATAGATAGATGAAATTCCGAAATATAAAGAATGAAAAACTTTTTTGGCGAAAAACAAAAATACGAAAAATAAAACTATGAAAGTTTAAGCAACGAAAAATAAAAATTACGATTTGCAAAATTAAGACGATCAAAATTCCGAAAAACGAAAATGTACAATTTAAACTTAATGTTCGGTTTTTATTTTTCGGAGTTTTGTTCATCTGAATTTTGCGATTCGAAATTTTTGTTTTTTCTTTGATTTGATCTTCGCTGTATTAGTTTTTATGATTAGGTTTTTTTACACATGTAAAATAAAATTTACATTTCAATTAATTTGCATCTATTTACATTATGTATCTTTTTATTTCTTCTGTCTTGATACACTGATAAACGATATCTCAGGTTTTCAGGATTTATTGGATAAAACTATGGATATTAATCTTCACTTTCAGCTATCATAAAATGATCCCGAAAGTTTTATCAAAATTCATGACCTGGACTTCGTGTATTCTCCTTGTGTGCCTATTGCAATGGACTCTGCTGTTGCATAAGAACTTTTGAAAGACCGTAAGGTTTCAGCTTGTTAGTGTATTTACTGATTGTACTATTTAAATCATAGAAACAGTTCTCGTCACTGCAACTTTTTAGATATACGTAAACCTGATCAGCGATACAAAGTCTTTAAATTGTATTGAAACCGGGGGGTGCAAATAGACATTATTTGAATTTATTGAATGATACAACAATCGATCATTGGAATTCTCTAACTATGATTTCCGAACCATATCTTTAACAAAATTTTCTATGTTGTTTGAACTCATTATTTTAAAAAACGCTGCCAATTGTTTTGGCACGATGCTTTTTCAAAGAGAATTTAATTTTATAAAGTCATTATTTTTATAAATATAATGAAAGTTTAGCAAATATTGGGCAAAATATGAGAACGATTTACCACAGATTTACGTTTAGGTCAAAATAATAATATTTTTCGCATAATCTTTGCGATTTTTTGATTGTTTTGACATATATAATGCATAGAATTAGCGAGAAATGTAGAATAGTAAATACCTCATCAGGATAAAGCATAGTAATGTTATATATATATATGATATATAGAGTGTTAATAATTTAAAATATTGTTTAAATTGATTAGGGCGGTCGATGGCTCAAATGGTAAACGCGTACCTCTTAACATGACGGCTGCTCAAAGGGCGCCGGTTCAAATTCTCGTCAATCCGAATATTTCAGGGACATCTCTATAATATCTCAGAAGATTATCAAACAAATTAGCTAAGAAATATTCAGCGAATAACCTACCACCTAAAAAATATTTACTGAAATGTTCAAGGTATTATATCAAGTATTACGCAAGTTATCGTTGTCCAATAGAACTGCATATTTTACATTTTATTTTTTTATTTTTATTATGATAACAAACATCTGTGCAAAATTTGGAAAATTTATACTCGGACTCTCCAAACAATAAAAAATAAAAAATGTTTATACGTTCAAAAATACAAAAAAAATTATTCACCATCACAAAGCTTCCTTTTTGAGAATGCAAAAGCTGAAGATGAAGAAATTAATATTAACGAAGTTCAAAGTTGCTTACAATGAATTTGTTTACATGCTTACTATGATTGATGACAGTAAAATGCGTGTAAGAAACATTTCAGCAGTAGTAAGGTAGATGTCCCACTGACTGGGCACGTCCTATTACCTGGACACTCAGTCAAAATTGAATTATTACTGAATTAATATTTATTTTGGCGCAAATGTTTTTTAAAATAATAATCCAGAATGGATTATTTTAATGATTAAATGAACTATATTCACGCAACACACGTGTATTCTTAAAAGTTAAGCTAAGAAATACCACTTTTTGCATAAGGGTTTATTTAACTGATTCCGCATTCATTTTCGATCTTAAAAGTTTCTAAGGTATAATAAGAGCATATTTAATACAAATATAGTGGTAATTTGTGTAAGAAACATGTTTTTATATATTAAGAACATGAGTGTCTATTTAGTAGTACTAAAAATTTTGATTACGAAGTTAGGTTAGAAATATAAGCAAATATTATATATCCTCAACATTATAATTATGCATTGCTATCAAGCATTAATGATATAAACAACACTTTATGCACCATAATATTGAGTTTCTTAAGTATATTGATTAATATAATATGTATATATATTAATATTTAATATAGTATATTAATTATATATATAATTTGGATCAAGAGATTGCAAAATATACCTATCCACGTATTGGGACTACACTTCTTGGACGGTGGCACATGGGCATTTTATATTGCTTACTTATTAGTGTATTAAGATACACGATGTTTTATTAATTTCTCTCCTTATAAATAAAAAATCTATTATTTTCTATTCTCATATGCTGCAATATAGCAATATTTATTGGAAAGCAAAAGCCTTATGCTTTATTCGATGATTACATGAATTATATATCGGGTGTAAACTCTTAGTGAGCTTATGTTTCTAGATTGAGTATAAATTATATTTATCATATATTACCTATTTGTTTCGGTAAATTTGAATATTTTATCAAAATATATACATAAGTGTTCCTCTATAGCTTACTCTTGGAGTACATACCGCATCGCAACGAAAGCGAGCTTATAGTTAATATTAATTTGGAAAAAGAATCATTTTCATCATAAAAGGATCAATCGAACCAGATAAGCACTCACATGAAACTTTATCGCACACGTGATAAAGAATCAGAGAATGCTTTAACATAAGTGTATGCCTTTGAAATACTGGATAAGTACGGGCTACAGGAACTTATGATGAAGTGAAAATCGCAAATAATTGTCAAATGGATGGTACTGAATTTATAGCAGCTAGAAATGTAATAAACATCGGGCAGAGAGAGCTTTTTGATTAAGTTGGGCGCAGATAATGTGGCCATGCAGGTAAAGTGGCTACCTACACGAGATCTTGCTGTATGCGTTATTTTGGGGCGCCGTAACTCCTGTATTATATATATATTGTGACAACAGATGTTGAGAGGCGCGGTTACCCCGCTGCTAGCGCCCTCTAATTATAAGATAGAGTCATGTTTACGCGCGAAAGCATAAAAACTCTGATTTCTTAGCAGTGCATGCATGTAAAGAAACCATTTCTGTCAGCGTGATATGAGCGAAAAAGAAATCATTCGGTACACACAATTGTAGCTATTTTTACGTACTTTAAAATATATGTGTCAGTTTTTGCCGTAGAGTTTATATTCGATGTAAAAATTGCAACTTTCGTTGACGCTTATCGGTTGGTAAAGTGGCTATACGAATGCATTGCAAGGCAAAAGGCAATCGACGCGGATAAAAACGGCGGTTGCTTCTTAAAATTCCTAGGCCAACTAATCACAAAATATCGACACCAAGGCCTAAATGGTTCGAATGATCAAGAGAAAATAATTATCATTGGTGGTACTATTACAGAAATGACTTTCACACTTCTTGTTTTGTAAAATTTAATTAGACTATGTTACGGTAAGGATTAGCATTATGCACGGTTAGATTAAGTCGCAAGTTTAAGCTCACCTACGTGCGGACCATCAGCCGCAAAGGGATCTCCTGGTCTACTATTCGGTACTGCATTCCTATTTACCTTTCAGGGCGAACACGGATGGTACCGACCATGTTTTCTAGCTACATTGAGATCGACTACCAAAGCGACTATCAGCCAAAGGCCGATGGACTGTAGCTGACTGGACCTATAACTTAAGGCGTAACTAGACTAATATCTTAACCTATATAATAAGCAAATGAAACTGAATTGAATTCAGTACAGCGGTGATGGCAAGCTTGACGAAGTCCTTTATAAACCAGAAGATTATCATTGCCGCTGATTAACTTTTAACAAGAATCCTTTTAATCTCGATGATAATATCGGAAAATAACATGTACCTTTGAATAAAGGATATTTTATACGTATATAAAGTATATAAAATAATATACATACGTATATAAAATAAAATAAATACGTATATAAAAACCGTATGAAAATACGTATGAAATTCTTCGTTCTTATAAATGAATTTTAAATTTCTATATCTTTCCGAAATATAATTTGCGGTTGAAAAAGATAGGTAATGTTATGCTCTTATTAATGCATTTATGCTAAATGGATAATAATATTTCTAACATGAAGAAAAAACGAAAATATAAAACACAAAAATCGAAAAATTGAGAAATCAAAAAAGCGACGTAAACCCAAAAAAGTCGATGAATCTTGAAATTTCTTTTGAATTTTGAATCTTTAATTAAATACAAAAATTTCGAAAAACATGTAACCTCAATATCTCAGAAAATAAAAGATCTCCTGATCTCAAAAACCATACTGGTCATGAGATAGTAAAAGGCTACCTTTTGTATAGTTTCGGATAAAATGCTGTCGATTTATTTTGGAGATATCGTCGCAGAAATAAAATCGATTCTTTTTACAAAATTACTTTTTTCTCGACAAAAGAAAAAGGTCAAGAATGAAAGATTTTACTGAATATTCTTCTTCACATTCCTAATCATTTCAAAAATTTTCAATCATTTTCTTCATACGTTTCCGAGATATAATCGTTGAAATAAAAGATGACGCCTTCGTGTATAACAAAAAATGTTTAAATGCCTTTTCGTTAGATCGATGATATTATTTCTAATGTACCAAACAACCTAAAAAACTAAAACCCAAAATTTGAAATACAAAAAAATATTTTTGTCCCCCATCCTCTAAAAAAAAATGAGCTCTGAAACACTAAGTTTCACCGAGTATATACAGAGTAATGTTAATCCACACCCATACATTGAATCAAAAACACAGACAAACACACACACACATCACACACACACATTTCTAAAAATAGTGCATTTTGACTGCTAATGTCTGTAGCAAAACTGTTTTTTTATAAACATCACAAAGCTTCACTTTTGAGGAAGCAATATATAAAATAAAATAAATACGTAAGTATACAAAATATCAAATATATTTTGATTAAATCTTATGGATAAATGTCATTCGTTTTCGAAACTTAATCGATGACGATGATAATCTTCTGGTGTACAGAGGGCACAAGACCGAGAATCGATCACGGGCCTTTACATTAATTAATTTTGCGGTCCGAGCTAACCCGACGCACTAACCAATTAAGCAATCGCGTCTCTTGTTATGTATAATGGTTTATTTATTGTACCAAATGTATCAAATGTAATATTAAATTAATCTGATCATATTAAGGGAAGCAGTCCATGTAAACGCTTAAAATGAAGGCAATGTACCATGATCTTTTAAGACAAAAACAATATATTAAAAAGCGCTAAAACTTTTTATGTATATTAGATACACATTTGAAAACATAAAATAAGATTTTTTGACTTTTTTTGAAAGCATGTATCTAGATATATTGAAGACGTTTGCAATGACTTTGCCATCAGAGATGTGGAACGGTGGAACATGTAGCATTGCAGGTGTGTGAAATAGAAAAACCAAAACTATTTTGTTATTTTATGATAAAACGTAGCGACTGAACCTATTTGTACAAAAAAATATACAATTTGTCAAATGATGGAAAATAAGTTATATTTTTACAAAAAAAAATCGCTTTAACTGTGCCATAAAAGTTATAAGACTCAAAGAACTTGTGTAAAGTATATGTGTGCGTTGTTTGATCACAATTGAACGCATATTTTTCAAGGTATCTGTCCCACCATTTAGAAAAATGTAGTTTTGAGAAAAGCGCGTTTAAAGTTACGGTTAAAGACTATCGGTTTCCGCAAAGAAAGAAAAACGATTTTTTGAGCCATTTACATAGAGTGCTCCCCTTAAAAGTAAATTAATTCAATATCATATTAACCCTTTGATGTTTGGATGGATAGTAAACTGCTGAAACCGTTAGATTTAATAAAAAATCTAATAGGGAACTTGCATGAAAAAATCCATTAGGTCCGTCAGATAGAATATCGAAAAATAATCGATATGTATTTTCTATTTTTTCAATTAAATGATTTATATATATATATATATATAATGGGACTTTGCGACTTCACGTGACATTTTAACCTGCTGTATCCTTGTTAATAATCATTTAATTTGAAAAAAGAAAAAATACGTATCGATTATTTCTCGATATTTTATCTGACGGACCTATTGGATTTTTCATGCAAGTTCCCTATTGGCTTTCGTAAAATAAAAAATTACGATGCCGCATGGTGCTGCAGATTTTTCTATAAAGCTCTATCTAATAAAAATTACTATTTTGAAAAAATTTTAAATAGTAATTATGTAAAAACAATCAAATTAACTTTTTACCAGGCTAGTTATTACTTAATTTAAGGGAAGAAACTACCGATTTTTGGTAAAAAAATCGATGTTTTTTAAGTGGTAAAACACTTATTTAACCTTTTTTCTTTCGGAAATAAACGTTTTACACGAAAACTAATTTTTTGAAGCTGTAGATAAATGGTTGATCATGCTATTTTTATTGATATTTATGTTTAAACTCATTTTTCTCAAAACTTAATTTTCATAACTTACTTTGTAAGCCTGCGCAACAGTTCTTCGTGAATCACGCTGAAAAATTTTGTACTTTCGTTTTAACATATTTTGAACATATTTAAAGAGTTTTTTTTTATTATTACATGAAATATCATTTTTTTAAATATAAGTTAATATTAACATACTGCTTATATCGCAAACAATAAATTGTTCATATAGAATATAACCTCAGAATAGTTCAAAAATATTATTTGAAAATATTACTCTTTAAATGTCTTAATTTTAGCATGAAATGTTCATAAAAGAAAATGTATACCAATCCATCGTAACCCCTTGCGCACAGTGATAATCAAACATATGTCTGTTTTTACAGGTTTTTTCAAAATGGTTACTTCAAACGGTGGTGAATTTGAACAAACCCAGACTAAAATGTCATCTTTTTCTATATTATAATATGTTTTGTAGAAAACATATTTTTCTTCTTAAATTAAAGGACTTTAGTGTTTGCTGTATCTTTTTCCCTTAAATGCAGGTCGACCATTAACCGTGTTTAAAATTCACTTAATAAAAACTTGTTTAGAGTAAGTTTTCTCTTTGAAAAAACTCATCGATGCAAAATTTTGGACCATTTCTGTGTTAACCAAGTGCAGAAAGTAATGTTCATTGCCATTAGTATCACCAATGATAAATATTTAATCTCGATTATTTAAACTATTTATTTGATTTTGTAAACTTCTCTCTCTCTCTCTCTCTTTCTCTCTTTCTCCGCGCAATGTTCATTGAATTTCTAGCTGCTATAATGATATCTTCTATTTCACAATCCACTTCGTTACCGATTGCCGCTTTATTATTAAGTGCCTGTAATTAGTAGTTTCCAGTACTTTACAGGCATGCGCTTGTGTGTTTGCTTATCCTAAAGTTTTTTTATAAGTACTCAAGGCTTTTATATTTATTTTATAATATAACTTATAAAAATTACAGATGTTACAGAACAAAATTATTTTATACTATATAGTGCATTGCAAAATAAAAGTGTTTTTTATAATTATTTTCAATTCCCTGGTAGAAAATTAACGAGCCCGGCTAGTCTGTTAGCTAATCATTAGCTAGTTTCGTATAGCTAAGATTTAAAGTAGAAACCCGGGAAGGAGTAGGTAATAACTCGCTTACACTTATGGGGATATGCATGCAGAAACGAAGAGAAACAAATCTTAATCTTACAATATAAATAGACCCGCTACATAAAATACAATCTAGAAAATTAAAAGATAGTAACTATTGAAAGTTTAAAGGAACTACTAACTTGAAGCCCAACTAACGGAGTATTAAACTGCATATACACACAAAAATCGAGTGATAGAAATAGCAAGATAATCTTCATCATATTTATACCACTAATGCACACGTATGCGCGATAAATACAATGAGCGAATGCATTAAAGATGTTGATAAGCGGCAACCGGTATGATTTTCATATTATTGTAGTACATAATGTCGACAAAGACGGTTATTTTCATTGTTTTGCACACGGCAATCCGAGTCGGGCTACATGGCATGAGCAGTCATTCTTATCATTGTAATAGGAGAATAAATAGGGAACTTGCATGAAATTTTTTTTTCTTTTTTCAATTAAATAGTTACTAACAAAGATATAACAGGTTTAACTGTCGCTTGATGTCACAAAGTCCTACAATATAGATATACTGCAACAGAAGTTTGCGACGTCACGCAACAGTTCAACCTGCTATATCTTTGTTAATAATGATTTAATTCAAAAAAGAAAAAATACGTGTCGATTATTTTTCGATGTTCTATATGACGAACCTAATGGATTTTTTCATGCAAGTTCCGTATTGTATCTCAATAGAGTAAAGTACATATGATAAAAAGCTATATTTAATCAATATTTACTAGTATAATATCGTTGTAATTCGATTAAAGTTGTTAAAGCAATGTTTTACGATAACTAATCCTAGTTTAATAAACTCGGCAAGAAGCTAGCCAGTTTATGAAAATATCGCTGCGGACTGACTGAGAACTAGTTAACGCTTCTACCAGGGTTATTTTATTGGTTACTAGAAACCACCATGCAAAGCTTGATCAATAGCATAGGAGTGGATTCCCTTCGTTGCTTAGTTACATATAAAGTGTATTGAATTAATTAATTATCTACAGTTTAATCGTCTACTTTTCATTATTGAACTAGTGGAAAGATTTGTATTGTTTAAGGATCTAAAAGTGTAACTGTGATAATACTGTGTGTAACTGTGAAATAAAAAAGTCGTTGTAAGACGAAATATACATTACATCATTTCAACTATTATCTGCCCAATGAATGCACTATTTATTTTGAAAACATTTTCTCGGCATATATCAAAAGGGACTTTTATCCACCCACAACAAATGAAGAATCTCTTGGTGAATAGAGCAAAAGGTCTTCTCATAAAACTTGTATATTAAGGTGAGTAGCATCTCGTATACAACTTTACCACCGTGTGGCTGCTTGCGGAGGCTTAATTTCCCAAGAATTTTTCTACCACGACTGAAAAGGAGGAAGTGACAAAGTCAAGTTAAAAAATGACGAGCGTGACGGTCTTGGTTCTCTTGATGAGGAGAGAAGAGAACCTCAAGACGAGCTTGTCTTTGGCGTGTGGCGGCGACATGTAATGACAATGATTTGAGAAATAAAATAAAAGAATCGCGAGGACGTGCGCCCAGCAGGAGAATAAAGCGGAAGAAATACAAGAAGAATAATACGAGAGGAGGAAGAAGAAGAAGAAGAAGAAGAAGAAGAAGAAGAAGAAGAAGAGGCAACGCAAAGCTGAGAAAAAGCTCATGAAACTAGCGGCGGGAAAAGCTGAATAAGGCGCGTGGGCAGATATGCACATGTAGATTATATATACGTATAGTTGCGCAATCGCGCAGTCGGATCCGCCATCGCTGTTGTGCGAAGCCGTCGCCGCCGCCTGTTCGCGCGTAATGAACCGGCGACGTATGTACTCGTATATACGCGAGCGAGCGCAAAGCTCACGAGCGGTTGATGCCGTTGGCGCTCAAAATTATTGCATCCGCCCCGACGACGATATTTCACACGAGTGCGCGAAAAAGAGAGGAACTAACCTAACTGTTGTAGACGATGCGATGAATGGGCCGACTATGACGGTGGCTCGCTCCCATAAGTCCTGCTCCTAGTCGCGCGCTTTATCACTCGCGCGGAAATTTTAATTACTCTCGCGCTGCGCATTCCCCGCGCCCGTGCGTTTCCTCGTTCTAGCTACGGCGGCGAGTCTTCTGCGTGCTCACATAGCTCGGGGGTCAAATAATAATTCATCGCCGTCTTTGTTCGAAAAAGGAAATAAAAAAGTTTTCCAACCTAAGCCGCTGTGCGGCAGCTTATAAAATTTGATGAATATTCGGGCATTTTTACTTGTCACACAAATAACCGGCGGCAAATATTAGCTCATTCATAAATATGTTAACGCACGCAAATTAGCGGGCGATTTATAGCTGCTCGCAGCTGAACTCTCCTGTTGCGACTATCGAATATAGAATTAATGACGCCACGAGGAGTCAAGTATTTCATTAAAGTTCCCGATTCGAGCAGAGCGTATCGGCTCAGAGCATGCGACAGAGGAACTAGAGAGCACAGAAATACAGAAAAACGGTTGGCAAATGAGAGAAAGAAGACAAGAGGCCTTTCTCTTCTAAAAGGCTTAAGTGGTTTATTTAGGAGACCTCCCGTGTGGCAGAGGTCTCGATGCGTGAGCTGCGGCGCGTTCGCCCCATCATGAAGAATCGTTCGAATCGTCGTTATTAATGAGGCTCGCAGGGACACTCTTTTAGAGCCAACCCGCTCGTCGAACACGAATATAGGAAATATATGTGTATACGCGTACTCTCCTCTCTTTTTTCCTCCCTGAGAGCGAGAGATTTTCTCTCATCGCGGCGTCGTCGGCAGCGTATAAAGTCTCTCCTCCGTTGTGTAAGCAAAATCATCACTAGAGTCGTGAATGCCGGTGGTCTTGACTCTTTATATACGTGTATATCAGGTCGTCTCCGTCTCGCGGCTCCTCTGTGGTTTCTCTTTATCCCTCTATCTCTTTCTCTCGTATTCTCTACTTATTCGTTTCTTTTCTCCTTACGCCGCGGAGCTTTGGTATGCCGCAACCATTGTCTGAAAAATCAAAATGCCGAGCCGAACCGCGCGCGCGGTTCTTGCCTCGCCTCTGCATTACCGTATTTTATCTCGCGCTCGCACACGCCTATAAGGCTTTAGCAAATCATTTTTATACGGTTTTGAGCGAGTGCTCGCACGCGGCTCGCACTCTCTTAATTCTCTGATTCTATTGCGCCGGCAAATAGCGCTTTTAAACGAGAGATTAGGAACGATACTGTCTTATCTCGCGTGGCGATCATCGTTAATCGATAAGACGTCACGAGCGCGCGATTCTCGCAGCTCGTCTGCGATGAGCTTCTTCGCGTGTACTCAAGCCAAAGCTTTCTTGTAATTTTCCTTTACGACTCCCTCTCGTTCTTGATTTTTTTACGACTCATTGTTCGCGTTTTATTGAAAAGGCGAAGTGCTATTGATAGAAATAAAATTTCGTAAGAAGCAGAGGCTATCATAAAATTGTCAATATTATCTGCAGATAGGATTAATTTAAATTAATTAAAAATAAGCTTGTTACGTTAAACTAACATGCATTAGGTATATGCTTTATATGTAACATTTCTGTACCCGAACTGTATCGGTACTATGTTTGTAACACCATTTTGATTTTATTAACATTCATACAATAGCTATAGAAAGCTCGCACTTTAAAATGTTAAGAAGAGCAAAAAGTATTTTGTATGGCAAAACCGCGAAGTGTCCTCGTCCTGAATTCATAAGTATGTTGCTGCAAATTTACTGTATCCTTTAATAAGATTTCGCAATTATTTAGTACCTCTTTTTATATAGAACCTTGATATAAGATTTTTATGAATAAAAATAGCATTTGTAAAATCTCTAAAATAAAATATTTTTTTAGGCGACTAAACTTTTTCCTAAGCGATTTATATTTTCCGCTATTGCTTCTTCATTCGTTATAACATGATGGGTAAAGGTAAACTTTCATTTATTACATTGAAACAACTCTTTTCAGTTTAGTTTCAATATAATATTGATTATATAGAAAGGAAAGTAGAGACAGTGTATTAAAAATTAATTATATAAAAAGTATAATCATCTTTTAAATAAATTCACCCAAAAAAGTACTTGTTGTCCTACCTGCACCGAAAGTATACTTTTTCATGCATATAAAGCGGTGGAAAATGGTTCTAGGGGAGGGGGGGGGGTTTAAGGGCGAAAAATAAAACATTCGGTCGGAAAATGCCTTACTTTTCCGCCCGCTTCATATTGCACGAAAAGTCATCCTTTCAATGCAGGTAGCACAAAAAGTATCGTGTGCACCACGGGCGGAAGACGATTAACTCTCGTGCTGGTTGCAGCCCTTGCTTCGGCTCGGCCTGCAATGAAACAGTCTTGAAAGTTATCAAAAAATATTATCCGTTTGGTACGAAAAGGGTTGAACTGACACGATGGAACAATTTCGATTGTACAGCAGTTAATTCAGAGCTAACGTAAATATCAAGGATAAATATAATGTGCACAATGAACAATTTACTTTTTTGTATGATTTTTATCTTAAATAATAATGCCCAGATAAAGAAACAGAAAGTATAGCGTTGAATAATAGATTTAGTTTAACAACACTTTATTTTTTGTTTCTTCGTCTGAGCATTATTATTAAACATAAAAATCATTAAAAAAAGTGCTAATCCCTTAGTGTATCCAGCCCTTTAATTGATTCATCGTGTCTATTTAAAAATTACCCTCAAGTCATAAATGTTCATAATTTAATATCTCAGGTTATAAGGCGGTTAGTGGTTTGACTAAGGGGCCATTGGCAAATTATGTCACACTGTCTTTGAGAATTATCGATCACCGATCCCCCTAAGTAACGCACTTTCACTGATTTTCCTATGTCTTTAGTACACATCGTCGCACTATCAACGATATATATGCAACAGACATGCGCGATACGACTATGTAGGTAATGCCAATATCTAGGGATACGCGCGCACACAGATATCGGCAATGCCGACAAAGACGTAACGCGCATGTCTGTTGCATGTATACTGCGCATCACAAACCCGCCATATTGGACTTGGCACCCATACGTCATCTGAGCCAAGCTTTACATCGTAGCATCCTAATAGATACAGAAATTTCCTTGGTTATCATTGAGGTTGTTGCATGAAGTTGTTATATTTAAATTAAGTTATACAAATGAAATTGTATATACATTACTAAACAGATGAAGTATACTGGGAGGGAAAGTTATAAATAGGGTATAAAAAATCGATTTTTTTCATTTTATTCGACAGATTTTGGAATCAAAAATATGATCCAAAAATGTTTTAGAGGGATATCGAACTTTATAGTAGACCTACGAGTTATGCAAGTTGCAGCACGCGCACTCTCCCCACTTGACACGTGGAAGTTTAAACGCGTTTTTCTCGAATTCACATTTTTGAAGTTTGTGTGACTGATAACTCAAAAAGTACTCAACTAATGAGTATTTTCCAAGCAACATTTAGGAATTTAAATTAATAAAATAATTGTTTTTACATCGTTTTTATCGCAAATTCTCAGTAAAATTTTCACCTTAAAATCATATGGGAGACCGGGGTAAAGTGAGCCTCGGGGTAAAGAGAGCTTTCTCTATATTTCGACATAAATAAAATATTTATATTAATTTCACTTATGTAATGAAATAATCTAATAATTTAATGAAATATTTAACAATGAGTTTTTGATCCACTTGAAATGATAATTTTGCATGTTTTGGTTTTTGAATAAAGAAGTGTTGTGTATGTTATTTTAGTAATAAATTTTTGTTTTATACTTACAAGGAAAGTGTCACACCTCCGGGTCACGGATTTCGATGAAACTTTGGGAAGTGTTTTCTGGTACCTCAAAATGAAGCTTAGCACCCGTAATTTTTCGAATGGGCTTTATTTCTCGACATATAAGTCATTATACCCCAGCTGAGTATAATTTTAGTAAAAATAATACCTCTTCTTCTCAACATAACTCTGCATGTTTTTACATGAAAACATGACCCAAATAAACATCGAAACTAGGCAAGAAGAGCTTTAATTTAAGCTTTGTTACGTATTCAAAGTTTCATCAAAATCCGCGATCCGGAGGTGTGACACTCTCCTTCTTAGTATACTAAATTTTCAATAGATATTTTTTAAATACATTAAGACAACACGTAAATCTTTTAAAAAATATTTTTACGTCTTACGTGCATTTGGGGCAAACTGGCCGGGGTAAAGCGAGCTTATATAAACAATGTTAAAAATGAAGCTTAACCTCAAACTGGCTGCAGTTATGTGTGGTAAATATATCTTGTAAAGCTTTAAACGTATATGCTGTTAACAAATCGATTAAGTTACGTTTAAAAATTTAATAAAACTATTTAATTTATCGTAATTTAAACTTTTATCCGCATATTTTTTTCTTGTAAATTATTTTTAAAATACTTTCAATTACTTTACAGTCTTGGTGATCTAAATTTATATTAAATAAAGTCTATATTACATTTTTAATATATTTAGAAGTATAAATAGTTGAAATATACGAGTATTTACTCACTTTGACACGGTCTCCCCAACTTCATTTTTCAAAGCTCTGTATAAATATCATTTTTCTACTTCTTTATCGGATTGAGGTATATATTCTGCGAAATTTCATAAAGAACACGAAGCCTCATTTTAAAGCACAACTTTAGAAGTCCCTAGACGTCACGTAGATAAGCAGTCTGCGCGCTGGGGTAGTGGAGTTCAATCTTTAATATTCGAACACCATTGATGTTTTTTAACACAAACAATTTTTTACTGTATTTTCAAACAGAAAGTATATGCTAAAAGTTTCAAAATAATTATTTGATTTCCCCCCGTAACAATATCAGCACCTGTCAGCAAAGTTCATCGAGGATAACACATTTATCATTTTAGAGCTCACACATGTCAATTTAGGCTATCGATAATCGACCAGGTGTGTTCCTGACCTGCCATTGGTATAATCTGCGTTTGGTCGACAAGAACCCACGAGGGTTTTCGATAAGAATGTAAATATCTAAATTGAAATTTGACAATCTGCTTTCTATTTAAATTTGTGTATATAATTTAATTTTAAAAGTCTCACGGTAAAGCTTAACTTGTATGTTCTTTATAAATGAACTTCTATAAACCTTTTCGCAGTGGCTAGAAAAGTGGTCTTTCTTGCACATGATTCCCTTTCGATTTATGTCTTTAAAAGACATAAATCCAAAGGAAATTATGCGCACTTTAAGAATTTATTTCTATCTTTTATATATCATTAATACAAATTGCCGAAAAAGATCATTTTTATTCAATAAAATAGCTACTTTTTAAAAATTCTTTAATCCTCGTTATTTTCTTAAAAATAACTTAAGAATAGTTTCAAAAACATAAATCGAAAGGAAAACATGCGAAAATATATGTTTATTTTTTAAATACCTTCAATACAAACTGACAAACTTTTTATTTTATTTTAACATTTTTGCAAAAGTGATTATTTTATCAAAGAACGTCCTGAATATTATCCATTGGCTGTAAAATCTAATTAATTTTAAGTGCAAATGTACCTAATATGTCTGCACTATTTACAATAGTTAATTGTGGACACAATTTTTTAGCATTGTGTTGTTTCGGATCAAGAAGTAAGAATCCTATGGCTTGTAAAGTTGAAGGATTATAGTTTTATATGAAGCTAATATTTAGTAAAAATTTCATTCAATTATATCCTTTAGTTTTCCAAATTATAGAGGTAAAAAAATTCTGAATAATAGCTGAGTAAAACAAATGAAAAACGGTACATTTCGCATCGTTTCTGGTCTCAGATTAAAGAAATTCATGAGTACTTTAATGTAAAAACAATCATTTCCCAAAAAAATATTTTTTCATTATCAATTTTCAAAAAACCTAAATTTTCAAATTTTTAAATTTTGAAAAATGGCTATAAAATCAAAATGAATCGACCATATTTACTGAAAATTTGAAGCCCATCCTAGGTATAATGGATAACAAACATGCATGCAAAGTTTGGTCAGGTTTTACCGCGGAATATTCATACGCGGATGAGCGACATATAAATACTGCCGTGCATATGAAGAAAGTGGGTGTCTGCATTTAGTGATATTTTCGCATTTATTTGGAATTAATTGCGTGAGTTTAGTAGTTCGTCCACAATCAGCTAGTGTCGCATTGAAAATTTAAACTCAATGAGTTATAAATGAAATTGGAAAATATTCTGTTAAAACTTTCATAGTTGTTTATCAATTTTTTGCGTGCGTGCGTGCGTGCGTGCGTGCGTGCGTGCGCGCGCGTGTGTGTGTGTATGTGTGTGTGTGTTTGTGAGTGTATGAGTATGTGCGTGTGTGTATTGATGTGTAGTAGGATTACTGCGAATATATACGGTGAAAATTAATTTTTCATGGCTCATTATTTTTGCCTTTTTATAAGGAGGCGCCTCAAAACAAAATTTTTCTGTATGTATTTTTGTTTTTTAGCAGCTTTTCAATTTTTTAGTGTTACTTTTTTAAGTTTTTGATATCTTTGAAATAATATAATCGATTAAGTGATAATGTATTTGTAAAAGAATAAAATTACCTATCTTTTCCAATATAAAATTTTGAATAATGTATTTCCCTTGTTTTGTTATACACGAAATGGCCAATTTTTTTAAACGGTTATATCTTTTTAAATAAGAAGAGAATTTTTTTTTAAAAATTGAGATGCTTAGAAACATGAAAAAGAATATTCAGTAAAATTTTTAAGGCTTCATCTTTTACTTTTGAATAAAAAAAATTTTTTTGTGTAGAAATTCGATTTTTTATCACCTACGATAACTGAAGTAAGTCGGCAGCATTTCATTTGAAACTTTTAGAAAAGTTACCCAGCTCATAACGACCTTTATGTTCCAAGATGTAGGAGGTTATGCATTTTTTGATTTTTTTTTGATCGCTTATATTTCGAGAATGGTATGGTCATTTTTGTCCAAATATGGCTAATTTTTTGTTTTTTAACGAAGATTCGAAATTGAAAAGAAATTTAAAGATTCATCCAGTCATTTTCTTTTTATAAAGTTTTTTCTATTTTCCGATTTTCTGAAATCAATAAGGTAAATTATTTTGTATGTTCTGCAGCCTCTTCGCCTAGTAAGTGTCGGATAGTTATTTTTTCCATACCGTTTTTTTTATTTAATTTTCCATACCATTATATTATTCTATCTAGTCGCATCCCATATTCGCTTAGGGTTAAGCCTATCGCATTCCGTAGGTTAGACACCGAATTCGAGCATTTCGTACGTCCCGTTCACTTTGTAGAGTGTGAAAAATTACCCAAGCGATTTGACGAAGTTGTATTAGTTACGGGGTTCCCTGACGGGCATCCATCCAAAAACTAGCAGCGCCTTACGCTGCTTAACTTCGTCGATCGCCCGAGGTATGGTTCTGTCACCCCGCCACAGCGTCGGTGCAAGTGTACACATATACATATATGGGCAAATCCGCCGAACTTTTAACTTTCTGTATAAAAAAATTAAATATAAATTGAAGGCACATAATTGTAAATTCGTGGGCACACTTTTAAAACCATTTATGAAAAGGTATATATACTAAAGGTATATATACTAAATTAGTTATTTTTGGTCGATAATACCTTTTTAATTGAATGAAAATTATATTTTTTTAATGAATCACGTTTTTAAAAATTGTGTAGGTATTACACATTCTAATTTTAGTATATCGAGGGCACAGAAATGCGACACGTATCATTTTCTCTGTTGTTTAGTCAACATTGAATATTGAATGTCAAATCGATGATTCACAATCCGACATAACTGCTAAATTAATAACTTTGCTTTAATTAGAAGATTTTTAGAATTCCGGGACACATATTTAAAGTGTCATAACTTTTTCTCAGAATGAGGCACACAAACGAAGTTCAAATCAGATCTTTAGGTAGGTTTAATTTACTTAAACAATTGGAATTAGAATGATAAGTTAAGCGGTGTTCCTGTTTTGTTATTAAGAATAAAAAAATTCTTCTCTTCGGACATAACAATTTAGGCATTTTATCATCTTCATTCGGCTTGGATCATTGGATAAAGTTCAATTATAAGGACTATGTTGTGCTGAAGCATTGCTAATAATATGTAGAAATAAAAAAAAAGATTTGGGATATATTAGTAATAATATTAAAATGATCAATAGTGTTATAGTTCCGACACTAAAGGTTAAAAGTTCGGCGGATTTTCCCATATATTATAAAATTACCTACCTTTTACAAGCACAAATTTTGGATAGGCTCTTTCCCTTCTTTTGTTATACACGAAAAAAGTCATATATAGTTTAAATGATTATATCTCGGAAATCTATGATGGAAAATCGTTCAAAAAATTTTAGATGATTAGGAATTTATTAAATCTATGTACTAATATTTGATTACATATAGTTTAAATATTTAAATAATTTTAATAAATTCCGTACAGAGAAAAAATTGCTGTAATAAGGATTATTACCTATGGTTGTGTAATTTTAGTAAACAAATATCTTTGTTTATTAATTAGAAAGAGATGTAGCAATTTAAAATTAATTTATTAGAACAAAGAATTTCATATTGGAACGATTAATTTAGTTTGAGGAAGCTAACAAGGAGAGTGTACGAAGTACGGGTCGCAAATTTTGATGAGGCTTTGAGAGCTGTTTTTTGGTGCCTAAAAGTGAACCCCAGCACCCGCAGTTTTGCCCAACGAGCCCTTGTTATCGAAATATAGCTAATTATACCCCAAATACCCATTTCTTAGTGAAAAAATGGTACCTCTACTTCTGATCATAACTCCGCAAATTTTTATTCAGAAGAAATAATCCAAAAGTAGGTAAAAGTAGACCGAAATAGCTTTAATTTCCGCTTTATTTCATATAAAAATGTCAATCTCTTGCAAAGTTATTAATTATCTAAGAAATTGATCAAAAATACATGAAAAATTGAAAATTTTAATTTTATTTTAAATCACTGATTTTCCATGTATTTTTTATTACTCTTTTTGATAGTTGATAATTTTGCAAGAGATTAATATTTTTACACGAAATAAAGCGGAAATTAAAGCTTTTTCGTTCTACTTTTACCTATTTTTGGATTATTTTTTCTGAGTAAAAACTTGCGGAGTTATGAGCTGAAGTAGAGGTACCAGTTTGTCACTAAAAAACGAATATTTGGAGCATATAGTGTAATATAGGGGAGGTCCGGGCAAAACGGACACTTTAAGGAAAAACGAATAAAAAATGGACTCAACAACGAAAAATATAATCAATTAAATTTTTTTTCTAAAATAGACATCAAAACAAATAAGTACATACAACCATGGCAATGAATTATTGCTTAAACATATAATAAATAATTTTTTAAACAATTATAAAATTTTGAGGTCTTCAAAAATTGCCGGGAAAAAGGGACATCCTCAGGAAAAATCAATAAAAATTAGCTAAGTAAGCAACTTTGATCATATTTATATTTTTAAACATGAAGCACAAACAAAAAATAGATTAACAAATAAATTATTATTGAAAAAAATTAACAATAATCAATAACACAAATTTTTTAAATTTTCAAAATCCAATAGTGAAACGGTTTTTTGAACGTATTTGTAAACCATTTTTATATAAACCTATGAACAATATTATATTTCAAATTTACACGTTTAATTATGGAAAAAAGCTCTGCTAAATGCTTTTATAAGAAAAAATTCAAATTTGTGTATTCCGGGCAAAATGGACAGGGTGACCGTTTTGCCAGTATTGTCTTGCCCAGAATGGATAAAATGACTTTTCTTTGATAAAACTAGTGAAAAAAAAATTGATATCGATTCTAAACGGTTTTTTATTAAGATATCTATAAATACAATAACCTGATACTATTTTTCAATTAATTTAATCATTCGTGTAAGAAATAAGTTCATTTACTTACCTTGATAACATCGTAAGCTCACAGACTAATATCAATGTTTTGTTATTGGAATGTATGTAAGATGTTCATACGAACATTCGCTAATTAAAAAATGAGTCTAACGTCTAACTTTGATAAATTTTAAATGATTGCTTCTAACAGCAAATTGTAGACGAAATTGTTTTCATTTATATGAAAATTTTAACAACGTTTCGGGTGTCTCTTACATCCTTCTTCAGGTTAAAGAATAATTAATTCTATAATAAGATTAAATCTAGGTAACTTATCTAGACTGCTCGCTGCATCCCACACAACGCGGTTGAAAATTACGTTACAACGTATTCAGCCATCGAGTGCCGGTGTACGGTCAGGTTGATTTTTTCCCACTCACAATATGGCACTAACACTTTATAAAATAGCATGCTTTTATATTACACTTATTCACTATTGCTTAAAACTATGCTATTACATGCTGAGAAATGATGTTAGTCTAACTCTATATTTGATTACGTCGTTACTGTTAATTTGAGAATAATCAGGAAAATAGGGTGTTATAAAAAACTATTAAGTATACGGATTTTAAGGAATATGGCTTGGGAATCTACTACGATATTGTTATCTAAAGGTTTTCTGCGTTAACTTGTAGACGGTCACTGAGATCTCTCTTGGTGCAGTTACAAATACAGAATGGCAGAGCTTAGTTAAGAAAGAAGCTAAGATTTGAAGAAAAAAAGCTAAGATTTGCTAAGAAAATTCGTATTGATGAGACGAAATTTGTGTGTGTGAGTGTGTGTGTGTGTGTGTGTGTGTGTGTGTGTGTGTGTGTGTGTGTGTGTGTGTGTACAAGGTGGGGACGAGAAACCGTCCGTTTAAAGACCCCCTTTGTTTTGCTCTTGGAGTCCTATTCCAAACTCGAGATTTTATATTAGTGAAAAGTCAGGGTCCGCCTCGTGTACGGAGCACGTGGTTACTATCAAGACATCGATAACTTTACATTGCTGTTGCTATGTTTTATTTAAACACCTAAAATAATGTGCCTTAATATTTATAATTGTTTAAAAATCAAAATTCAATAAATTCTTTAAAAGGAAAATTTTAAAATTTTATAAGGGACTGATGCATATAGTGTCTAAAAATTGAGAAAAAAGAAAAAAAACTATATATGAAAACTTCAAAAAAGGGTGTTTTACATTTACCTATTTTATAGTATTTTAACTAATATCCTTAATTCAGTTCAGCTGCCGATTACTGTATTGATTTCTAAGCGATGTTATTGCCGCGAGCAGCACGCATGTACTGAAACTTAGATGCTAATGACACACATAATTTGATTTATTTGGGAATTTTCGTAACAGCGATATCGGAAATAATAGGCGGTGTCCGTTTTGCCCGGTATAACCGTTTTTCCTGGGTCTCCCCTACATATTTAAGATATAAAAATGCATCAACTTAGATTGTGTCAAAATATTTTTTCCGTCTATAAAATGGACAATGATTTTTACAGAATTTAACTCAGGCTTGACCCGTTAGGTGAGTCTACAGTCAAAGCCTACCAAAAACGTTTTTTTACACAAAAAATCATATTGCCTGAAATTCAAGAAAGTGAAAGCTACAAGTATCTTATTTTTGTCTTAGAAATATGAAAGAAAATGTATTAGAAGTCTACAAAAAAAAACTGTATGCGCATGTAATAAAATTTGCATTATCAATATTTGCATTTGTTCACTAAATTATTGCTGTTCCATGCGCATACAGTTTTTTTCAGACTGCTGAAACATTTTTTTTATATTTCTAAGACAAAACCAAGAAACTTGTAACTTTCACTGTACTGTTTTGCATTTCTGTCAATATGATTTTTTATATCAAAAAACCATTTTTGATACGTTTTGACTGTCGACTAGGGTGGTCCAAAATTTCCCGAATCTCAAATTTTCTTCTTGTAACCCCTTCAAAATGTTGTAATTGGCAAAAAGATGAGATATGTGTCCGCCGGTTGCCTGAAGTTAACATTAAGAGGTCTCTACCATCGCAAACAGCTTTCAACATTAGATTTAGAGTACTTTTATTATATTAGGCTGCATAGCATAAAAATTGCATGTGTTATGCTTTTTTCAAAAATGACTCCTCAAATTTCGTTTCTCAAAAATCGAAAACTTTTTTCTTTTTAAATCGTTCTAATTCGTCTTTTTATGGATATTTGAAAATAATTCTGTACATATTCAATGCTGTTGGTGATACTCTTTCGATCTGCCAAGTTCAAAAATTTTTTTACAAAAAATCAAGGATGATATGGCATTTTTTATAAACAATGAAAAATGCTTTTTTCTCAAAAAAGCCATCTTTTTTTTTACTCAATTTTTTTTTATAGATAGCTAGTCTCAATACCTATATGGTCATATACATGACATTTGGAATATTTTTGTTTTTTAAGAGATATAAACGAAATAAGAAAAAAATGTTGTTCCCCCATAGCACTGTCGTGCAAGAAAAAATCCTATGTATTTTTCCCTTTTTTATGATTTTTAGACATTTTATTGCTTTTTATAACTTTCCTGCTAACACGATTCTTTGAGTTGATTTTCTTCTTCTTCTGTTTCTCTTTATTTAACAATTTTGTTAAAGAATGAAGAGCAGTTCGACCTGTATAAGATTTTTTCTTTTTACCTACATTTACTTTCCATACATGGGTTTTCTGAATGCCGTTATATTTAGGAGCCTTAAGCCACTCTTTTATTTTATTTTGTCTAAAAACTTCAATATCTTCTTTTGGTAGTAAGATTAGTTTAATATTATTAGTATAAGTTTGAACTTTTGTTACAAAAGCATTGGCATCTTGTATTGATTGAATATGACTGTTCTGAAGATTATGTCTAGTTGCATAGTGTTTGACTAGTCCGCCAACACCATCACATGTACCTTTCCCGTGACCTGTAGCTGAAAACAACCATTTTTTATTGATGGAAGCATTTTTCATTTCATACAATTGAAATCGATTTTTAAAGTGGCTTGCTGCTCCATCTGTTATAATCGATATTTGATCTATTAAATCGGTTGAATCATTTTTCATCGAATCAATTATTTTTTCCATTGCTAACAAGGCATGGGCAGAATCGTGTTTTCTATCATCACTGATGACAGTAAAAGATTTTGTTAGTTTTCCTTGATAACAAACTGCTGTAAAAATAGCGACCTGTTGATTAACCCAGTGAGTACCTTGAATAGGGTTACTGTGAATCACTGCCCAATTTTCAGCAAAATCACCATGCAGTACTAGATGACCTGAGTTAGCTGCAGCTATTTCTTTCTCTTCTTTTATAGCTTTTCTTTGTATATTTTTAATATTTAAATGAACGCTTGTTTTGACTCTCCAAGAAGAAAGATAGCTATAGTATATTATGACACTGTTGTGGGAGATGGTTTTCTACCTTGCTCGAGGGTTTTCGCACGAGCGAAGCGAGTGAGAAAATCGAGCAAGGTAGAAAAACACCTCCCACAACAGTCTCATACGATATTTTATAGCACAACAACCTCAAAATCGACAATAAAGTTGGCATTTTGAGGTTAGTGTGCTATAAAAAAAATTGGAGATTGTTAATCTTTTCTTCACAAAATGGCCATTTTCCCACATAGCAAAAACAATCTCCTCATGTTCATTAGTTGTCTCTAATCCAAACAAACTTAGGTTGATATTTTCGAACTGCTCTTCATTCTTTAACAAAATTGTTAAATAAAGAGAAACAGAAGAAGAAGAAAATAAACTCAAACCATCGTGTTAGCAGGAAAGTTAGAAAAAGCAATAAAATGTCTAAAAATCAAAATAAGGGAAAAATACATAGGATTTTTTCTTGCACGATAGTGCTATGGGGAAACATAAATTTTTTTTCTTATTTCGTTTATATCTCTTAAAAAACAAAAATGATATATAGGTATTGAGACTAGCTATCTATAAAAAAAATTGAGTCAAAAAAAAGATGGCTTTTTTGAGAAAAAAGCATTTTTCATTGTTTATAAATAATGCCATATCATCCTTGATTTTTTGTAAAAAAATTTTTGAATTTGGCAGATCAAAAGAGTATTACCAACAGCATCGAATATGTACAGAATTATTTTCAAATATCCATAAAAAGACGAATTAGAACGATTTAAAAAGAAAAAAGTTTTCGATTTTTGAGAAACGAAATTTGAGGAGTCATTTTTGAAAAAAGCATAACACATGCAATTTTGATGTTATCGAAAAATCAAAAAATACGTGTACGCTTATTTTCCGAGTAGAATAATATACTATAATTTGAGCTGATTCGGAGAGATAGGTGCTGTCGGCCTGCATGATTTGAGATGAAATCGGTCATATATAGAAAAATTATGGGACAGTAGAATATCTTGGGTTTTATATGCCAATCGATTATTCATTTATTATTTTATATTTAGTTTGACCCTCAATTATATTTAAACGCACATATTTCAGGGGCCAATTTGATTTGAAATATTTAAAATAATTATAATTATTTAAACATTTAAAATCAAGTATCAATCAATATTTTAAATAACTATAATTATTTAAATATTTAAATTTTTGAAAAAATAATAAATAAATAATCGGTTGGCATATAAAACTCAATATATCCTAGTATCCCTTAATTTTTCTATACACAGTACTCGGTTTACTCTTCAAATTGCGACATCGAAGTGTCAATTCGTTAAAATATACTGCCATGAAAATTCGTTGATATTAGCAGGTTTTTTAGTTCAGCCTAATATAATAAAAGTGCTCAAATGTTGAAAGCTGTTTGCGATGGTAGAGACCTCTTAATGTTAACTTCAGGCGACCGGCGGACACATATCTCATCTTTTTGCCAATTATAAAATTTTGAAGGGGTTACAAGAAGAAAATTTGAGATTCGGGAAATTTTGGACCACCCTACTTTACAATTATGCTATACAATTCCAAACATGCAGTAGAGTAATCAGGAGCGTTCAGTTCATCACAACTTGCTCGAAACCAAGCGTCAGCTCGCAAGTTGCTTGTATTAGAAGAATATGCGTAGGTATACACACAAGACGCAGGAATCCGCCTGCGTATACGTATATATTTGACATTGCTTCGAGGCAGCGTGTATAGTCGCGTCGCGCAGGATGTGCCAGAAACCCGTGGCAGCGAGGCTTCGCACGTTCTCGCCCCGATCTTCTTCTCGCGGTGACACATTCCGTCACTCGCGTCGGTTTCGTGAAAAGCGCGCGCGCGAGATCAGAGGTGCCGCCGTGTTTACTCGGTGGAGATAGCCCAGGAAACGGAAACTGTCGGAAACAAAGCCTCGGCAAACACGGGCCTTGCCGCGCGCGGACAATATTACAAGGGCAAACACCAAGTGTCGTTATGCTCTCTATGCCTTATCAACGATGCCGCGACGGAACAAGACTTTAGCCGCGCGCACTCGCGCGAGGCCTGCATAATCGATGACTCGGTGTGTATAGCTTGCGTTTATCGGAGGCGTTTTGTAGTCTGCATTTTCTATAGACGTATTGTAAGTGTGTCTTGAATTTTGAATAATTCTATTTGCCTATCGAGGAGTGAACTTGATTTCCTTTTGAAGCCAAGCCGACGCAGACGGAGCATGAGTAACATTTATTAACGCTGTTATAGACAAGTTGTCGTCAGTTACACGAGATAAATTTAAGATATACTCAATGAGCAAGTTAACAAAAGTTTCATTAATCAACTAGAAAATAACGTATTGTCAACAGATTTCTTTTATTTTTAGCACTATCTTCAATCTACAGTCTTCTCTTTTTTTATCGACTTTTACAATTAGAATTGATTTATTTATTTTTTATTTAAGTACAGAAATAAAATATTGCTAAAATATATTATGCTCATATTTTCATACTTAAAAATGTTCCAAAGATTATTTATATACTGCCAGTTCAGTTCTGGTATTTTTATAAGTAACCTTTAAATAAAAAAAACTTTTTATTAATTAACAAATGTAAATAAAAAAATTAAGGTAAAGTTAGAAAAATGATTATATTAATTTATTTTGTGATTTCCATATCTAGATACGATTGAGGTTCCCTTTTCATGTCAACAAATTAAAACAAATGTTTTTTTCACAGTCCGTATAATTTAAGTTCTTCAATCGTTAATATAATTGTAACTTAATCAAAATGTAAATATCTTTTGTTATAAAAATGAGTCTGGTAAAAAATAGGTTTCAATAATAAAATTATTTTCCTTTATTTGTTTTAAGTTATTGTGGGAGACCTTGCGATTTCCCTTAAGCCGCGAAGCCCTCATCAACCTCTGTATACTTGAAAAACAAATAACCGTGCCTAACGCAAACAAATATTGTGAGATGCGCAACCCCCGATATTCCCGAGGAGCATATAGTAGTACCTCGCGTGGTCTCTCAGACTCCGCAGGACACACACCCATATACAGGAGGAGAAAGGCGAGAGCGGTGAGAGAGTGAGAGAGAGAGAGAGAGAAAGAGAAAGAGAGGAAAAGTGGAGGCAGCCCAAGAAGGGCCGGGGCAGAGATAACGAGACTCATTGATTAAGGATAGCGAGAGGTAAGAGCTGTGCGGGCGAATTAGCAGGTAGACACCCTCGCAGCGTCGACGTCGACTGCGGGCGACGGACGAGCGGCCCGTCTCGGCTTGTGCAGCCTGATCTGCTGCCGATAAAGATTTCAAAAGAGCGACAAACCCCCGGCCAAGGAAAACACTAAAACAGTGCCTGGGAGAATGAGAGATGGAGAGACGGAGAGCAATGGAGAAGGGACGGAAGATAGGAGGAAGTGAAGTGGAGGAGGATGGAGAGAAAGAGGCAGATAGAGAGAAGAGAACAGAGGGAGAGAGAGAGAGAGAGAGAGAGAGAGAGAGAGAGAGAGAGAGAGAGAGAGAGAGAGAGAGAGAGGGAGAATATGTCTGAACCTCGTATTTTTCTGGACATATTCGATGAAATATCAACGTTTCAGCCGTAGCAGCGGCATCGACAGCAGCTTGCATCGAAAAAAAACTAGTCCGCCACGTGCTTCACCTAATGCAGGTGAGAAGGTCTCACCTTGTGCTGCTGATTCGTGGCTCGTGGCTCATTGTATTCGTTGTCCTCCGTTTCTTTTTTTTTACTCGATTTACAAACTAACGTTTTATTATGTCTTATTTATCATCAACTATACACCCTTATATTATCAATTAGCATCGAACTTACTGATATGATTTTTTTAGCTTATTAATAAATTAGAGGAATTTAAAACTTACAGATTTATATTTATTTTAAAATGTCTTTAGTAATTAACAAATGTAGTTGCAAAGTCAAAACAATTGAAAAATTTTAAACTAGAAATTTATATAATCTACTTATTATGTTTGTATCAGTTAAATAAATGTATACGTATCCAAAATATTTTTATTCAAATTACAGCATAATTGTTGTTTATTTAATTGCAAAAAGTTTTACCAGTGCTGAGAGCAAACACCAAAGTTAGTAATCATTTTGTGATTATACATGTAATTTAAAATATTTAAAACATAATTAACAATAACGCAATATAAAAAATGTTTAATGAATGTCATCATACTCATTAGGTTAATATTCTGTATAATCTATATTGTTTTGTATTATTTACGTACTAGTAAAAAATGTTTCTTTATTGATTTATAGTTAACTTCTGGAATTACGAAAACCATCTACAAACACGTGAATTCCTTCGGCGCAGCTCATAAAATATTATTCATAAGCTGAGCACAATAGAAGACAAATTTTCAATTAAGTTGCTTAACTAAAATATGCTGAACGGAAATGAGTATTTTTTTCGAAGAACAATCCAGCTAACACACAAGACATTCTTCTACGCGAGAATAACTCACTAATCCATTCATCTTTGTCGTGGCCAGTGGGGCTAGCTTTATCTGTTGGATTTTTACAATTTCGAGTAAGAGATCTGGTATCGGCAAGTGAGCGGGCGGAGAGGAAAAAATTCTGATGATTCACGCTCGATGAAGTCGTCAAATGCTGCTCCTCGTCGCGAGGTTTTGACAGGAGGGTTGAGAGCCGCAGGATTTTTCGGGATCGATTGACTGGAACCGTAAAGGGGATTATTCTGGTCGAGAAAATGTTCGCCGAGGATTCCGGCGATGGCTCTCGGCGCGCGGTCCTCTCTGTTGATCGGCTTGCTACGGTGGTAGCCAGACAGATTTCTTTTTACGAATGATAAATAGCTACCGATAACATCTGTGTATTGGGCGATTTCTTGGCTCCCGGTATTTCCTATTCAGCACATTACTATCGCCGTCCACGCCGTTAAACGATAAAAGGGTACAAATTCGATAATTTACATGCGTTTTCGGGTGACAGATAATTACTTTAGTCCACGATTTTTACGAGCTGGTTAAAATAGAGGTTTAACACTGTTTTGGAGTATAAGCATGCACGAATATTCTAATACTGCTATTATATCAACAAAAAAATATAGTTCGATTTTATATTTGTTTTGAAAAAATTATAATTTATATCAAAACGTTACATTTTTGTGTATTTTAAAATTGATAACAGAAATATATACTTATATTTTGTCGTTTTGAATACGGATCGACAAATGAACATTTCTTAGTAATTAAGATCTGGTTACTTGAACAACGTCTCAACAACCGAATGCCCGAACCACGTCGTTTTCGTGTCGCTAGCAGATTATCTTTACACATTACGATGTTTATAGACGTTATAAGTCAACAATAATTATTTGTTATCACTATTTTTTCTATTGGGTGTAAGGTATAGCACGTTATTCCTTAGTGAACCTTCGATACCAGTATCATCCAATCGGCGGAACCGCTTTTGCATTACTTCGGGTTATTGTCGCTATTGCTTAATTCCCCTACGTATTTTATTGATTGAAAAAAGACTTTATAGTGCAGAAATCCCCTAATAACCTTTTATATTTTGTTTATTTCTTTTACACATACGAAAACCCGCTTACTTTGTTTCTTTGTCAACATGTAAAAAATTTTGAACTGTTAATGAATCAGTCACGTGTGGTAAATCTGTCATATATTACACGAAAACAGGTATGTACTATATCGTTACGGATCCTTCTTCTTTTTATTTTGAAAGTACTTATTCTAATATTTCAAAATAAAAAAGAAACACTGAAAAACTTTCATAATAATGACTAAAAGCCAAATGATTAAAAAAAGAGGCATTGATCCACAATAGGGTTCATGATGGTATTCCTTCCTGTAGAAATAGTTTTGCTATTTTATGATTTAAATTAGTAGAAAAGAGTATTATTCGAGTACATAGTCACCTTTGTCAAATTTGTCATTTATTCATAATTTTATATTAGTAAATAAAATGTTCTATCTACTTAGAATATATACAGAATTGAGTCTGGTATTCCACCCTTTCTAGTTTTGAAGAAATTGAAAACACTTTTGACATTTATTTTTAATGTTTAAGGTGCATTCGATAGATTCCAGTACTCGATTCATCTTGTTTGACGGTACGACGCTTTAGCATGAAGTTGCATTTCTATAACTAAAACTAAGAGCCGACTGAAGGTATTAATCACCGTCAATCGTTTTCAAAATGTTCTCTATCCATTGTTGTTACAATAGGTGCAAGCACAACAAAGCCAACTCATCAAGCGAAAACGTAAAAGCAGCATTCAAAATACGTCTAATCCTTAAACAGCGCCTCTCGCTATTCAAGAAAGGGCTTACATTGAATACAGAAAAGGACGGCTCGCGCGTCAAAGAATCGGCGAGAAGAACCTGCATAGAAATAGATTTGCCATTGGCATATAATCCGATGTCGGCGGCGAGTCACAGGCACGGGTCGCGCGCGCGTGCGCGCGCAGTCGCATACAATGGTCGTCGGTCGGGACTCTGCGAGATACGAGGCGCGACCGACGGCGACCGCGACGACGCTATTGCGAGCTGGTCGTGCTGCATGGACACACGTAGGGCGCAGTTAAATATGTGTGTGTGTGTGTGTGTGTGTGTGTGTGTGTGTCTCTGAGTGGCGATGGTGGGAGCGCGCGTGTACACGCGTGCATGTGCAAGGTCTGGCCGGGCCAGCTGGGTGGGAGCAGAGCAGGGAAGGAGGAGAAGGAGGAGGAGGAGGAGGGACCCTTTCGGAACGATGATAATATCTGTCCCCCGCAACGGCGGCTAACATCAAAGCCTCGGTGTACGTTTCTCTCTCTCTCTCTCTCTCTCTCTCTCACTCTCGCTCTCTCTTCCCTTTGCTCTTTCTCGCTCTTATACGATAGCCTGGCGAGAGAAGTCGCGAGTCGTATAGATATGCGGACGCGCCCAGCGCGAACGCGTGCGTACGCCGCCCGCGCGCCGCTCGTTCTCCGACGATCCTAATGGTCCTTTCACAAGAAAAAAATTACCCGTGGGATCATTCGGAGTGAGTGAGAGAGAGAAAGAAAGAAAAAGAAAGAGAGAGAGAGAGAGAGAGAGAGATAAAGAGAGAGGGAGGGATGGAGTGAGGGGGGGGGGAGAGAGAGACAGATGCATGTATAAGCATGTTCGAATATGACATTGCGATTTTTTTCTTTTCTTTCATATGCGCTGGCTTGTTGCACCTTTCGCAGGTCGGCCGGTCGTTCGCCACTTTTCATATGTACCGCGCTCACTGCACGCATTATACACCACTATATGTGCGCGCCCGGCCCTATTTCTATACTCCTCGCGCTGCGTCAAACGCCGTTCTATTCGTATACCTATAACTCTACGCTAAATGTCCGTATTATAATCATTATCTCATGAGTCTTATCAAGTTTGAAACACTTTATATAGATTTTTACGTTCGTCTCCGTGCAGATGTCAGCGTTTCTCAACCAAATCTTGTATATTTCCCATTGATCCCGCATTTGCCTATTTCCCGCTACTCTGTGGAGTAGAGAAAACTTGTTCCGCCAAGAAAAAAAAAAATACCGTGCTAGGAATCAGCTGACTGAAAAGTCAAACTTAGGTACTTTTTTTTTCCGCGATAATCACCTAAATTTACATCTCCTATCAAGTTGTAGTTATACACATTGCTTACTCAAAATGCGTTTCAAAATATGCATTTTACAATAATGCCATATCACTGCACACTTTCTTTTATTGCCAATTGGGTTTATAAACTCAGCTTATTTCCATTTTTTTCTAAGCTCCATGATTTCCATTATTTTAAAAGGCATACCTAGCAGCTAGATAATATTTTGTGATAATGTTGCTGAAAGCTAATGCGAAATATTGTAGCAAAGTTATACATATATTAGAAATAAAGCATATGAATAAGAAAATTTAATCAAAAGGTCATGAGAGTACATACAGACCTCTGGTTTATATTTTGCTCACTATCTTTCTTACTAGTATAATTTTGCAGCAATTTTGCGCATTGCGTCTATTTTTGCTTCAGAGCAATATTGAGTTTCAGATCAGACTTTGTATAAGGTCGAAAACCGAAAAATGGTCGGATATTTTCCCAAAAATCGCGTTATATCCGAATTCGCCAATATAGGTACCCAAACTGATAAAACTATCTGAGTTCACGAAGCTACAGGAATTAATCAGAATGCTCGAGAGGTAATATTTATGTGCGTAAAACAGAAATTCAAATTATCCTTGCATTTCTAAATATGGTGTAACATTCGGATGATACCACATGATTATCAAATTTATGACAATTTCACGCATTCGAGTAGAGCGATGAATTCGGATAGTGGAGGCGTTTTCCTAATTGGGATAAATCCGTATTTAAAGACCTTTCAAAAACAGAATTATTTTATACATCAAGAGTGTGTATAGCGAAGAACGATTACAGTATGTTATTATGTCGAGTAAGTTATACAATCAAAAACTGTTGTTTTTAGTTTGTACTGAAAAGTTTTTTTACGATATTTGCTTAATCTGACTTATGTCGATAAATTCGTTGAATAGAGGTCGTTTTGTTTGTCATATACTATATGCAGCATGCATCTGAACCTTGATTTCTCTAGGTACCATATTCGTCCGCACATCACATAACATTGGCTCACGAAAGCTTATCCGAACAGGAAAAAAAGCAAAAATCACCCACTGCAGCGCGTGCGGGCGCCTGATCCGCGGGCCTTTGGGGAGCAGAAGACGGTGAGCCGCGCGCGTGGGAATCAAAGCAGTTCGAAGAGGACTCGCATGCGGGGGAAAAAAAAAGTAGATGATCTACTTTGCGGGCCGCGAATCGAAATCGCGCGGTGCAGCAAAAGGAGCATCCCGATCGCAAAAATAAGCCGGGCATCGTCGCGGAAAAGACGCTGTAGCAGCATTACCTGCAGAGAGGAGAGACTAAAAAGAGAGGGAGAGAGAGAGAGAGGGGCGGGGGAGGGAGGGAGGTCGAGGAGAGAAGTTCATTCCGCTGTGCATAAATGGCCCCGGGGTCCGGGGATCCGAGCCCGAGATATTGTGGACAGAGCCGCACCTTCGACGGGGCCCACAGTTGCGTATATATATACGTATAATGCTCCGCCCGCAACGTACGAGCGCGCGACGCACTCTCGAGACTTTATTGCGACCACCGCAATGCATATAAGAGCCACGTGATCGTCCTCTCTCACTCTTCGCTCTTCACGGCTCTCCTTTGCTTTCTCTTTGTCTCTCGGGCTCTCTTTCTCTCTGGTACAGGCGCGATCCTGCTTGCCTGCGTCTATTTCTTTCCTGGTGCATATATGTGCATATTTGTATTGACTAGTGAATGCATATACATAGACAAACAAAGGTCAATGTCAAACGATAACCTGCCGATTATTATTATCTTGCTCGGGTCTCGTTGTCGCAACTTTGTTTTCGTCCGAGTCTCTATACTTATTTAAAGTACGTATTCTGTGTATCTGCTTTTTAGTGGAAGAGCTGGGTACCTTCTCGTTTACATCGGCGTGTCCCCGGGTAAAAAGGATCCTTTCTTATGTTTGTTGACCCGTAAATACGCACCCGGAGGTCTTTTTTATTAAAAAGTAGTCCAAAATTGTTTAAAATGCAATTGTTAAACAAATAAAATTAAATTTTTTTAATTAAATTTTTTTAAAATTTATTTATAAAAGATTACATTTTTAAGAACTTCAATTTTTCACCAACAATAGTTTGTAAGCGAGTCTTTGACTAATTTTGAGCAAAAAAGGTTGTTGCAAAAATTTTCGTAGCACCTTTAGTCTTCAAGAAAAAAATGTCCAAACTTAATAAAAAATTTCAAAAATAAAACTTTATATAATCATAAATTTTTAAATAAGCATTTAGGGAAAAAAGTGTAAGAACATTTTTTGCTTAAAATGACCTACACGGAGAAAAAAACTCCGCCGTATTAGCGTTGAGTGGTAACGTCGAATCAGTAGTAGGATCACACCCCCAGCGCTGCTGTAAAACAAAGCAATTTTAGCCAGACTCGCCCCCCAAAGGCGAATAGCCGAAATGATAGATATTTGAGGTTAGCTTTTCGAGTATTCGCATTTCATACCTATTAACTTATATTTTGCAAAGATTAATGGTTAATATTTTTAAAAAATGTATTTCCAACACAAATTATATATATATTTTATACATTTAGCATAATTCGTATATTTATGTACACTTTTTTTAACAAATGTAATAAAAAATTCTGCCAATGCATTATTCTGTAACTTTCTCTAACTTAATTAATTGTTCCAACATACAATTGATTGATCTAATGTATTAATTTCAGCTGCTATGTCTTTTAAAATAGTTATTTTATTGAAAGATTGAAATATCACTAGTGGTCGTACGAACAAATAATATTTATTTATTATTGCGACGGTTTGGTTATCCTGTGGACAAAGTCCAATGACCCTTTTCAAGCAATTTATGTTATTTTGTATTAATAAACGGAATTAAAAGCACGATTCCTCGTCAAGGTAAAGTAATTTTTCTTTTTCTTTTTTCTCATGTTAACTAGACTTAAACTCACTGCATAAATATTGTACAGAACAATACGGAGTTATATCAAATATATACAGAAAGGCTAGAACACACACACACATCCATACGGACAAATTTCTAAAAATAAGTAGTGTATTTTGATTCTAAATGTCTTCAAACATGTTTCTAACATGTTATTTTGAAAACTTCTTTTTACTATTACAAAGCTTCCTCTTTGTTCGTACGACCATTAGTGATATTTCAACTTTTCAACAAACAATTACGAACACTAGAAGCTAAGAAAGAAAAATAGTTATTTTAATAATCACATATGTTTAACGGGGAAAACCTCTGTATATGAATCTTCTTCAAAAAACTTTATGTGTTTATGGAATAAGTACATTTTTCTTGAAAGAAAGTGTAATTTTTTAACTATATATACTCCAGTTATCGTGGGCCGTCGAATATCGACTTTTTTTACAAAATGATTTTTATCTCAAAAACAAAATAAGATAAAGGCTCACAGATACACAAGAACACTCGCCATTGACAATTAAGAAGACAATTTTTTCATTAAATTTTCAATTGTCAGCAGATATCTCTCTGGAACGTTGTTGTCCCAATAAATAATAATAATAATGTTGATAGTTATTTTCTTAAAATTGAAAATTAAATGAAAAACATTATCCCCCGTATTCTCTGGTAACACAGGAATTTAAGCGTTTAAGGGGACAAGTTTATCTTTAAATGTAGCTTGAGTTCAAATGTTTTAATTAAACATGAAATAAAGTACATTTGTGATTATAACATGATAATTTGTTCTTATAATAATCAACGCGTAAAAAATAATAATAAGGAAAAAAGAGAATACATGAAACGACTTTTATTACACTATGATAGCCTGATTTGTATGAAATAGACACTAAAAATGTTTAGGCTTCACTAAACATAAGGTACCATCCGGATGATACCAGATATTTAGGGTACCTAAACACTACGATATCCTGATTTGTTCCAAATAAGTCCTTCATTTGAATCGAAAAAATTGAATCCGATTTAAAATCTCGAGTCATTTGAATCTAAAAATTAAATCTGATTCAAAATCTCGATCCATTTCAATCGGGAAAAATTTAATCCGATTCACAATCTCAAGAAGCAAAATGCTGCGCGCACGCTTCGGTAAAAGTGCATAGATCGGGCACTTCTCACAAGCTGTCCAAGCATGAGAACCGAGCTTCTCACAACGTTTCAAAAAATGCGAATGAAAATGTCACGTAACCGGTTCATTATACATTGGACTTAATCGCGCATTTACTAGAATGCACTCACCCTAGATTCTGGAACTCAAGAATTAGCTATTTTATTTCGAATATGTGTTACATCAGTAAAAAGAAATAGTACATCTACTTCTGACCATAAGTCTGCAAGTTTCTGTGCTAGAAAAATTATTTAAAATATAATAAAAGTTATAAAAGTAGGCGGAAATATTTATATATTAAAATAACCTGTTTTTGAAAAATACGTTTCCAAATATCAAAATTGTATTTCTGCCACAAAATACATTTATTTTATGAATATATACACTATTTTGACATAGCTAACATATCATATAAAATTAACAAGAAATATAGGGCAGTTCAATTTGTTGCAAGTCTATCATCTTCATTACCTTCAGTGTGTAAATGCTGGAAGAATTAGTGTATGAAAATGTATGAACATATAATATTACGGCTCAGTTTTAACAGAAGAACACTATAATACATTTTCCACACCCCTTTATAAATATTCACATACATTTCTGAACTTTTTTCCTTTTTCTTTATTTTCAAGAACTTTGGAAATATGCTATCAATTTAAAAAATAAATTATAGATTTTTAAAAAGCAAAGAAAATCTTTAAATATTAAAATTAAAAAGGAAATAAATATAGTTGTAATAAAAATTATACAGAAAAGAATAAATCTCGTAAAGTTTTTCTAGGTACAAGTTTCTGCATTGTTCTTGGTCCAATTAAAAAAGTCACATAACTTTCGTCCAAAGAAGCAGAAAGCCAGAAAGTGCAAATTAGGGTGAAATTGGTCTTACAAGGAGATGCCACAACCTGCGGGAAGCGATTTTCGCTGATGCTTCAGGAAGTAGTTTCTGGTACCTAAAAATGATGCCTAGCATCCGTAGTTTCATCTCATTGGCCCTTGGGGTCAAGATATGCCTTTTTGTAATCAAAATTCGCGTTATTTCAGTAAAAAATGGTACATATACTTCGTATCATAACTCTGCAAGTTTTTTTGCTAGAGAAATGATGTAATAAGATAAAAAAGTTGACTAAAAGAGCTACAGTTTAAGCTTTGTTTCATACAAAAATAATATTATGTTGCAAAGTTATAAACAATCAAAAATGACGACGAAAAATTCATGGAAAACTATTGAATTTTAAGAGCTGAAAATCCTCAAATTTTCATGCACTGTTCGTCTTCATTTTTGATTGTTTACAACTTTGCATCATAATATTATTTTTGTATGAAACAAAGCTTAAACTAAAGCTCCTTTAGTCAACTTTTTTATCTTATAAAATTATGATACAAAGTATATAGGTACCATTTTTTACTGAAATAACTCGCATTTTGATTATAAAATGGGCATATCTTAACCCAAGGGCCTATTACAGGAAACGACGGGTGCTAGGCATTATTTTTAGGTACCAGAAACCACTTCCTGAAGCCTCAGCGAAAATCATTTCCCGCAGGTTGTGGTATCTCCTTGTTAGTGTGAATGGCGTATGGGTGTATAGGATAGACGTGTATAAGAAATGATTAAGAAGCGAAAAAGCTGTTTCATGATAAGATCGACCATATAGACAGAAATTTGAGTTGTGCAAGGTGTGTATCTTCCACTCTCTACCTTCTACCTCTGGGCTTATGTTCTTTTGGTCAGTGTAGGTATACTTTTCATGCAACGTCCAACGTTGTCAACATCACAAACGCTTTCTTTCTATCTCTTTATTATTAAGTATTTAAAGTTACTTTAAGAATAGCGTATTTAAAAAATTAATGAAAATATTTATTTTCATTACAAAATGAAACGTAAAATTGTTTATATCGTTTCAAAATAGAATATGCTGGCTATTCATAAAAAAAATTAATACCAACATTTAGTTTACCTGAATTATGAGCCTCAGAGACGTACACGTGCGTGTTAGCATAGGAAAGAAAAATACATCTACCAGTGGGCTAATAAGTTTCGAAGCTTTTTAATTTTTTGACTCCTAGCGTGCAGTATAAGGTTTTGTGACCATATGTGAGGTAGAAGAACCAATAAATATACAGAAGTGAATCGAAAATTTACTCTAAGTGATCCAGAAGTGATTTTATGTACTATTTGAATTTGAAAAACTAAAATTTAGCATGCATGCTTCATTCAAAATCGATTTGATCCTTATTTCATTCTATTGACCTAATTGGTTATAACATTGAAATGAAATAAGCTTTTAATGCCTACATTAGACCCCTTATCTCAAATTATAGCTTATATGTTTCATGTTCTTTCACTTTGTATTTCAACCCTGTTCATACAACGAACAGGTGCCAAGTTATAATTTTCATTGTATATTCTATGCTTCACGAATTATACGTAGATTTTCGATTACATAGTTTGTATCTCAATATTGGGTCCGCGTTAATCGCTCTTACTAATCAAGTTCTTCATTTTAAGGTACTTCAATTACTGGTGTAGTCTCCTTGTTAGTTCCAAAAGCTACCCAAAAAGACTTGTTAAGTTAAAATTGATCAGCAAACAAAGATAGGTATTATGCATAAAATGATCCTCAAGAGATTTAAAGTCGATTTTATTACTGCCTGTATCTGTGGAACTTTTTCAGCACTATGATATAATACGTGCTGAGCGAAAGCATAGCACAGAACGCCGTCGTTCGTCGTCTAGTTCGATGCGCAACGGGGCGCGTGCAGGCGTCGCTCGCGGGTCGCTCGAGCGCAGGTCACTTTCACGTGCAGCAAACACTGCAGCACGCCGTACAGAACAATGGGGCGAGTGAACGAGGGCATTTCTGAATGAGCCGTGAACGGCCGTTCATGCCGGACGGATGAATGAACGCCCTCGCGATAGAATCCGCCGTGCGTCCAGTTAGCCCCTCTCTGTCTCTCTTTCTTTCTTGCCTCTCTCCGCTTCTGCTCGTTTCCCTCGCGCCGCCTTTTCCCTCGTACACGGGCCGAGCAAGGCGCACGGCGCGGGTGTGAATGAGTCTTCCCTGTATACACCGTAACGCGACTCTCCAACGATGCTGTTTGACGTGGTATTATATACACTCGGCTGTGTACTTTGTATCGCACGGCTTTGTAAACTGCATTCTCTCATCTAACGAGCCCTACTTCACTGCTCGTATATTACTTTAATGAATGATGAACTTTATGAAGTTGTTAACATATGGTTGCTACATGTGTCTAACAAGAACAGTATCGAAAGTTTTAATAATAGTAACTGGTTTTATGAATTTTAATCAAATATTAGGTTAGTTCATATATCAGATAGACAACATCTTTCATGAATATAATTATATTGGTTTTTATTAATTATATTTTAAGTCAGTGGATTTCACGACATAAGTTCGATTTTTCAAACTTGAGTTTATACTGGATTTCACATATTTCCATCGAATATTATGATTTCATATATTTATGTAAAAATGACGATAGCTTTTAAAAATCACTCATTAATTAGAAATCAACATAGTATATACTATAATATGTAACCATTTTTGTTTGCTTCTTACACTTTGAACACTTGTAAGAATCTTATATAAGAGAATATATTATATTTTAATAAAATAAAAAATATTAATAGAGAATCTATAAATCTGGCGTAAGCATGAAGGATCCATATATAATCATAAGCATTTGAACAACATTTTTCTTCTGTATAATGTGGAAAATATAAAAAGTAAATTTTCCTAATTCTCACTGCTTTGTCTCACTACTGCCTGATAAAATCTTGATTTTTTCACTTATTTTATCGATATTAACTTATTTTTTAAGTTTCCCTTTACTTCCCTGTATCAAATGTGTTAGAAACATGTTTTGGGATCAAAATACACTATTTTTAGAAAATGTCCGTATGGATATGTGTGTGTGTGTGTATATGTGTACGTGTGTCTGTGTGCGTGTATGTATGTATGTATGTATGTGTGTGTGTGTGTGTGCGTGTGTGTGCGTGTGTGTGTGCGTGTGTCTATGTGAGTGTGTGTGGGTGTGTGTATGTGTGTGTATATGTATGTGTGCGTGTGTGTAAGTGCGTGTATAAAAGATGTGCATTTTCAAAAATACACAACTTTCTTAAAAAAATATATCTAACAATCATCACAAAGCTATTTTAGTGGAAGACAAATTAGTTTATTATGCACCTAGGGACTAAAGTGAGCCATTAAATGCCTGCGTGTGGTTTGGCGCCCGAGCGGAGCGAGGACGTCACGCATGCTGGCAATCGCTGGTTCACTTTATTCACGCGTGCAATATACAATTTTTTAACGTACATACCAAAAAGTTCGTACTCGTTCACCACCGAAGGGGGAAAATAGTGCTACATATAAATTTCCTAACCTCACGCTAGTTCCTGCCGCCACGCGCTGTTTGTGCTCGTGCCGAAGGCGAGGGCACATGCGCGTCGCGGCGGGGACTAGAGTGGGGTAGGGATTTAATGTAGCGCTTTATTCCCGGCTCGGCAGGGAAAAAGCATGTACTTTATGGCTGGGTGTGTTAAAAAAAAATATTAATTTCAACAAATTTGTAAAAATTGCAATTTTTATTCGATCTATATACTCGTATCTTTGGTAGTTAATAAATTTTCCAAGTATAGACATGTTGGATATTATTTCAAGTTTTAAGATTTTTTTAGACTGACAATACTTAAACGCTTGTGTCTAATAAGTTAATTTTAGCATTACTTTATCTTCACTGGAACTTTACTACAATCTCGCTTTAACTTTTAATATTGATCAAAATTCGTATTGTTTACAAAAAGCAGAACCTATTTAGTGTGAAAAAATAGAAGAAACTGTTCTCTATACCTACAATAGATTGAGCTTTCTAAAATTTACTATAGTAGTTGTCCACCCTGGTAGAAAATTGAGCATATTAGATGGTCGGTTCACGATCTATTGGGCAGATCCGTTTCCTAATAGTTCGCCAGAAATAAACCAGCATCTGACCAGAAATTTATAGAAAATCTAAATAGCTTACATAACCCTAAAAAATTATTGAAAATGTAAATCCCATTATAGTACTTCTGCGTTAAAACAGCATGCAAATTTTTATTCGATTATTTATTTGATTTTTTTATGTCTTATTTAATTAGAAAACTCTAACCTTAAAAAAACTTTTAATGAAATAAGTTTTTAGTTTTTATTTCGAATCTATCCCAAATATATCTTAGCATTCTATTAATAATAAGCTATTAAATCCATGACATAATAATCATTATTAACTTATAAAAATTCGTTAAACGTTATTTTTTATTTATTTATTCATTAACCATAAGTTGGTCAGGTTTCTGACGAGAAAACGTCGACAGGTAGCAGGGTTTCTGGCCAGACTTTTAAGCAGAAATTGGCCATTCCCTATAAAATAGAGTAAAATCTGGCGAACATATGGGGAACGTTTCTACCAGGGCAGTATAACTTTATTCAATGGTAAAAGTTGAAGCGAGACGCTATTGTAGTGCCAGTGAAGACGACGCATTAGGGGAGGTTCGCGCAGCATTGAGAATACCTATTATTTGTTTGATATTCTGGTAAATGTAATATTTAATACCTTATTTGTCAATCATAGTTGTATTTAGTATTTCTTTTCTTTCAATCGAACACATCAGTTAGTATACAAAAAGCTTAATATCTCGAAAATACGCAATATGCAATAAATCGCTTTCCGGGAATCCACTGCATATATGTATAGATAATAACAATATCTTAAACACTACAGATTAGACTGTTTCTAGAATGTGGAAATATAATAAATCAATATGTTACTTAATGTACAACATAATGTATTTTCAAATTATTTGTCGATAATTAACAATTATTCACTTATTCAAACACAAAAATGATAACAAGATCAATTTGTATTTTATAATTTGCTTTATATATTTTATTTTCGAAGATAAAATGTCACATATTTCTTTAAAATCCTATAACTCAGTAGATAACATCATTATTTCTGGAATATTTTCCGTATATTATTTTTTTGAAAGCTAAAACTTTGACTTAAAATAACACCTGCGCATAGAAAATTACACATCAGCTCAAACTTCGACGGCTTATTAAGATGTGTCAAATGTTTGTTGATTGTATCAACAGTTGAATATATATCTGTTGATCATAGTGTTATGTGTCTCAAAATAAGATTGATCATAAAATATTTCAGGGAAAATTAGGGGAAGTCTAGAAAGTTTACTAGAACGTATGGGACACCTGGTTTTCAAACAAAATAAGAGGAAGCAGCCTCGACTCACGGTATTTTTGGATTATAAGCATCCTCAATGTACAAAAATAACAGCAACTATTTTTTTAGGTTGTATTTTCGGGCATTAAAATAAGGTACTGTTTTCAAAAAACAATAATATAATATAAGTAATACCTATTCACATTGATTGAAAATAAAAATAAAAATGTGTAGTATGATGTTAAAAAGTGAACGTTCATAACCAGCATATCTGTTACAACCATTGCTTTCTCAAAACGAAGCGAATTTTGTACGCAACAAAGTACTTATAAAATAATATAAATTGTGCCATTTTTTATTTATTAGGTATACTATAATTTAGGAATTCATTTTAAACTTTAAGTTATAAAATTTATTCCTTTCTGAGAGAAAGAAAAACAAAATGTCAAAACCGCATTTGCTTTGGACAACGATAATATGAGTGATTTTTGATATTTTGTATCAAACTTGTTATAGTAGTTGCTTATGAAGTCCAAAAGCAAATTTGCTTTAAAATAACTCATTTTGCTGCAATCACGCAGAAAATAATATGATTCGCTGTATAATATCCAGTATTATGGATTAAAATTACTATATAACTGATACCTTTTTAAAAAAGCCGAGTGCCAGATCTGTTCTTCAAAAAATAATTTTCATTTTATATTAGTAAATATAATTCAACATTTTGATAACTTATATATGTGACAATGTGAAATACCTTGTGTGTAAGTAGCATTTGTAGCGATTATATGTTTGCAGAAACCAACGTCACTTCCTGAGTGAAAATAGGTGACCAATTTCAAGTTCTTCAGTAATAGTACATTATATTAATCATTATACTAACACAAATATTACGATACTTTGCTTAACAAGACTTAATTCTTCTGAGCGTCTTTTTAAGAAGCAATATATCTACTTCCGCGTTTACTTACAAGACCGCTTTCCAGAAATTTAAATATTCTATACATTCCTACCACGAAATTGATCACATCAGATCTATGAAATACAGTTTTCTGCAATATGCACTTTAGAAACAACACATTTTATGTCTTTATGATCATTCAATAAAAAACTAGTCTCGATAAAAAGTTGCACGAGCAATAACCGTTTGAAAGCAATAAAATTCCAATATAGATTTTCGTCCAGATCTCGTTCTCAAGGTACTCGAGCGCATATCCAGAGTACACATGGAATTAGCAAATCGCGCTATTGTCTCGTGCACCACGCATGAAAAGACGCAAACGCGGAGAGCGAGAAAATGGGTGCGTCACGCGCAGTATTTCTCGGTACACAATAATAAACTCCAGAGTCGAGAACGAGTAGTCTCTCGTCGTCAATGCCATCGCACCTAATTTCGCAGTGCGCAATCGAAAAATATCACGATGCATCGCGCGCGCACTAATTACCCGCCGGTACTAATAACGCAGTCTAATCGCACTCGACCGCGCAGCTAAGCCTCAAGGATATAGCGCCTAATGACGGGAATTACCCGTGTACGTGTTCGCCGTTTCTTGCGTGCTTTTTCTTGCCCTCCCCCTTCCTCGCACTCGCTCTTTTTGCTCTTCCTCCCGCGCGCACATCAGCCGGGACATATATACACACACCTATATCTATGTTCCTTTACTGGATTTACCGACGAGCAGACGAGCGGGCGCACGCGCGCGCGAACACGCCCATATTTGTCTTGGCTTTTGAGTTACGCCGAAATTTTCACAGAAAGCCGCCGACAATAACGAGGAGAAGGAGAGAGAAGAAGAGACAAGAGAGAGAAGAGAGAGAAAGAGAGACTTATCAACGTCATCCGTAACGCCTTGTCATAAGGAGCGCGCAGCGCGAGGAATAGATTGTTTGTCGATTTTTAGTCAGCCTTTACTGCCGCGTAAAGAGAAGCAGCTCTGTGTGAGCGGCGGCGGCGGTGCGAGACTCGTCTAGTCGTAAAACTGCATCAACAGCCGCCTCTCGCAGCACTTGGGACACGTAAGCGCAAGAATTACAGCTGCGAAGAGAATATGAATTTGCAATCTTATAGAAATGGCGCGTCGGCTAAACGGACAAAGCTCGTCCTAATGCGGGACTTAATATATTATACTTAATATCTCTATATATTTTTATAACTACTCTATTTTTATTATTCAATTAAATGCAATTTTATTCCACGTCTTTTTTTAATTTTATCACATATATTTAATGTGATAGGTTTGAAAGTTTGATTACTTTTATATAAAATCGAACACTTACTCATTTTTAATGTTGCTTATCACTAAACATGAGATAATAATAATTAAAAGTAATATATTATTCTTTTTAAGTCAGTATTAGCTTTATAGATTGTTTTCTGAACAGCTCAAATCCAGTAGAATGTTTTTAAAATAGATATTGAAATACTGGTTGATAATGTTTTTTTTATAAATTTTAATATTCAAGGTTATAAAAATTATTTAAAAAATATATAATACATCATTTTAGCTTGAAGTGCATTATTTGATAAAATTTCTAGAAGCAATAACGACTAAATAAAGTCTTCAACGCCCAGAGTAACATTTGTATCCATCTCCTTTTGAAGGCTTCAAAAATATTATGTATATAATTATTATAAATTTTATACAAATTATTAGTGAAATTGTTCTTTTGGAATTTTATGGATATTTTGTGCTAATTCTATATCCATGACATCGATTCATACCCTGCTTCTATAGGATCAGCCTGAATATTATCCTCCCATCCACGTCTTTGCCTACCTTTGGGTTATTTACTTTCTGGATTTCCTATTAATACTCTATAAGTTGTTAAAGGTTTAATCGTTAATTACTGTTTTAGTTGTTACAATCAAATCAATTTAAGAGCAGGACAATCTGAAGACGCTTATTAGGATCACCTCCAAAATCGTATTTAAAGCTTATTTTTCCTTAAGATGTATCAGACTGGTTTTAAAGGATCACTTTTTTATGGAAAATTTCGCTCCTCATTTTCCATAAATAAAGTGATTTTGAAAGGAAATTTGATTCTGATGCATATTCTTTGAGAAAACAAAAGTTTCTAATATATTTATCGACAGGTAAAGTAGATCTGACACACCTCCTTAAGATGCTGTCTAGTGAAATCAAATAATTCCACAGCTCTGATCTTTATGAATTGATACTTACATAACATATTTATACTGGTATTATGAAGTTATATACAAATTTTTCGCCATTTACCTCTTTTAGATTTAGAATTATCCTAGGTAGTGTGTTCAGCCTGGCGCACACATAATTTACGAACCCGGATGAAATTTTTAGTATATGTTCTTTAAAATATATACAAAAAAGAGTGTGCAATTTTGTGTTTCTCTAAAATTTATTATTAATTTAAAAAAAATAAAACTATTGATTTATTATTTTACTTACAAAAACACTAGTTTACCATAATTTTACGTGTAATGACTTTTAATAATAAAGTTGTTCTAAATAATTTCAAAAAAATTATGCACACTTTTATTCTAAATACTTTGAAGAATATTCTCCTAGAATTTTACCTGGATTCATTAATTTGGTGCGCGCCAGGATAAAATTAAAGTTTAAGAATCAAATTAGTGAGGTAAGTTTTTATCAAAATAGTGGCTATATTGAATAAACTCACCATAATTGTAGAAAACTGTTCAATATTCATTATAAATATATTTTACATATGAAATCCTCTTAGCACACATCTGTCTAGTATGATACAGTAATTAACCTCCAAAACTTGAAGCAAGAAATTGTTATTAACTTCCTGAAAAACGTAAATTAATGTACTGAAAAAATGACGTTAAATGACAAACTGAAAAAATGACGTTAAATGACAAAATGATCTGAAAAAATGACGTTAAATGACAAAATGATCTTTTCCAACCAGTGTGCGCAATGTTCGATTTTGTGCACTATTTTGTGTTTGCAAAGTACCCTATTCCCGCACTGTTCAAAGCGTATGCAAAGTAATTTGCTTCGCGTACGCTTTCCCTTAACACTGGTAGGTGACATTTTATTTACAGAGGACGATTACCCCATTACCGAATTCGAGAAATTTTAAAACCATTGTAAAATTTGAAAAAACTGGAAAAGATTGAAAAATTTGGAAAAATTTAAAAAAATTGAAAAATTTGGGAAAACTGAAAAATTTGAAAAAATTAGATAATTTGAAACAATTAAAAAATTTTAAAAACTGGAAAAATATAAATTTTGAAAAAACTGAAAAAATTGATATAATCAAAGAAATTTTTGAAAAATTGAAGAAATTTTGAAAAAATTGAAGAAATGTTGAAAAAATTGAAGAAAGTTAAAAAAAGTTGAAGAAATTTTGAAAAACATGAAGAAATTTTGCAAAAATTGAAAAAATAATTGTAAACATGAAAAAATTGGAAAATTTAGAGCAAATTTAAACATTTATTAAAAATTGAAAGAAACTTAAAAAAATGTTAAAATTTTGATAAATATAAGAAAGGTAATAAGTTATGTTTTTAATTTTTATATAATTTTCTTAATTTATTTTTTAAATTATTTATAAGTATCTTTTACTGAACCCCTCCCCATTTTCTCTTTTCCTCATCCACTCTCACTTTATTCATTTGTTAGTGCCGAATTTTGATTGGCTTCAAAATCCTTTTTTTGGGTAATACAAATTTTCTATTATCTCTGGTCGAACTTTGCGTATCTTGTTTGAAAAAATAGTGTATGCAATATGTGCGCGTAGCGGATTCTCACACTCGTGTAATTGTCACCCTCGCTTTGCTCCGACTTTGTGCACTTGTTGTGTTATGTACTATTTCGTAAAGCGTGTTTTTCATTGAAAATAAATGAATACCATCATAAAAATATTTTTACTTGATAAGTTAACTGTTCAACTAAATTTTTAACAAAGAAGTTCTTTACTTTACTTACTTTACTAGAGAACCTATAAACTTTATATAATGTTAAATAAATTATACGATTCACATAACAAACGAATAAAGTTTATTGTGTTAAAGGGTTAAGTTATAACGGAGGTTTGTTTACTGTAATTTAGACTCATATAATGATATGAAAATCAATATATTATAAAATAAGGAGTTTTTGTCTAAATAAAATTTTTTTTGTCGAAATTCCGTTATTGCAAAAGTTGTTATTGGCAAGTAAAGAAAGATTCGACAAAACAGTGGAGACTTTGTTTGCTATCCGATTTGAATTTTGAAGGTCACATTTTGTTCCTTGAAAAATTTCCGGGGGACTTATCCACATAAAAATTGTATATCATCGGATAAGCTGCAAAGTTACGTCCAATTGTTTATAAGATCGTACATGTATTTTATAAATAATCGGATGTGACTTTGCAGGATATCCGATGATATGCAATTTTTATATGGGTAAGTCCCCCTGAAATTTGTCAAGGAACAAAATGAAACCTTCAAAATTCAAATCGGATAACAAACAAATAATTCGCCCCAGTTTTGTCGAATCTTTCTTTAGTTGCCAATAACTACTTTTACAATAACGGTAAAAAATGTTTTTATTTTGAGCTCAATATTACTATAGAACCTCCTTAAAATATAGACTACTTTAAACACTGTAGTGAACATTCGTATGTTTTAAGTTAATACTCAGGTTTTATCTTGTCATCAAATAATATTTACTTTATTTATATTAAGAATATTTATTTTCATTATATTAATGTCATTTATTCAATGACGCAGTACAATGATAAAACTACCAATTTTGTGACAGAAAAGACTAAAATATTGTAAAAATATAATTACGTAGTAAACAAAGCAGGACATTCTCTAATTATATTGAATATTTCAATAATGTTTTGCATCTAGAATAATATATTTTGCAGATTATATCTATTAGGATATTTTAATAGTTCTTAAAAGATTTTAGTACATACAACCTGATTCACATTAAAAGATCTTTTTAATTTATACTTCGAAATTTTTAAATTTCAATCTTATGCCTAAAAGAAAGGATTACTTGCGGCAAAGAATATTTCTTTACTGTTAAGTTTTGTGGATTTAAATATGGACAAATGAATATTTTTTATTAATATCCAATTTATTAATAGTAAAATTTCTATTTCGACATCATAACGTAGAAATTTATCTAAAAAATAACTCTTTCGTGTCAATTTTGAAAAATTTTACAATATCCGAGAATATTCATAAGATTTAAAATCTATAAAACAAGAAATTTTCTCGCCGAGAGCGAGATTACAGAAATTTCCAGGTCCAAGCACAAGTAGTCCCGCCGTTCGAGTAATGTAATCTCGCGACGAGGGCCCATAATCCAAGTATCCAAGCTTACTCAGCTTCCTCTGTCTATGCGCGCAACGCGCGCATCTCTCGCTCCTGCAGCACCTCGTGGAATAATGATCTTTCGGTATTATAAAACATTCGCGCGGCGCCTACGTGACCGCTACACTCTTTCGTACGCGTCTCTGCGAGCAATTCCAGTCGTCTCCGCGTTAGCTCGCTGGCGCGTATCGATCAGCGAGCTATAAAACAGCTAAGAGCCCGGAGAAGTGGACTCTTGGCCAAGGACTCGAGCGCGCGCGCGCGCGCGCGAGTTTTATATTGCTGTGGTGCGCGAGCGAGCGAGGTGGGCTTTTTACGAGCCGGGCCCGCGATAAAGGGGCCCGTTTATCGGGACTACCAGGCTCATCGGGCATTTACCACTCGCGCGCGCGCGCCAATTCTGCACTCTCTCGCCGCAGCTCGGGTTCTATACCGGAGGTCCATTTCCTATGCAGGCGCGAGCGTGGGCGTCGAAACTCGAGAGAGGAAGAGAGCGAGCGCGCGAGTGTCCGCGTGTAACCGGGCCGTGTTGAACGCTGCATGAACGTAAGCTGTTCTCCTCGGCGCAATTCTCTCTGGACGCTATATAGAGTGTGCAAACTGCGTGTATATGCATGCGAGCGTGCATCGAGTGTTCGCGCGTACATTATGCGGTTCAAGGTGTGGGCCTCTGTCGCGCCGCGCCACTAAACCGCCTCAACGGCACACGTCTTATAAATAAGATGGACCAGAAGCCTCCGTTCCCTAATCAAATGAGAACATGAATTACTCTTTCTAAAGGATTGATATGCAACTAATAAGGAGAGTGCCATACCTTTGAGAAACAGATTTTATACACTTTTCTATTATATTTCTTTAAATTTTTTACACTACTTATCACTCTTTTTACACTTTATCACAATATCTTTCGCTGTTTTACATATTTTTATACTTCTTTCTTTTCAGAAATTTAATTTTTTTACAAAAATAATTTTCATCAGGAAAATAAGAATTTTGTTTGGAGTTTTACCAATTTTTTTTATTTGACAATATTTAGACTTGTGACATTACGATATTCTTGGAAGAATTTTTGCTTCCTCATAGAGGCTTTGTGGTGGTAAAAAAAAAGTATTCTTAAAAACATGTTACTATCATGTTATGGGCCATTTTAACCTAAAATACACTATTTTTAGAAAATGTCAGTATGGATGTCCGTATGGATGTGTGTATTGATGTGTGTAATCCATTGTAAAATTTAATGTTTTAGAGCTCATTTCTTTTGTTTTTTTAAGGAAGGCGGCTCGAAATAATTTTTCTTTGTTTTTCGATGCGTTCTTTTAATCGGTTTTTCGATTTATCACTTTTATTTTTTCGGTTTTTTTAATACCTTAGAAATAATATCATCCGTTGAGTGATAATGCCTTTGAAAGAGCATAAAATTACCTATCTTTTCCAACCCGAAATTTTGAATAATGTATTACCCTTGTTCTGTTATACCCGAAATCGTTATTTTTTGCAAAGGGTTATATTTGTGAAATAAAAGCAGAAATTTTTGTTTTAAAATTCAGGTGATCAGGAATATAAAGAAGAAAATTAAAAAGTAAAATTTTTTAGACTTTATCCTTTTCTTTTGAAGTGAAAAAAATCGATTTTTTGTTACCTACGATAACTGGAGTAAATCGGCAGCATTTGATTTGAAACTTTTCAAAAAGTTAACTTTTTACTATCTCTCAGTTAAGTTCTTTGCTCAGATAATAACGACCTTTATGGTCTGAGATATTTGAGGTTATGTATTTCTTTTATGGCTTATATTTTGCGAATGTCACGGTCATTTTTGTCCAAACAGGGCTCATCTTTTCGTATTTTAATGAAGATTCGAAATTCAAAGGAAATTTAAAGACTCTTTGTCTCGTTTTATTATTATAATGATTTTACAAAACGGTATTCAAAGCATAAAATAATGTTACATTTCCCTTAAGGGGACATATACACCTTTCAATTTTAAATTAATTGATAATACATTTTAAACTAAAAATAAGTCACTAATCATATATTAGGGGAAACCAGGGTAAAGTGAAAATAGTAACTCTAAAAATCGAAAAAATTGTATTTTTCAGACTTAAAACATTACTTTTTAAGTTGCACAGGAGACTTCTTACATTAATGAATAGAATTCTTACATTATAGAGGACAGAACAAAATGTTTTGAAGTTATTTTGCTAGTTTATGCACAAGAATAGATTAAAACGATAATTTAGATAATAATAAAACCAAAAAGACATCTTAAAACCTTTAAAATACTGTAAAATACGAAACAGTTAAATATGGAGGTTATGTTGGCCTATTTTGGTATAAATACGAAATGCGTTGCACAAAGGCTTTGTATACTACACTAACACTCACCTTGATCAATATTTTATTAAATTTTCCATCTGGACTCGTATAAATTAGTGCTATCACATTATTTTCTGGACCACTTTACCCCGAGACATCGATTCTTTAAAACGTTTGTTTAAAAAAAGAAAAACCTCTTTTAAAGCTCTGCATTCTTGGTAATAGTAAGTAAAACGTATTTAAAGGTCGAAAATACAATTATTTTTCTTTCGTAAAATATTAATGGTAATACAGTGAAACTTTCTAATTATCATCCTTGCATAATTATCTTTCACCAAAATTAAAATTTGGCATAAATAATTATTTGTTGAAGAAATAATAAGCATGAGTCACTTTACCCGTGTGTTTACCCCACTTTACACCAGTTTCCCCTACCTGATTTTTTTCGGTAAATTTCAACATTTTATCAAAATATAACCAAAAGAATTTAATTAAATTTTTTTGAAGGTCTTTAGGTTTCTTTGATTGGCTATAATGAAAACCTCTATAGTTTCTTGGGCTACCACAAGATTTGGAGATCCAATGTGATCCAATTGACGTTTTCAAGGTTTTATTATGTTCAAAATACATGTAATTATGATATGAGTGTGGGAATAGTTAAGCGAAAATTCTTCGATTTTTTAAAATTTTATTATGAAATATGGCTTAAATAGACTATAAATTTGGTCAATAATTTGTATATACAAATTCCCACGCTCATATCATAACTACATGTATATTGAACATAGTAAAACGTTGAAAGCGTCAATTCGATCACATTAACTCTCTAAACTTTGCGGTAGCCCAAGAAATATAGAGGTTTTCATTATAGCCAATCAAAGACCTAACGACCTTAAAAAAAAATAAAAACATTTTTTCAGTTATATTTTTATAAAATGTTTAAAGTTACAAAAAAAAACCAGGTAATATATGATGAGTGACTTAGTTTTACTTTAAAACGTATTATCAAACAATTTAAATTTAAACGTGTAACTGTCCCCTTAAATGTATATTTCTTATGTTCAAGACACTATTTTGTACTAGCAAAGTCAAAAAAGAGTACGTATAAACGTTACATCACCTTATGAAAATATACGGTAATCCTAACCTCTTTTCGCGCGTCCCCCATTTAAATACACTGATCGATATGACTCCATTTCACTTCACAATTTCAAAATTCATTTAAAAAATAATAAATATCAATAGGAAAATAAAATTTTTGGAGTTTGAAAGTTTAAATGCTATATTTTACTTTTCTCCACTTAAAACCTTCAATAATTAAATTAAATAATTGTAAAAATGGTTTTAACGTAGACTTTTCTTATATGAAAAGTAGAAAAATCCTATCGATGTGAATATCTCTATATAAATCTTTTATATATTTGGTTTTTAGCATTTATTAAGTTTAAAGATACATTCTAAAGAATATAAAAATATTTTAACCATTTAATAAACTTAATATTTCTCATAATTAAGTGATCGGTTTGACCCACCCGAACGGTTTGACCCCGATCTCCCCTATATATATTTTCGTAATTATCGAAACCACAAAATACCGGAATTAATAAAATAATGAAAAATCTTATGTTCAACTAAACGTTAAAAATAACTTTGAACATTATAATATAATATTATAACTAATACCTATACATCTAATGATATATGTCATCCATACTTTACATAAATGTTTATATCGTTATACATATCACAAAATAATAAGGTTAACATACAAATAACAAACAATTACGGAATTTATAGATAAACAGCAATTTCGTAAAGATGTCGGAAATAATAAATTTGTTTGCTTAGGTATTATAATCCAAAAGTTATAAATTAACGTAAAAAAAAGGTAATAGGTAAAATATGATATTTATGTTAAAACAACTTTCATATGGAAATAATTTACTAGGTTTTTATTTTACGATATGTTGAAATCAATAATCAATAATGATCATAAACGTACAATAATTTGTAATATTATCTTTTGACAAACAATCAATGATAAAAAATACACATTTTTTGGGCAATTAATTAAATAGAAATATAGCAATTTAAAATTAATGTATTAGAATAAAGAAATTCGTATTGGAATAATTTATTTATTTTGAGGAAGCTAAGTGCCAATGCATTACTAGTGGATTTTTATGTTTATATCATAAGACCTTTATAAACTATCGTATGATCTTTTTGTTTTATGTCCTATATATAGAGAAAGATCTTCCTTAGTTCAGGACTTATATAGTCTATTTTTGTACCATAAGATTTTAGTCTTTTTTATATTTCTACGCGTTATATTCGAAAATTTTAAAATTTAATCTATGAATAAGATTAAAGTGGACTATTTCCGATGTTGTAATGAGGGTCTAAGTCATCTTTGGTCGCAAAGAAACTGAGAAAACTAAAAATAATTTTTTAAGTTTATTGCAAAAATCCTATAATCAAAGGCTAACACGCGTTTATAAATGCTTTCCCAAAGGTTTTTTCATTTTTTTGAGGTTCTTGTCCTTAACGGATTAACCTTTTCATTGTCGAATTAATTTAGCTCAATTAAACAATTTTTTTTCGATAAATACGACATTCATATGTTGCCAATAGTATAAAGAAACCTTAATCCCTCTATAACAGAATGATTGCGAGAGCACTATAAAATCAAAATGAGTCGACTATTTTCACTGAACTTTTAAAACCAACCCTAGACATGGATAATAAACATGTATGCAAAGTTTGGTCAGGTTTTACCGCGATACATTCAAAAGCGGATGAGCGACACACACACACACGCACGCACGCACGCACGCACGCACGCACGCACGCACACATACAACCACATACACACAAAAACAAACATCCATACAGGGAAGATTTTTAGAGAATAGCTTATTCGAACTCCCCAAGTCATATATACGTTTTTACCTTAAATAATGATAAACAAATTTTTAATCTAAACAATGCTTTCTCTTTGAGAAAGCAATAAACAAATGAAAACCTTTCAAAAAATTGTGTTATCTCAAATAAAGAATCAGAGAAAGACAAATAATTGAGTAATCATGTTTTGACATTAATAATCACAGGATTTCTAATGGAAATTATTTGTAACTTTATTAATGCTGTAATAATCTGGCAGTACCATTATGACACACTTCGTTTATATATATGATTTTAAGTAGAAAAACGAATTCTACGTTCATTTATTAAAAATTCAGCAGGTAAGAAATCAAGTGAAAAAATGTTTTAAATTTTCAGGCTTTTTTCGCTTCATTTAGTAGTTAAAGGCACCTGAAGTTGTCTATAGTGACCCTTTCATTTACGAATCCGATTATTCTCATATTGTTATAAAACTATAGTCTAAGTATTTGTATGAAAGCATATGATTTAATTCTTTAGTTAAAACTTTATGATATCGTTAACAATCATCTTTTTCATATTATAAATAATTCATATACATGATTCCACGTACTAAAATGATATTAATATCCACTTCATGCAATTGCTATTAACATTGCTGATGTTTGAAAGTGTGGCGCGCTTAGCGCGCCTGAGGTGCCTAGTGATATTAAATATAATATATGTCGATAACACAAGATTCTTTTGACGAACCGTTTGGTCCTTATGGGAACACGGGGTATGGAAGAATTAAAACGTAATATTTAAGTAACAGAATATATTTCTTTATTCTATTTTATTCTTTTAAAACATAATCTATTTCATAATATCACAACACATTGAAATGTCTTTTGGAATTGTCAGCAATTGCAATTATCGCCCAGAAACAATAAATTAAATAACGCGAATATGTATATACATAGCTACTATAGTTCCCCTGTTACTGAAAGGCCCATTTAGCCTTTGTCTGCATATGCGTATTTATTGGCGAGAGTATGTTTGCGAGTGTGTGTATGTGTACATGGGTGTATGTATAATATGTATAATTTAATAACTCATTATATCGTTCTCACTATAAAGTTCAGTACTCCCTGTTCCCATAAGGACCAAACAGTCCTCAAATTACTTTTACTTATAACACAAGAAGTGGAGGTGTTAAGAAATTCCATGAATTTTTTAAAGACTAAAGATAATTATTTTACCTAAGAATTATTCCTATATTATAAATGAAAAGGTGGAATTGCAAAACTGATGAACTCAAAAACTTAAAAGGTCTATACAAAATAATTTAGTTGTGATACCTTAAAAATACCTGTATATATTTTTCTAGTTTAATAATATGAATAATATAATACCTTATTATTTATTCGTTGAAATTTTACAAAGGACTAGTAAATACCTTCGAATTTCTATCAGGGTCTTTCTGAAAAAATCCTGAAAGTTATTGTTTTAACTTTTAGAAATGGCATGTGAAAAGTGTTAGTATTTTTTGAGAAATCTGAAATATGTTAGTCTTTGTAAGGAGTTTCGAATGTATGCCTTGATACACGGATCACGATACACGATAAATGACATACTTATCTCAATTTTATGATGTTTATAAAGTAAATAATAATGTATATATGTATAACATAAATGATAATTGCACACAATGAACGTTAAAAAATTAATATTCAGGAAACTAAATATATCTGCTATTAATATTTTATAACAACAACAATTTCATATATTTGTCTATAAAATATCTTGACGTATATACATTTTTCTTAGTAAAATTTTATCGATCAGAAAAACATGAGAAAAGGTTGCTACTGCCCTCTTTGAGAGAGATTGCATACTATTGATCCTACTTCCGAAGTTCCGTATGTTTAAGTTAAGTAGATCTCTTCCTTATCTACAGATATGTTTACGTATGATAATACAGTAATATGTAAATCACTGCTTTATCTTATGGAAAATGCCTACGGTTGGTATACTATACGTACTATAGTTATCGTTTAATAATAACTCATCATACTTATATGATCAATGATAATAAAGTAATATATAGAACACTGTTTTATCTTATGTAAGTATCTATTGTTGGTTTATACGTAATTATTAATATAATATATATATATTTTTTTTTATTGAAGAACAGATCTATTGGGTGGTGGCGAGTACAGCGATTTCTGTGGCGATGGGCGGTGGTCAAAGATCATAGAGAGGCCGTAGTTACGTCTCTCAGATACAAGGTGGCGTTGGCTTCGCCGGGTATATACGTGAACATGCACACACAGAAACCATATGAAATTCTATAACAGACTTTCCACACTAATATCATGTGATTGTGAAGGTGACTGTTTTTTTCTGATTTGGTACACTTGACTTGAATATATACTGATCGAATGTTTTGAAATCGTGCCACTTTATTGGTTAATTCCTGTGAATTGGACAATCTTATTGAAGCATTTTAGAAATGTTCGATCAGAATATATTTGCGTCGAGTGTATAATATACGAGAACGAATAAGCAATTTAGTAGGCATTTATTTCTACGATTACGCATGATCATAGACTGTTTAGCATTGCAAAAACAATCATTGTAATTGTATAATTGTGTACTTAAATGTTATCACCTATAAATTAGTTTTTAGAGCATAAATATTATTTTTAGTAGGTAAAAATAAAATAGAGCAGTCTATCGAGTCTTCACTAACCAGACCATGAACACGGGTGACGGTAAAAATATTGAAAAATAAAAATTGTAAAGGTAAAATTACGAAAGTTAAAGTTTTGAAAATTCAGATTAGGAAATAAAATAATACCTAAAATGAAAATTTGGAATTTAAGATTAACGAAAGGGAAAACATAGAAAAAATAAAAGTATGAAAATAAATTATTTTGAAAAATAATGAATTGGAAATAATGTAATTTTGAAAAATTAAAATTGAAATTCTTTATTTTTATTGAATTCTTGACAAATTCTATTAAAATAATAATTATCCTAATACTTAAAAAATTGTTATTTCAACATTTATTTTTTCAAAATATATGGTTTATAAAATTTTGTTTTCGTAATTTTATACTTTCATAGATTAACATTTCAAAATTTTTTAATCAAATATTTTATCTTTCCAATAATTTTGTTTGCATGAATTAACCTTTCCATAAATTTAAATTCTAAATTTTTTTATTGAAATTAATATTTTAAAAAATGTTACCCCCACCTGAGACCAAATTACGCCCTTAAAGTGAGTCTACTGTCAAAATATATAAAGCAAAACGGTTTTTTGATATAAAAAATCATATGGACAGAAATTAAAAAAAGTGAAAGCTACAAGTTTCTTGGTTTAGTCTTAGAAATATGAAAAAAAATGTTTTAGAAGTTTACAGAAAACTGTATGCGTATAGAAGACCAATTTAGTGATAAAATGAAAATATAGATAAAGCAAATTTTACTTCATGCGCATACAGATGCAACTTTGTATATATTTTACAAGTAATTCTGCTTCGTCTACTTTTAATTAAAAAATTTGTATTAAGACCTAAACATAATGAGTCTGTATCTTGCATTACCTGTAGTGGTAACTTACATTAATTTAATTATGTTAAGATAACCCTAATATTTTTTTTAAACTATATTTTACATTGTAATGAATAATATATAATATTATATTTGATAAATTTAGCACATACATCTTAAATATGATAGTTGGTGAGATAAAATCACAAAAGCTTCGATTATTTTATATGAAAGTAAATACTCGGATTAAAGTTCTTTTATAGATTAACAAACTGAGTAACAACGTTTCGTAAAAGTCATAATACTGTGACTTTATGTTGTATATTTTGGTAAACCTATTATTACTGAAAAACGTCTATCTAATCACGCTTGAAATATTATAAACTTAAAAATGAAAAAATAGTTTATTTTTTCGTCGATGTCCATGGAAAAAGTATGTACGCTAAAGCAGAGTGAGATTTCACTTTACTTAAAAGTGAAAGATTTCTACTCTATTTTTAGAATTAAAAATCAACTCTAATTTGAGTGATTTATTTCAGTTCAACGGGTTTAGCGTGAAATTAAATCATGCATACGTATCATTTTTACCCAGATTTATAAGAAATAAAACATAAAAAATACTAATATACATTATATCATTAATCTTCAAATACCTTTTCAATCAATATTTCAAAATATCAATGAAAAAGGTATAAAGAAAAACCGCTGCCAATTCATTGGCACTTAGCTTCCTCAAACTTTAAAAGATGTTCCAATTTGACATTATTTATTCTATTTAATACGTCGGTGAAAAATAAAAATGACAAATCTATATTATTTTTTTGACAAACGAACCAATAAAAAAATGTTCTGTTTGTGATTTAAAAAGAATTGGTTTGTTCTCTAAAAAATAATATTAAAAAAATTTTTGAATGAAAAAGTAATTCACAAAAGTATTAGTATTTATTTTTTTATTTTTTTATTTCCTTCTTTAGATTTACATCTCTTTACATTTTTTCCAACTGCTACACGACAATCCCGTGTTTAACGCTTTGTTTTATACATTTGTACACCTTTTACTGTTTACTTATTATCTACTATGATATCGCACCTTTCTGTTCCGCATATATACATTAAAACTTAGGTCTTATAGCCCCTTTTCACCTATATTTATACTACCCTTTTTTATTTTCTACTTAGCCTCGTTGCCGTTTTCAGTTTCCAACTTAGTCAGCCTTTCAAAGTCTCTACTGTAATTGCACGAGCCAATAGGGAACTTGCTTGGGTTTTAATACCACTGTTTTAACACTTGGAATCGGTCAAGTAACATGAACGTATTTGAATGTTTTATTTCTTTATGCCGTATTTATTTATTTAATACGCAAGAAATTGAAAAGTATATTATAGAATAAAATTGAATTTAAAATTCATACAAGTTCCCTATTATAGGTTCCCTTTTCAATATATTTTTCTATTCATTAACTACTTCAATTTCCGTGCCTTTAAAATTCCATTTTTCAACTTCTTGAACCCATTCTTCCCTTACTTTTTCCTTAGCTACCTCGCACACCCAGATATGTTCTAGCGTTTGTACCCTTATATCCTTTACTTTCGTGTCATTCTATACTCCCGCATCTCATCCTGGCCCATTGTTCCTTTACGTATCCACTAAACTTTTTACTCTTCTAGTAGCTTTCTTTTTCAAAATCTCGTTTCCATTCTTTATAATTTCCGTCAAAATTTGATGTTTCAATTTTATTCCAGTTCAGTTGTATTTTTTGTTCTATTTTTGTCTGTATTCCTCGTTCCAATTTTTCTTTTATATCTTTCATATCTCTATTTGTAAATATCCAATCAATTCCTTTCCCATCGTAAACATTGTTAAAAGCGTTCTGTAATTCTATTCCCCACTTTGAAAAATTACCATTTATTATACCCATTCTTCCCTTAAGCAAATACGTAAACATCTCTTATTATCCATCCCTAAAATATTTAGTAGATATGTTCCTGCTCTTTTTCTCGTTTCTCTCTCTAGGCTCCTTCCTTCCGCTTCCATTGACAAAATATAATTTGCCATGTCACTTTTTACTGAGTGTGCGATCTTTGTAAATTTAGCCTGTACAAAATCCGAGATCCGGACTCCTTGTTCTACCATTATTAGTGCCAGTTTTACTCTCCAACAATTTATTTCCTTATCCAATTCTTCATCTAAGGTAGTGGACCCGGTTCTTGATAGGTACCCAGTTGTCGATAACTCGAAGGAATAATACGATTTTAGATATATTTTGAGCAATTTTTCGGTACGAGAAAATTATTTCTATATTAAGAATATATCACTGAATAAATATTTTGAATTATAAAAACTCAGTTAGCGCTACTTGTTAAATAGAAATTCACACTTCTTGGTACTCTCAGATTTGATGAGTTTCTCGACGTTTCCTTAATCACGACCGTAACAAACAGTAAACTTTAAAGTGATATTTTTGTAATAAATAGAACGTTTTAAAAAACTATAAAGCCAAGATTAGCTTTAAATTCAACAAAATAAGCGTAATCAAAAAGTTAAATTTTGATTTATTTACTTATAACTATTTTAATTCATATATCGACAACTCCGTCTTAATTATGCGTGCGTACCCAGTTGTCGATAGTCAGATAATATATACAAAATACAAATAAATTTTTCTTTAAATGTTATTTCAATGCTTAAAAGTACTTAAGCACTACTTTTAATTAATAATTATGTAATTATAATAATCAAAATGTGTATGTTATTCAATCAAGTTTTGACATAACCTAGAACCTAACCTGAATAATGGGCTTGTTGGTATATCGAGAACTGGGTCTTTTGCATCTATCGAGAATTGCTCCGACTCGTAAAATGGTTATCGACAACTGCTCCCTCGGATTATTTTTTGGTTTATTGAATTTAGAAGTAAACATTACGTTAAATTTTCGTCTTTTTCGAGTTATTTGCTAAATAAGTATATTATTTAATAGTTGAAAACAAAAAATTTCAATTTTTTTAAAATTAAAGCATTTTTTATAGCGAAATAAGTTGAGTCTGTTACTAAACTATCGAGAACAGGGTCAACTACCTTATTATATTTTCTCTCTCTAATGCAATTTCGTTCATTACTATGTTCGTCTTGCCATATTCTGTTGTTCCCAGCGAATACTAGTGGTTTAGCCACTCCTGTTTTCCTATTCCTCCCATTTTTTACTTTTTCAAAGAGGAACCTTTGTGATAATAAAAAAAAGGTTTTGCTAAAAACATGTTAGAAACATGTTTTGAGATATAAGGAATCAAAATACACTATTTTTTGAAAATGTCCGCGTGCGTGCGTATATACGTGTATGTATGTGTGTGTGCATGTGTGCGTGTGTATGCGTGTGTGTGCGTGCGTGCGTGCGTGCGCGTATGTGTACCACCATATCTCGCGCAATCCACGGTAAAAATGAATGTTTCACAGATCATTTTTTTTGTTTTTCTTAAAGAAAGGCGGCTCAAAAATATTCTTTTTGTTTTCCGATGCGTTTTTGTTTTTCGGGTTTTTTAATACATTAGATAAAATATCATCAAACCAGCCAAAGGCAGTTAAAAGAGGAATGTTCAGTTAAATTTTTGAACCATTTTATTTTTCTTTTACCGAGACTAAAATCATTTTGTAAGGAAAATCGATTTTCTATGTCGAACGATAACTTGAATGAAATGGCATTATTCTTTTTGAAAATTTCCGGAAAGGTAGCTTTTAACTATCTCTTGGCTAATTTATTTGTCCATATCATGAGGAATTTTATTTTTCAAGATATTAGAGGCTATGTTTTTTTTTTCAAACTTTCTTTTGATCACTTATATTTCGAGAACGGCGCATTAATTTTTTTTCATTTTTTAACGAGAATTCGGAATTAAAAATAAATTTTAAGATTCATTGACTCGTTTTTCTTTGACAACAATTTTTCTATTTTACGTTATTTTGAAATCAATGAGTTATATTATTTTGGTATGTAGAAATAATATGATCGATTCAGTGTAAATGCATTTAAAAGAGAATAAAATTATCTATCTTGTCCGACGCAAAATTGTCTTTAAGCTATCTTTCTTCGTTCATTATACACGAAAACGTAATTTTTTTTAACTTGCAATATCTCGGAAACATATGATGAAAACTGTTTAAAATAAATTGAGCTGATAAAGGTAGCTTTCCATATGCCTTGATTGAGCTCTTTGTCAAGACTGTAAGGTATCTTATTTTTGAAGATATCAGAGGTTATATTTTTTTAAACTTTATTAAACGAACCAATTTTGAATTATTTTGATAAACATTCGAAATCACAAAGAACATTAAAGATTCCTAAATTAGGTTTTGTTTTATAAGGATTTTTCTATTTTAATATTTTTAATCGATAATGCAATCTATGATCACAAGCTTATAATTTTTTGTAATTTATCTTTTGACAACAATATTATAAACAATTAGATTGTATGCTCTGTAAATTAATTAATTTTGAATTTCTTACCAGAGAATGTCTAAATATTTGTGCAAAGAAGAAAATAAGCTCTTAGTTATTAAAACGAATTGAAAACAAAAAAATCGAGTCTTTGAATCTTCATTTTTTAAATTGAACAATATCTGCGTTTGTAATACCATCATTTGGATATCATTTGGATTTTCAATTATTTATTTATTAGTTTATACAGTACTTCTTTTCAACATATATTATTTATTCCATTATCTAATCTTAACTAAGTATAATAAGAATTTTTTTCTTAAAGGTCTATATTTAGGGGGATAACTACCTTAGACGTTACCAATGAATTAATTTTATTAAGTTAAGAGTCCTGAGATACTGTTAGCGATTATCATACATTCGCTGTGAGAATTCGCTTGAAGGGGATACAATAAACGATCGCAGCGCATCAGGTGGCGGAATAGAACAATAAAGGGAGCCTTGAAAGTATTACTATATATATGATATATGTTGAATATAACCTCCTTGTTTACAACTTTTAGATGGGCCCCCCTCGTCATGTTCATGGCGAATAGCAGTCATCGTAGCAATGACATTTGGTTCATCTACTACATTATTTTCCATTACATTTTCTTTTGCATCTTCTATATTTGTAATAATAATAAAGTTATGCAAACATATACTTGCAGTAACAATGAAACGACAAGTTTCTAAATTGAAGACTAAATCTTGCTTTAAAATATTAAATCTATTAGTTAATATTCCAAATGCACATTCAATATTTAATCTCGAACGATTCAATCTATAGTTGAAAACTTTTTGTTCCACAGTTGATGGATTCACTGTAGGGCTTCATCAAATGATTGCCTAAGGCAAAAATTTGATCGGCTACAAACATAAAATCCATTTTTATGTTGGAATTTGGCAGATCTCTATATATCATGATTTCTTATTTTTCTATAAAAATCAGTATTTGAAAAAATACTGGCATCATTCAGCGATCCTGAAAATTACATCGAATTTGAAGGTGCTTGTATAGTGGGAGTTTTTTTTATAAGAAAAGAGAAAGAAAGTATAAGGTCTTTAGCACTTCCCTTTGACTTAGAAGTGAACTATGTAGTGTTGTAAAAATTGAATGACTATGTAAGAGCCGGTAGTTTTGACGCATTTACAGTATCTATAATGTTGAACGTTTAACAAAAGCATGTCTCGTTATCAAATATCCGAGGGCGTTTGATTTTGCAAGCGAATCATGCGAGTTACACATTATTCACCCTTTAATGGACCCTTTTCCACTATATCTATATATCAATATATCTGTATTCAGTAGTATTTTAATTAAGACTGTCGGACGCAGTAACACTACTATCATTTATCAACAAAGTTACCTTGTGGCGTTAAAGACAAAACCTATATTATAAATAAGTTAATCAAAAGGCGTTACGTATTTATATAAGAATCTTCAAAGCATTGTTCTTTATCCTGATTGAATACAGTGATCATGAAAGTTTATGTGCATCAATATTCATCATGTAGCATCTAAGGTATCGATGTTAAAAAATTGATTATCAAAACTATCAATACTGAAAAATCAATTATTTTTTAAATGAATCAGAATATCGATTAAGAAATTGATACTTTTCTCCTGATTTGTTACATATTAATAATCATACTTTTATAAATAAACAAACAGTTTTCAGTTTCAAAAAATTACTGAATTTATACTTTTTACATTTATTTTACTTTTGAATGTGACCTAAATTCACAAACCAGTATATAAAGTTGAAAAACAAAATGTAATTTAATATTTACACAAAGTAAAAGGTTGGCAACTATAATTTGTTTTTCCAATCATCTCCAATATACTTTAACGATATCTTTAACTTCTAATTTTTAAATTGATTTTAAATAAAATTATCTTTTAATTATGATTTCTCATAACATGAGATATCAAAGAAAAAGGTAAAAAATTGTGGGATTATGTAGTAAATTCAAAGTATAATGGAATCGTGGTGCTCTCCATGGCACAGTTTATGTATACATACGTATACCTATGTTTCCCATAGAGGTGCTACCAAGCTGCTTGATAAATCTTTTATTTTAAAAATTAGTAAAAAAAGGATTGTTTTATGAATTATATAATTGTATTTTTTTATTTATAGTCAAACGAAAATTATTAGGATATGCATACAAAAAACATGAGAAACTCAATACGATACTTTTTGCCCCGATACTTAGTTTGAAAAATATCACGTAGCAAAATAAAACAAAACTTAAAATATAAGAAAAAAGGGAGTACTACCGTTACGTCGTGTTTCAAGCGAGTGTTAAGGCCAGGTTACTCCAAAAAACGTGATTTTTTTCAATAAATTTTATTTATAGTACAAAACATATGGAGTAATCAATTTTTTTACATATAAAAGCACATAATTAAATTACTTGAAAAAAATTTTTTTTTGTTCAAAATGGCGGTTTTGAAAATAGCTGCTGAAACTCGTCTGATTAGTAGATGGATGACATCATTTCTTGGAAACGAATTATCTGAAAGCAAAAAACAAAACGGTTTCATGTTCTGTATCGAATTGGCTATAGCCTCAAGCAGAATGAAACATTTTCAATTAAAAAAATACAAAATGGCGGAATTTTGAAAAAATTGAATTTTTTCAAAAGTCCGCCATTTTGTTTTTTTTCAGTAATTTAATATATGTGCTTTCATATGTAAAAAAAATTAATTACTCAACATATTTTGTACTATGAATAAAATTTATTGAAAAAAATCACGTTTTTTGGAGTAACCTGGCCTTAAGTCGCATTTGACGTCGGTAGTATTTTGATTTGGCAACGTCGCATCGGCGTCGGAGTGGGGTATATATATATATATACAGCTGTTAGCGGGAGCAGGAGTTGTATGCGAATCTGCTTGTTTGTTTATTCCAGTATTATTGTCCACCGCAGAATGCAAAATGAAGTTAAATACTTATTTTGTGAGAGTGGCGAAAAAAGTGTTCCTGAACGAAAGCAACAAGCAGATATAGCGAAAAAACTAAAGGGAGTCGGTGGTCATTTTCAAAGTCCTAACCTAAAAGTGAACAGTACTGCTGTGCCTGTGTCTTCTGTGAATTCTTCCTCAAGAGTCTGCATAGCAGTTCAAACAGTGATGCACTGATGCATCTACCTGTGGAGGTAATGTTGTAGATAATCATGCTGGCGTATGTGCTGATTCTCACTCTGATGGTGCACAAATCCATGCAGCTAATGATGTTGATGATGATGTCACTCACTCTGACTCTCACTCAGATAGTGCACATGATTTTTTTAAAATTGTTTGTATTATTTTATAATTTTATTGTATATTCTGATGAAATTGTCAAACCATGATTTTTTGAAAGTGTTTATATTATGTATTTCCAATGAATTGAAATTAAATTGTATTTACAGATCAATTATACAAAAATAAAAATACTCATTCATTACGAAATTTCCATTTTTTCTTTTTAAAACCTTCCCACTTACAAACCGACTTCATTTTTCCTGATGAGAATGAAATGTATGTACGAAATAAAAATATATCTGAGAGTATGACGGTTCGAATAGCTGCTTCCTTTGATATGGGGTGGTTTACAAGGGGTACTGGCAGAAGCTATGACAGCTTGTCAGGCACTGGTGCTCTTATAGGCTATTTTAGTAAAAAATATGTTGTACTAAATCGCAAATGCAGGATGTGTGATGCTGGGCATTCAAGTGAGAGCCATGATTGCAGATTGAATTTTGTAGGAAGTGCTAAGGCGATGGAACCTAAAGCTGCCGTTCTGTTAACGAAAGATAATCCTATTTTAATTGCTTGTAAATTATAAATTGGAATTATAATAGCCGATAATGATAGTAGCGCGATTGCTTCAGTAATAAGTGCTTCTAATCACGAAGTGGTGAAGCAATCGGACAAAAACCACACCAGTAAAGGAGTGGTCAATGAGCTCTACAAAATAAAGAAAAGGTTCAAAGAACTAACCAGTAATGCTATCAACTATTTGCAAAAGAATTTTAATTATTGTATAACACAAAACGTAGGCGATAGCATAGCGATGGCCAAAGCAATCGAAAATATCCCGTACCACTGTTTCAACATACATGATAATTGCGGTAAATGGTGTAATTACCATAAAAACCCCGAGACATATAAGCATTCAGTTATCGGAGAGGGTTTCAAAGATGAGCAGCTTTTTGAAGCTCTAAAGTTTATATTTAATAATTTAGCGAATAAGACTGATAATTTTGTTGCTGCGGCATCGAGCAATCCTAACGAAAGTCTCAACTCAATGATTGTGAGCAAAGCACCAAAGACGCGGCAATATGGTACATCCTTTTCTGGCAGTCTTAGAGTAGCTTGTGCCGTCAGCAAAAAAAATAAAGGCGAAAAATTTGTCACAGATGTTAGTGCTGAATTCCAATTATCTCCAAGTAAATTTAAAATGAAATACTGTGAAAGGGTTGATTCACACAGCAAGAGAAGGTATCGGAAATCAGTATTACCATCATCGAAATTACGGCGCAATTTACTAAAGAAATGTAAGACGGACTTGAGAAAAAAAAATTAAGGGACTGAGGGAACCACGTATGAAAGTAATGTAGGATTGCTTGGCCCTTTGAATGAGCAAATTCACATTCCTAAAATCGATGACAGTAAAGAACCTGCTTTTGTTTTATTTGATTTAGAAACAGGCGATTTTAGTATAGAAGCTGATGTCTTACAAGTCTCAGCAAAGTGCAATGAATTCGAGTTTTCTGTATACATAAAGCCTAGTCAAAAAATTTCAGAACAAGCAAGTTCAGTGCATGGCATACGATTGATTGATGGTGTTTTGGAATTGCATGGGAATCGAATAACTGCCGTCTCTTTATCAGAGGCCATGCTAGCATTCTTTGAGTTTCTATGTTTTCAGGGACGGAAGTGTATACTAACAGCACATAACTGCGTTTTCGATTATCCAAGAATAATGAGAGCTATTGAAAATGTATTTATGACGGAAACAATTTAGCTACCGATTTGGACATTGATAATGCTAATGCGCAGGACGCTATTGCCGATGTGAAAATATTGGACCAGATTTTATTAAAATTAAATATATCTAATGATGTATTAAAGGAAAATTACATTACTTGGTCTAAGGCACAAAATAAAATTAGTTTTTCAAAAAAATTGCCAGAGACTCTAAAAAATTTTAAAAATCTAAAAGATTGCACTTCAATTGACATGAGGAAAAAAATGGTAATGGCAAATATTACGTATGAAATGATTGTACAGGAGTATAAGAAAAACAAATATGAAGGATTACAAAATTTATTAGGAATAGATGAAAAAAATATTGTCAAAGTGACAAAAAATAAAAAAGTTTTACAAAAATTGTTTGATTTTTTAGAAAAATCTATTGAGTAAAATTAAAACGTTCCTATAATAATCAGTATTTACTAGAGCGATAAATTCGTACTTGTAAGAATATTATATTTCGACTGTTACTATCACGTTCATATTCGTATTTATAGAAAAATTTAACATTCAATGTTATAATCATCCACATTTTATAATACATTAATATAATTTATTATTTTTTGCGTTTTTATTACCCTCACAATTAAAACTAATATCCTTGCTCTTACTGTCCAACGAGTACGTGACATTTTGAATAGACCGCGTAACCTAACCTACTGTGCGACGTTGCCACATCGCACAAGTGAGTAACTCGCTTGTTATACGATTTTGTTTTCTTTTGTTTATTAATACGCTTACATGCTCCAAATCTTCGTTTTTAAGGACTCAAATTATTCGTTAGGTTTCCAACTACTAATCTGCAAAGTTTGAGTGAATTTTGAACGGTCAGTTTTGTGAAATCGACCGTTTAATGGGAACGTGCGGATTTTTGCAAATTCAAACGTTAATAACTTTTTTCTCAGGCTCCGAAGCTTTGCCAAATTTTAACTGAGTCTATTTTACACTAATATCTACCAACACACCAAATTTGAATCAATTCCGAACGGTCAATCACTTTTCGGTAGTACTCCCTTAAAAAAAGTAGCGACCGGCTTTACAGGTATCGAGTAGTATCACCCATCACTGATTGTAGGCATTTGGTGGTTCCTCGAAGATATCTAGATTATCGTTTTAGGCTTCCGCCAAGCTCTAAGTTAGTCCGATAATCCGTTCACTCTGAGATTTGGTTGATGCTGCACCCATGTACAACAATCGACACCAATGTCGCTAAGATACGTTTCAAAGCGCTTCCGAAGCGCTTCAATATTACTACAATGCGTTCAAAGCGCTTCGATGTCGATACGATCAGGCTTCCATGTCGCTATGATCGCGCTTCCAAGTTGCTACGATCGCACTTCCGTGTCAATACGATCAGGCTTCCATGTCGCTATGATTGCGCTTCCAAGTTGCTACGATCGCGCTTCCATGTAGCTACGATCACGCATCGATGCACATCCAAGCGCTTCGATGCGCATGGATCGCGACCGGAGTCCTTATGTCCGATCGATATATTGAGAGTCCCTACCATACCGACCGCCATACGCACTGACGTTGTCTGCAGGCTCATGCGCGACACTTGGCAACGCCGCTCGATTCTAAGTATTCGGTAGACACGAGAGCGCGAACTTGTATATGAAAGTGTCTAACCGCAGAGGTCCCGTGTAACATTCCGTGTAAAAAACTCGAAAAAACTCGAAAATAAACACTTTTTCCGTAGGATTCCGTAAGACTTCCGTTATCTTCCGTAGAAGATCATTTTTCCGTAGGAATCCGTAAGGCTTCCGTTATCTTACGTAACAATTACCCTTCCCGTAATTTTCCGTAGGCCTTCCGTAAAATTCCGTAGTCCTTCCATAAGCTACCGTAAGCCTTCAGTAAGATTCCGTAGACCTTCCGTAGACTTCCGTAGATGTCCGTGGGGCTTCCGTAAGATTCCGTGGGCCTTCCGTAAGATTCCGTAGTCCTTCCATAAGCTACCGTAAGCCTTCCGTAAGATGAGGTAGACCTTCCGTAGACTTACGTAGATGTCCGTGGGGCTTCCGTAAGATTCCGTGGGCCTTCCGTAAGAATCCGTAAGCTTTCCGTAAGATTCCGTAGGCCTTCCGTAAGATTCCGTAGTCCTTCCATAAGCTACCGTAAGCCTTCCGTAAGATTCCGTAGACCTTCCGTAGACTTCCGTAGATGTCCGTGGGGCTTCCGTAAGATTCCGTGGGCCTTCCGTAAGATTCCGTAGTCATTCCATAAGCTACCGTAAGCCTTCCGTAAGATTCGGTAAACCTTCCGTAGACTTACGTAGATGTCCGTGGGGCTTCCGTAAGATTACGTGGGCCTTCCGTAAGAATCCGTAAGCTTTCCGTAAGATTCCGTAGGCCTTCCGTAAGATTCCGTAGTCCTTCCATAAGCTACCGTACGCCTTCCGTAAGATTCAGTAGACCTTCCGTAGACTTACGTAGATGTCCGTGGGGCTTCCGTAAGATTCCGTAGGCCTTCCGTAAGATTCCGTAGTCCTTCCATAAGCTACCGTAAGCCTTCCGTAAGATTCCGTAGACCTTCCGTAGACTTCCGTAGATGTCCGTGGGGCTTCCGTAAGATTCCGTAGTCCTTCCATAAGCTACCGTAAGCCTTCCGTAAGATTCGGTAGACCTTCCGTAGAATTACGTAGATGTCCGTGGGGCTTCCGTAAGATTCCGTGGGCCTTCCGTAAGAATCCGTAAACTTTCCGTAAGATTCCGTAGGCCTTCCGTAAGATTCCGTAGTCCTTCCATAAGCTACCGTAAGCCTTCCGTAAGATTCCGTAGACCTTCCGTAGACTTACGTAGATGTCCGTGGGGCTTCCGTAAGATTCCGTGGGCCATCCGTAAGAATCCGTATACTTTCCGTAAGATTCCGTAGACCTTCCGTAAGATTCCGTAGTCCTTCCATAAGCTACCGTAAGCCTTCCGTAAGATTCCGTAGACCTTCCGTGGACTTCCGTAGATGTCCGTGGGGCTCCCGTAAGATTCCGTGGGCCTTCCGTAAGATTCCGTAGTCCTTCCATAAGCTACCGTAAGCCTTCCGTAAGATTCGGTAGACCTTCCGTAGACTTACGTAGATGTCCGTGGGGCTTCCGTAAGATTCCGTGGGCCTTCCGTAAGAATCCGTAAACTTTCCGTAAGATTCCGTAGGCCTTCCGTAAGGTTCCGTAGTCCTTCCATAAGCTACCGTAAGCCTTCCGTAAGATTCCGTAGACCTTTTGTAGACTTCCGTAGATGTACGTGGGGCTTCCGTAAGAATCCGTGGGCCTTCCGTAATATTCCGTAAGCTTTCCGTAAGAATCCGTAGGCCTTCTGTGAGATTTCGTGGGCCTTCCGTAGACTTCCGTAAATATCCGTGGGGCTTCCGTAGACTTCCGTAAATCTCCGTGGGACATCCGTAAGTTTCCGTATGCCTTCCGTGAGATTCCGTAGGCCTTTCGTAAGATTCGGTAGACCTTCCGTAGACTTACGTAGATGTCCGTGGGGTTTCCGTAAGATTCCGCGGGCCTTCCGTAAGAATCCGTAAGCTTTCCGTAAGATTCCGTAGGCCTTCCGTAAGATTCCGTAGTCCTTCCATAAGCTACCGTAAGCCTTCCGTAAGATTCCGTAGACCTTTTGTAGACTTCCGTAGATGTCCGTGGGGCTTCCGTAAGAATCCGTGGGCCTTCCGTAAGATTCCGTAAGCTTTCCGTAAGAATCCGTAGGCCTTCCGTGATATTCCGTAGACCTTCCGTAGACTTCCGTAGATGTCAGTGGGGCTTCCGTAAGAATCCGTGGGCCTTCCGTAAGATTCCGTAAGCTTTCCGTAAGAATCCGTAGGCCTTCCGTGAGATTCCGTAGACCTTCCGTTGACTTCCGTAGATATCCGTGGGGCTTCCGTAAGATTCCGTGGGCTTTCGGTAAGAATCCGTAAGCTTTCCGTAAGAATCCGTAGACCTTCCGGGAGATTTCGTGGGCCTTCCGTAGACTTCCGTAAATATCCGTGGGGCTTCCGTAGACTTCCGTAAATCTCCGTGGGACATCCGTAAGTTTCCGTATGCCTTCCGTGAGATTCCGTAGGCCTTTCGTAAGATTCCGTAGCCTTTCGTTTAATTCCGTAATAGTCCTTGAGGCTTCCGCAATATTCCGTAGGCCTTTGGTAGGATCCGGTAGGGTTACCGTAAGGTTGCGTTGATCTATCTTACGGACTTATTTAAAGTTCGTGGGGCTTTTGTATGGTTCCGTAGACCTTTGTAGGTATCGGTAGGCAATCTGTAGACTTCCGTAATAGGACGCTGTGTTAGGGTCACGATTATTTTTTGAGGTACTCAATAGCTCACTTCAGAGCACAGTGCGGTAGAATCGCTATACCCTTTGAAGTAAACCGATATGTACCCTCGCTCCAAGCCACTGCGTTCAAAATTTTAATCAAATAACGGACGTATAATGCGGATGTAATTCTTGCTTGCTTAGCAGAAAAGTAATCGCGTAGTTAGTTAGATTTGACACTTCTACTCTGCGTGCTCTGAAGTTAGCTATTGGGGAACCTTTCTGCACATCCGGTTTCCAACGCTGAACTTCGAGCTTTGAATTTCGATGCGCTTAGTAAGCATATACGTCTGAAGGTGGCGCTTCCGTATTATTGTATACGCAGCCTAATGTTGATTCCGTAATGTTTTTTTCCATTCCTTTGAACGTACAGGAGCCCTTATGTGTACCTAAAATTTCTGCGTGCGATGTCTGCTCGCATTGAATTTGACATCTGCTAATTTTTTCTTATATTACAAGTGCAAGTAGACAGTAGTTAAAAGTTTTTGTATGAGGAGCAGAATAAAATCCATGATTTATAATATCAGATAAGTATAGTTTTATTATATGAAAAGAATAAATCATTTATTTACTTATATAAGGATTTGATTCTTTGTTTCTTTGGTTATGTTTCTAGGATTGTTTATGATGTCGGTACTTAGTGATTACGATATTTACTGATGCCAGACATATCTAAGGATGAAATATGTATGGACAAGGCCTGGAATCAATACCCCTAGAAAACTATAGAATGCGTGGTATGCAGTACAATAAATATTGTTTATTAACGTCACAAGGTGATGTACAGTTGCACTTATAGAATGTTTACGCTATATCCTATATCGGTTTTCCAAAGTGAGTGGTCTGTATTGTAAAGTATTAGTTTATTATATAACATAATATAATTGGATCAAGTATCGCATGTCTTGAAAATTATTTATTTGCCTGTTTTTTTATGTTAAAGATCTTATAGCACTTTGAAATGCTTTATAAAAAGTTCTAGTCTTTAAATGAATTTATGTGCTACAAAATAATAATGATATACATGTCATAAGTCATACTTTTATATATTTTAGATTATAAATGAAGCTACTAAAAAAGCTGCTATTCTTAACAGTGTGTCCAATCCAAGCACTAATGGCGAGAGGTAATACTAACAATTCATGATCATTAACAGAATGCTGGTGGAAGGTAGATAAAACTATTAAGTAGCTGACCTGCACGTTAGTTTTGTAATCCATGACTCACACACTTCCATATAGGTGGACATATTTATTTTTATATGGCAGAAGGTTGCGTAAATTCAGCTATTTTTATTGGTAATAAAATAAATACTGTATTGAATTAACTTATAATTTTAATGAAGCTTGTTAATTGTTTACAGATGGATCCAAATATCTTCAAGAATCATATGCTTGACTATCTATAATAGATTACTTTCGCAAATTGCTGGTTATATGTTGGAATAGTTAAGTGAAGATTATCGTTATGGGCTAATTTTGAATGGAATGGAAGAGTTGCAAGCACATACAATGATTATTCATGGATGTATAAATATTTGTTGAATTTGTGCACGACCCATATATCATTAACAGGAACGAGTTACATGTTCAAAAATTGTTTTTTTTCAACGTATTAAGAAACTGTAATTATCTCTAGATGATGTCGTTAGTAGGAGCAGGGTAAGAGATATTTTTTATTTCTCTTAGATATTTATAATTTTATGTTGTATTTTATTTTATTTTTAGTTTAAGTTGTATTATTACATTAGCAGTTATTAAAATATAATATTTATAATATGGTTGGATTAATTTAAGTAAAGTCATATTCAAGATTTTACAATAATGGAACGCTATTTACTAATCAATGGAAATGGCCTTTTTTTTAAATCTAATAAAATCTGGTAACTAAAACTATTACTATTGGTCTCTAAACTATTCATTTACACTATTTAAAAGTCAGTTGAAGATGAATTACAATCTATTTAAAATATTTCTGCGCATAATATCATGGATTGTCCTTATTGGAAAACTATCTATTAAAGTACTGGAAAATCGGTATAATACATATTTGTTATAAAAATAAAAAGAAAAAATTTCAAACTCTGCGTATAATTATTGAAAAACCTTAGATTAAATATTAGATGCTATATCAAGAATGTTGCATGTGACTTCTGAACAATACCAATCATTTTTGGGTTTGGCTTTAACATTGACGCATTTGTAATGAAATCGTTGAAGGCACGATGCGCATGATACATAACGCTTCATTCCTTCTTGATTACACTTTAAACAGATCCATTTTAACTTACGTTTGACTTTAATTTCATCAATAAGAGATGCATATGATTCAGCTGATAAATGATCTTGCAAGAGTCTCAAGTCATTTTCAGAAATTTCTAAAAATTGTGCAGTTGGATTACTCAAATCTTCAGATTGTATGAAATATTCTCCTTTCATACTGCTATTAATTGCAATATCATTTACTTTGAGACATTTCATCATCGTAACTTTTTTCTTATATCTATTCATATCAACAAACGCTGACTTAGTTGAAGATTCTACATTTACTTCTTTACGTAGATTCAAATTTTTAATGCCATCGCTGTAACAGAGAAGTATAAAGTTAAAATAATATCTCATTTAAAATAGATACCAATTCTATAAAGATTAGACAATACTTGTGAAATTAACTTACTCAATGCTAACATTTCTAGAATCTTGAATGCTTTCCACAATTTTTTGGCGATATTCATTTCTTAAATAAAATATTGAATCCATTATTAAATAGTTAAAGAACAATATACTAAATATTTTTTTAGATACATTTCAATTAAAATCATACATTAAGTCTTGACAATCCTTTTCACTTATAGTCTTATCGTTGGTTTTAGATTGAACTTTTGTAGTTGTTTGCTTTATGCCTCTTTTCAATACCTCAACTTTCAGAGACTCATTCTTCTTAACATTTTTTTTGGTACCGTCAATGGTTACGTGTTGCTTTTCAATCGTTGGTGAAAATGGTTCCTTCTTTTTGATTTTACGGGATGATTTTTTTACTTGTTGTAATGGAACTTTTTTTGTTGTACCAGTGGACTGTTGATTATTTTTTACTAATTTTGTATCGTTGGATTTCGAATTCTCAATATGTTTAAGCTGCAGTTGACTGTTACTTTCAAGTTTGTCCTCACAATTTTCTTTGTAATTTTCAGATAAATTACTGTTGGATTGAAATTCCATTGCAGTACTCTGTGAAGATTTCCTTTTTTTTTCCAACATGTTATTGTCTAAATCATCTAGCAGTTCATTATCATTTTCAAATTCACCAATTGAGATTTCTTTGTCATCTTCAACTAATTGTTTGTTAGATTCAAGTTGTATTGGTGAATATTTAATCGGAGTTTTAATCGTCTTTTGGTCTGTATCTTCAAGTAGTTTCTTGCTAATTTCAAATTCTTCCTCAAAATTTTCACTAGTATTTTCATCTAAGTTATAATTACTTTTTGAAGTTTTCATTTCTTTGTTACTTTTCATTTCTGGATTTTCAGAGTTTTCATTGTTATTTTCAGGCAACTTATCATTAGATTTAGACGGTACTTCCTGAGGCAGCGTATCTGTTGATTTCTTAGAATAAGACGTTTCTACAAAATCAGAGGCTGCATCGTACTGCATAGAAGGTTCCTCTATCTCGCCACCTATGATATTGTTTAAAACTTGAATGTGCTTCGTGAATTCCTCATCGCGCATTTCAAAAAGTACAGCTGACAGTCTAGTTGTAATTTCCTCTGTTATTTTTACTCTATCACATTCATCTTCGTTTTCTCCAATCTTAAAAATAAATATGATCATTAATAACTTGTATGTAATAAAAGAATATAAAAGGAATCTTAATTTTTTTACCTTCAGTACTTTATGATTATGCTTCATATTACAGACTGTAATTTGTAGCACTTGATATCCTTGGCGTGGTGCCAGCTTGATTTCTGAAGGGCATTCTTCCAAAACACTGAAATTAAATTTTTATTTTCAAATAAAATTTTAAAAACAATTTTTATTTTTAAATAAAATTTTAAATTAAATTTTTATTTTTTATACAAGATTTTTCAAATGAAAATTGCATTCAATGAAATTATCAATTTTAATTTTAATTTATACAATTTTATGCTACTTCTATTGCGATTAGTTCTGGCTAATCAAATATAACCTTAATTTTTGTCCACTCAAATTTCGTGCGAAAAATTGAATGTATTAATAACTACATTCCAACTATACATATACCTTTAATATAGGACAGTCTAAAAAAATATTCAAAAAGTTAAAATGTTTGCGTTAATATCAGAGACCGGCTTGACGGATAAATTAAACAATTTTTATAATAAAATTTATTTAAAATCTTCATAAGAAATTCTACATAAGTATATACAACGATATGTATAATTATATACCTACCCACTTATAGGATTTATTCCGTGATTTTTGCACTGAACGTACCATTCACTATAACATAGTTTTATATTATATTTTTTGTCTTTTATTTTTTTGTTGTTCGCAAGATACCGAGTTGATCGGTATTTGTATTGAAGATTGTGTGTAATCTTTAACTTTTCAAAAAGAACGTTAAAGTGCGAAAAATCTGTAAAATTCATTCCTTGTTTTAAAAAAGAAAAATTGACTATTGTCTCTACCGATTCGGCCATATCGTAATAGGTTAATTTGATTAAATACGCAATATACTTGTAGCGTTAAACGTATTATTAAGCAATTGTATTAGCTCTGTAACCACAAAATATTTATTTGTTTAAAAACTTTTTAAAGCTGATTGTTGTTAACATTTACACCACAGACAAAATAGACTTAATCAACGTCATCGCGATTGATCTTAGTTGTTTACGAACAAGAACTGCCAATGTTGGAAAAGTGTTAGGTAGTATAGATGCTTTTTTGTTTTAAAAACGCGGACGTAAGTTTACTTTGAAATAAAGTTCATAGCACTCTTTGTCCAGCATCCCCTCTTCTTTCGATATAGAAAGCGAACCCTAGCGGATGAAAGTGAAAGATACCGTGTGCCCACGATAATTTGAAACTTGAAATTGGAATGACGTATAAACAAAACAACTATAGTTTTCGATTATCCCATTTCAACTGAAATCTAGAATATTATATAGTCTTACTATTTGTTTTGATACATCTACAGCGAATAGTAATAGTTAACCTCAAGGAATATAAGAAATATACAATATTTATAAATGGTCAGTGTTAAGATTTTCAATAGAAAAAATTACATTTTTAATAAGATTGTTAGTTTGTACACATGATAATTTGCTATAAAAAATTGAAATAAGCCATATTTTTAAAAACAACGATGTGTGAAGCAAATAAAATGGTTTTGAGAACACCTACAGTTGGCATGTCCTTTAGAACTTTTCAAAAAGCTGAAGAATATGTGTACGAGTACATGCAACATACTAATCAGATATTTGTAAAAGGAAAAACAACAAAATGTAGTTCTACATGTAAAATAAAAACAAAATTAAAATCTGATATTGTATATCATGAAATCAATTTCGTATGCAAGCATGGACATCGCACCCATGTCAGTGAAGGGAAAATAAGAAAAAAAAGGTAATGATTTAAAAATGTAAAAATATATTTTAATCTGTGAACCAAATAATAATAAATCATATTTTTAATATATGTATTTTACTTTATTAGCTCATTAAAAGTACAATGCCCTGCTAGAATCAGATTGCAGGCATCAAGAAATGGCCAGTTACTACAGATTTCCCATGTTGAACTTGAACATAAAAACCATCTAAATACAAAGGTAAGTTATTTATACTTTCAAATTTCAGATCACGAAATTTTTTTATCTTTTATTATTGAACCCGATACAAATTTTGTTAACAATATTATATTATTAATAAAATTCCTTGCAAGGTATAATTAAAAATGCAATCAATTTATGTATACGCAGTTAGATCCAGTCCCAGAAAGCAGAAAACTGAATGAAACTCAGTTTAAATTTATTTTGAATGCTCTGAAACTAAAAAGTAACAGACCATGCTTAATAAGTGTCTTAAAAGAAGAATTTGGAGTTACAGTAACAGCCAAAGATTTAAAAAATATACAAAGCAAAATTCGAATTACAGAAAAAGACCAACTTTCTACAACAATCTCATTTTTACAAGAAAAAGGTATTATTTATTATTCGTTTCTTTATTTATATTAACTGTGTAACGTTGAAGATGACTGTGGCCCTATTAGAAATTTTAATCCATTAAACTGAAACATAAAGCAACATTATAATTTTAAAGAATTATGATGATTATTTTATTAATTATTTCTATATTTATTACATTTTGAATTAACTATATATTTGGTATCTACATCAGGAACTCGAATTGACATTTTAAAGGAAGGAAATGTTTTTCAAGGACTGTTTTTCACCACTCCAGATATGCAAGCATCTGTAACAGCATGGCCTGAAACAATCTACTTTGACGGGACATACAAGCTTCTCATGCATAGTTTAATTGTAATTCTATTTCTAGTTGAGGATGGAAATTTTTTAACAGAGTTAGCAGCAGTAGCTATTGTGCGCAGAGAGGATCAGACAACTATAGATTGGGTGATGAATTGCTTTGCCAAACATCACTCAGATAATTTAAAAATGATACGATATTTTATGTGTGATAAAAATGCGACACAAAGGAATTCTGTTAACAAAATATTTCCTAGTGCTAAATTATTGATTTACTTATTTCATACATTACAAATTTTTAAAAGAACAATTGCAAGCATGAAAGAATTATCAGCTGAATTAAAAGAAATATCTTTAAAACAATTAACGAAGATGTGTTATGTTGAAAATGAACAACATTATGAAGAAAGACTTAATAAAATGATAAGAAAATGTCCTCCTTCTGTTTTATCGTATTTTTTTAAAAACTGGGACTCTATTAAAACAGAATGGACATGCTACAATGAAAATGTTGGAACTTTCTACAATAGAACCAACAACCGGACAGAGTCTATCAATCAAGAATTGAAACAAATAATAAATAAATTAAGTAATTTGTATCAAACAGTAAATTATTTTTTCACATGGAAGGATTTCCATGATAATGAAAATAAGGGAAAGATTATTCGTAACTTTGGATCAGAATTACCCAGACAATTCAACGAAGTTGAAAGTCAATATGTAAACTTGTTGATGGATGGCCCATCAGAAATTGTCTTGGAAGAATTGCAAAGTATGAATTATGTTCATTTTGATGTGCAAAACAAATCTGACGACATCTTCTGTATATACAAATCAAACAGAAAAACTTCAACTAAATAGTGTAACTGTGGTATTCGGATTGCATACATACTGCCATGTCGTCACATGTTTGCTGCTCGTTCTTTAATGAAATACAAATTATATGACGACATACTGTGTAATAAACGCTGGACAAAAAAATTTTGTCTGGAGTTCCATAGAATATTTATGATGGAAAGAAGGAACACAGAAGTAGTACCTGTAACACTTTGTGAAAAAATTCATAATGTTAAAAATGAGATTGAGCTAAGAATGATAAAAATTACAGAAATAATTTCAGATATTATTGATATTTGTAGCTGTAAATGCGGAGATAAATTTTATGAGCAATTTACTCTGCTTACAGACTTAATGGAAATATGGACTAAGGGTGCAAATTTGAGTATTAGTGTAAAAGAAAAAATAGGAAATGAAATATGTGTTGATGATTTTGAAGTTATTTCAAATAAAATGCGAAAACTAAATTTATATGTTAACAAAAAGACTGCATTAACTGTACCTCAGAAAAGAAAAATAGTTGGAAATGCTCTTGATAAATTATATGACATAGTGGTAAAAGAAAAGCCAGCAACATTTCAAATAAAATTATTTACACTGGAAAAAATTCGAAATGAGTGGATTCTTGGTAAACGATTACAACTTCATGAGCAGGAATCTTTGAGTGCAATGGTTATAAACAATCCATTAAGAAAGAACACAGGTGATGAAATTAAATTACCACAGAATCACAAAATTGCGGGTAAACCCAAGTTTAGTTTGGTAACAAATAATAAGTACAACAAAAAATCAAGAAAAACAAAATCTTAATTAAGAAGTTAAGGGTTATTGAGTGCGATTACTTAGCTCCAGCCAAATCATTTCCTGTTTAAAATTGATCTTATGCTATTTATTTTATAACAGAAAATTTTTTTAAATAAAAAAGTACAAACCTGAAAACTTGGTAACAATATTGATCTGTCCAATTCTTTCAATATTCGCTTCCAGTAATTGTAAGGTGAGCATATATAAATTTCCCTCATCATCCTCTGCTAGGCAATATTCAGCATCTAAAGAGTATGCTAACGATTGGCAACTAAAGTCCAACGTGTTATTGTCTAAGTAAGAGCAAATACTGGTTTCCCTTTGTATGTGATTAATTTCAACAGAAGCTCAACTAACGGTAGTCGAATATTTGCACATTTATTTTGATGATTATCTTTATATTATAACTCAGCCTGCGCCAGTGCAGTTATAAAATGTATAAAATAGTCCAATTAGCAATCGGCCTAGCAACAGCTTCTTCAACAAACTTACAAAAATGTAAAATTATTTACAATTTATATACAACAAGTTGTAGATGTATAAGTCATTAAAAAAAGGCACTGCCCTACCTTATGATTGAATTTGTAGAGGTATTAAATCAGAAACTCCTTTCTTAGCACTCGTGAGGGCTTTTGAGATCAATGGGTAAACCGTGACAGTTCCACCCAGGAACATAATGCACTATTTGACCTTTGATTACTTTACTCCTTATAGTCATATCTTTTAATGTCTACAAAAATTAAATAAATTAACAAACATTTTTTGAATATTATTTTAGGCTCGTGAGCTTCTGGGATGTCATAGACAATTGTAAATACTTTGCTTATTGTGTGTCCCATGTGAGGATCTTCATTAGCATACAGGGGTCCATCATGAAGTGCAAAATCAGGACATTCTAAATTAGCTCTTTGTCAATTATATAATTATGAGTTTCAGAAAATAAAAAATCTCACATCCTGTAAATATTTATCCATTTTACTTCTCTTTTTAACAGATATTCTTGGGTTTGTCTGTAAGATAGTATTGGTGTATCTCTTCACAAAAGATTTCTCTCGCTGCGACGAATAAAGTCTGAAGAGAACACTAGCTTGAGAGAAAAGAGAAAAGCTTACGCGCTCCACAAAGAAGTTCTTCCCAATTAATTGATCTAAAAATAGTTTACATCATCTTGTGTTGTTAATAAACTGTATATATTGTACTGCATACCACGCATTCTATAGTTTTCTAGGGGCATTGATTCCAGGCCTTGTCCATACATATTTCATCCTTAGATATGTCTGGCATCAGTAAATATCGTAATCACCAAGTACCGACATCATAAACAATCCTAGAAACATAACCAAAGAAACAAAGAATCAAATCCTTATATAAGTAAATAAATGATTTATTCTTTTCATATAATAAAACTATACTTATCTGATATTATAAATCATGGATTTTATTCTGCTCCTCATACAAAAACTTTTAACTACTGTCTACTTGCACTTGTAATATAAGAAAAAATTAGCAGATGTCAAATTCAATGCGAGCAGACATCGCACGCAGAAATTTTAGGTACACATAAGGGCTCCTGTACGTTCAAAGGAATGGAAAAAAACATTACGGAATCAACATTAGGCTGCGTATACAATAATACGGAAGCGCCATCTTCAGACGTATATGCTTACTAAGCGCATCGAAATTCAAAGCTCGAAGTTCAGCGTTGGAAACCGGATGTGCAGAAAGGTTCCCCAATAGCTAACTTCAGAGCACGCAGAGTAGAAGTGTCAAATCTAACTAACTACGCGATTACTTTTCTGCTAAGCAAGCAAGAATTACATCCGCATTATACGTCCGCGTTTTTGTGCGTTTGCGTGGTGATTTTTGGTGAAAACCACAAATTACATTACTTTATATCAAGTGGCGCGATAGCGCCATGAAGGCGAGTTTGAGAAGCAGACAAAGCTCTGGCGATAGCAACACTATTTACTTCTATATTGATATTCGCATTTTTCATTATCAAGATAAAAGTATTTTTCATTATCTCTCTAGATTTATTTTGAGTTAAATTGGTTTTTTATATGCTTAACTATGATTTGTGAAACAAATATTGGCAAAAGAGCTGCCTATTTTGATAATATACGAGTGCATAATCCATAAATGGTCAAATAATGTTTTTCTTCTTCAGAAAATTCTTAGGACCGTGAAGTTGGCCACAGACAGTGTATTTTGAAATAAATTCGTTGCAAAAAGATTTTCGACGTATTTAAATATGTTATCAATATCCCAACAATAATATTAGCATAAACATGATAATAATGTATCACTAATATAATTAAATTGATTAATATTTAATCATATTCCGATAAATTTTATGACCATGAAGTTTGTCGCACATAAGGTGTATGTACAGCACAGGATATTGCTTTCCCACACTTTTCTTGATTGCGGCATGCTATATATCCCGCTCTTTTCTTCATGCTATTTCTTCGTAGTTTTTGGTTTATAGGTGTAAATAATATTCAAAGACGGCGTCTAGGTGTACAGGGTGGCCGATGACGAGGTCACGGTGGCGCGCTTCGTAGTTTTTGGTCTATACGTGTAAATAATATTCAGGGATAGTGTCTAGGTGTTCAAGGTGGCCGATGTCGAGATCGAGGTGATGCACTTCATAGTTTTTGGTCTTTAAGTGTAATAAATAATATTACAAAAACTACCAATCAAAAAATGTGTTTACATTTTTTTCAAATCTTTATACAGACTATCTAAAAGTTTTGAAATATCTTTAGGATTTCCTAATTGGTTCACTTCAAAAGATATGAAATCTAATAAAAAATTAACTTTTTACCAAAGTAAAAGGTTAGGCGAGTTTGATGTATTCCGTTATTCTTCCGTAATCACAAATTGAAAAAGAACTGAGATCAATAAAATAAGTCAAGTTTTATAATTAATAATATATTGATCAATTACAAATCACTCTTAAAATACTTACTACATTACTTGCCATGCCCGTTTTATTTTATTCACTATGTTGTCTAGCAAAACTTTCTGATTGCTATATACATACATTTATAAAATTGTTATTTAAATATAACGATATACACAATAACATGATGTAAAAAGTTGAAATATTGAAAAATTTTCTTCTAGCATAATAAAACCATGTCACTTTTTCACCTTTGAATAAAAGGAACGGGCATGGCAAGTAATGTAGTAAGTATTTTAAGAGTGATTTGTAATTGATCAATATATTATTAATTATAAAACTTGACTTATTTTATTGATCTCAGTTCTTTTTCAATTTGTGATTATGGAAGAATAACAGAATACATCAAACTCGCCTAACCTTTTACTTTGGTAAAAAGTTAATTTTTTAATAGTTAGACTTTTTAGGGTGATTTGAGGTTTTCATATTCGCCGCGCTCACGCCACTTGTTTACTCCGGCAGCCGCTCGGTATAACACCCCGACTCCGACAAAAAATCAAATTCGGAGCTACGCCGACCGCAAAGAAGCGCTCTATTCGCGAGCCTATCTCCGAGCTCCGCACTTTGAATTTAAGCAAGCGGCTTAACGCTCGCTTAAGTCATTCTTGGGGTTTGGGGCCACCAGACCAAGTAGACGTTCCGGTTGAATCATTCTGGCAATCTATTTCTTCCTGGTGCCCTTTCGCGACTCCCCGGTTGACTTGTCCTGGAGAAACGCATTGAGGAGCCTTTAGCTCTGCTACTCGCAGTTTCGAATGCGAACGCGAGTACGGCTGATACCGCGGCGTACACGCTCTACCTTCACGGATGCATGTGGTAGAAATTCCTCCCAAGGTCCTCTCTGTAGGAGGACGCTCGGGAAAACAGCGGCGGCTCCGCACCCGACGTAAGAGGAAGCCAAAGCCGACCATCCAGAATTCTTCACCGGCGGCCAAAACGCAGAGAGAAGCAAGTTCGCCCCTGGCGAGCCCACTGGACGAACCTCGTCCTCTGCCGCTGTTGCTGGTCGGGAAGATCATCCACGTCAAACATAGACGTCGTCGAGGAGTCCTTTCCGTTTCTCTTCCGAAAGTCATCCGAAAGGCAAACTTGGCGCCTCCAGTGCACGAGAGCAGCTTCGACGAGGACATCTTGGAGAGACGTCCTCGTCCCGAGGAAGTAGCCAACGTCGCAGTAAAGAGGAAGACCACAAGTCCATCCCTCATACGGATCCCTCCAAAACAACCTTTGGCGGAGAGCCCGGAGCGACGTGTCCCGAAAAAGACGGTGAGATATCACCTCGACCGGAATCCACGGCACTTTATCGCTTTGAAAAGGAAGTTGACCTTCCCCAAGGCCATGAAGATTGCGAAGGCCTTTCTTAACGCCCCGACTGTGGCTCCTAGAAGTCGCAGCCGAAGCCGTGTACTAGCGGGAAAGACACTCATAAAGCACCCGCGCTTTAGAAAGCCTGAACGACATAAAAGGCAACGACAAAGCTTTCAGTGAGAAAAAACTATCAATCGGCCCTTTTCAGAGCCACCCATATTAAACCAAAAACGTAGGCACGAAACTTGTGAAATTTCCCAATCCCCGTGAAAGCGACATGTAGATTTAGAGATCGTAGGCTAGCTGGGTTTATGTATTTAAGTTTTACATTTAAAGCTCGCCTCGTTAACCTTCCTTTGGTGTACCAAGGTTCTTTAAAAATTGACTCTATTCTACACTCTATATGTAGCCACGTTTGCCTACCACAGATGTGCCAATGTATTCGTTGAAAGAATTATACTTGATTAAAAATCTACTTACTGTACGTATGTTTTCATTTCAGCGGATAGCGGACAAGTACTTTAATTATCTTTACAATGCTTTATTTTTATTTTATTTTTATTACTTCAATCTTAAATTCTTTTTGTACCTAAATAATTATTTGATTAAAATTTTGAACGCAGTGGCTTGGAGCGAGGGTACACATCGGTTTACTTCAAAGGGTATAGCGACTCTACCTTACCGCACTGTGCTCTGAAGTGAGCTATTGAGTACCTCAAAAAATAATCGTGACCCTAACACAGCGTGCTATTACGGAAGTCTACAGATTGCCTACCGATACCTACAAAGGTCTACGGAACCATACAAAAGCCCCACGAACTTTAAATAAGTCCGTAAGATAGATCAACGCAACCTTACGGTAACCCTACCGGATCCTACCAAAGGCCTACGGAATATTGCGGAAGCCTCAAGGACTATTACGGAATTAAACGAAAGGCTACGGAATCTTACGAAAGGCCTACGGAATCTCACGGAAGGCATACGGAAACTTACGGATGTCCCACGGAGATTTACGGAAGTCTACGGAAGCCCCACGGATATTTACGGAAGTCTACAGAAGGCCCACGAAATCTCCCGGAAGGCCTACGGATTCTTACGGAAAGCTTACGGATTCTTACCGAAAGCCCACGAAATCTTACGGAAGCCCCACGGATATCTACGGAAGTCTACGGTAGGTCTACGGAATCTCACGGAAGGCCTACGGATTCTTACGGAAAGCTTACGGAATCTTACGGAAGGCCCACGGATTCTTACGGAAGCCCCACGGACATCTACGGAAGTCTACGGAAGGTCTACGGAATATCACGGAAGGCCTACGGATTCTTACGGAAAGCTTACGGAATCTTACGGAAGGCCCACGGATTCTTACGGAAGCCCCGCGGACATCTACGGAAGTTTACAAAAGGTCTACGGAATCTTACGGAAGGCTTACGGTAGCTTATGGAAGGACTACGGAACCTTACGGAAGGCCTACGGAATCTTACGGAAAGTTTACGGATTCTTACGGAAGGCCCGCGGAATCTTACGGAAGCCCCACGGACATCTACGTAAGTCTACGGAAGGTCTACCGAATCTTACGAAAGGCCTACGGAATCTCACGGAAGGCATACGGAAACTTACGGATGTCCCACGGAGATTTACGGAAGTCTACGGAAGCCCCACGGATATTTACGGAAGTCTACGGAAGGCCCACGAAATCTCACAGAAGGCCTACGGATTCTTACGGAAAGCTTACGGAATCTTACGGAAGGCCCACGGATTCTTACAGAAGCCCCACGGACATCTACGGAAGTCTACAAAAGGTCTACGGAATCTTACGGAAGGCTTACAGTAGCTTATGGAAGGACTACGGAATCTTACGGAAGGCCTAAGGAATCTTACGGAAAGCTTACGGATTCTTACGGAAGGCCCGCGGAATCTTACGGTAGCCCCACGGACATCTACGTAAGTCTACGGAAGGTCTACCGAATCTTACGGAAGGCTTACGGTAGCTTATGGAAGGACTACGGAATCTTACGGAAGCCCCACGGACATCTACGTAAGTCTACGGAAGGTCTACCGAATCTTACGGAAGGCTTACGGTAGCTTATGGAAGGACTACGGAATCTTACGGAAGGCCCACGGAATCTTACGGAAAGTTTACGGATTCTTACGGAAGGCCCACGGAATCTTACGGAAGCCCCACGGACATCTACGTAAGTCTACGGAAGGTCAACCGAATCTTACGGAAGGCTTACGGTAGCTTATGGAAGGACTACGGAATCTTACGGGAGGCCCACGGAATCTTACGGAAGCCCCACGGACATCTACGGAAGTCTACGGAAGGTCTACGGAATCTTACGGAAGGCTTACGGTAGCTTATGGAAGGACTACGGAACCTTACGGAAGGCCTACGGAATCTTACGGAAAGTTTACGGATTTTTACGGAAGGCCCACGGAATCTTACGGAAGCCCCATGGACATCTACATAAGTCTACGGAAGGTCTACCGAATCTTACGGAAGGCTTACGGTAGCTTATGGAAGGACTACGAAATCTTACGGAAGGCCCACGGAATCTTACGGAAGCCCCACGGACATGTACGGAAGTCTACGGAAGGTCTACGGAATCTTACGGAAGGCCTACGGAATCTTACGGAAAGCTTACGGATTCTTACGGAAGGCCCACGTAATCTTACGGAAGCCCCACGGACATCTACGTAAGTCTACGGAAGGTCTACCGAATCTTACGGAAGGCTTACGGTAGCTTATGGAAGGACTACGGAATCTTACGGAAGGCCTACGGAATCTTACGGAAAGCTTACGGATTCTTACGGAAGGCCCACGTAATCTTACGGAAGCCCCACGGACATCTACGTAAGTCTAAGGAAGGTCTTCCGAATCTTACGGAAGGCTTACGGTAGCTTATGGGATGACTACGGAATCTTACGGAAGGCCCACGGAATCTTACGGAAGCCCCACGGACATCTACGGAAGTCTACGGAAGGTCTACGGAATCTTACGGAAGGCTTACGGTAGCTTATGGAAGGACTACGGAATCTTACGGAAGGCCCACGGAATCTTACGGAAGCCCCACGGACATCTACGTAAGTCTACGGAAGGTCTACCGAATCTTACGGAAGGCTTACGGTAGCTTATGGAAGGACTACGGAATCTTACGGAAGGCCTACGGAATCTTACGGAAAGCTTACGGATTCTTACGGAAGGCCCACGTAATCTTACGGAAGCCCCACGGACATCTACGTAAGTCTACGGAAGGTCTACCGAATCTTACGGAAGGCTTACGGTAGCTTATGGGATGACTACGGAATCTTACGGAAGGCCCACGGAATCTTACGGAAGCCCCACGGACATCTACGGAAGTCTACGGAAGGTCTACGGAATCTTACGGAAGGCTTACGGTAGCTTATGGAAGGACTACGGAATCTTACGGAAGGCCTACGGAATCTTACGGAAAGCTTACGGATTCTTACGGAAGGCCCACGGAATCTTACGGAAGCCCCACGGACATCTACGTAAGTCTACGGAAGGTCTACCGAATCTTACGGAAGGCTTACGGTAGCTTATGGAAGGACTACGGAATCTTACGGAAGGCCCACGGAATCTTACGGAAGCCCCACGGACATCTACGGAAGTCTACGGAAGGTCTACGGAATCTTCCTGAAGGCTTACGGTAGCTTATGGAAGGACTACGGAATCTTACGGAAGGCCTACGGAAAATTACGGGAATGGTAATTGTTACGTAAGATAACGGAAGCCTTACGGATTCCTACGGAAAAATGATCTTCTACGGAAGATAACGGAAGTCTTACGGAATCCTACGGAAAAAGTGTTTATTTTCGACTTTTTTCGAGTTTTTTACACGGAATGTTACACGGGACCTCTGAGGTTAGACACTTTCCTTGTATATACCGGCGAATTCAACCGGGACGCTAAGAGAAGAGACAATGAATGGGAGCAAAATACAACAATTAATAGAGGAGGTGCAATCCAGGCCATTTCTTTGGGATAAGACTATCAAGGAGTTCCAAAATAAAACGAAAAAAGGCCAAGAGTGGAAAAAGATCGCAGCTAACTTGAAAGAGTCCAGTAAGTATGAGTTTCACCAATATTAATCGTCCTTTATTCGAACGTCGCTTTGTTCGTACTTAAATGTCATGCAAAACAGAAATCAGCCCTTTGGAGAGACTTATAAGCCACATAGAGGTTTTCCACTATACAAAGCAATTTACATACTGGAATTGTAACTTGAAAATTGCTTTGTATAGTGGAAAACCTCTATGTGGCTTATAAGTATCTTCGGAAGGCTGATTTCTGTTTTGCATGATAGGTGAGTACAAAAAAAAGGACTTTACAAGAAAATTGTTCAAAAGCATCCATTTGAGTAGCTGGTAACAAAAAGCAAGTAAATCTTTCATCGATGGCCAATTTTCATGTAAAGTCCCCTTGTTCGTATTCAAATATTATACAAAACAGAAATCAACCCTTCGGAGAGACTTATATGTCACATAGGGATTATCCACTATACAAAGCAATTTTTCAGTTACAATTTTAGTATGATAATTGCTTTTTGTAGTGGGAAACCCCTCTGAGGCTTGTAAGTCTCCCCGGAAGGCTGACTTCTGTTTTGCATGATATTTGAGTACGAACAAAGGGACTTTACAAGAAAATTGTTGAAAAACATTCATTTGAGTAGCTGGTAACAAAAAGCAAGTAAATCTTTCATCGATGGCCAATTTTCTTGTAAAGTCCCCTTGTTCGTATTCAAATATTATACAAAACAGAAATCAACCCTTCGGAGAGACTTATATGCCACATAGAGATTATCCACTATACAAAGCAATTTTCCAGTTACAATTTTAGTATGATAATTGCTCTTTATAGTGGGAAACCTCTCAGAGGCTTGTAAGTCTCTCCAGAAGTCTGATTTCTGTTTTGCATGATATTTGAGTACGAACAAAGTGACTTTACAAAAAAAATTGTTGAAAAACATTCATTTGAGTAGCTGGTAACAAAAAGCAAGTAAATCTTTCATCGATGGCCAATTTTCTTGTAAAGTCCCCTTGTTCGTATTCAAATATTATACAAAACATAAATCAACCCTTTGGATAGACTTATATGCCACATAGAGGTTATCCACTATACAAAGCAATTTTCCAGTTATAATGTTAGTATGATAATTGCTTTTTGTAGTGGGAAACCCCTATGAGGCTTGTAAGTCTCTCCGGAAGGCTGATTTCTGTTTTTCATGATATTTGAGTACGAACAAAGTGACTTTACAAGAAAATTGTTGAAAAACATTCATTTGAGTAGCTGGTAACAAAAAGCAAGTAAATCTTTCATCGATGGCCAATTTTCTTATAAAGTCCCCTTGTTCGTATTCAAATATTATACAAAACAGAAATCAACCCTTTGGAAAGACTTATATGCCACATAGAGGTTATCCACTATACAAAGCAATTTTCCAGTTATAATTTTAGTATGATAATTTCTTTTTGTAGTGAGAAACCCCTATGAGGCTTGTAAGTCTCTCCGGAAGGCTGATTTCTGTTTTGCATGATATTTGAGTACGAAGAGAGGGACTTTACAAGAAAATTGTCCATCGATCGAAAATTTTCGTGTTTTCTTCCACGCTATTCGAATGAATGTATTTGGACCATTTTCTCGTACAGTCCCCTTGTTTGAACTCAGATATAATGAAAAATAGAATCTGTTACCCAGAGTAACTTGGAAGCCATAAGAGGTTTTTCTATTGTACGAAGAAATTTTCACATAGATCTCACACATATATAAAGATAACATATGTACTTTATATGGAAGGTTATTGTCAAAATAACTTTGTATAGTGGAGAACAAGTTTTTTGTTCATAAGTGACTTCGGGTAACTGATGTCTATTCTTTATGATTTTATTCTTATGACATATTTTGTTTACTTTTATAATTTTCTAAAAATCAATCAATTGAATGTATATGTATGTCCTCATATTTATAAACGGTTTTACAATATTTTACCAACAAAATATTATTTTTGGTAAAATTCATCAGTAATCGTTTAATAATAATAAAAACACACATCATTGTTGCAATAATACAAAATCGAATCAAATCAATTACATTTCCCGGCATACGCGTTTTTTTGAATATTTTTCTATCTTAGTTATTACAGCAAGTCGTAAATAAAGGTTCGTTACGATACATTAAAACATGTGCACATGTATATTTGCTTGTAAATATGATAAAGGCACTTATGAGGAACCTATTTTTTAATTGTCCAGTACAATTATATTTGCTGTGGAATTTCGAAATCAATTGAAAATTATCAGTTGATGTGTACGTGTATAAACAGTTTTTACAATATGAACCTTAAATAATTTTCTACAAAGAAATATAATTATTGAATGTATATAATATGTCTTTTCTATATCATTACAGAGGCAATCTTCACTACAACAATGAATCCAGAATTTTTTTAATAATGCAAGATCGAAATCTATCGGTTTTAGCAGTTTTACAAAAAATACGTTCTACGAATGCTAATGAACTGAACAGCAGTCGTTCTATTAATGACGAATACGTTACATTGTTTCCCGTTATTAAAACTTTTCCTTATAAATTTAAAGAGTATATGAGGATGGAAGTTTCGACTTTTGATTATCTGCTATCGAAAATTGGACCTTTACTTAAAAAAAATTTGTTTAACTTGCACGTGCAACCTATTTTGTCAGAAGAGAGATTAGTTTTAACACTCAGGTAATTTTCTTGTATTACTATTTGGTGATTACTTTTAGAATATTTAGAATATATTCATTTGTTGTATTTATTTATTATTCTAATTACATATTTTACTGTTTTAGATTTCTCGCAGCAGGTAGTACGTATTCACACTTAGCATTTTCCTTTAAAATGCGAGTGAAAACTGTGTCCTGCATCATATCTGAAACAATGGACGTGTTATGGTCAACGTTAGCACCTTTACACATGCCAGTACCTTCAGGCAACGATTTTATCAGAATATCGCAGGATTTTCAACGCAAATGGAACTTTCCACATTGTCTTGGCGCCATTGATGGACGTCATGTACACATTGAAAAGACAGCTAAGTCTGGAAGTTTATATTATAATTTTAAAGGCTATCACTCATCAAGGCAAAGAAAAGGGCAAGGCAAAGAAAAGTCCAAGGCAAAGAAAAGGCCCAAGGCAAAGAAAAGGAAGACGCCCATAGCCTTCGAGTCAGGAGATGACGATGGAGACGAATTAGAATTCACGGATGAACTAATGGTCTACAAACGCATCACAGCGATAGGAGACTCCATTAGGGATACCATAAGAGAGAAAAAAGTCAATCGCCACACCATAAGCAACGAGTTCGTTGCATATATGGATGAGAAGATTATGAAAATCAAGGAGATCTTCTATAAGTTGGAGATGAACAATGTCCAACTTAGAGAAAAAGTCACCATGATGGAACAAGAAAAGGCGAAGGAAGCGCAAAAAAGGCGTACCTCAGAAGCCAGAAACTTCAGAGATATTGTCGCGGAACAAAAGAACGCGAAAAGAACAGCTGCCAAGGCACCACCCACAGCAATTACGGTCAAAAAAGCCCAGCCACGTAAAACGTACGCTGCGGTGATACGACCCGCCCAAGAGGACACAGAGATCGATGGTCCAGAACTGCGTAAACAACTGATAAAGAGCTTGAACCCAATTAAAGAGAAACTCCAGGTTAACAGTATTAGGACCATAAAGAAGGGAATCTTGGTTGAAGTACCAGACCAGGCAACCCTGGACAACCTTTACCTAAACCAGAAAATTACCAGCGCTGGGCTGCAAATTGATGCCCCACGCAAACTCAACCCCAGGCTCATCATATATGATGTCCAAGCAGAATACAACGAGGACGACCTAATTGAGGCACTCGTCATGCAGAACGGCGAAGTCCTAGGTAACCCCACTTACGAGCAGATTAAACAGAGAATCTCAACCTCCTTCAGGACAGGGAAGAAGGGGGAGGAGACCAACAACTGGGTGCTGGAGGTAACTCCTGAGCTCCGAAATGCCCTTAAGAAGAATGACAGATTGTATGTTGGCCCTAAAAGCTGCAGAGTTGCCGACTACAATGGCATCAGTAGATGCTATAAGTGCCAAGGACTAGGCCACATTGCGCGTTTCTGCAAAGAAGAGGCAGAAAAGTGTGGTCACTGTGCCGAAAAGGGACATACACTGAGTGCCTGCCCCAACACTAGGAGACCGAGGAAGTGCGCCCTTTGTAAACGCCTCAACAAAGCGCATGAACATGCACCGAATAATACCTGCCCATTGTACAGACTAGCGATGGAGAAAAAGAAGCTAAACACTGACTATGGAGCAGCGTAATCTCAGAAATGCATCGTTAGACACAACCTCAAACACAGGCTTTCTCCAAGCCAACCTTGGCAGGAGTAACGTCGCAACCAGCGAGATACGGCTTATGTCGGAGAAATACGCCGCACCCATACTACTACTCCAGGAACCCTATACAAGGGCAAATGAGGTAGTAGGCCTCGGGAAGTATGCCAACTATGTCTTGACTGGGAACAATGCCGACGAGGTGCCCTGGGCCTGCATTGCTATCACCAGTAAGGACTATACCCCCGTCCTGCTCAAGCACCTGAGCACGTCACACTGTGTAGTAGCCCATATCACAGGTCCGTCAGGATCCTTCCATGCGGTGACGATGTACTGCCAGTTCTCTCAAGGAGCTGAGGAGTATCTCATTCACCTTAGGAGGGTCCTTGACGAACTACAAGGAAAAAAGATTATAGTTGGCCTTGATGCAAATGGAGTTTCCCCCCTCTGGTCCTGGAATGAGGGTCAACCTACGGATGAAAACGGGGCCCTGCTAGAAGACCTAATAGCAGCCACGGGTGTAAACACGTTAAATAGACCTCATAATCTATATACGTATAGAAGAGGCAGGAAAAACATAGACGTCACGCTGTCAGACGACGCAACGGCCAGTAGTGTCACTTTATGGGAAGTCCTTGAGGAGGGTCTAAGTGACCATAGGCCCATCCTCATCAAGATCGGACACACAGAAAAGCTAAAACGTTTAAGGCAACAGCGCTACAACATTAAGCACGCAAATTGGACCAGCTACAAGAACAAGATTAGCACGTTGCTAGGCGACCACGGAAGTGTTATCCCTAACACTAAAGTTATACCACAGATGTTGGAGGGTTTGGCTGTCAACATGACTCAGCGACTTTCAAGGCATCTCAGCTATATAGGGCTATTGTACAAAAAAGTTAGATTTTCCAACTTCAAATAGAGTAGAAAATTCTAACTATTGCATGAGCAATCAATATTCAACAAACGATTGTCTAGAGCTTGTGTCGTAGTTGAAAATGCGTTTGCCTACACAAGCCAGAAATGGCGTATATTGCTTGCGCCAATTAATAAAAACCCGAACATAGTTAATATGATTATAAAATGTACATGTGTGCTTCATAATCTAATTCTAAATTTAGAGCGCGAAATTCCTACGTTACTAGATCTTGTTAATAGTGATAATAACCAAGAAGCAGTGATAGTTCCTGACGATGAAGTATTAGTAGTTCCTGATGATGAAATACTCGTAGCTCCTGTAACCGGGGAAGACATTCGCAATGAACTAGTTAGATACTTCATGAAAACTCATTTGTGTCACAAATGCGTTTTGAATCGCTAGATTATTAAGGGGCCACCATACTTTATATATAGATATACTAACAACGCTAAATTTATTCTCTCGTTTGCTCCCAACTTCTAGAAAAACGGGTACTTTTTCGACTCTCAAAAAATTTCAGATCATAGTTCTTGCCACTGTCTTTACGCGGAAGCGAACTCGATAGCATTCGTCAACGGGATCCTTGAGAAAATACTGGAGGAAAAATTATTTTATTATTTTACCACACGCGCTTTCTTGGCCTCTATGTGGCTTATAAGTCTCTCCAAAGGGCAGATTTCTGTTTTGCATGACGTTTAAGTACGAACAAAGCGACGTTCGAATAAAGGACGATTAATATTGGTGAAACTCATACTTACTGGACTCTTTCAAGTTAGCTGCGATCTTGTGCCACTCTTGGCCTTTTTTCGTTTTATTTTGGAACTCCTTGATAGTCTTATCCCAAAGAAATGGCCTGGATTGCACCTCCTCTATTAATTGTTGTATTTTGCTCCCATTCATTGTCTCTTCTCTTAGCGTCCCGGTTGAATTCGCCGGTATATACAAGTTCGCGCTCTCGTGTCTACCGAATACTTAGAATCGAGCGGCGTTGCCAAGTGTCGCGCATGAGCCTGCAGACAACGTCAGTGCGTATGGCGGTCGGTATGGTAGGGACTCTCAATATATCGATCGGACATAAGGACTCCGGTCGCGATCCATGCGCATCGAAGCGCTTGGATGTGCATCGATGCGTGATCGTAGCTACATGGAAGCGCGATCGTAGCAACTTGGAAGCGCAATCATAGCGACATGGAAGCCTGATCGTATCGACACGGAAGCGCGATCGTAGCAACTTAGAAGCGCGATCATAGCGACATGGAAGCTTGATCGTATCGATATCGAAGCGCTTTGAACGCATTGTAGTAATATTGAAACGCTTTGGAAGCGCTTTGAAACGTATCTTAGCGACATTGGTGTCGATTGATGTACATGGGTGCAGCATCAACCAAATCTCAGAGGGAACGGATTATCGGACTAACTTAGAGCTTGGCGGAAGCCTAAAACGATAATCTAGATATCTTCGAGGAACCACCAAATGCCTACAATCAGTGATGGGTGATACTACTCGATACCTGTAAAGCCGGTCGCTACTTTTATTAAGTATCAATACTTTTTTCTTATATTTTAAGTTTTGTTTTATTTTGCTACGTGATATTTTTCAAACTAAGTATCGGGGCAAAAAGTATCGTATTGAGTTTCTCATGTTTTTTGTATGCATATCCTAATAATTTTCGTTTGACTATAAATAAAAAAATACAATTATATAATTCATAAAACAATCCTTTTTTTACTAATTTTTAAAATAAAAGATTTATCAAGCAGCTTGGTAGCACCTCTATGGGAAACGTAGTTATACGTATGCATACATAAACTGTGCCATGGAGAGCACCGCGATTCCATTATACTTTGAATTTACTACATAATCCCACAATTTTTCACCTTTTCCTTTGATATCTCATGTTATGAGAAATCATAATTAAAAGATAATTTTATTTAAAATAAATTTAAAAATTAGAAGTTAAAGATATCGTTAAAGTATATTGGAGATGATTGGAAAAACAAATTATAGTTGCCAACCTTTTACTTTGTGTAAATATTAAATTACATTTTGTTTTTCAACTTTATATACTGGTTTGTCAATTTAGGTCACATTCAAAAGTAAAATAAATGTAAAAAGTATAAATTCAGTAATTTTTTGAAACTGAAAACTGTTTGTTTATTTATAAAAGTATGATTATTAATATGTAACAAATCAGGAGAAAAGTATCAATTTCTTAATCGATATTCTGATTCATTTAAAAAATAATTGATTTTTCAGTATTGATAGTTTTGATAATCGATTTTTTAACATCGATACCTTAGATGCTACATGATGAATATTGATGCACATAAACTTTCATGATCGCTGTATTCAATCAGGATAAAGAACAATGCTTTGAAGATTCTTATATAAATATGTAACGCCTTTTGATTAACTTATTTATAATATAGGTTTTGTCTTTAACGCCACATGGTAACTTTGTTGATAAATGATAGTAGTGTTACTGCGTCCGACAGTCTTAATTAAAATACTATTGAAAATTTAACTGAGTCGATCGCCTTATATGCGATATATATATATATATATATATAGTGGAAAAGGGTCCATTAAAGGGTGAATAATGTGAAAATCTCATTCGTACCGCCGGTGTATCCGCGAGTATAAATAAAGTTACAAGGTGTTGAATCCGTTTCAATCCACTGCAGATGAATACAACTCGCATGATTCGCTTGCAAAATCAAACGCCTTCTGATATTTGATAACGAGACATGCTTTTGTTAAACGTTCAACATTATAGATACTGTAAATGCGTCAAAATTACCGGCTCTTACATAGTCATTCAATTTTTACAACACTACATAGTTCACTTCTAAGTCAAAAGGAAGTGCTAAAGACCTTATACTTTCTTTCTCTTTTCTTATAAAAAAACTCCCACTATACAAGCACCTATAAATAAATCATTTGCTTTAGTAAATGAATACAGAGATAACTCACCAAAATCGCTTACATTATATCAAATAAAGTTTCTGAATGCACTATCCATAGCTAGAAGTACAATACAATTTCTTTTTTCTTATATGACCAAAAAGCACTTCCACCATTTGGAGGCAGTTGTATTTTTATGAGGTTTCCATCAAGCGCACCGATGCAATTTGGTTACTGCCATGTATTTTCAAATTCTCTGGCTATTTCTAGACTTCTGTTTATTTGGCGTTTGTACGTACAAAGGACCTAAAACTTCTATCAAGTCCTTACATACATCGTGCATTAGTTTATATACAGTTGACTTACCAATTCGAAACATTAATACACTCTGCTTAGCACTACCTCCAAGACCTAAAACTCTAAAAAATTAACATTAATAAATAAGAATTTTGTTAATTTTTTATTATACATGTAATTCTGGTTCCAAAGGTAATCTAAAAACGGTTTTCTTTGTCAATTTTTCTTCCACTAGTTTGAAATACACATTAAATTATTCAACCCTCATTCTAGTGAAATCTTTAAACTTTTCATGGGTTATTAAATTTGAAGAATACAAAAATTGTGTGATATGCACCGTATTGAAGCCGTACATCTACCTTCAAATGTGGTTTAACCCACCATCTTCTTAACTTTTTTCTTCTCTTTTTTATAATATTAAGAAAAGTAAGTAAATTTAAGCTGTTAATGCTGATTTATTTTAAACTAGTAATCTTCTTTCTGCTAAGCATTTTGTCTTAATCTTGATATAAACTGTGTATGAATACAAAAAGAAGAAGATTATCGCAAGTTAAGTTTCGTTAAGATTTAAAGATTAAGATTCTTACATTAAAGATTTTTTTTCTTAGTGGTATCAGTTCCAAACTATGTTCTCACTACTTCTAAGTAACTACACTTTCCTTTTTAAACTTTTTTTTTAAATGTAGTTTAACATAATATTTTTGTTGTTCGCCACGATTAATCCTTTTCTCTGATATGCTCTTTTCTTGCAATAAAAAAAATGTATTTTCAAGGAATAAATATTTCGGAGCAGAATTGGCCAGAACCTAGATCGGAGAGAAGGTTCTCACTCGCGTCGATTCCCCCTCTTTCTTTCTTGGCTTCTTCCCCAATCTCCAGTTGCTTTGGATCTATGATCACGAAAAGCGTATAGATGGAGGACTACGGCTTTGTTCCGGTATTTGAGTCCATCACACGAAACAGACACATCACACGACACATCACATACATGTAGAAAGACTCTCAGTTCTAGAATCAGACAGCGTGGGGGCACTAAAAACTAATCAATCACGAGGCAAAGGGGCGTAGAAGGAGCATCGAAATCGAAACTCGCGGTTTTGGGACAGGCGGCTCAGCGGCACGCCGATTGCTCTTCTCCTGACTACCGGTCGATCTACATCTTCAAGAATGTTTGAACGCTGCTGCCTTCCGCGCCGCGAAGTTCCTTCTGAATATTTATTTTTATCTTTTGGTTTCAGTCGTATTAAATAATTTTGTTATTATAAATATTTTTTTGGTTTGTATAAATTCTTGCCGATTACTATCCATAGGCCTGTGCTACTCATTTCAGCCGCCACGCCATCGGCAAAACCAAGATAAGTTACCACGTTTTTTTTTGCATCATTTCGACAAGTAAAAATGCAACGGGTTGCCTTTCATGCCCTGTGCGTTCTTTACATAGTTAGTTTAGCTCAGATATTTGTTAAATTTAAATTTCAACAGAATTAGTATTAAGGTGTAGTTAGCTTTAAAATTAAAATAATGTTGTGAAGAAATTTATTAGTGCCATATCCAGTCAAAATCCGTGATACAAATTTCGTAGTAAAATCCCATCTGTCAATATTTGAAATATTGTAGAATCGCAGTCACATTAGAAGGTAAACTCTGGAAGATTTTTTTTTTATTTTATGTAACTTTCCCAATATTAAATAATACTCAGATATCAACTAAAATCACAGAAAAAACTGCTTTATACGGAGCGATACCTACGTTGTACAAATCCACGAAAGTTGTGTATTATCCGATGAAATAAAAGACACCAATTTTATTTTCCCCTATGTGTGTGTGGAGAAAACTCGTATGATGAAAAATTTGGTTCGTCTTGAGCTCACGACTCTTCGATTTACTATCAAAGTTTAGCCGTGCCTGCATATTAAAAATTAAAGTTTTGTATGATAATTAAAATTTTATGGTGAGTGACATTGGTCGCCAAATAGCGTAATAATAAATTTATAAATCTCAAGTGTCTGGCGCCATCAAAGAATAATGACATCTTTTATTTTACTGTGTAACAGTTTATCGGCTTACGTCGATCGAGAATTGATTAATTTATTCTTAATTATTTTTCTTATTACCTTATACCCGGGTCCGTGCAGTTTACCCGAGGCTATATAAACCCCGCGTTATAAATTTTACAGAGTTTTGTATTTTCTTATTATTCATTTGTCATAATAAAAAGGCTGTTATTACTGTTTTAAATCACGCTACCAATTAATAAATATAATATTAATTATTATAATTAAATAATTTAATAATTAATTATAATATTATAATTGTAATTTATATTAAATTGCTTTGACACGATGCTTTCTCAATGAGAATTTAATTATTATAAAGTCATTATTTTTGTAAGTGTAATGAATGTGTAGCAAATATTGTACAACATTTGGGAAAAGTTTACCGCAAATATACGTTTGAGCTATATAATGCATAGAATTGGCTATAAATTTAGAGTAGTAAATACCATATACAATAAAACTTAATATCTATAAGAAAAAGCACATCAATGGAGTTTATAGATATTGCAACATACAGAGTGAAAAAATATTCCTTAAATTGAATAATCTGTAATATCTCAGAAGATTATGAACCAAATTGGTTCAAAAATATTCATCCAATAACCTGACGTCAAACAAATATTCTCTGAAAATTTCATTATACTTTATTAGTATTATTTTAAAGAAAATCTAATGGACCCTACGAGCTATAAACCCTTATACTACTCAAACGGACTTTTGTCATTCCGCTTTTTCCAATTCGGATAGGTTACTGTATTATAACAGTCTTTTACCCTCCGAAAGAGAATTAATGCGAAAATAACATCCGAAAGAGAGGAGACTTTGACAAAAAAAAATTACTATATATTTTGAATGTAAATAAAAGTTAAGAATAAGTTTTTATTAAGAAATAATTATAAAATTATATAATAGCGTTTCGGCTCCAGTACTTTGTCAGTGAGCCATCGTCAGTGCAATGCTGGAAAGTACCTATTACAGACGCTAAGTGATACTCCAGAGTTGGTCATATATATGGAATAAAAATGATAAATTTGTATATGGATACAAAAAACTTGCATCCATCTGGTGATAAAACCCGGAATTATTTATTAGTATTACTCAAGTTATCGTTGTCCAAGGAAGATGCATTTTTTTGACATTTCACTTTCTTTCTCAGGAACCAAAAGTCTTATGCCTTAAAAATTTGCAGAAATATACCTCTATATAAAACTAATATTCGGTGAAATTTTCAATGTCGTTTATCGTATAGTTTTTGAGCTATAGATGTTGAAAAGGCAATTTTTCTCACACAGTGTAACAAATGAAAATCCACACTTATCAAATTGTTTCCGGTTTCAAAATGAAGGATTCTATTAGTACTTTAATTGCATAAAAGAACTCGCTCCCCGAAAACCATGCCTAATGACTATACAAAAATTTTAATCGACCATTTTCGTTGAACTTTTCAGATGTACACCGGATAATGATAGCAAATATATGTGCGAAATTTGGGGAAGGTATATTACGGATTGAGCGACTGGTGGTATGCCACATACTAATGCATACACACATACATATACACACATATGTACAACATTTTTTAAGACTGCATAGTATATTTGAACTCCCTAAGGCATAAAACATGTTTATACGCTGAGAAAACGCAAAAGAATTTCACTGACACAAAGTTTTCTCTTTGAGAAAGCAGAAGCTTCCTCTTTCAGAAAGCAAAAGCTATAATTATAATGTGATACTTTCTCTACTAAAAATATATTAGCATTATGATAACACTTAAATCAATTCAAACCTTTGTATATATAAATCAAATGTAACAATTCATTGTGAGTTCAACTTTTATATCTTTATCAAAAACTGATATTGTTGCGTACAAGAAAGGATTAGGATTTAATATTTCTAATTTTTTTCTACCAGGACTACTGAACGACTAATCGATGCCTGTAAATCGGAACTGTTAAAAGATATAACTGCTTTTATTATTAATATTTTCTTCTTTCATAATGATCGTACTATTTATAATCTAGCAAGTAGAGTTGATGATTGAAGCTGAAAATGGAATAAATAATAGATAAACATATGGGACAATAAAGGTTTTCTACGATTTACTTGATATCAGTTATTATACAGTGTAACGAATCGCAAATAACTCGCGAGTAATATAGCGCGGAGAATGAGGCAAGTATCGCCATCTGACAGCCGCGCGCTCCAACAGGTAGGCATGAGAGAGCAGGCGGCGAGATGCCGCCGAGGCCGTGGAGAATGGCCATTATCGCTAACGCTATCGTGTCGCGCACCATGCTTTCGGTTTACTCGCCGCCATCTTGGCGATTCTCCCGCTTCGCAGCTGCACGTGTTCGCGCTTGTGTTGTGTACGGTGATTCTCACGTGCGTGGGTGCAAGAACGACTAGTGGACTCGACTCCCACTATCATCAACTGAAAGCGAGTCCGCACGCGAGGTAAGAAGCCTCCAGCAGCAAGCGCCGAGGCGGCAACGGGAGAAAAAGCGACAGAGGGGGACTGTTGTTCTAACTGCCGAGCCGTACGGACGTACCTCTCTCTCTTACTCTTAGTGCTGCCCGGAGGTTTTCATCATCATCTTCTTCTATAACTCCTGTCCACCACCTCCGACATCGACATCATACGACTCTCTGGACACAGGAGACTACGTCCCACTATTCTTCAATTAAAGTTAAGAGCTTTCTACAAAATTGGACAGTCTCCTTGATTCCCGGTATTGCTGAGATGGGATTTTATTAAAAGCACGTGGCGTCCTACACGATACTACTGAAGATACTTCGAAGGACAAAATTACAGAGCAAGCTTTTTTAAGCGAGTTTTTCAAATCCTTTTCCTTTATCCGATACATATTCTGTGATACTCGGCGTAAATAGCAAAGAGTTTTCTTTTTAAATCTGGTCACAACGGTTTTTGGTGGTCATTTTGAATTTTGACTAGACAAAGCATCTCTTTTGTCTTTCATACATTATACTAATAGGAATATATATTTTGACTTGCTCCGACTTTTGAGAGCGCAATATTAATCTTTTATATATGTCTGTAATAGTTTAATATTTATTATCTATAATTTATTATTTATTTAGAAAGCGTATATTAATAGATGAGCGCTGCTAAGTAGATTCCTATAGTTTTCTTTGCTTTACGAGAGAACGCGGGCATAATAATTTCCGCAGGTTGTTAGATATACTTTATACAATTGCAACATAAAAATTATGTAGTTTTTGGATGTGCTTTGCGGTTTTGTGGTGATTGCGTATAAATTCTAAATTTTGCATTAAACACATCATTAAGTGATATTATTTGGTTCGTGTTAATAACCATTCCTTATAGATAATTTTTTTTCTCCATTTCTTCTCTCAATTGACTAATTCATAAAATCATCTATATTTTACTTTAATATAAGATTATGCGTTCCCGAGTCTAAACCTGGGGATAAGACCGTTTTAATTTCAATTTTTCATTATACTAATTTTTTTCGAATTTATACCTAGATTCAAAATTAAATAAATTAGAATTTACACTTAATGTCAACTGATTTTCAAAATTTTTCATTATTTGTATAAATTAAGATCCATAACACAACGTATTTATTCAGACGAAATATTACATTATTATATCAAATCAAGTTAACTCTCGATACATTCCAGCATATATGTAGTGACCTTGCTTTCTAGTAAACAAGGTCACATTCTAACTGACTACTTCTACTAAATTTGAATTTTGTGCACTTAACATTTTATTACTTCAAGAAATAATGTATATCTATCTAAATACATTTATTAATTATTTAATATTATGTATTACACCTAATCAAGGTTTAATATAACATCAACATTTAAATTAATTATTTTCTGTTTTTGTTTTAATTTGATCATTCATTATCACAACTTTCATATTTTTAATTATTTGATTTTAGATTGTATTGTAAATTTTAGTACTTCTCATAGTCTGTACAAAACTCTGTATGCTATAAATACGGTTATATTTATTTTTAATCTATTTGAAATATTATGATTCTCTGGTTATATTATTTTTGTATTTTTTCTTTCTATATAAACTTTTCATCTGTTGCAACGCCGTTACCCTAAGCGGGTCCTGGGCGTAGTCATCCAGAGCGGACGGATGGGTGCCTATCACCACTACACAGCGCGTCCTCAGGTTGCGGATAGAGGAACGACCCCTGAGAAAGAGGTTAGCTGCGAATAAAGCAAATAAGCAGTCGCGGACAGCCGATAGGCCCAGGCGTGGGTGTGATGAGCCCGCACTGGCGAACGCATTCATCTAGAAACACTACGCAAGCACCGCAACAACTACAAACACTATACAAAATCTCCTATCTTACTTTCTTCTTCTACCTTACTCTGTAATCTATCTCTTTCACCACACATTTCAAACAACAAATGTGCCAAAAATCCTGCTGTCGTGGAGGATACGGGAGTGATGACAACTGCCCTGAGAGGGGATGTGTAGAATGATTCGCCACCTGGTCTTACACGGCAACGAAGCCAGCGAAGGCACGCTGCCTTGCAGGGGGGCGTTAGGATATGAGAATGAAACCGAGTGTGTCTGACGACGAGTTGACTATGTCCTCGCCAAAGTCGGAAAGCTCTCATACTTAGTTCTAGGGAGGTATGAGGGTTATCACCCCTAGACGGATGGACTCACCTGCGATCGGAACAGGATCCAAAACGCGCGGGTTTAACTTACTATCATGGCTCAAAGAAAACAAAACCAAACCAAAAGAAACTTAAGGGTGGGAACCTGGAATGTACGCAGTCTACACAGAGCGGGCGCGTTCCGGGAAATCATAAATGAAACTGAGAGGTACAATTTAGATTTGGTAGCAATACAAGAAACCCGATGGAAAGATAACGCGATGCTAGGATCCGGTAACTTCACCTTTTTATATGGAGGCGCGAGCGGGCATTCTCTAGGCACCGGATTTTTTGTTAACAAAAGCATCATACATTCCGTTAAAAGTTGCAATTTCGTGAATGACCGACTCTCGTATATCATCATCGAAGGAGCGTGGTATAATTACGTGGTTATTAACGTCCACTGTCCCACGGAGGACAAAGAGGAAGAAGTCAAAAATCTTTATTATGAAACTTTAGAGCAATTAATCGACCAATTCGCGTCTTACGACACCAAAATAGTAGTGGGGGATTTCAATGCTAAAATAGGGAGAGAGGAAATGTTTAGGCCCACCATAGGCAAAGAAAGTCTGCACGAAACCAGCAACGATAACGGTATTATGGTCATAAATTTCGCGGCCGCAAAAGATCTTATAGTCAAGACCACGTGCTTCAAGTACAAGGATATACACAAGGCAACGTGGACATCGCCGGATGGGGCCACGCACAATCAAATCGATCATTTTCTTATTGATAAGAGGCGCCACACGAATGTACTCGACGTAAGGACCTATAGGGGGGCGGATTGCGACTCAGATCATTATCTAGTAGTGGCCAAATTAAGAGCCAGATTAGTAGCCGGTCAAAGTAGTAAGCGAGCGAACAAAGTAGAAACCTTTGATATTGGAAAACTACGAGGCGGGGTAGAGCGAATCAAGTACCAAGTAGAAGTTAGCAACCGATTTCAGGTGCTCGAGGAAACGGATGAACAGACGGGAGTAGATGACGATCCGAACAGGTTGTGGGGGGCTATCGAAAAAGCTATAAAAGGGGCCGCGAACAAAGTACTGGGTAAGAAAAAAAGGCCGAAGAGCAAACCATGGTTTGACGAAGAGTGCGAACTCTGGTTTGAAAGGCGCAAGAAGGCTAAATTAGATAGTGTACACAATGAAAGCGGTAGGGCCGTAGAAGAATACTATGAAATAAGAAAGCAAGTGCGTGTGATTTACAGAAACAAGAAGCGCGAGTATCAGAAAAATGAAATTAGAAAAATAGAAACTAATAGTAGGGAAAATAACCCGCGCGAGATGTACAAAGGAATAAATGCTATTAGGAAGGGTTTTCAGAGTAGATCGCAGTTAATGAAAGATAAGGACGGGAACCTCGTGACAAGCGAAAATGAACTATTGAAATTATGGAAAGATTATTTCGATAAGTTATTAAACGTGCATGAAAACTCCGAGGAAATGGGAGACGAAATCCACACTGCTGAACTCCATATGGACGAAACGACCTACAAAGAAGTAGAGGCCGCGATCAAAAAGCTAAAGAACAATAAGGCCGCAGGAAACGATTCTATACCAGCTGAACTACTTAAATATGGAGGCACCGCGCTTACATCTAAAATTTTTTATCTAGTATGTGCTATTTGGAGAAATGAAACAATACCAGAAAATTGGAAAGAATCCATCATCATACCGATCTTTAAAACGGGAGATAAAATAGACTGCAATAACTACCGGGGAATCTCACTTTTAGCTACCTGCTACAAAGTTCTGTCAAACGTAATACAGGCCAGACTCACACCATTCGCGGAAGATATAATAGGAGATTATCAGTGTGGATTCCGGCGCAACAGGTCAACGAGCGATCAAATGTTTACCATAAGACAATTATTAGAGAAAAAGTGGGAATATTGCGAAACTATACACCAGCTATTTGTGGACTTTAAGAAAGCGTACGACTCTGTCAAACGAAGCAAAATGTATGAAATCCTAGTGCTCCTTGGCGTACCAAAATAACTCGTAAAATTAATTAAAATATGTCTGAACGGAAGCACTGGAAAGGTCCGAATAGGCGGTAATGTATCCGAATCGTTCATGATACGCGACGGTTTGAAGCAAGGTGACGGGCTTTCAACGGTACTCTTTAACTTGACGCTAGAGCATGTTGTTAGAAAAATGCAGGCTAGCGAGCTAGGCGCAACACTCAACGGAACAACGCAGATTTTAGGCTATGCGGATGACTTGGATATAGTGGGAGATAACGGTGAAACAGTGGCGAGAAATGCGGAAATCCTTATAAACGCGGCTAAAGACACGGGATTAGAAGTGAGCGAATCGAAAACGAAATATATGATCATGGAGAAACTGGGCATTCGCGAAGCAGAGGGGGATCTCAGAGTCGGAAATTTCATTTTTGAAAAGGTTACCGAATTCAGATATTTAGGTACAACTATAAATGATCGAAACGAAATTAAAGCCGAGATTAATAAGAGACTTCATTCGGGTAATGCCTGCTTCTACGCTGTGAACAGATTACTTAAGTCAAAGCTACTGTCGAAAAATGTCAAAATAAGGATATATAGGACTATAATAATGCCGGTAATCTTGTATGGGTGCGAAACCTGGGCGCTCACTAAAGCGGAAGAAAATCGTTTTAGGGTATTTGAAAATAAGGTTCTGAGGAAAATATACGGGCCAAAGAAAGATGAGGAAACTGGGGAGTGGAGGAAACTGCACAATGACGAGCTACATAATTTGTACGCGTCACCAAATATTAACAGAATAATAAAATCACGGAGACTAAGATGGGCAGGGCACGTGGCAAGAATGGGCGATGATCGTACAGCAGTGCGCATAATGAAAGGAAAACTGAAAGCAACGCGACCTCTTGGTAGACCTAGACGCAGATGGGAGGATAACGTAAAATCAGACGTAACTGAAATTGGGCGGGAAGGCGAAATGGATGGGGTTGGCACAAAATAGGGAAACGTGGAAGGCTTGCGTAGATGAGGCGATAAACTTTCAAGTTCGAAATGCCACTTAAAAAAACAAAAATATAAACTTTTCATCAAATAATTGATTGTTATACTATATCACATTCTTTTCCACTCATCATGCTTATTTCTTCTTTTCTTTTCTTTTTTTTTTTGCAACTTATAATTGTTTATCTCAACTTTATAAAATTGAACTTATCTAAATTTATATCATAACTTCATTATAACCTTTTAAACTAATTAAAAATAAATTTTTATAACTCAGTATTTTCTTTTTTTATTTTGTATTAATTCTTTCAAACACATATTAATTTAATTCTAATTACTAAACTTTTATAATCAAATCTTATTTTTACTTTATAATTTAACTTCATTCAAATCAATTTTAACCTTGTTTATAGCAGATAAGGTTATATTTACTTTAATTTTCATATTATAATTAACTCTTTTGATGGCAAACAAAAGAAAAGCTTTAGACATAGCATCAGCCGATGAAAATTCGGACCTTAGGAAAATAAATAAATCAGACAATAATATTGAACTTCAGAATGGTGTTGATACTTCTGTTTTTATTGATGATGATATATATAGGAATCAGCTTGAAAATAGATATGATGAGAATTGTAAGGGCCCCCTTCATTGTATATTTGATTGATTCGAGAGAACGCGAAAACTTAGGGAATCTACATATTATAATAGTTGGAGCAAAGATTTTCCAAGTAAACATCAAAATTTCAACCGCCGGCTTTAATAGGGCTGGTCCGAAAAAGTTTTCAGTTGCTTTCGATACATTCCATAAAGCTAATAACTTTATTGAATCCGGTGCTGCTCGAGTAAATAGTTATTGGAGAGCGTTTATTCCTGACGCTGGTATTTACACTATAGGTATTGTATTTGACATCTCGACTACTGTGCCTATAAATCTTTTAGAAAGAGGCTCAACCCCTTTAGATGGAGATAAGAAAATCTATAGGATCGAAAGAATTCATCTAAACACAATTATAGATGAAGTCAAGCAGGTATACCTTCAGATAATATTAAAATATTTTGTAAAGAGACTCTCCCTAAAAATATTGATACTTTGGAAGCCTCTATCGTGTACAAAGATTCATCCCGGCCGTTCTGAGATGCTGTAATAGGGAAGTGGCATGGTTCGGAATTAAATTCTAACAACTTTCCTAAGACAGTTTTTTTACCGCAATATCCGAATTTTAGTAATATTTTAAAGTTGTGCTTAATTTTTAGAATGATTCAAACTCGCGTGACGTCAGCGTCCCTCTGTTCAGCGCTCCCCTGTCGGCGAGTTTCGAAGCTTGATTTGAGAAAATTTTGCCCTCGTCAATTCCGGTCACGGCAGTCTAGCTGAAGTGCTGTGCATATCAAAAAGTGTTATGCGACCGTCACACTATTGCTACAAGGGGATAGACTGTAAACAACAGAAAATATTCTATTTAAAAGCTATTAGTTTGAATTTATAATAATTGTAATCATCAAGAATGAATAAAGGCTACACAAAAGGAACATCTGCTAATTTGCCAAAACTAGTTTGATTGGCCCTTGTTATCATCCTGACACACATCTTCAAAATTTTCTTCAAATACTGTTGGTAGATTTAAATAAAATCGCGGTAGCACATCAAGTTTTAATATTTTTGGACCTTCCATCAATTTATATCGAGTATAATTTTCCAAATCTTCTTCAAGCTACAAATAATTTTTATTTAAATTTATGTATATTATTTTAAAAATAGATTTTACTTACATTCAGATAATCTTCACAACAATAACATGTTTTCTTTGATTTAACGTTTGGATTGCCAACTGCATCAAACCATGCTTTTCGTTTTAAATTGTTCTTTGGGACGTGTATAAATTCTTTATCAGGAGTTGAAGCACTGGTATTTTTACACGATGGTACAAAACAGTATTTGTAATTATCTAAATTAGATTGTAAAGGTAATTTTCGGTTATCCATCGTACTTGTGTTTACAAATTTAAACTTTCTTTATAGTCTAATCAGCTGTAGTAATAATGTGACGGTCGCATAACACTTTTTGATATGCACAGCACTTCAGCTAGACTGCCGTGACCGGAATTGACGATCGCAAAATTTTCTCAAATCAAGCTTCAAAACTCGCCGATAGGGGAGCGCTGAACGGAGGGACGCTGACGTCACGCGAGTTTGAATCATTATAAAAATTAAGCACAAGTTTAAAATATTACTAAAATTCGGATATTGCGTTAAAAAAAAGACTGTCTTAGGAAAGTTGTTATTTTTCCATAAACTTTAGAATAAAATTAAAATAAAAAATCATGATTCTTCCCTATTATCAGATTTTCGGCCATGGTACGAATATTTGCAAACATCCTATTAAATGTGAAAATTGTGGACAGGAACATTCGGAAGAATGTAATAACCCTCCAAATTGTGCTAATTGCAAACAGGATCATAAAGCCTCGAGTAGAGACTGTATATTTTTTGAGTTTAACAGAGTGGTCAATTTTACCAAAACTATGTTAAAAGTTAACAGATCCCATGCTATCCAGATAGTTAGACAAAAATATCGTAAAGACATTGAAATTTCAGTTGGTCAAGATATTAATAGATTTTTTTCTCATATTCCCAATCCCTATTTTAACAAATAAGATATCCTAGTTCTAAAGAATAGAAACCAGATTAGCTACAACCCCATCACAAGAAACTCCTCCTCTGAAAAACTGAATGAGTCTGAAATTGTTCAAGTACATTTCCCCCAAGACTATCTTGAAAATCATCTAGATTAATTAATTAACAGTACACAAAATTCTGTAGAATGAACCGCAAATACTAATTTAGAAAATAACCCCTCTCAACCTAACTTTGCCTTAGAAGAAACTTCTTATGCCAATGTAGTTAAAAATGTTGAAACTAATAATCCCATGCATCTCTCTCTAATTATTTCTAACCCCTACAAAAAACCTCTTACTAACAATAATAACGAGAATCTCCAATTTTCCTCTGAGTCATTATTACCTTTTAAATCCAATTCAAACTCGTCCAATTCTAGTAATGATAAGATTTCTACCTCAGCCGGTAAAACTTCCCTCTTACCCCTAGTAAAAACCGGAAAAAACCATTCCTCATCTTCCTCCTCTGCTAGTGGAAAATCAAAATAAAAGATAAACATCAAAAGCATCAAAGATTTGTGAAAAGTAACTTTCCTAACAAAGTTGAACAAGAAAGTGCTCTAGATATTCTCAAACACATAAACAACAATTTATTCACCGATAGTAGTTTGGACATAAGTCAAACGGATTAAGTATGATTGACCTAAAGAACATTGTTTATTGGAATTCTAACGGAGTTTTAAAGAAATGGGGTGAAATATCTAATTTTGTACTTTCATGTCATGTCATTTGTATTGCTGAAACCAAATTCTACAAAAAATCTGATACTTTTCCCATTTATGGTTATAATCATGTCCGCAAGGACCGCAGTGATACCGATTCAGTGCAAAGTGGTGGTTTACTACTTTATATTTATAACAAATTACAATATGAATCTTTCGACTTAGATTTTTGCCCTATAAATCTAGAGTATATTGCTATCAGATTAGTTTCTAACAATATAAATAGTTCCATTTTCCTAATTTTCATTTATAACCCTTCAGACAATACTATTAAAAAAGAATCTATTTCTCCTTTTCTTGACCATTGTTATAGTTTAAAAATGTCATCATTATGGGCGATTTCAACGCTCAAAGTTCTATTTGGGGTAGTGAAATCAATAACACTCAAGGTAAACATTTAGCTGACCCACTTAATAAATCTCCGGATTTTTTCCTTTTAAATGATGGTTCAATCACTCATGTATGGGATAAAAAAAGTTGTCCTGACATCAGTATTTGTTCTTCAGACATTTTAGGCTCTCTGCAATGGAAGGTTCATTGTGATACTATAAACAGTGATCATTTTCCTATTCTTTTAAACATTTCTAATTTTGATAGACTTGAATATAATAAGAAAAAATTTAAACTTTCAAAAATTGACTGGAATTGTTTTGAAATTTAAATGCATAATTCATTAAAAAACTTTGACGATTCTAAATACAAACTACTTGAATCGTATGATTCTTTTATCAATACAATTATAGAAGCTATTAAATCCTCTAAAGGTATTGTTATTGATACTCCAGAAAAACTTCAAATAAGAATTTTAAACCCGGCTTTTGGTGGTCACATGAATGTGATGATGCAGTTTCGGATAAAATTAAAAAATATAATTCTTTCAAACTTAATCCTAATTTAGAGAATTTATCATTATATAAGGAAAGTTGCAAGAATGCTAAAAAACTTATTTCTAATAGTAAATCCAAAAAATTCAAAAGTTTTTTAAGTACCCTTAATCCCCAAAATCCACTTATTGATAATTTTAAATTTATTAAAAGGTATAAAAATAGATTTTATAATCCCAGAACCGATACAGAACCCAGTAATCTTGCTTTGAAAAACGCTATTCTTAAAAAATCTTTCGAAAAAAGTTCCAATAATTATGTATACAATAATATGCCTAATTTTGATTATGATCAGTTTTCCGATGATGAGGTTTTGAATTCCCCTATTACTTTTGACAAAGTCAAATGCTCTATCAACAAATCGAAACTCAATTCGGCCCGTGGTTCTGACGGGTTTCCGTATTTGTTGTTAAAGCATTTGCCAGAGTCCAGTCTAATTTGGTTATGTAAATTCTATAATGAGCTTCTCAATTCTAGACAATTTCCCATAGACTGGAAAAATTTTAATGTTTGCTTTATTCCGAAGAATGGAGGAGGTTTTCGTCTGATTGCACTCGCCTCCACCGTCCTAAAAACTCTTGAACGTATTCTGAATGATAGATTGCAAGGGTGGATTGAGAGGCAACACATCAGTCCAGGATTTTTCTACGGTTTCAGACGGTGAAGGTTCTGTGCGGACTGTCTCACAATCCTTCATGCACATATCAATATCGCCAAAATTAGAAAAGAACTTATAGGGTTTTTGGGATAGACATTGAGGGAGCATACGATTCGGTTAACGTAGAGAAGCTTATTAGCATCCTAATTAAATTGGACATTCCCCAAAAAATTACTAATTTTATTTATAATCTTATTAACAATAGACATGTTGAGGGCTTCTTTGGGGTGGACCCTTTGCTGAGGGATCTGCCAACAAGGGACTCCCCCAAGGGTGTATTTTAAGTCCACTTTTGTTTAACATTTATATTCATTACATTAAATCTGTTATTAACCAACGGATTAATTGTTTGGGATTTGCTGATGACATTGCATTAAACTCTTCCAGTCACAAAATAGAAATAATTATCTCCAATCTTAACACTAACCTCAAAAACATTGAAATCTGGCTCAATCTTTAAACTGAAAAATTGCTTTTAAAAAATCTACATTTGTCATCTTTGGTTATAACTGTTATCTCATAGATAATAACTCTTATTATTTATCGTTGGGGGATTTAAAATTATACAATTCAAGTTTGTTTAAATATTTGGGTACAACTTGGGCCAATTCCCTTAAATGTGACCTCTATATTTGTAAAATGACTGAAAAAATTAAACTTGGTATATGTATGATAGCCTCTATATCGGCGTGTAATTGGGGTATCCACCCCAAAACTGCTATCAACTTCTAAAAAACATTGTATGCCCCAAACTGGAATGGGGCGGTTTTCTCTTTTATGAGGTCAATGCCGGCGTCCAACAGAAAATAAACGTCCTCCAAAACTCTGCTCTTCGTAAATCTCTGGGTGTGTTAGAACTACCCCTATAAATGTCTTACACCATCTAGGTGGTATTCCAACCTTGAAAATTAGAAGAGAAACTCTTGCCTCTAGATTCATAGCTAGAATATCATCTTTTCAATGTAACGAACTCATTCTGAGATTTAATAACATTTCTAATAACTATGATAAAAGAATTAATAAGACAAATTATTGTAAAAAATATGGCTTGCTATATAATACTTGGATTATGAATTTACATATTTGGGAAACTTTTTACTTGAGAAGCAATATTCCTACCTATTTAACTCCATATTTTTTTTTTATTGGCAAAAAAATTAATATTAGTTTTGGCATGAACCTTAAAAATAAATCTAAAAATATCCCATTGGATTTTTATGATTTTATTATCAATAATCTTAATGATTAATTATCATTATATATTCACAGACGGATCGAAATTAAACTCTGGAGAGACGGGAGCCGCTTTATATAGAATTTATCCTGAACTCCAACAGATGTTCAGACTCAATTCAAATACAACGGTATTTATTTGTGAAACCTTTGCTATCCTAAATGTTTTATCTCTATACTTAAATTTTGAACCCTGTCCCATAGTAATATTTTCAGACTCTCTTAATGTTTTACGATCTCTTAAATCATCTGGTCTAGTTTCGGGAATGTATGCGCTTATCTCCGATATCCGACATCTTATTTATTCTCTTTCTAACAGAGGTTTTGAAATTAACTTTTTTTGGATCCCGGCCCAACAGCGCAGTCAAAACCGACGTCCGACCCGTGTAAAAGTATATCTATATGTACCATAAATGTGTAGTGCCGGACATCGCTTTTGGTTACACGGCGGCCCAGTCTAACATTTAAGGTAATATTATAGCGGACTATTTGGACAAGGGAGACAGAGAGAGAAAGAGTAGCTTCGTCAGCGGCGTTCCGTCTCCGATCTACGCACTCTATTTAAGGCCAGGTTACTCCAAACAACGTGATTTTTTTCAATAAATTTTATTCATAGTACAAAACATGTTGAGTAATCAATTTTTTTTACATATAAAAGCACATATATTAAATTACTTGAAAAATTTTTTTTTGTTTTATTTTTTCAAAAGTCCGCCATTTTTTTTTTTTTCATTGAAAATGTTTCATTCTGCTTGAGACCATAGCCAATTCGGTACAGAACATGAAACCGTTTTGTTTTTTGCTTTCAGATAATTCGTTTCCAAGAAATGATGTCATCCATCTACTAATCAGACGAGTTTCAGCAACCATTTTCAAAACCGCCATTTTGAACAAAAAAAAAATTTTTTTCAAGTAATTTAATATAGGTGCTTTTATATGTAAAAAAATTGATTACTCAACATGTTTTGTACTATGAATAAAATTTATTGAAAAAAATCACGTTTTTTGGAGTAACCTGGCCTTAAGAGAGGTAAGGGCTAGCCCGGGGGTAAACGCGTACGTGCATAAGGGCCACACTACGAATAGTGTGCCGTGCCCCCAGAATATAAGGGTTCAGAACAGATCGCGATAGGAGAGGTCCGCGCGTGTTCGAAGCCCTCTCTGATTCCGGTAGCGTGCCCAGCAACGGTCGTGCTGAACACGCATGCGACGCTGGACCTGCGCGTAATTGTTAATTCATAGTTGATATTTTATTGTCATCTTCGTTGTAGTTTCCTTATTCAGTATTATTTCAGAATATAGTTTATTTGTTATTGCTAAATCAGTGTGTCATTAATAAACCCGGACCCGCCTACTCCCCGCATCGAGTGAGACCTTCACTCGTATTCAATCATCATCCTTGCTTAGAAAAACAAATTTTCCCCCTAGTTGCACAATATACTATTTCTTTCATAGATATCCAATTTTGGCATAGAATTACCTCTACTTCGTTTTCATAAAATTCCAAGCAGTTTGTCAGAAAAAATTCATTCAATCCTTTAAAAAGTAATTGACATCACTGTGAATAGAACTTGCCAGCCTGCGTTGAAGTAATGCACCTAAATATCAAAGCTTTGTGTTATTTGTTATACAAATTTTGCTTCCCCTGGAATTAATTCTTCGAGCTAACATTTTTACAGCTAACGTTTTTATTTATTCCTTCGTTCATTCATTTATTCATTCATTCATTCATTCATTCGTTCGATTATTTATTTATAATTCTAACAACTTACTTTTATTAATTCATTATCTTTGTTTTATTCTTCCTCGGAAAAGTATAATTCTATCTCTTCAACATCAATTTCAAAGATATTCATTACTTTGCTTAAGTACAAGTCAGGATCATCTTGCTCGAAGTATATATAATGTATCCTAAGGATGCACTATGGTCTGTTCAGATTCATCGAAAGTTCAGAGTCTAATTCCTGGATTAATAAGAGTAGCACACATGAGCTCAAACCATTTTCTTCACGTACCATTCCAATCGACACCCAATGAGACAGGATTCTTCCTTTACCTAACAATCAACTTGCACGTGCCTCAAACTAGTTCCCACATTTAACATAAATAACCTTACATAAACCCTTCCACCAAATTCTAAAATCATACCAGTAAAACCTCTTGCATTCAACAATGTATACACATAATCCTAATAAACAAGTATGATTCCGCAGACTCAACATTCGAACTAGCTCTTACATCTCTTATAAATAGCCCCGTATAAATCCACCCATCAAAGACCAAAACCACACCAGTAAAAACTCCTGCATTTAATAACGCACATAACTATAACAAACAATTGTGACACTGCGTACTCAATACTCGGAATTCATCGAATCGTAAAAGTCAAGAAACTGCTGTGAGCATGCGGCCGACATCGGCCAACCGCCAACCCAACTCGGTGGTGTCTCTCGAAACATTCATCATCGCCCGACCAAACAACCAACACCCTCTACGGGAGAACTGCATGGAAACAGCACCGCAGCAAACCAAGCCCCATCCACACATCTACACAGCGGGCACTCGACCTTACCGGAATACGGAAACATCACCGCAGCAATTCCAGAGCGCCATAATCTCCTCTACACAGCGTGTAGTCGGTCATTTTAACTCGCCTCGTGGAACCAAGCGTGCCAAGTAACGTAAAAACTATGTTAAGAATTACTGTAATTTCATAGAACAACACTCCAATAAATTCATGCTTTCTAGTAGTTGTGTGTATCATTGTTTTAAAAACCACTTAAAACAACAACCGACTTAAATCTACACTGAATTATAGCAGGAGAAAAACTAATGCTAGACCAAGTCAAATAAAAAATCTAATTTTCTTTTATATTCTTTTTCTTTTTCAAACCATAATTTATATAGCATTCTAAATCAAATCAACTCGCTAAATAAATACTATTATACTGTCATTCATTTATGGACTTAAGTCGCTTGTCCTGAAAAGTATTAGTGTAATTCTCGACCGTAGCGAAGCGTAAAGCTAACATCTCTGGGACCTCATCCTCGTTGCTTCTAACATCTTTGTGCTTTAATAACACATAAACACATTTCAATATCAGTATTCAGTAGATAATTTAGCCCAGAGCAAATATACAAAACAACCATTATATTCCACCCAACCTACAATTAATTTCTTTGAAATATCACATAGTTAAACCAAACAGCAAACTTTTCAAATTACAACATTATGGTATACAATTGTCGTTGTTATTCTTTCTTTTAAGGGGGTAGTCTGCTTTAGGTTCCGAAAAAAAAGCGTTTTTTCAGCGTTTTTTTGAAAGGGAAGGAAATTATTGCGGTAAACGAAATTTTGAGAACTAAATGTACTATATTTTAGCTTTAAAACAATTTTTGTTATTAAAAAATATTAAAATTTCTTCAAGTTATGACCATTTTGCCGGAGCGCCTGGAGTCTGCACTTTCTAATCAGTGCCGGTGATGGAGGTCGTGCGGTGCATCTGAAACAGTCGAGACAAATTTTTTTTTAATTTTTATAAGTTTCTTTTCTATATAAACTCAAAAAATACCGAAGAAGTTGTCAAGTTTCAAATTTTTACGAAGTTTGAAAAAATTTGAAATTTGAAATTTTTACCATCCATTCATAATATTCTAGATTTGTTTTTCAAGTGGGGAAAACACTGTAACAGTCCGTAGCGTATAGGTACTTTATTTCATCTATTATAATGAAACTGTCTACAATAATACTGAATAAATCTCTTTGAAACATTGAGGACACTTGTTTTGGCAATAATACACTGTAGAAAAAGCATTATTAAATTAATTTTGAGCTCTAATATAATAGTATGCTGTCCACGATTCTGAAGTCAAACTAGCTCGCCACACGGTTTGCGGCCTGCGGCCCGCGTGACCCTCCGCAGGCAGGCCACAGGACTCGCGACTCCGGCGCTTCAGAGCGAGCAAGCGCTACGCCTTATATCGCTTGTACGGCACGACTGACAATGCTCGAGCTTCGCGTTCGCCTTTTTTTTTATTGCTCCCTGTTGGTTTCCCATTGTATTTAAAAAAAAAGAAAAGGAAATATTAATTTATACAGTTAAATAGTAAAAGACACTCTAAAATTGTGATGTACAAAAGAGGAAAAATTATCAATAACTTGGAACATTGAGAGATTAATTCACAAGAATGTCAATTCCGTTGTTTTGTTGTTATCATATCATTGTTTTGACCTAAAGAACCGAGTAAAAAATGCTTTTACAATATAAAGTCTATGCTGCTCCGCCACTGATGTAAAAAACATCTTTCTACTTTGTCCAAAAACATTAAAACTTCGGTAACTTATTTTGTCATGATTATAGAAGTCAACAAATAAATTTTAAACATTTTTAAAAGCCAATATTTTTTGTTTCCTCTAGTGATTTCGGTTTTAGTGACATTATTGTGAAAAGTGTTAAATACAAAAATGTTTTTTTGTTTCTTTAAGATTTGTAATTATACCGTGAAGTATTTAGTAAAAATATGAAATTTATTAAAGATACTGCTGAAATTCGATTTTTATGCATTTTTTGTGCTTTATTTCGTTATCCTTGACAAAATTTCTTTAAATGACGTTATCGTAAAAAATGTTAAATACGAAGAAGTTGTATTTTTTTTGTAATCTACAAGTGTAACGTAAATTTTTTTTGCATATAATATATTATAATGCAATTGTGGCCTAAAAATCGATTTCTTATGTCTTTATTGCGCTTTATTTTTTGTTTTTCTCGACAAGCTTTATTTAAATGACGTTTTCGTAAAAATGTTGAATACAAAAAAGTTGTATCTTTTCGAGATCTACAACTTTACAGTGAAAAATTTAATGAAATATAAAAGTTATTCAAGGTACAAATAAAATTTGATTTTTCAATATCTTTAAAAGATCTCCTATATGGAAATGTACTCATCGGATATGGCTGAAAATAGATACCTCAGCTACTTATAACGTGGCAAGTAATCTCTATAAATTTCAGTCAGTTTCACCGCAGCCTCGCAGAGTTATTGCAGAAACTTGATTACATACACACATACATCCACTCTATGTAGTCTACTCTACTAATGGCCGTGGGTCCGATTGGGCACACCGACGTGCCACTATACATCATACATCCACACATACATCTACGGGGATGCTTGAAATGTGTTCCTATAGTGTTAAAACATGTTTTTATGCAATAATTTGTTAGTTTTTAAGATATTAAACTTTTTGCGATGACGAAAATATAAGGCTCTCCTTTCGAGTGGTCGTGCCTAAAATCCAAAAAGATTTTGAAATAATATGCAGATTCTAAGGTCGCTTGTAAGAATTTTAAAAATATTGAAAATTAACAAAATGGCGGCCAAAATAGACGAAAATTTAATCTTATTATTCTGCAATTTTATAACTGTAAAATCGAAGAAAGTTACCTTATATTCGTACTATAAGAAATATGCTTTTATAATTTTTCACATTTTTTTACTCTTCTAGATTCCAAAATAAGCACACATTTGTCATATTTTAGATCAAGGGGGTTTTGTAGAGTTTGCTTGCGTCAAAATATTCATCGAACAGATTCAGGAAAATATTACGGACAGTAGTAGAAATAAATCATTATATACGATTGATAATTTAAAAAAATAAATATTAATAAAAGTTTCTTTAAAAATGCTAACTTTTGTTGCCTTAAATCTTCCTCCTACGTGACACAAAATATTACCATAATCAATATCAATTTTCTTGGGGAAACTTTGCAATATGCACAGTTCTAGGTCACACAATCAACAACATGTTTCTTCCGTCGGTGATTTGACTTCTTTGACAAGTACTAAAACTTTTACGATTTACTATTAGGTTAAAAAAATGTTATTATTAAGTTTCAGAGAACAAATCACTTTTTTAAAAATAACTAAGAAAAATTATTTAAAAGTTGGTTTGTTCTCTAAAAAATTATATAAGTACTTTTTTTACGAAAAATCAACAGTAATAGCTTTTATACATGTAGAAAAGAGTCAAATCACCGTCAGATAAAAATTTGTGCACAATTGCAGGTGACATAAAAAACAAAATTTTTTTTTACGGTTATTCGACTCCTTTTGATATGTACTAAAAAGTAAGTGAAGCACTTTTTCAGTAAAATAAGCACACATTATCACGCTTTGGCACAATCCGACAGTTCTTTACGTAAAGTCGAGTTTTCTACACGTACACGTAAAAAATGTAATTTATTGTAAAAAATGTATTGTAAATGTAAAGAATTATATTGGAGGGGCGGCAGTAATTCGGTATTCTGTCGTTTGATGGTGCTAGTATAGTATGGAAATGAAGTGCGCAAATCTTTAAACGGAATATAGTTTTTGTATTTAAGTAACATAATTTTATCAATACGAATAATATTAATATAAAATATAAGTGAAGTATTTTACGATATTTTTTAAGATAAGTTTATACAAGAAAATGACAATATTTCATAATATTCCTGCATCAGGGGAGGATGGAGTATTGCTGGTCACCTAAGCAAGAATGCATATTATTCTCGTTCTAAAATAGTTTTTCATAAAGTGTAAATGATTAGGATAAAGTTAAAGTTATTTACTTTAAATATTTCTAATCAGTTTCGTTTATAATTAAAACGTATCAAAGATATAAAACCAAATAAAAAAATATATTTGGCTGGAATTGCCCTGAAGCATGAGGTAATACCGGTCAGCCTTCGTGCAATCACGGTCACTATTAAAACATTACTTATATAGGTAAAACGTTTCTTTTAATTAATTATGTGAGCCTCAATATGACCAATCACACTATTATTTGTAGTTTAATAACGAAATATGTAGTCCAAAAGACACTGTTAAACAAGAAACACTTAAGCGAAGATGAACTATCAGAGAGCGCAAAAAAAAGCTTTACTAACCTCATGTTTGGGAGCGTCCATATGAATAACACGTTGAGCGAGATTACCTCAATTCTGCTTAATGATTTAAATTGATATTATAAGAAAATCAAACAATTTATTTGATTTCTTCTTTACTAATTCATATTGTTAGAGTGTTCAATTTGGTAAAGTAGCATGAAGAAACCGTATAAAGTTTAAATAGTATGCGTAAAAGCTTAGCTTATAGATCAGATTTCTTATAAGAAATGACGCCTAAACATTATTTGCTCATAATTAACAAATAAACCAGAACAGAATGCTGCCTGAACATTAGATTGATAGCATGTTATGTTCCGTATGATATACTATTGGAATTATTATGTATAAATATTTAAATTATTAAAAATAAGGGTGACCGGAATTGACAAGTGACCGGTATTACCCCGTTCTCTCCTATATTGAGTATTACACTACTTAGTACAGTTCATGTAATTTGACTGGAAACGATTTAATACGATTAAAACTTTTTAATAATATTTGATAAAATGCCTTGAAAATTAAAGTGAATATTTGTTAGGTATTGGGTAATTGGCTAAACATTTTCTTGCCAATTTGGTTCATCATCTTCTGATATATTAGAGATAATTCAATTTAAAAAATCCTTTAGATGAAGTAGGTGTAATAAAATGTATTGCAAATTTAAGTAAATATTTGTTAAGTGTTAAGTTATTGGCTAAATATTTGCTTGCCAATTTGGTTCATAATCGTCTGAGATATTAGAGATAAGATAATTCAATTATAAAAATATTTTTTGATGCAGTAGGTGTAAAAAGAACAGTTTACGCTCCTATAACAAAATCACATTTTTACAACACAGGCATGAAATTTCACACTCCGACTTTTCCGGCCCTTGTGTTTTGTGATTGCCACTCAGAGCGTACAAACATTATTTTTTTTATGTTTATGTAAAATTGCATTATGCGGCCTCAAGCAGCTGTATAAAAAAACAATGTTTGGAACTCGGGCGTAAAATTTACACTCTAGCGTGATCGCGAGATTTAATTTTATGTCTTTTGCAAAAACTACTGTTCTTAATCTGAATATCCCGATATCTATTAGCTTTATTATGATATGTTTGCAGATATTAAGTTTTATATGATCCTTAGTATTCTTTGAATACCCAAAATATAATATATTTTACATATTATATGTATGCACACTTGACGGTAAAAATAACTTTAAATCGCGCGGGGTTAAATCATGGCGGCTTCGCTGTGACAGTAACTTGAAGGTGTTTTCATTTTCTGGTACCTTTAAGACGAGTTTAAGTTGTTGCCATAGTGACGCGGCCATGATTTAAGAACGCGCGATTTAAAGTTATTTTTACCGATAGGGGAAGGTGGGGCACGATGGGTTTGGCGGGTGGATTGGGCATTCAAATGTTCACTAAATAAATGAATATTCTAACATGATAGTATTTTTTATATGTTGTAAATAGCTTTTACTTTTTCCCTCTGCAAATCCTAAATGAAAAAAATTAATACAAATCGTATGAGAATTATTAGAAATTGAGGACTTCAAAACGTTGTTTTTTCCATAATTCTAATCTATTTCTCAAGAACAAATAAATCATATGAGCTTCGAAAGGGAATTACTTTTACAGTTTAAATCGTAAATTTTTAATAGTATTTTTGATTGATGATCTCCGATGCTTAGGAAAAAAGTAATATTACATATAAAAATACTCTACAATGGGGCACGACTGGCACCACTAGCGGGGCACGATTGGCATACGTGAGTCGTCAATTTATTTCCGCCGAGTTTAACAGCTGATTTTCTTAACCTTACTTTTGCGCCCTTAACATTTCGGAGTCGGAGTCTTAGATGTTGGTGAAAGAGTCAGTGTTAATGAAATGGTCTGGTTTTTAGTTTTGATCCTCAATCCTATAAAATGCAAATTTAATAGTAACGTCCAATATTTTTTTTAAATAAATTTTTCATTAATTCACCGTGCCAATCGTGCCCCACCTCCATGCCAATCGTGCCCCACGGGTGGGGAAAATGGGCAGTTTTAGCGGTATTGTACTTTGCATTATAAAAAACAATGCAATATATATTTTATAATAAAAAATAATGTATCTAAATCTAGATATTCTACTTTAAGAAGCACTTTTAATAATTTGTATTGGTACAAAATAGAAAGTACAGGATTCTTTTGAAGTTAGGGTGCCCGTACTGCCCCACCTTCCCCTAAGTGTACACCCGACGTGGGAAATTTCTGGTCGAATGCGTTTGAATTCCTCCAATGAGCTTAGCGAAAACGTGTGTTCGATCCGATGAGACCCAATGAAATTGCAGTATTTGAAAAAAATTCAAGCGCATTCGACCAGAAATTTTCCACGTCGAGTGTACATATTAATTACAATGAAATTTATATCACTTTGACAAAGCATAGTCTCATAGCAATTTTTATTATATTTTGGTTGTAAAAAAATTAATTATTATAAATTATATTATAAAATTAATTTCTCACAAGTAAAAACACTATTTTAACATATTTCACCAGAAAAAAAGTACCATTATGGATGAAATATGGTAGATAAGTGACCAGTACCATTTTTTTCGTACTCTCAGGTTCCAGGCTACCATTTGAATGATACCAGTGCTTAAAATGCTTGAAATACATAGGTATAAATCTTTCGTAATCCCAGTTTACGCATAGCGAAAACTACCCGCCATATTCAAAGTTATTTTGTCCATCGAATGTACCACTATGGATAAAGCTATTTATATTTCGTAATTCTCACTTGCACAATTTTCTGAAGCTATCCCTAGTAAAAATTTATCTCACCTCCTTTAAATCTTTCTAGAATAGTCCAGTGCTATGTAGATTTATGTAGGCAAACTAGATATAAGTTACTATAAAGGCGTGTAACGGTCGTCCCTTCTAGTTTCCCACATTATTTTTCCCGATAACACTGGATAAAGGAAATTTTGATAGCAACAACCATTTAAAGGTTGTTTTTTAAGAAACAGAAGTATAATTTATTGTGTAATGTTTTGATTTATAAGTAATTACATATTTCTGTTCACCCTTTATTAATTTAAATCAATAATGAATAATCTCAAAAATGTAAGGTTATCAAGTTTTAGATGCAATAACATTTTTGATTTTTATGAAATAAACAACACATGCAAGTATAAGGTAAAAGTACCAGTAACTGGACATGTACGAGTACCTGGCCATTCATATACGTTTTAATTATTATTAAGCTCTAAAAATAAAGTTTGTATATAATTAAAATTTATTTAAATATTTCAATTATAGATACATCTTATACAATTTTTTGTTTGCATTTATCTCTGTAATTGAAATTTTAAAAACTATTATAATTGCCGCGTTTAATCTCGTTGATCGATGTCGTCCATTTTCTTAAAATAGGGTTAAGAGACATGACACAATTGTTAAGATTATAACTGGCGTTATTTAATGTTTCGTGACCCGAACAAAATTTTTTTATGTTTATAGGTACATTAAAAATACGTCTGAATTGCAAATATATTGCAAAAAAAATATTTATACGTTTAAATTAATGTGTCTAGCTACTGGTACACGATATGACTGTGTGACCAGTACCTGACCGACCGTCCAGGTACTGGGACAAAGTGATTTTCCCTGCTCCGAAAAGTTGTACGTGTAGCTGGACATTTTTTGTTTAACGACTTTCTTGATTTTTTGGAGCTTTTTGAACCAAAACTCGTAAGTATTTTAATTAAATATATTTAATATACATTTCTATGATATTGTTATGTAAATCAATAGCGAAAAAAGTAATTTTTTTCAAATCCTAACCTCTTAACCTAAAAATGTATGTTCATGAAATTAAAATCTACATGTTTAGTTTCTTTTTCTTTTTTCAGAAATGCTACAATGGGTATAATGAGTACACGCAAGAATCTGTGGCGAAGGCATTGGCTGCAATTAAAGGAGGGATGGCCGTAAGCTATTAAATGTTCTAGTTCCTTTCAAAAAAGCATTAGCTTGGCCTCAAGAAATCCCTATTAAGAAGAAATAAAATGCTATAAAAATCACTACTGTACTTACCTCAGAAGATTGGCAAGCTCATCACCTGAAAATTCAAAAAGAGAAAGAAGAAAAGCTGATGGAAAAAGAAGAAAGAAAAAGACAGAGAGAAAATGCTAAAATTCAAAAAGAAAACGAAAAGAAAGTAAAGAAAGGTGCAGCCGAAGAAGCGAAAAAAATTAATGTTGAGATTAAAAAATTAATGTTACAAAAGAAAAAAATAAAACAAGAAAAATCTTAAATCAGAGGTCTTTTGAATGTATCTATAACCTTATTCACTACTTAATTATAATTCAATTATTTTTACTTTAAAAATTTATAAAATTAACTGTCTTGACAATCATTTATTTCAAATCTTATATTTTAATGTTTAAGCGAGTTAAAATCATTTTTTATTCAGTTGGAATTTGATGGCCAGGTACTAGGACATGCAAATTGGGACACTAGGACAGTCCTGTTTTCCGTGTCCAGGTACTGGTACATAGCAACTTTTCAAAGATTCAGTTATTTCTTTAATAAATCAATATTAAAAATATTTATTTTACTATATATTGTTAAGTGAAGTCTAATCATTCAATAGAATCCAAAAATAATCATTAAAATATGATTGTCACGCTTTAAATAATCGCTTACTTTACTTCACGCTACTACGCGTCCAGCTACTGGTACTTTTACCTTATGTCAAACTGTTAAACAATGAGGTAGATTAGAAGTAGTAAATAATCTCTAAATATTCTATACATGAAGTTTTAGTGGATACTATTTATTTTGTTTTAAATCATTTTCCTTATATTAGATTCTATTCCATCGTAAATACAGACTTGGATTCAAAACCTGTCTGTATACAAATCAGGTTCGTATAAGAATTATATTACTACTATTGTCTTAAAGTACATATTTATATATTGTAAATAATTGTTTGAATAAATCAGACAGCCTTGCTAAAATCATAATATAGATTCTATATGTATTATCAGAAACAGAAAAATAATAATTTATAAATTATTCATAAAAGTTAATAGAATAATTTGGCATATATTACTAATGTTGTGAATTTCACCTAAATCAATAGTTTACAAACAAATTATTTAGTTTAAATAAGATAATCACATATTATGTGGACATTATTTGTTTATTATGAGATGAAACTTATTTTCAAAATCTCACTTTTTAGGTTAAAAATGCTTTTTTTTCACTTACATGTAACTGGTACAAATAAGACTGTAATTCTTATTATTATAAATGAGAACTTTCATGTTAAACTTGTTTCATTTTTTTATTAGTTACATTAAAACTTCTATACGCTAAACACATAACCTCACAGATTTCATGTGTATATAATATTATTATTGAGGAACCTATGTAGATCTGTATAGATCTATCGAATTTTGTGTAGTCTAGTACTATCTACTCTGCCTATATAGGCCTTGACAGCCAATATGGGTGCCATGATAAGGTGTCTACCTGGATATTTACTGTGTCCAAAAAAGAAAGCTACCTTTCTGAAAAGTTTCAGAAGGAATGGTGTACTCAAATTATCGTTCGACATAGAAAATCGATTTATACAAAATGACTTTTTTCTCGATAAAGGAAAAGGATAAAGACTTGAAACTTTTACAGAATATTCTTCTCCATATTATTCTCCATATTATTCTCCATACTCTACTCCATATTATTGTCCATATTCTTCTACATATTATTCTCCATATTCTTCTACATATTATTCTCCATATTATTCTCCATACTCTTCTCCATATTATTGTCCATATTCTTCTACATATTATTCTCCATATTATTCTCCATATTCCTAATCTCATTAAATTTTTTAAAAATCCCAGATATCATCGTTTAAACAAAAGGCGACATTTTCGTATATAACAAAAAAAGAAAATACGTTATTTAAAATTTCGTGTCAGAAAAGATAGGTAATTTTATGCTCTTTAAAATGCATTTAAAATGAATAAATAATATTATTTCAAACATACAAAAAAAACCCGAATAACTAAAACTCAAAAATTTAAAAACCGCTAAAGAAACAAAAACACATCGAAAAACCAAAAAACTTATTTTTTGACCCGCTTCCTTTAAAGAAACATAAAATATGAGACGTTAAACATTAATTTTGACCGTGAATATTCAGAGAAATACTCATCCAGATCCATCCACGCACCACACGCATACACAACACACACACACACGAATACACACATACACACACATACACACATACACACACATACACACACATACACACACACACATTCATACATACATTTTCTAAAAATAGTGTATTTTGATACCTCATGTCTCAAAACAGGTGTCTATAATGCTTTTAGCAAAATTTTTTTTTACTATCACAAAGCTTTCTCTATGAGGAACAAAAATTAATTTTTTAATACAAAGTATGCATGAAGATCTTTCTATTAAATGCTAAGTAAAACTTAACTTTGATAGTTTACTGAGATTGTTTTTAATTTAAATTATGGTAAAAATTGTATTGACACATACGAAAAATAACAAGGAATTTTAAAAATTAATTGGCTCTTTTGGCGTACTTGCAAGTCATTGAATAACTTATTTACATCAATTACTAATATATATATTTCTGAACATTTTACAATCATAAAATAATGAAGACAAAAATACATGTATTTTACAACGATAACTGGAGTAATTTTTGTATAATTTGCTTTTAATTGTGAAACCAGAAAAATTGAATACATAAAGAAGCTTAGGGAAACGTACCATTAATCTGGAACGTCCCTATGTTCACACAAAATAAAAATAACTATTTGTTAACTAAATGAAACTATTCATAATCACCCGAAATTTATAAAACAATGATCTATTTAATGATTTTTACAGTTAATGTTTCTAAACATTTTTTATTTAACAATATGCGGGATAATAACATGTATCCGATGGTTGGGCTTCAGCGTATAAGTATTGGTACATTTAGAAATATTTTTACGCAATAGTAAAATAAGAAGTATTACAGGAAAGCCATTTTATTTCTTTTACATTTTGATCTTATTATAATTTACAAATTTTCTTAATTCAACATCATTCTGAAAAATCTAAAAATATATATAATTATATGTTTACATAAATGCGCATTCTTATATCTAACAGTAAAAATAATAACAGGAAAGCTATAGTCTCACACACATTCAAAATATCTCATGCATGAGGTTCTTGTACGTAATCCATTGTACATTGCATATATCGCTATAGTACATTAGTATCTTGCTGAGTCGCCAGACACAATCTGTCAATGATTTGTAGTAAGTAGAAAATATCATTTCTCTCATTTTCTCTCATTCTCTCCCTCTCTCTCTCTCTCTCTCTCTCTCTCGCACGCTCTACCATTCTCTCATATTTTATTCCTCGAACGCTAGATTTTTTGTACCTTCGCATTATTACTTATCGTAATTAATAAAATGTTCTAAATAAAAATAATAAAACACGTTCATTGCAAAACTTTAGCTTTGTATTTTTTCACTCGAGATTTGTGATATAAAATTTTTTATTCAAATATAGTTTTCTTTCATTTACAAATATAAAAAATTAATTATATGGAAGACTGAATTTTTTTTCAAATAGCTTCGAAGGCAAAAACAGATTATATCACAAGATATTTTATACATATGCCTGTTCTCCGTCAGCTCATTCCTTTTCCCAAGAAATGATGCACGTACGCGAAATCGCTTTTCTTTTTAATCCGAATGAAATATTCTTTCTCTTCTATTTTTTCGGTTCGTCATCGTGCACCTGTTTCACATAGACACGAACAAGACGAAATGGAGTCGACTTTAAAAAAAATATATGTATATTTGTCCCCTACTGCGAGAAGAATAGAAGTCGAAGAAGAAGAAGCGGCAGCTCGATTGTCCTCTCGGGTTCCCGATTGTGTAGCATTGGTCGACGCAATCGATGAGTTTTTCTCCGCATACTCGTCTCTACAAGTGAACAGCGCACCAGACGCACAAAGGCAGTCCCTTAATGGTCGTGGTAGCGGGACAAAAAAAAGGTGAGGAGGGAAGAAAAAGAGAAGGAGCTGCCGCTGCCGTTGCCACGTTGTGGCCGCGTGAAGAGGGTCAGCATATTTTTCGGTGAGAGAGCGAGCGAGCGAGCGCAGGTAGGCATCGCCGAGCCGCGTGCGTTAAAAGTAGTTTGGCTGCGTACAGCGTGCATGCACCTGCCACCGAAAACGGTTTTACGGTGGCAGGCCAGCGACTCGGCCGGTGGCAGCTCCCCCGAGTGACCGACGAAATTTGCATTCCCCTTTATGCCCGAGGAGGCTGTGTGCCATTAATGGAAGCCGCTCTCGGCTCTTTCTCGCGTCTCCCGCACGCTCGAGTTCTCTGCACTCCCCCCTCCTCCCTTTGTCGAACTGTTTCGCGGAATGTTTGAGCTGCGTAGATAAAATAAATCAAAATTCGTATTTTTCTTTGTCTCTTTGAAATTAGAAAAAAATCTTTTTTTAAACGACTTAAAAAAAATAATTTCTTTCGAGAAATACTTAAAATTTATATTATGAAATTTGTTGTTTATTAGTTAAAATATAATTAATGCCAAATTAGTATTTAGAGTGAGATTTAATAACAGAATAAATTCTTTTACGATGAAATACTTGAAAAGAGTACGAAAAAATATATTTGATAAAATTTGTAAAAAACATTATTGTGAATTGAAAATATTATTATTTTAAAGTCGTTCTTTAAGATATTCATAAAATCCGTTCCTTTGCAAATAGTCACCTCGGTTCTTTTTAGACTCGCACATTGATGTTCCCGGTGTGGTGCGCTTTCACGTCTTCCGCCTATCGCCTCTTCTCGCTATAAAAAGCACCTACGTTCAAGACGCCCGCAAACAAAGGACGCCACTCGACGTGTCCTATGCAAACCGCGTAACTCGATGGCTCTCCTCGTCTCTCGAGAATGTGTGTTTGCGTTTTCTTTGCTTCGAACTAAGCCGCCGCTGGCCAGCAGTCGACCAAGAACAATATTATGTGTACGTTCGAGGAGAAAAGTCCTACAATTTCCACAGAACACGGGAGAGTACTTTTTCGCGGATACGTGCTTATGCGCCCGGCCGCCACGAGGGATCTAGTAGTTTTCGAGCTTTACCCACTGGGCGCGTATACCTACGATCGCGGAATATGTATTTTTACATCGTTCGAGGCTCGCCTCCGGCTTTTCGTGTCTATGAATATACAGATGAGTTCCCGAGGGTTCTTTAAAGGATCGCCGCGTTTTGCGTCTACGTGCAACGATGCCGTAATTTCTATGGTGAATAATGCTCGGTCTTTCGAGTCAAGTTCTTCTTTTTGAACCTGTTGCCGTTCTTTTTTATATGTAGGTTACAGGCTAATATTTGATGAGAAATGATGAGAGTTAAATAAGAGGGAAAAAAGAGATTGGTCCATCTTACGAGATCTTATACTACTCGCTCAGACTCGTGAAAGCTGCACACGTGTGTCAATACGCGTGTCAATACTTGAGTCGAGTTGGGCAATATAATGTATAGAAATTTTAATATTTTAAGTGCCTTATAGTGATTTTCAGAAATTACGGAATCGTTTAGAAGTATAGAGTCATTCCGTATCAAGAACATCAAAATTAAAAGAACTGTATGGTTAATATTTTTTTAATTCAAAGTCAGGTATCGATAGAATTAGAAAGTTTTTTCTAAATATTTACTTTTAAAAATAATCTTAAATCCTCTCTTGACACCTTGATGTTCTTGATTTGGATGAACTTGGTACGGTTACATCTTATATATAATTAACAAAATATAAGTTTTATTTACAAGTCGTGGGAGTGAAAATTCATATCAATATATTTAGCCAGTGAAAATACTCTTCTCTTCTTTAATATACGCGCAGACAAAAATCTATAAATAGGTATCTCTGTTAAGTCGGCTCATTTTCACGTGTACTCTTACATTATCACGCACATTCGACAACATTAACTTTTGTTATGTTTTTGTCTCGATTAATATCACTCGCAACAAGTCGTACGATTGCACCGGGCGATGTATCATCTCCTGTGTACCAATACAATACAAATAAACACCTCTCATCCGCCCCGCATATACTAATTAATTAGCAGTAGTCGCGCACTTAAAATCTACTTAGAGTCTTTATAGTATCGCATCAGATACTCTTCATAATTCAGTACTCATCACTTTGTTCTTGGAACTTTATATATCAGAGAAAATTCTTCTATATAGGCATATTACAAAAGTATAACAACGTTCGGCAAGAAACATGTTTTCTCGAGCAGAAGCTTTTAGAGTATCGGTATAAACTCGGATACTTTTCATTTCTAAAGTCATTCAAGATCGCTCAGGAATTGTATAAATCTTTGAAAAATTAAAAAGTCAAACAGTACAACCTCTCTAAATATCTTAGAGTAACATTTACATAAAATTCAAAGGTTTACTTTCATAAAGTACATTATCGAAAAAATGACACTGAACAGCTTGCCTACACGTAGAAACGTACTCATAGCAGAGCAAAACATTGCTTGAAGAATTGTAGAGAGGAAAGTCATTATAATGAACGTAAAAAACGAACGTAAAGAAGCAAGGTCGGCGTAACGTCTCTACCGACGCATGATATCAGCAATGGTGAATCCATGCCTGGCTGGCACGGGTCTTGGTGGCGGTGGCGGGTGCGGCGTCGGCGCCCGGGCCACCCTCGTCTCCTCTTCCCGGTCCCGGTCCCGGTCCCGGCCTCTCTCCCTCTCCCTCTCCCGCTCGCGCTCGAGTTCGCGCTCCCGCTCGCGTTCGCGCTCCTGCAGCTCCAGCAGGACCCTGGACGGTCCGGGCGAGCCGATCCTTCGCCGGTTGTAGGACGTGAGGATGAGCGGCGGCGGGGGCGGCAGAGCACCGGGTGGGTTCTGCGAGGCCAGGTTTCCGCTGCTCGTGATCGTGCTGGGCTTGAGCTGCAACAGATCCCGGCGCACGTGGAGGTGCGGCCGCGGGGGCGGCGGAGGCGGCGGCGGCAGGCCCGAGCCCGGGTAGCCGCCGGGAGGCTTGGCAGCCGAGGAACCCGAGGACGAGCTCGACGTCGTCGTGGACTGCGAGTGCGCCCCGGGAGGTGGCGCCGGACCGCCGGACGGACCGCCGGACGAGGAACTCGAGGGGGAGGGACCGGACTCGTCGCGACAGTCCTCCTCGGGACTGTCGTCGTCGCGGAGCGCCTCCTCCAGGGCCTCGGGCGGCACGTCGCCAACCGCGTGGGTCAGGGCGTGCCGGCGAAGGTCGCAGTTGCGCCGGAAGACCTTGCCGCAGGAGGTGCACTCGTAGGGCTTGTGGTCGGTGTGGGTGAGCAGGTGGGTCTTGAGGTTGCTGCGCTGGTTGAAGCTGCGCGCGCAGACCGGGCACTTGTGCGGCGACTCCTCCATGTGCAGGATCTTGTGCACGGCGAGGGTCCGGCTCTGGCAGAAGCCCTTGCCGCACTCGCCGCACTTGAACGGCTTCTCCTTGCTGTGGATGTACCTGCGGATCGATACATAGGAAACAGACAATTAGAGACCTCGTTTCAAACATCAGAATGAGAAACACGAGCTATATACCTTATATCTTAAATAAGATTTCTACTTTTCATATGCGCAATGATCATTTTATGTCTAAATTCTGGACTTTGACAAAACCATTCGTTATTTTTAATTTATTTAATATTATTAATGAAAAAGAAATTTATTATAAGAAAATTCGAAATCATAAAACAACATCAGGGAGCTACTTTAAGTTTAAACAAACATTTTTTTAAATAACATGTTGATAAATAATATTTCAAAGAAAATGCGTTTAATAATATTTTATAAAAAATAATAAATTGATCTGAATAGAACTAAATTAAAACCGATAAAAGAACTTTTCATATAGCAAAAGCTAAACGATTTCATGTTACGAGTTCGAAACTATTTTTATAGATTACGTATAGTATAGTAAAGTCGCGGTCATCGTCCCTCCACGTAATTGAATTAGTAGTAACAGATAGTACTGACGAATCAGGTAGTCTGACCTAGTCTTGCTAATGGCGTTCTATAAGTAAAAATATACTTTGAAACTTCGTCTGATTGGTATATCTTAATGTATCAATATGTTGGAAAACGATATATACATATATATATATATATATATATATATATATATATATATATATATATATATATATATATATATATATATATATATATATAATGTTCAACTTCTGGGTCCATATAAGATGTAAAAAATTTTTATTTTCATATTATTATATTGTTATCAAGAATACACATGTGTGCAAATTTTTTTGACACAGAAGACACAGGAAGTTAAATCAAAGCGTCAAAAAGGTTCAATATCTATCTAACAATCGCTTCGTTCCTCATGGTACAAAATATTTGTCCATGCAAAAGACAATAAAGTGTAAAAAAAGAGTATTTATAAATATTACAAGAATATTCAGAAATCCTATAGAGGCTCAAGCGTCTACTTATATGTGTACGTTTCTGATAGCTCTCACTTGAACCTGATGAAGAGTAAACAAGACACTCGAAACATTGTTGTATCAAACATTCTTTTCAATTATGATATAAAATTAAAAAGAACTTTAAAATAACATTATCGTCTATAAATATGTTGCTAAAGTAAAAAAAAATAGAAGAAAAGAGCTTTAATTTGAGACGTGTTGCATTAATAAAGATTAACAGCCAGGTAGAAAATTATCTAGTTTTATCGAGGTAATCGATTATTTCCATGGCAAACTAGATAGATCTACATAGTTCTAGATTAATTTTCCACCAGATCAAAAGTTATGAAGGATCAAAAATAATTAATAAACTGCAAAGAATCACTAAATTTCATGATTTCTCATTTTTGATTAATTTTTCGTGTTTATTCACTGTTTTTGATATTGCTAATCTTTTTTAACGCAATACGTAAAATTAAAACTCCTTTCTTCTGATTTATATTTTTGTTCGATAAAATAATTTATTACACCTTATTATATTAGTGATTGTTATATCAATGATGACCATCTTTAATCCATAATTCCCATGTTAAATTGCAATTAGAGAAATTGATATACACACAAAATAGCGTCATAAAGACTTTCCACATTTTGGAAAATTTTCTCGTACATTTTAGGAACTATACAACAACAAAAATCAAGTTGCAGAGACGTGTCTCATCATTTATTTTTCATGACTTTTCGAACTACATATCGGTCAATTTTTTGTAAAATTCCTCATATATAATGAGCGTATACTTGTACTTGTCAAGAAATCTGATAAGCGCTAGTTTTCATAAAGTGCGTCGATATATGATTATAATATATACATGGGTGATTCTGCTATAACTTGCCCACATAGCGTCCAGAGCTCGCATACGAATGTACGGGGATATAAGCCAATATAATTGGACTGACTAATGTATGTATAATGTTGTCAACTTTCTTGGAAAAATTATAGGAACCGTGTTTGCTAACTTTTTTTATAATAAATCAATTATATAGGATCAAAATATCATTTCCGTCCCTCGTCCAAACACGATTTTCAGTGCACCCATATGCCACATGAAAAGAAATATGCTATAAGCCAAATCGTCAAATGAGTGTTTCAAATTATAAGGTATGTAACATTTTTACTAGTTTTAGAGATGTAGCGCACGATATTTGAGTCAAAGAGAGCGAGAGAGAAGATTTAGAGAGATCAAGAAGGAAGATATTATCTGCAGTTATATACTGAAGAGTAGGGAGACTAGAGGCCCTTTGAAGCAATAAGATTTTAAATCATGAGCACTTGCTTTTAAACCATCATGAAATACATATAGATTGATAATAAGCTAACGTTAGTACTTGAAGGATTATTTTATAAGTACATTCAATCTAGTCTGTTATTTTACCTCTCTAGTCTCTCTCATTACTTTTAAAAGAAGTACTGTAATAGTGACGTCTAAAGAAAAGTAACTTGGTGTTCGATTTGGAAGCTATTGCTGATGCATACTTTACTATTACGCTTCAAATATCCCTTGTGAACATCAGGATCAGCTGTTCAACCGTCTCATCACCGTATACAAATTCACTTATTACTTACAGACAAATTCAATTATTTACTATTATAAAAGAATGCATAATTTTTGTCCAGCGACTTGTACCAAAATGTCAAAAACAGCGTTATTCAGACTTGTCAAGGATCAAAGTCCTCCTCCCCCCCCCCCCCTACCGCAAACCACTATTAGCACTATGTTTTTTGATCAACAAAATGCATTTTCTCATAGTATGTTTGGTGGACATAAGAATTATCTATGCGGAAAAATTTTAATAACAAATATACGAGACGTTACGAGCATTTTTAACCTGGAATGTCAATTCCGTCCCTGTCAGCTCCGTTTTTTGCTAAAATCATATAATATTGTACATATTTTTATATAAATACTTTTTAATGTATCCTATTCAAGTATTTTGTTTAAAATGTTATTATAAGTGCAAAAAATCCACAAATTATGCAGAAAAAATTTCTTTTGTCCAATAAATTTTCGGATATGTTGAAAGCTAAACTGGAATAGTTATGACAGAATCACTCATATATGATAATATTTTGTCATGGATGCTCAAGTATGCTTACATACCTAGTGCATTTTTCTTTCTTCATATATACTGTAATGTATTGGGAATAAAGCAAATTGTTACATTGTAAATAAAGGTGATTGTTATTTCCAATACATTGTACATGCCTATGTATGATCTTAGATGATTTTTTGGATCGTTTCAAAATTTTATTATGTATACTATCGATGCAATTTGTCAAAACGCCTAATACTAATAAGGAGAGTGCGCACCCTCCTGGAAAGAAATTTCGGTCAGACTTAAATATGAGTTATTTTAATGAAAAAGGTACTTCTTCTTCTAACCATAACTCTACAAATTTTTATTATAATGAAATGTCTCAAAAGAAAATGAAAAGCAGGCGGAAAGAGGTTTTATTTAAGCTCTGTTAAGTATAAAAACATTAATCTGATCAAAAGTTATTTATTTAACTCTTTTAAATTCGTTGATTTCCCATACATTTTCAGTCACCATCTTCAATTACTAATACTTTTTGATCAGATTAATAATTTTATACATACCCTGGTAGAAAATTAATCTAGAACTATGTAGATCTATCTAGTTTGCCAAGGAAATAATCGAGGGCCTCGATAAAACTAGATAATTTTCTACCAGGGTAATAGAGCTTAAATTAATGCTCTTTTCGACCTACTTTTTGCTATCTTTTGAGTCATTCGTTCGTAATAAAGCTTCTATAGTTAAAGGGTTTCAGAAAAGGTACCTTTTTCCTTAAAATAACTCATATTTCGAGAAAAATATTCTCATATCTCGATAACAGAGGTCAATTTCAGAACTCTTTAAGAATTTTTTTTAACTTACATCTATAATGAATGCTTAACGTTCACCGAATAATTGAATTTCTTTAAATTCTCTTGAAACTTTTATCATATGTTAATTTAGGTGTATTTTATAGGTGGTTGAAATTTCGACCTCCGGGTTGCGGTATAAAAGATCAAGAAATTTAGCTTCAAAATTTCAGTTTTTAACATGGGGGCCCTATCTTGAGCTATCACAAAACGGGCATTTTTATTTATTGTAAACCAGGTTTTCTTTACATCATTTTTAAAAATTAGCGCGTAATGTAACATAAGCATAGAAGTAATACATAAAAAGTTGGGCATATCAAACGGTAATTTTTTTAAAGATGTAGCTATCTAAAGTTGTGCTCCAATGTTATTAGTATATCTATATCGTGGTACAGCATATGTAAAAGTTAATGTCGTACTTCAGTTTTTGGTGCGTTTTCATAAATTTTATATTTTTTACTAATATATTAATATTATAAATTATAAACTCAAGGGTTTTCTAACCTTATCGTCAATCGGTGAACGTCCTAAGAGGTAATCTACGTTATTTTCTTTTCATTAAAAATCTATATATGGAGGATTTGCAGAAAACTGCTAAATTTGATGACTTGTACAAATGTACAAATTAGTATTCTTCGTATAAAATGAAAGTTAAATATACTGAAAATGTCATTGTTTTTGTTTTATAATTATTGCAGTAATTTAACAAATTTTCAAGTATGTAATTCCTATACAAAAGAAAACACTCAATTGAGTGTAGATTGGCATATACTTAATTAAAATCGACTACTTTTTAAGCTGCGTACTATACTGAAAGTGTCAAATTACACTCAACTTGATTGTAAATACTCAATAATTAGGCCTGTTTTAGCACGGATTAAAGAAATTTAGTCCTAAAAATATCTGGATACGTGAATATTTTGTCCTAAATCAGACTTAATATGTAATTTAATCTCTGAAAGTGTGATTTACAATGTGACGCATACAAAATCGATCACACCGTGGCATCAAATATGCATGTATATCCTTTTGTAAATCTATCTTTATGTACATGAATATGATGTACTGTATATAGACGCATACCAAATCTATAATATGCAGAAATCTATAATATCAGAAATGCTTTTTTTTGTAATTACATATATGGGCATTTTTGCCCTTACCCAGATAGCGCGTGAAGGCCTGATCTCCGTGACCGAAAAATCGGGGAAGACATTTTCTTGAAATGGCATGACATGTAATAAATTATTTTATACCACTCTAACCTCAAAATTACAACTTTGATATGATTTTTCGGCGTTCGTGGTATAAAATATGGTTCGAAAATAGTGCGTAAGTAGATTATTTACCCCATGTGACTTTTCAATCTCGCTTGGCTCGAGCGAAAATCGTCACATAAGGCAAATAATCTATTTCCACACCCGTGTACTATCTTTAGTTATAAATATCTTGTTAATTAAAATTAAGAGACTTTGAACAAGTATAACTTTTAAATTTATTCTTATGAAAAAATGGAAAAATCTAATCTCATTTTTATTACGTTATTCTATCAAATACACTTAAAAGTTCAATTTCTTTTGCCATGCAATATCCCAATTATAACTAAAGACAATTATTTAGTGGTAAGATACTCTTGTAAAAGTGAGTCGTATGATAAACCGAGGTAAAAAATTCATACCGATGATCTCTGAGATGATCCTGCCTGCGGAAGGCCTTTCCGCAAATGTCGCACGAGTAGGGCCGCTCATCCGTGTGCGTCCTTTCGTGGATCAGCAGGTTGTAGCTCTTGGTGAACTGCCTGTTGCAGAACTTGCAGATGAACTGCTTCTTGGGCCTGGAGGCCCGTCCGGGCGCTCTGAGCAACCGGCGATCGAGGTGCTGGTGTCCCAGGGGCCCACCGGGCGGATACAGGGCCGATCCGGCCGGGAAGGGCCCGGGGAAGACGGGGTAGCCCGGCGGCGGCTCGAGCATCGGCGGCGGAGGCAGCAGGAGCGCGCGCGCCGCCAGCTCCTTCCTCTTGTCGGCCATCATGGCCATGATCTCGTAGCTGGAGGAGGTCTTGCGCACGACGGGCCCCTCGGGGCCCCCCTCGTGATCCTGGCCCCCGGAGCCGGAGGACGAGCCGCCCCCGGCGCCGCCCCCCGAGGAGCCCGGCGGCGCCGGCGGGCCCGACAGGTGCGCGTGCATGTCGCCGGGATAGGCCGCCAGGTGGAGCCGCGACGGCACCACGGGCACGAACGCCGAGGACTCGCGATGGTGGTGGTGCGGATGGCCCAGGCCCGCCGCCACCAGGCCGTGGTGGTGATGGTGGTAGGGCCCCAGGGAGCCCGAGCCCTCGTAGCTGCCGCGCGACGACGAGCCGCTGCGGCCGTCGCCCTCGCGGCCGCCCGACGAGCCGGAGCCCGACGAGGAGGGGCCCGCCCGGGACGTGGCCGACTCTCTCAGGGCCCGCGTCGACTCCTCCGTCGCAGAGGCCGACGTAACCACGAGGTCCGTCGGCATGTTGCCGTCTATCCATGAAACAAAATACCAAGGCTTATTACGTGCCTGCAAATGCAGTATGACTTTTTACTTCGCCCGAGTACATTCGACATATTTTTTAGAAATACCTTACGAAAACAATTCATCATTGCTTCCTCCAAGAGTAAATTGTTTAATAATAGAAAATTCTTACGTTCATTCAAAAGAATAGATTACTTTGTTATTAGTTATTAAAAAAAGAAAATATATTTTTATGCAGAAAACTTTTTATGAATCCTCATTAAAATTGTTATGAAACTTTAGTTTCGGTCGTTAAAAAGCTAACGAAAAACAATAAAGTAAAGTAGCGCATAGTAGCGATTGCTTTATAAAAATTACAATATAGGCAGTATAATAGTATTATTTAGCCTGACTTAGTAATTGTGGATCAATAAAACACGTTTCGCATAATATATTTATTCACATAAAATCATAAAAAGTTTAATGCTTAATTTCACAAAAAAAAGTAATTAAACATTGGTTTTTATAAAACTGTAAATTCAGATGCTAGAAACTTGAAATCGATGAAATAGCATTAGAAAAATATTTATTAAAGTTTGTTCATAATCATTAAAGCATTTATAAAATCTAGAGTAGCGCAGAACATTAAAGAAATATAATCTATAAGAACTTTGGTCTGATTTAAGAAACGATAAATTAAATAAAGTATCGCAGAAACTTTTCATCATAGGCGTCAATGTTTTTGTTAACTTTCTAAAATATATATATAATTTTACACTTTGCGGATACTATTTAGATAATTAAGTGCTTCGTCATTTATAGGCCATACGACTAAAGAAATTTCTAACACGTGTGAAAAACTATCATTACAATCTCGTTTATATTTTTGCACGTAAACATTAAAAATACGATTCGTTATCCTGATACTTTATTATCACTCAACTGCCATTAAATAGTATGAATGTATAAATTTAGATTTGTTTGCAAGAAAAAGTATTATGCTTTTGAAACTGCAATAATAATACGGTTCCCTCGAATCACATCTACATATGTCGAAGCCTACGCACAAAACATTCAAATTAATTACAGTCGTCTCAAGAAATTCGCGTATTATACTTTCACCTTTACGCGGCTTAATCGAGCGGCGACAAAAAGCGCGAAAGCCTTTACAATCTTATCTATCAACGATCGATCGACGAAAAGGGAGCAGGTAGACGCGATACTACGAACGCGTTGCGAAATTCATCGATTCAGCTCGGCGCGCCTCGACCAAATGCAAATAGAAATCGGCGTTAGAGCATAAAAATCGACTCCCCGTGCCGCGCATGCAAAATCCTACGCTCGCGATCCTGCAATCGTATTGCTTTACGCACGCTTATATGCATACATTCAAGTATACATGTGCGACGCGCGATTCGCGATCGTTCGCCCCCTTGAATTACAAAATCCTCCACCGCGAGAGCGCGCACTCTAAACAATGCCCGTTGACGCAAGGACTCCTCTGCATCGAGCAGCCTACGTTTCGAATTTAGAGATGAAAATAAGCAACGATCGGTAAGGAATCGCCACAGTTTCTGATTTTTGTCACGGAGGCGCGTATCGCGCCGAGCGTGGCCGAGCGCGAGCACAGGCAGTCGTTATCTCTCGACAAGCACACCTGCCAACATGGCTTCCGCGGCTGGCCCCGTCGTGTCATGGCTGGTCCCGGGCGGCCATATTGGAATCGGAAATACATCTCCGCGCTCGAGATGCAGCCTCCTCCGGAGTCTCGCACTCTCTTTAGACGGCAGCGCACGCACTGCAGACTCACCTGGAGTTGCTCCCAGTCGGGAAACTTCGGATCCACCGAAAATGCTAGACTCCTCCGGACTCCCGAGTTCGCATCTCTCTGGTCCGATGCGGATCGACGATCTCCTCGTCGATCCACAGGCGCGAGAGAGAAAGAGAAGGAGCTATCGATGTATCCGGCACTGGAAGGCGACTCGCTGCGCCAGGGATGATCGTTATTGTGGCTTGATCTCACATTTAGCGAGGCTGCGTACTTGGCTCCTCGAATTCGTTATCTTCGCACGGTAGCACTGATACACACTCTCACATGAGTCGCGGGAGCACTGCACACGGTAGCTGAATACAGACGGAGACAGCGGCAGCCGCAGCGGCACACTGCAGCAGCACACACCTGTAGCGCACGGCTACGCTCCGCACTGTTGTCGCACAAATAACTCGGGAGCCTCGGCTTGAGCTCCGTTTATTTCCCGTGTCCGCTCTCCGGTTTTACCGGAGCGAGCGCTGCGAGCGTACACCACGAGAAGAGAGACACAGCGAAGAAGTGCAGGTAGCCCGTCTGCCTGGCTGCGCCGCGCGAAAGAAAGAAAGAAAGGGGGGAAAAAGGGCCCGCGAGTGAGTATAGGTAGCAGAGCGAGGTAGCTACAGCAGCAGCAGCAGCAGCAGCAGCAGCAGCAGCAGCAGCAAAGCGAGCGACCGAACGTTGCGCGGCTTACTGCGTGTCGGACGGCAGCGGTGGCGGTGGCGGCAGCGTCAGGTATGCCTCGCTCCGTCTCTCTTTACCTGGCTCACGCACACCCACGCGCGGACAGGGGCTCACGCACGGCTCGGCTGCTGGTGTGCGCGCCTGTACCTGTGGACTCGCTTTCCGCTCGGCGGCGGCCGCTGGTAGCGCTGGCTGCTGGATGCTGCGGCGGCGTTTCTTTCTCTCCTGGCTCTTGCTTTCTGTCTCTCTCTCTCTCTCTCTCTTTACTCCTGCTTCTTATTCTTCTTCTTCATCTTCTTCTTCTTGGCTGCCTAAGTGCACACCAGGTAGAGAGAGAAAGAGAGAGCCGGGGAGAGAGGGAGGAGTGCTCAAGACCGCGCGCAGGTTCAACGCAGAAGGACTCCGAGAGTTGAGTGGCTCAGGTGCGCTGGGTAATCGAGTCGTGCCCCGCGCCTCTTACCGATCTTACCTTCTGGCCTTTCATTCCCACAATGGATGTAATAATCATGGGGACCTCGTGGTACCGACTAACTTTTCTTCTAATAAAATAAAATCGTTATTACAGACCATAGTTAACCAATTTATTTAACAATCATAAAACGATCATAGTCATAAACATATACCGGTCAGCAATAAAGAAAGTAACTTTGTTCATAGTTTCTTTGAAATTTAAAATCAATCAATACAAGGTCCATACATTTATCTGTTGGCTATTTTATGGCTACTCTTTCGTCCATTGCTGATAAACGATTCGTAGGCGGTTAAATGTGAAATTTAGTCGATATATAAATTGAAAATATATTTTAACTGGAGCTGATTTCGTGAATGCAGTATGCAAGAATTGCAGAATCCCACCAATAAAAGTTAATATTCGTACATTGCCAGCAGGGTATATCCAGAAGTCCAAGCTTCTCGCATCATCAGGTCTCAGGTGCGCGATCGCGCGAGTTTCGTCCCTGAGCTATATCCAGCGACTATGCTGCGAGCTCTCTCGAGATATCGGCTCAGCTCTCGGTGGCCACACACACACACAGACACATACCATGTATACAGCATACACGCGCGGCATGTAGGTGCTGCGCGCCAGTATATAGCTCGCACGGCAAGCGTCCGGTCCCGCTGGCGCTGCAGCAGCCGCGCGCTCGCTGCTCACGGGGGCGATGCGGGGAAGAAAGCGAGGTCGGTGCACTGCTCGACTGCTCGACCGCCAGCCAGAGGCACTACTCCTCTCTCTCTCTCTCTCTCTCTCTCTCTCTCTCTCTCTCTCTCTCTCTCTCGCTCTCTCTCTCTCTCTCTCTCTGTCGCCGACGCCCAGCCGGTTTTACACACACCGGAAAACACAGCAGCAAGCCTTGATAGAGAGAGGGACAGAGAGAGAGGGAGAGAGAGAGAGAAGCAGCCGAGCTAGCTATGGTCCATCTCGGAATCGGAGGCCCGTATTATGCAGGGAGCGCGCGGGAGGCTTATCATTGTCCCCGAGAGTGGCCCATTAGAGTGCCATTAGTGGCGCATGAGGTGGAAAGCAAGGAAGAGAGACAGAGAAAATAAGAGAGAGAATCAAAGTGGAGGAGCAATAAAGGTGTTGGCCTCCTGGCAGCCCTTTTTTTACGAGCCACCGTCTCTGCCTACGGTACTGCCACTAGGCGGTGCAGTGACGATCGCTGCGGGAATGTGTATAAATATACGAAAGCTCAGTAGGTGCATGACTACTGGAGCGCGAGAAAGAAACGAGGAAGGAGCTGCCCCCCAGGAGGCGGATGTCACTCCACGGAGTGAAAAAAGGAACTGCTGCCGGTGGCACTGCGCTAACTCGTTACACGCGAGAATGAGTTAGAGAGAGAAGCAGAGCTGCGGTGCGGGCGACCGCAAGTAGCGGCGGCAGGGATTACCGGCGATCTGGAAGTCAAGCAGCAGCAGCTGCTGCCGCTCGCGTTTTCTTTGTGCAGCCTGGCGCACTTCCCAGGCTAACCACCGTTTTTACGCGCTCCACGGAACGCTGATAATCACGCGCAAGCGAGAGCTCTGCAGCCGCGTATTATCTCTCTTTCTCTATCTCTCACGCGAGCGTCTAAGCGCGCTTTCGTGCATAGCTCCGTTGTTTCGAACGACTGCTTGCGATTTCTTTGGCCTCTACTGTAGATGACTACCGTACTCGCGCTTTTATATACGCTAGTGCTGATAAGAAATGTAATTGTTCCACGTACTTTTGCGCGTTCGCAATGGTAATTCGTATATAGCGTAGAGTAATGATAATTGCGAGGCTATAAAGAATAATGTTGACTTGTTCGTTTTGGATTTTTGCATAGCTCTTAGAAGTTTGGATAACCAAATAAGTTTAGAAGTCTTCCGTGTAGAAACTTCTATCAAAACGCTTTGGTAAAAGAAACTTTTCTGAGAGAATAGGCGTAAGCATCGAAATAAGGTTTGGTATATATATATATATATATATATATATATATGTAGATCTGAACATTTAGGATTAACGATGCAGCTACGTCTTTTCTAGGGCTCGTAATTTTTTGATTGATATAATTATATTTAATAAAGTTTTTTCTGTACTAAATTTCAACCCTTAAATTTTAGGCCGATATATTCGGGTAGGCGGGTCAAACCTGGTGCCTCTGTTTCTTCGTGATGTGCATTATCATTATTGCTTAATTCATGTTATTAGTTACAGATTATAAGATTATGATCAATCTAAGACAAATACTGTCTACGTGAATTCGATATATTTTGTTTGATGGTAATGTAAAGTTTTGAAGCCAATAAAAATCAATATCAGAAAAAAGATTAAATTATTATGAACATTTTTAAGCATAGAGGATCTATTTCAGTGACTGGAACATTACTTTCTATATTTATCACTATGTCGGAGTATTTTGAATGTTATTGTATGTATAACTTAATTAACAAATCTACTGTATTTACTGTTTCCTTCCTCGTAGGGAAAGCTTTGGGTAAAATAAAAGTTGTGCTAAATCATTATAGAAACATGTTTTGAGACATTACGAATCAAAATACACTATTTTAAGTAAATTTCTGTGTGTGCGTGCGTGCGTGCGTGCGTGCGTGCGTGCGTGTGTGTCGGTCATCCGAGTTCGTATATTATGCGGTTAATCCTGACCAAACTTTCCATGCATGTTTGTTATCCATGTCTGGGAGTGGCTTTAAATTTTTAGTGAAGATGGTAGACTCATTTTAATTCTATAGCCATTTGTCAAAATTTAAAAATTTAACAAATTTTATATTTTGAAAATTATTTGACGAAGAAATATTTTTTGGGAAGTGAGTGTCTTTTACAATAAAGTACTCATACAATCTTTTAATTTAAGGTCAAAGACAATGCAAAATGTAGCTTTTCATTTGTTATACCGTGTGTTAAAGAATTTTTTTCTAATTACTATAACTCGAAAGTTAAAGGATAAAAAGTAATAAAATTTCTACTTAATATTAGTTTTATATAGAACTATAATCAGAGCTGTGCGGAATCGGCCGCAAAATTTTTTCGTTTCACAAATTGAATCGAGACAATTGAATCGCGATTCAAAATCACGATTCATTTGAATCGGGATTTGAGTTGCGGTTAATTTTTCCCGATTCAAATGAATCGAAGATATGAATCGCGATTTAATTTTTCGATACAAATAAATGAAGATTTTGAATTGCAATTCGATTTTGTCAGTTCAAATGAATCGAGATTTTAAATCGTGACTCAATTTTTCGATTCCAATTTTTAGGGCCTTTTTTACACAAACTTGGCTATCAAATGTTAGAATCCCCCTAAACACGCGGTATCATCGGGATGGTACACCATGTTTAGGGGGGTTAAACACTTTTAGTGCCCATTTTATCAAATCAGGCTATCATATTGTTTAAAATTTGTGTAAAATTTGCCCTAAAAATGTTTAGGCCCTCCTTAACATGCAGTACCATCCGGATGATACCACATATTTAGGGTTGCCTAGACACTGTGATAGCCCGATGTGTGTAAAATAGGCACTTGAAATTTGAATCGAAACATTTGAATCGCGATTCGAAATCTGGATTCAAATAAATCGAAAATATTGAAATCGTGATTCACCTTTGAATCGAAAACTTTAAATCGCGATTAAAAATCCCAATTCAAATGAGTTGGGAAATTGAATCAAACTCAAATGAATCGGTTTAAAATTTCGATTCAGCTGAATCGGAAATGAATCGCGGCCACTCGACTTACACAAACGCACAGGTTTGACTATAATCCTGAAAATGTTCAATTCATAATACTCATTGCTTCTTAAGAAAAGAAAATATAAAATCTTTTAAAAAATCATTTTGTTGGATAACGATATCTAAAATGATTTTTTATATTGTACTTTGAAAGTTACAGTAATCATTTGTTAATTATGAAGATATAAGCCTACTAGCATGGTTTTAATAACATTTTTTGCAATTTTCTTTGTAATATACAGGGTTAGGGAGCAACTAGTTGAAAAGTTTCAAGTTAAGTTAATCAGTTAAAAAGTTAGTAACTTTTAACTTAACTTAGTTAGTTTTTGCAACCAACTAACTTTTAACTTAATAATTTTATTAAAAACAACACTAAAAATCACTGCTTTTTATAACAATTTATTTTAAGGAAATTTCTCAATTTGGAGTTTTCATCTCCAGAACAATTTTAGTAGTGTATGGAGAATATAAGCAGTAAAATATTTATATATATATTTTTTTTTTTTTTTTTATAAACGTCGACATGTTTGTGCTCCCATGTGGTGCTAATCGACGACGGGAGTCTGCGGTGTGTTTGTAAACAAAGCACATGTAATTTTTACAGAGGTGCTTGTATCAATCGGCAGAGACTAGGATTCGAACCCAGGTCACCGGCGTGGGAATCCGACACTCTACCGACTGAGCCGCCGTAGGCCCCAAAAATTTATATTACAAATTAAAAATATTTATATGTTCACAAATCTTAAATAATATAATTATAAATTCACAAAAAAATAAAATTATAATTTTACAAAAATTAAATAAATAAACTTCATAAAAAGTATGAGATTCTTATACTTAAATCGAAAGTATTTTAAGGTCGTTCTTTTGTGATATTCGGCCTTTAATATAAAAATGTATACAAAAATTTGTTTATATATTAAAATATGAGAAACGTTTATAATATGAAAGAAAGGTACTTTAAGAATAAACAAAAATATTTTGTTACTACAAAATTGGATATCGCGTCAATAAGAGAATGATTTGATAAAAATTATTTCTTGAAAGATTATAGGGGAACTCATTTACATAAGGTGTGTGCAGGTAATGTGGCCATGCAGGTGGCCACCTACACGAGATCTCGATGTATGCGTTATTTTGGGGCGTCGTAACTCCCGTGGTATATGTATCGTGATAATAGATGTTGAAAGTCTCGGTGACCCCGCTGCTAGCGTTCTCTAATTATAAGATAGTGTCATGTTTACGTGCGAAAGCATAAAAACTCTGGTTTCTTAGAAGTGCATGCACGTAAAGAAACCACCTTTGTCAGCGTGATATGAGCGAAAAAAATCATACGGTACATAAAATTGTAGCTTTTTATGTACTTCAAGATGCATGTGACATTTTTTGCCGTAGAGTTTATGTTCGATGCGAAAATTGCAACTTTCATTGACTTTTAGCGGTCGATAAAGTATCCATATGAATGCATTGCAATGCAAAAGGCAATCGATACCGATAAGAACGGCAGCTGCTTCTTAAAAATTCCAAGGCCTACTAATCCCAAAATATCGACACCAAGGCGTACGCTACTGCAACATGTAGTTAAATAACACATAAAGGAAGTCTCTGCTAGGCTAGTCTTGACTTTTTAAAGCACTTACATCCGACTTTACCATAAGAGTTAATAGGTGGCCACTTTACCCACACTGTCGGTAAAGTGGCCGATTTTTAACTACTTAACAACTTAAGGATGTGGCCCACTCGAGAATTGTCAAAAATTACGAGAAAATTTATTTTTAAAGTTTTTCTATATATATAAAACTGTGAATTCTTGATGAAAAATAGATCGCCTTGAGATGCCCCACTGAATTTTCTGAAACTTCTGTTTTACACTTTTCTGAAAAAGTACATTTTAACCTTCAACGACCTTGAAAACAGTTGATACTCTCAGATCAAACTTCAAAATCCAAAATTTTACAAAATTTCGAAGAAAAATTTTTGACTTTGAAATGACCTTGAAAATATGAATTTGCTTTTGAACGCGAAACCATGTATTCATGTCAAATTCAACGCTAAATCCATTTCTGGTCTCAAAAAAAATTTAGGATCCATATTGAGCGAGATATCGTCAAATTTCGGATAAATTTTACGAATATTTCAAGTTTGAGCCGCTATATTGGTTTTTTAAAATGCTACACAGTAACAAAAAGTAGATAGTAAGAGGAGATTTTTAAGCATATTCACGATTTTTTAATGTTACAGTCTTGGATTCAGCGGGTGCTCTTCTATCATATATATATATATCATTTGCAAAAAATCACAATTGCATATGTGTGTATAATGTACGAAACACGGATTGTCTTCAAATTAATATATTTATTACCGATCACGCTTCAAAGTGTTCCAGGCGATGAAATATGCAACAAATTCATTTAAATTTATTCTTTATGGTTGTTCTTTAGAACAATACTAATAAATTTGTAGTGCAGTTTTAGAATTGAATATGTTTTAGGAATAATATGAACATTTGTACATTAAAATTAATGAATAACACTGAAAAATGGGCTTTTTAAATGTCGTAAGTTCTAACACGTGTAACTTTTTTATTATTCTACTAAAGCAATTCCACACCACAAATCCCTTTATTACGTATATTATAATTGAAATATTCAAGGGAAATTGCCACCATCGAATCCTTAATCGCCTGGACAATTGTGAAAATCATTTTTTGACCATTTTTAACAAATGTTGAGGTATATCTCAGATTGCGCGATCGTGTAGCTGAATCTTTAAAGTATATGCCTGATTTTTCGCATCTATGTACTGTCGATATTTACAAAACGGTAAGCACTCAAACGAGCGCTCAAAGTTTGGTTTGAAAAGAAGCCGTGAAAAACCGGTATTCTTTCCCTTTCAATTGTTATTATAATTGCACTATTAACTTTTATCAAACGCAACCAGTATTGGGATCTGACACCGTTGACACGACCTCTCGTGGCGAACAGTGATAATAGTGTGAGCCCGGACTTTACATTGATTAGCATAGCGATTTGCGTATAATTTGTGATTTTTAAAAATAAAATAATTATTATGGAGGTCAGAGAGTTTGCACCACCTAAGAAGAACTCCAGTAGTAATTATTGTGCATTGTGAGTGGTTTTGAGAGCAGAACGAATAAGAATTTAAGTCTTACTTTTCATAGCTTCCCGAGGCCAAACGAACGCATTGTAAACAAGCAGAATGCATAAGATGAAATATAGGTTAGAAACTTACTAGTAGATTCACAAAAGAGTAGTTATTATGTGTTTGCATTTTTCGCCTAAACTGGCTTTACGTAAACATAACAAAGTACAATATTGCCTTTTATCGATACATCACCATTTATTTTTTAAGGATTTTCTCTTAAACTAGAGGTCTGCAGGCAGACAGCTGTACAGTAGGGTGGTCCAAAATTTCCCAAATCTTAAATTTTCTCCTTGTGACTCCGAAATGCTGTAATTGATTTTAACATTTGATTTTAAGCCTTTTTTATTACATTAGATGAACTAAAAATAATTGTATGTTAATCTATCCAGCTAATAATTTGTTTACGTTTATTATAAGTTTATTAACAACTTCACCGCATTAGGCAAGCCAAACAAAATTTTTTCTTCTTAATAAAATTACAGTTTGCTCAATTTTCACTAAAAAACCTTCTATTGTCGGAGAAATTTTATGGCAGTATATTTCAACCAATTGACACATTAGACATCGTATTTTGAAAAGTAAATATATATCAAAAGTATTATATATGGAAAAATTAAGGAACAATAGGATATCTTGGGTTTTATATACCAACCGATTATTTTATTATTATTTTTTATTTTGTTGGCCCTTCAGTTCTATTTAAATGCTGATATTTAAGGGTCCAACTTGAATTTAAAAATTTTAAATAATAATAACCTTATTTATTTGAACTTTTTTACTTACTAAAGATATGATAACTATGGTTTACTATATAATAATAAATGGTTACGAGCTTTAATCTACATTTTCAATACTTAACCTTCACCTTTTCTTAAATTGAAATTAAAAATTTTCCGTCCTGCGCAGCGTAATTTGAAAAACGGCTTAATCGTGGACTTGTTTTTCATTGGCAATTTCAAATTAGAAGAAAGTTAAGGTCTAGTATTAAAAATGTAGATTAAAGCTCATAGCCATTTATTATTATATAGTAAACCATAATTATTATATCTTTAGTTAGTAATACAGTACAAATAGATCAGGTTATTATTATTTAAATTTTTTAAATTCAAGTTGGTCCCTGAAATTTGTGCATTTAAATAGTATTAAGGGGCCAACTAAATAAGAAATAATAAAATAATAATCTGTTGGTATATAAAACCCAAGATATCCTATTGTCCCTTAATTTATCTATATATAGTACTCGATTTACTCTTCAAAATGCGACTTCGAATGTATCAATTGGTTAAAATATACTGCCATGAAAATTCCCGGAAAATAACAGGTTTTTAGTGAAAAATAAGCGAACTGCAATTTTATTTTAGAGGAAAGAATATTTTTGGCTTGCTTGATGCGGTGAAGTTTTTAATAAACTTATAATAAACGTAAAAATAAATTAGTAGGTGGATGAGTTAACATAAGGTAAACGTACCAATGATCGGACATGTCCCTATGATTAGACAATATTGAAAATAAGTGATTAGTAGATACATGAAATAATTCGCAATCACCACAGATCTATAGACTAATAATCGATTAAATGTTTTTTATAGTTAACGTTACGAATATTTTTTTATTTAAAAATATGCAGAGCTATGAACAACTGTCCGATTATTGGGATTACGCGTCCGAGCATTGGTACGTTTACCTTATAATTATTTTTAGTTCATCTCATGTAATAAAAGTGCTTAAAATTAAATGTTAAAACCTGTTTGCGATGGTAGAAATCTCTTAATGTTAACTTCGGGCAACCGGCGAAAAAATATCTCATTTTTAAGCCAATTACAGCATTTTGAAGGGGTTATAAGGATAAAATTTAAGATTCGGGAAATTTTGGACAACCCTACTGTACAGCTTATGCTATCCATACTGAAAAAAAACAGGTGATAAATCTGGTGACTTTTCACCTGATTTATGACCTGACGAATTGAAACATCACCTGAAACATCCACCTGATATTTACACCTGATATATATCACGTGATTTATCATTCAAAAGTTTTTTACTAAAAAAATGTTAAACAAATGTTGAAAACGTCTAGTTATGTATATCTAAAATTTAATTTTCAAAGTACTAGGCACCTCAGGCACGCTATGCGCGCCACACTTTCAAATATCAGCCATGTCAATAGAAATTGCATAAAGTGAATATTAATATCATTTTAGTACGTGGAATCTTGTATGTGCATTATTTATAATATGAAAAAGACGATTGTTAATGATATCATAAAGTTTTAACTAAAGTATTAAATCATATGCTTACGTACAAATCATGAGGATAATCGGATACGTAAATAAAAGGGTCACTGCAGAAAAATTTAGGTGCCTTTAACTACTAAATGAGGTGAAAAAAGCCTGAAAATTTAAAACATTTTCTCACTTGATTTCTTACCTGACGTATTTTTGAGAAATTAACGTAGAATTCGTTTACCTACTTAAAATCATGTATATAAACGAAGTGTGTCATATTGGTACTGCCAGATTATTACATAGCATACCACAAATCTACGAAAGTTACAAATAATTTTAATTAGAAATCCTATGATTTTTAATGTCAAAAAATGATTACTCTATTACTTTATCTCAATTAATTTGTATAATATTGTCAAGGAGAATTTTTCAAGTGGCACTAATCGGGGGCTTACCCTAAATACGGGCTATCGTCCGCCACATTGGTTGACTATATATAAATGCCACGCTCCCGTGTCAGATCCCGATGCCAGTATATTCTTCTAATGAGTAGTTTTACTTTTACGTACATTTTATTCGAATAATAAGCGATTATTTTTGTTAAAGATGTTAACAAAGAAAGCCAGATGACTATCATTCTTTAACCTGTAATAGTTAAATTTTCATCGATATTTTCGCCTGAATCATGGATCAAAATTAAAGTTTCACCATTAATTTAGCTTATTTTTCCTACTGGGATGCATTGCATAAAACTATGGATATATATTTAAAGTAATTGTTTAGTGTTAGGACAGTTCAAGAATGTGCATGGAATAGAATAAAGTGTTTGACTGACATTGGTAACTCTCATAGCGGATTCAAATCAAGGTGGATCAAAATTGGATTAAAATAATTTTGCCCATATCCCTGGTTATCTCAAGTAGTGCATGAATTGCGGTGGGATACATATGTATACAGGCACATACGTACATGCTTACATACACAAGCGGACATTTGTTAATTGCTGCATATTTCGACTCACTACGTCAGATAATATCTTTCTACGTTAAAAACTCACAAAAATAAATTTTTATCTAAACATTTTTTCTACGAATTCATATTGTATTTGCATTACATAAGGGTGAATCACGCATTAATTGTCAATTCTACAACATTCCTATAAAATGCTTAAAATGCCAGCCCATATGCAACGAGTCAGCACGGCACATTAAAAATGCGAGTTCTGTAAGTAAACAACTATAAAGCCAAGGAAGACGAGGTGGAAAAAAGGCCAGCCGATGGTAATTGACTTACCAGAGCGCGTGTACCTGAATCTTAATTAGATATTTCAACATTACAATATTTCTAGATTACCAGGCGCAAGTTGAACGAACGCGAAAAAAGGGGCCTGTACGCCTGTCTATATACTGCACACGCAACGGGTATGGTTCAGGCTGCTAGGATTTCTTTTGTGTTTCCGCGCCTCCCGCTCTTGCAATCTTTCTCTCTCTCTCTCTCTCTCTCTCTCTCTCTCTCTCTCTCTCTCTCTCTCTTCTCCAGCCTCTCTCATCCTCTCGTTGTCCTTTAGCTCGCTCGCCCTCCAGCCTCCTTCTTGGCCCTGCATTCGCGTCTCTTGCTCGTCTTTTTTACCGCGCGCGTTGTATATAGGTATATATCAACCTGTATGAATGTGCGTGTGCACAGGGAGAGGATCTGGAAATATACGCGGCGGCGGCTGGGTGTGCGAGAGCTGCTATACGGCACGCGAACTACAAACCACCAAAGAGAGGATCGACGCATTCCTTCAGAGATTCGCCGCGACTATGTGCCCCGGACCCTCTGCTTCATTCTTTCTTCTCGCGCTTTCCTTTTCTTTCTCTCTCACGATTAACCCCGGGAATGTCTGGCGCACGCGAGCCCATATAAGCCCTGGGACTGGGCCGTGAAGTAGCGCGAGAGAATTTCGCGATAAGCTGAAATTCGAAACATGCGCTTATCTCCGAGCGATGTTGTTTCCGAATTACGCTTAATTTTTTGCCGCGCTCCGATTTTTCACTCTAATCGTCGCGCAAGTTCTTTATCTACATAACGTGGGGTCGACGTTTATGCGCGTGCGCCACCTTAAAGATAACCAGTAAGCAGATCATTATAATTTTAATTCTTTATTGCCAATGAGGCTGGATTTTATGCAAAATATCTTCTACTCTTTGAGTAGAAAATCTATATATTATATAATGTTTGTCTGAAAAACTTCATACTTATATGAATTGTATATCTATTTATACCAAAGAACCACAAGCAAGTTAAATTGCAACGCATGGTTGAGTTTGTGAATTTACCTATTCGCGTATATTGAACAAAGAAATAATTATATTTTAGTGTAGCCGTGTAGGCATTCTATAAGACAGAGATATTTCTTTTTGGGGCTTAGACCAGGTGCTGGTTACACTAGAACCGGACTTAACGGTAAGGCGCATGACGAGTCCTATCGAAAAGAGACCTTGAAGCATTCTTAACTAACAAAATTAGCCGCGTCATTCCAAAGCTAGAGTTCAGCAAAAGGTCATGACAAGCATGAGATTATTTTTTACAAATCATCAGTCAGTCGATGAAAGTTTTTTAAATCTTTTATCTTTTGTTGAAATTTTCAGCTCACAATACTACAATTTATTTATGTAAAACTTTAGAAGTTTAAGAGGAATGTGCACGAAAATTTTAAATAAAACAGGAATAATAATTGTCTAATGAAATTCACGGAAACAAGTTAAAAAATCTTGTACCGTATACGCGTAAGGAGGGTATTTTTCTTAAGCACCATTTGCATTTAATTAGAAAAAGCCTTTCATACAATATTTATTGTTTTACAAACTTAATCTTGGGGCTTACAAACTACCGAACCTATACAGGTAAATACTGGAATTCATGCAAGTTTTTATCTTACAATTCGAATGGAGAGCTGGTCCTTTTTTCTGCCTACATCTCAAGCGCAGTACACTTCAATACTCCAAAAATAGAAAAATTCCCCATAATTATCATTCATCCGCATACAAAAATCTTACATAAGAGAAAAGCCCTCCATCGAAAGAACGCAGCAGCAGCAGCAACAGCGAGCGGGTCCTACTGCGTATACACTCTCTCAAAGAAAGCAAGTAAAAAAACTAGGAGCCAGCTAGATGAAAAAGAGCGATAAGTCGACATTCAAGCCAAAGGCAAGAGAAGCAGGGAAAGAGAGAGAGAAAGAGGGGGGGGGGAGAGAATGGGGCCTGCGAGGAATAATTTAGAGCGCATGGTGCGCTCGGGCTGAGCTCTGAGAGCTAGCCTCGACGATATACACGGCGTCGCTGCTCGGCGCGGCGAGAGCGTGCGGTGCGGAGCAGCAGCAGCGCGACTACCTCGGGGCTCGGCTCGCAGTCGTTTTGTTCGCTGAACTAGTTCCCTCCACCCGTGCCCCTCCGCGCCCCTCCGCCTCCCCCTCCCATTCCTATACTGCCCAGACTGCCTCTCTCCCTGCTCGCATCCTTCACGGACGCGCGCGCGCGCGCTATACGGCGGCCCTTCGCCTTCTACCTTCGAGACGCGCTCGCAGCCGCGCGCACTGGATTCTCTCTCCGAGAGAGGAGAGAGAGAGAGAGAGAGAGAGAGAGAGAGAGAGAAGAGGCGCATGCCGACACGACGCGTAATGAGAACATACCATCATCGTCCGGTCTGATGCTCGCGCGCGGCGCGCGCTGGCTTTTATCTCCTATCAAAACGGATAGCCCGCGTGCGCGCTGCATGTGCACCGAGCGACTGCTGCAGTGCAGTGAGGCTCTCAGCTCGCGGATGGTAGATCCACGGCGCGATGCGCTGCAGCGCTCGATCATCGCGCGCTCGCGCGCTTTGTATATGTATATATACCGATTCATTGGACGGACGCGTGGAACGCTATAGCAAGAGGGAGAGAGAGAGCGAGTGCGATAATATGCGCTCGAAATAGAGCTGCGATGCAGTAGGGGAATCGACGGTGTGCAATAGTATGCGATGTGTGTACATCGCGGAGACTTTTATGCGAGAAATTACAGGTATTCGTTTTTTTTCGCCTTTTTTTGGCTTTGTAAAGTTGGAGGGTACGAAAAGTCGTACCACGGGTTTCAGCTTAAATGATCTCGTATATAGCGAGGAGAAATTGTATCGTCCACGTCGGGAGCGAGTTTATGTTTGTATATGAAATAGGGAATTTATTTGAGGAGACGCTCTACTAAGTTACCATAAACATTTGTCCGTGTTAAAAGGAATTCTAGTATTTAAATATCTGCAAATATATATTTTTTAAAACTTCTGGAAAAAATACTGCTTGCTCAAACGCAAACTTTGTAAGAATTTTCAGTTTAGAGATTTTTATAAATTTAGATGTTTTGGAGCACTCCTATACAGAAAAAAACGTTTCTAAAAAAACTGTCCGCGTACGTGTTTGTGTATATGTCTGTATGTACACCCGACGGCCAAAATAATTTTCCGAACGTGCCAGTTAATGATTGTCAAAATGTGCATAGTTATGGTGTAAGGTGCATAGTCTATGGCGTAAGCAGCTTACACTACAAACTATGCACCTCTTGACGATCATTAACCGGCATATTCGGGAAAATAGTTTAGCCCTCGGGTGTATGTGCGTGTGTATGTAAATCTAGGCAAGTGTAAGTTCTTCTTTATTTATTCATAAATCACATCTACAGAAGATTAAAAAAAGTAATTTAGTAATAATAAGATACATGTAAAAATCTTATGTATCATATTGTTATTTATGTTTCATAAGTTGCCGGAGTAGTGAATAATCAATAAAAAATTATGTTAAAGAAAATTGTGAAATCAACAAATGGTCAAATAAATAAATTAATTATTGCATTCTCAGAAAAGTATAATATGATATATATGATCACCTCAAACGTGTAATTATTTTTAACATTTTATAATTATCCAAACATTTATACCATCCCTGGTAGAAAATTATCTAGTTTTATCGAGGCCCTCGATTATTTCCTTGGCAAACTAGATAGATCTACATAGTTCTAGATTAATTTTCTACCAGGGATATATTTCATATTGCAGGGTGAAATAATATAATTTCCGATTTACCATCATTTTATGTTTATTTTAAAATTTTGTTCAATGTCATCAGGTATAGAAAATAATTATAAACATTTTATTTAAGCTGATTGGATATCAAAATATAGCATACAAGCTAATATAAGATTTTTTTTTCATTTAAAAATATGGATTTAAGACAATTCTATAGTTTTGAAAATAAACAGCTAGTGGGACGTATTGGGTTTCACCTGTACCTAATATGGCCTGCCATTGTTTTTCATTCTTCAATCTCTAATAATAAGCAAATATATGCATCGAAAGGGGTTAAAAGAATGTAATCATATACATAAATGTTTAAAGTAATATATTACATTTACTTAAATAAAGTTTAGGCATTCTGGACAGATACAATCATCTCTATCGGTCATAGTAAAATCTAAGCGTATTTTTGAGGATATAAATAATGTATAAAGCGCAAAAATTACTTGAGCACATATTAATTAATATTTATATCTTGTCTACAAATTAATCAACAGTGATGTAAGTATCTTTTGTAAGAAATATATATTTCTTATACTTGAAAAGCTTAAAAAAATTCTAAGTGTGGTAATTAGATACAAATCTTGTACGTATGCAGTAACGGGGGCCGTATTAGTAGAATACGTGTGTAGACACGTATCCTCTTACACTAAAAAGGTACATAGCCGGATGATAAAATAATCTATGCTACTAAAAAGCTGACGATACGTAGTAACATCGAAGGTAATGTCGACTTGAACTAACTTCGTTATTTAGTATCATACAAAATATAACGATTTGTTCAAATTTATAGTGACAAAGCGCTTGTAAAATATAATACATTGCAGATTGGTCTCCTACTTTTGTGAGAAAATATTCCGATGAAGTATCTTTTACTGACATCATATACGTAATGCATCAGCTATTTACCGGCTTAATCGTGTAATAGGTATGATAGCTTTGATGGGTCATTTGAGGTACAAGAACCATATTAGGTTCATGGTCCATATTAGGTTCATGGATCATATTAGGTTCGTGAATCATATTAGATTTATGGACCATATTAGGTCATGAACAATATTATGTTCCTGTACCATATTGGGTTCATGGACCTTATTAGGTTCATGGACCATATTAGGTTCATGGACCATATTAGGTTCATGGACCATATTAGGTTCAGGGCCATCATAGGTATATGGACCATATTGTAAACATGAGTAATATTATGCACATTGGCCATATTATACACATGGTACATATTAGGCACATGCACCATAATAGGTACAGGGGCCGTATTCGGGGCATGAACCAATTTAGGTACATGGACCATATTAGATATATGGGTCATATTAAGTACATGTGCCATATTGGATATACGGGCCATATTAGGTAGAGTCTCCTTATTACGAAAATGTATGATGGAAATTCATTGAAAACATTTGAGATAACCAGTAACTCGGAGTATAATTTTCAGTAAAATTTTTGAGCCATTTTAGTATCATTTGGCTGAGTTCTTTTCCAAGATTGCAGAGCATAAGATATTTGATATATATATATATATATATATATATATATTTAATTACGTATACGGGCATTAAACGAGTTAGCGGGTTGCAGGTCCGATCTCCGCCACCTGAAATCCGTGAAATCCGGAAAAACATATTTCTCAACATGTCCATCATCAAACATTCGGACTGACGGGATTAGAACTCGCACCCCTTGAGCGACCGTTGTCGCCCCATTTTTCTCTAAATTTTTTATATTTCATTTCTTAGGTATTAAACGATTATTTTTGATCACTAAATACTTCATTTTTTAGTTTGTTTAAGAAGATTTGAAATCAAAAAGAATTTTTCAGATTAATTAAATCGTTTTCTTTTATGGCGTTTTTTCATTTGTATGATAAATTTCTGCTTTTTATCAAAACAGTTCTAATTGTGTATTCTTTGAGCATTGCGCAGTTATTTTTGACTGATCAAAGCTCATTATTTTCCAACTTTTTATGAAGATTTGAAATCAAAAAGAAATTTTAAGATTCATCGATTCGCTTTTGTTTTATAACGTTTTTTAATTTTCAAATTCGTTGTTCATAAACTCAACTATTTTACAAATTAAAACTATTAGGTCATTTTTACTTTTTATCACAGAATTAAATAGAACAGTGAGAAAGTTAAGTGCGGTTTTTCAACTTTTTTTTTAATTGCTAAATGCTGTGCATGGGTTTGTTGGGTTTAGACTTTACGGTTTTATATTTAAACGTTTTTGATTGCAAATTGATACTTATTTAGGTAATTTTACTTAGATTTACGGTTTACACTTCTATTATTAAAAACCGCTACCAATTAATTGGCACTTAGCTTTCTCGAACTAAATTAATTGTTCCAATATTATTGAATGTTTGTAAAAAGATAATTTTTTACTAAAATTACACAACGATGACCTTATCCAAACTTTCAGGTCGTAAAAGTTAGGTAATCCTATGCTCTTTCAAATGCATTTTCGCTGGATTGATGATATTATTTCTAACGTACCAAAATATCCGAAAAAGTAAAACTAAAAAATCGAAAAATCGTTATAAAATAAAAAAAAATCGAAAAACAAAAAGAAATTATTTGTGTCCTTCCATCCTCTAAAAAAACAAATCCAATGAGCCCTGAAACATTAAGTTTCACCGAGTATATTCAGAGTAATGCTGATCCACGTCCATACACACATTCACGCGCACGGACGCACGCACTCATGCGGCCACACACACACACACACACGCACGCACGCACGTACACGCAGACACACATACACACACACACGCACGCACGCAGGCGCACACGCACACATCTACACAGACAGTTTTTCAAAATAGTGTATTTTGATTTCTTCAGTGTAAAAACATATTTCTAACATGTTTTTAGCAAAACTTTTTTTTTACTATCAGAAAGCTTCCTCTTTCAGGAAGCAAAATTTTTCAATTGCAAAATACTGTTCGTGAGTTAGTTGAGTTTAGTGTTTACAGTTTTATACGTAAACTTTTTTGAATTGCCAATTGCTGTTCACGGGTTAGCTGGGGTTAGAGTACTTCTTCAAAAAGATGTTCCCTAATGAAAAGTTGAGTAAAAATCCATTTTTTTTAAAGTTATTTTTCGAGTGATTTTGGTATTCTTACATAGTACGTTTTCAGGTAACAATGCAAAAAAATAATCAGGAAAGTGTAAAAATTAGTGACCTTAGCTACTATGTATACATTTTTTTTATCATTACATAGTTTAAATAGAAAGTAAAAAGTTCAAACCTTAATATCTCCAAAACATAAAAAATGAACGTATTTGGTTATGCTGGGAAACCACAGAAGCATATTCCGGATTGTTATTGAAATTCAGTATAATATAAAGTTATATATGATCCAATATAGAGTACGTCAAATTATTTTTCTTGAACAAAGTATCTATAAAAGTGCGTTCTTCTCATTAGATCGTTACAATCAATGTTCCGTCTTTGAGTTTGTTGTTTGGGTTCCGAGGCCGCGCTACGTTGATACCCAGATTCTACCAAGTAATACTCCCTCGCTCGTGATTGGACGGTACTCGGACGCACGAGGGTTTTTGCATAATTAGGTTGAGCCGCTAGCTCTAATAACACGTACTCGGCTCTTGGGCCCCGATGCGTTCTGGACTGTAATTTAAATTGCGAAGACTCTTCTCCCATGTATACCTCGGGCAACTTTGCGAATCTTCCTTGCCGTGGGTCCACTGAAAATTTATCTACTTACGATAAATTGTTAATTTTTCGTTTTCGTTGCTGTTAAGCTTTTTATGCATTTGATTCAACAGTATTACGAATAATAATCACTTAAATTTAAATTTTATTATTAAATAATAGTAGTAGATACTAAATCTTTATTAAATTTTAAAACTCCACTTTTCTGTAATGTTAAAAAGTTTAGTTTAAATCTAATATACTGTAGATAACAAATTTACTGTACCTCTGACCTTAAATAGTTAGGTATATAAAAAATCATGAACAAAAATACTAGAACGAATATATTCATCCTTATGACTACAGGAACAACTTTGTTAAGATGAACATATTCGGCCTAATACACAGGAGGAATAATAATCACGTAAATTTAAATTTTAATAATAAATAAAATTTTGTGCACCACATTTCTCTAACGTTAAAAAGGTTCATTTAAATCTAATATATAGATACACAATTTATTGCATAATATAATGTACAATGGTAAGTTATTAGTAATTTAAAATTTACTACTACACCATTCATAATATAAAAATTATATTTATAAAAACAAACTTTTAAAAATGTCTGAAATCGTTAATCGTTGATATTTGACTCTTAGAGTTTCAAAAAATTATATGAGAGTTTATAAAAGTCTTACGATAAAATTAATTAAATATACTTAATAATAGTACATAACTACATAAAAAAAGGTTCCAAAAAAATCGTGACGTCACAAGTGTAAGTATTATCAATTTAAAAAATATTTAGTTGAACCCCAATTTTTTTTCTATTTCTTAACTAGGTTTAATGTTTCGGGACTTATTTTTTCCTTAAACATTTGTCTACAAAGTTAATGGAAGAAATGTATAAAGTAATATATCTGTAATAAAAGAAAGCTAATTAATTATAAGTAAAGGATGAACATTTTTTAAACAATTTCCTCTTTTTAATCGCAGATATATTATTTTATAATTTTCTTCCATTAACTTTGTAGAGAAATGTTTAAGGACAAAAATAAGCCCCGAAACATTAAAATTGGTTAATAAATAAAAAGAAAGTTGGGGTTCAACTAAATATTTTTTAAATTGACAATATTTTTACCTTTGACGTCACGAATTTTTTGAAACAATTTGTTTTTTGATGTAGTTATGGACTATTATTAAGTATATTTAATTAGTTTTATCATAGGACCTTTATAAAATCTGATGTAATTGTTTGTCGTATGCCTTATATCTAGCGAAAGACCCTGCATAACTACAAAATTAACAATGTTATAATAATATCATAGGTCTACGTAAAATTTGTATTCTTAAAGCATAAGAAAATGTATGTATCAAACAGTTAAATTTCTAATATCTGAATTAAATTTTAGACTATTAAGATATACATAACATATAAATTGAGGATTATAATTCAAAGTCCTGAAAGAATTTTATGAATATTTATTTGATGATACACTTTTTACATGCATTTGAAGCTTGAATTACTATTTTTATAAGAATCGTGAATCCAGTGACACCTTCTTTCTACTAGATAATGTTATTTCTTATTCTCGAAATATTGTACAAATTGCAATATTTTAAAAATTATTAAATAAATACACAATAATTTATCGTATTTAACATCTTTAATCTAATCGTTGAAATACTAGTCGTTTACTTTATTAAAATATTAAAAAATTGCATGAATGAACCAATAGATTTATTTAACAATATCAAAATAATGCTTATTATTTGATTTTACCACTGTTAAATAAATACTATTAGGAAAAATCATGAAAAGTCTGATTTCTTATCTGGGACTTCTCAATTTAAAAATATTCTATTTAATGTATATTTGAGTTAAAATAGTCATTTTATATTATACATTTAATTTAATGTTATTTATGATTATCTAAACAAACATGGACAAAAACACAAATAATAACTATAGTAATGTTTAAAATAAATATCAAACACATGTGCCGTAAAATTCATGAATATCAACTTTCTAAATTTATTATTCTAAAAGTCACATATAAAATTTGTCTAATCATTCTCTTGCGTCTAGGATATTGGAGAATAATGCTATCCATTAAATTTTTTTACGTTCATCATTTTTTGATGATTATCCATTTACATTTACGTATATTATGGGAACAAAGGACAAATCGGTTTATCTTATCTAACAAATTTCAAACAAATTTTTTTAAGTATTTAAAAAAAGAATCAATTTCAATTATTTATTTTACTAATATTAACGTGCTTTAACAACACCATTATAATAATAGTCATTACCAATATTTGTCAAGTACGAAATAATATATATTTGATTTTTCAATTAATAATTATCAAGATAAATTCTACTAGGATGAATAAATCTTATAAAACGTAAAAAATATCACAATAATTTTTCGATGCTTCATTTTTGTCTAGTTGCTCTTGTAATGCATTATTTAAATTTATAAAATTCAATGTCCACCTGTAAAATGTGTTCATTATGTTTCTTTATTCGATGTTTAGAAATAACAAACCTGAAAAAAATTCGCATTTTATTACGAACACACATTAAGCAAAATATATAAAAATAATAACAAAATTAATAAAATACATTCGCAAATAATAAACTGCTTAGCAAAGCGATAAAAAAGCTACGTCAGGCTAATTTCACATCGTCCAATGTTCCCTTATTCTAGAAAATACAAGAGCATGCAAACTTGATATGCATAATGCCATAAAACATATACCTTACATAATAATAAAAAAAATGTAGAAAGGGTTTTAAAGAGGTGGCGTTATGCCGTTAAATAATTTGTATTAAAGTCTTTATTATTATCTTATATTATTGAGCGGGTGATTTAGTTCTTTCCTTATTTTCATTTTCTTTTCTTTCTTTTGTCTTTTAGAATAATGAAATCAATTTCCTTGTTTAGCAGACTATTCACCGAGTGAGAACACTGCGTTAGTGCGTTGCTGGTCGCTCGCGACACAATAAATTTGTATAATATCGGCTTTCGTCTTACAATTTTGTCTCTCCTATTTCTGTCTTTTGTATAGTTTTACTCGTTAACACTTAATTAAGTTTATATATAACTCGTGATTATAGCATTCTCTTCTGCTTTTTCATACGTCGATTTCTTTGTTATTTTTTTATAAACGTTACTTTTAAATGCGGCCCCCGCCCGCAATCGGGGGAGACGTGCGCGCGAGGTATACAAATTCTTCGACTATCACCCTCTTTTACACTCGCACTTCATTTCTCTCTATAACAATTAACACTTAGTACATGCACTCTCACACTCTTACTTACGTACTCATTTGCACTCTCGTACATATGTGATGGACCTCTTTCTTGTTGGCAAAGTGTCACGTTCAACGCTTGTAAGTTTTTGTTTCTCTTAATAGTAATAATGGTAAGAACTTTTCTTTCAATGATTCTGTTATATTTTTGTTCGACTCAGTCGTAAAACCAATCATATGCGCTCACTCACATCAATAAAATATCCGCTCGCATCGCTAAGTTCGCGGATCTCTATACAGTGTATATATAATATGTATATATAATATTATGTTTTACATTACATGTAAATCATTTTTTATGTTTATGCGCCTTTCTTGCAATAATTATCATCACAAACTATTAATAAACTATGAACATAAAATCAATAGACAAGCATATAAACTTTACATACGTAGATTCTCTTTGAATAGTTCACATAATACTTTAACGTTGCTATACATATATTATTTCTTCTTTATTTTTTCTTATATAAATTGTGTTATCAAACATAACTAAAAAATATATCGTTTTCAATGTTCACGTACATCGTGTAATGAAGGTTAATCGAAAAGTTACTTTTGTTTTAGGGTGAGTGGAAAAATTAAAGTTATCTTATCCCGTAGTATTAACAACATACGAAACTTATACAATATGCATGTATCCAACTTATCATAAAGTAGCATACCGAGTGTGTTATCAATATTAAAAGAGGCAAACGTTGGTGTAACGTTAACATCATAACGTCGATAATAATGCTAAAACTTACACCCTAATATTCGTCGTCGTAATAAGTATAATATTTCGTGTGTGGGACGGCGAGGGGACGATCGAGGATAGAATGAGCAGGACGAGGCAGAGGTTGGGGAGGAAGATTCGTGCCTTGGCTCATACGGTGTCCCGCTCTTTTTCTCGCTCTTCATGGGTTAGCAGCAGTCGATTGACGAGCCTCGCTACTGTCAACCTATTTTTATCCATCGATCGATCGAATACTCCAGCGCTGCCAGCCATCTGCAAACAACATTGTATTATTTATGTTATATTCCCGCCGAAGGCACTCGAGCGCACGCGTTTATTTCGGATCTTGAGACGCGATAGCGATTTTATTATTACTGATTATGGAGCGGAGAGGGAAGCTTAACAAAAGATTGTGTCAATCTATTAATATCGGACTTTATTGTGGACGCAGTGACATGCTTCGCACTTTCTCAGAGATGGAATTTCGGTTTTCACCAGGGAATACACAATTGGATCATTACAGTTCTTATCTGATCTTTGGTACTGTAGAAACTTTATGCATGCATGGATTCATTTGAACAAACTGTCAAATATCGTTCAATGGTATGTTTTTTTATTCTTGTACTTAGAATAGTATATCGTATTTAGTGTTCACGAAATATGCCAATACATCGTTAATTTGTATGAAAAATTAATTTTATTTTTTAATTATAGTTAATTGGTTTCTATTGTTCCCAGATCGTGTTATCAATTGATTTGTAAGAAGGGATACTAATTTTATAGTCTTGCAGAGTGGATAAAATTATAAATTAATTAAAAAATAAACTACACAACACGACTACAGTTAATAATTAATTACTTAGAAAATAAGGATACGTCTTACCACTGTGGACTTGTTCTACTTAACACTTAAATATAGAACTCATGTTGTTTAATCCGTTTTAAATATATATTTTTTAATTGATTAAAATCTTAAAGATTTTTTGTACATACTAAAGTTTTTATTTCTTGGACTTATAATAGTTAAAATAGTAAAAACCAAAAAGATTAAATTGTAATAGAAGAACATTTTTATATTCAAGTAACACACTAACTTTTTCTCAAAAAAATAATTTAGTACTGTCCATCCATAATTATCATGAAATATTTGTATAAAGTAAAAAGCTGACGTGATACATTGGTCTAGAGTATCTAGGATCCATCATGAAAGTAAAGCCAAAATGTTTGTGAACATAGTATGTGCATAAATTATAAGCCACCGTTGTTATCCTATTTATGTAAATTAGAAGTTTTTTCTTTTGTTAATTTTTTAATTAAAAGAATCTTTCAATACCCATCTCCAAATTATTACACAGTCTATACGGAATACATAGGAGACAAGCAGTTATGGGCAAATATTATTATCATTGATATATAATAAAACTAGCTCGATTTTAATACGTTGAAATATTATATCTGCCACGGAAGGTAGCCCATATTGCATCGTTCTTCTTATGTAGATACATAAGGAAGTTATTTACTTTTAATTTGACGTTAAAAACGTATTAATGAGATACAGCGTAAAATTAGCAAATGAAAATGCGCCGCTTTCCCTACTTCTGGCGTAGAGCAGGCATAATAGAAAAAAAAGTTGAGCGGGATAAGAGGGGAGGGCGCGTTACCGTTTCTTGTCCATTTCCGAGTCGGTGGCGAAGGTGTACGTCCTCTGGGTGGGGTCGGGCGGCTGCAGCTCGAACGCGTGCTTCCTGCCGCCCGAGTTGGGAGCGCTGCCGTGCACCCTGAAGCCGTGCAGGCAGGCCACGCCGAAGGCCCGCTCGGCGTTCGCGTCGTCGTAGAAGTAGAGCGCGGCGTCCTTGAGGACGCAGTAGCGCCTGGACCAGCCGGTCGGCGAGGAGGTGCGCCTCACGCGTTCGTGCTGCTTGCTGAGGTAGCCGAAGCAGTCGGCCCGCTGGATCACGCAGGCCGGCAGCTGCTGCAGCTTCAGGGACGCGTCTAGCCACGTGTCCGCCTGCACAACGCCCACGCCATTAGCTTATACGCTCTACGCCAACTGCAGGACGTCCCCCCAAGTGTAATATGACCATTTCAATTCATGATCGATATGAGACACACACGCGCGCGCGCCTACTCCTTCTGCTCCCCCCCTTGGCTTTCTCGCGTGCAGCCTAAGGCGGCTTCCTTGCTGGATACTTTTCAATTAGCTTTATTACAAATTTGATTCTTCGACCGCAGGCACGCGCTAGCTGCGCGATTATAGCAATCTGGTGTCAAAATCTTGTGTATACCAAAGTTTTTTGCTATAAGTACGACTGAATTGTGTAATTCTATAACGATTTGAAACAATGATTCGGATAAGCCTTACTGCAGTGACTTGTTACTGAAATACTGAGTTATATTCAGTAATTACGCATCTATTTCGCGTAAATTAGGTTGACAAAAATATAAAGTGTTCAAGTTATCTTACAAATTTATCAAAAATACAAGCATTATACGGGCGTTTGATTTTCAAGGAAAAATTATTTTTCTAATGAAATTTAAATATAATCTAATTTAAGTACATTAGGAATTGTAATTTTAAACAAAATAGAAACAATTTTTGATAATGTTTCCGTAACACATTTTAATTACATTAAGAGCATTCTATTTAATTAATTTCATGTTCAACTGAATATTAGGTCAAAATCAATCTTTTATTTCACTGTCACGTATAAAGCCTGGAAACTCATTTATTTTCATTTTGAACAATTATAATGGCGGTGACAACTGGGGCGTCTCAGTTCATCTATTAATTGAAAACGTTAGTCGCCCAAATAATGATTAATAAATTCAGTATTTAGTTGGACTATACAGCGACGCATATATATCAACGCCGTATCTCAGATATAAACTCACTGACCCTTTATCACAACTTTGCCACGAGGGGGAGCGAATTTGCATGAATTTTCAATTTTTCGTGAGAGTAGGAAGATCCTAGAGGATTACTACCTTATTATTTCTCTCGACGGCCTCTCGAATGACCGAGCTCCAGCGAGCCGCGGCTTCGTCCGTGTCGGCCGCGAGGTGCAGCGTCGGGGCGCCGTGCTTCCTGATGGCAAAACTGTGCGGCCGTGACTCGTGAGTAAGCTCCACGTCGTACTTAAGAAGCATAACTGCTCCCACTGGCTGCGAATCCTGAAAGCGGCGTTATTTACCGATTAACAAGATACTTGCTTCTGCAGTACATTTCGTGGTCTTATTCTAATTTTCATTCGAGGAATTGGCTGCGAATAATTTCAATATTTTTATTTTTTTCTAAATGTAGTAATGTAGGTGACGAAAATAGTTTTATTGCTTTCTCAGAGAAAAAGCTCTGTATCGATGAAAATTTTAAGATCACAGATTTTAATAAATGTAGATATTTTCGAGGTTCCCGTGTCATCACAAACAGGTTTTACAAAATATCTATATAGTATATGTATGTATGCATTTATGTATGAAATCAAATTTTGTGTCCACCATAACTATTGAAGAGAAGCATATTACGCGCTGAAATTTCGCAGATACATAGTTTATATTTAGGCAAAGAGAAAGAATCCGATGTATATGTCAATCGCTACACCGGGTGTCCCCGAAAATAGCGGAAAAGGGAATTACAAAAGTGAAAAGTGAAAAATCATCAGAAACAAATCGCTGAATAAACAATTGCTCACCGTGTCAGTCTTGTAGTAATAAAGGCAATTGTCGCGACGCAGAGCGAACCAGCGCCTCACCCACTTGTCCTGGGTCTGGCTGCCGCTGGCGGTGCTGCTCGTCGGCGGACCGGGGCGCGCCTTCCTCCACAGATAGCCGGAACAGAGGGCCGGCTCCGGCCTGGCCTCCTTGGGGCCGCCCTCCCTGGCCAGCTGGGGCGCGAGCACGTTGCAGGTGCGCGCTACCTCGAGCTCCAGGACGTCCGAGCCCGAGTGCGCCAGCCTCACGACCTCCGAGTGCGTCGCCTCCATCACGCTCTTACCGTTCACCGACATGACGATGTCGCCCACCTCCAGGCCCGAGCTCTCGGCCGGCGTGTCGGGCTCGATCGCCGACACCACCACCGGCTTCGAGCCGTGGATCCGGAAGCCGAACTCGCCGCCGGCCTCGCGCCTCACCACGACCCGCTTGTCGCTCTCTGCAACGTTTTACAAACGAATATTCTATTATAGACTGGAATACGCAGTCGCTTCAGGGCTTGCTTAGTCGACAGTACGTTTGATACTGAGAGCATGGAAACCTTTTGCTTCTAAAGGTTATAGATTATTATATAGATCATTTCTAAAGTTAAGCTGATTTGACAGTTTCTCGATAGGAAAACGGAAAGCTTTGCTACCATCTTATATAATTGAGCTTTTCTCATGGATATATGATTATTGATCAATATTTTGAAGCGAACAGTGTTTCATATTTCAAGTAGTTCTTTATGGTAATAAAAGCTTTCCTTTCTCGATAAACCGGAAATCTACCAATATTTTTTAATAGATGTTTTCTTCGCTTTCCATCGACGAATACTTCCTACAAAGTACTAAATCTCTACTAGGATCTATTCTCGTTAATTATCAATCACCACGCGAGCATGTGCAATCTTCAAAAGTTCGATAAATCTCTTCTAAAGAAAGTATAGTACGTTATCGATTAATGCAACACATAACTCTAAGGGGGTCTCTGCCTATTTTTAACTGAAAGAGAAAATTTTCATGTCATGACAAATTGACCAAACTTCGAAGTCCTTGAATTATATAAAACATGAAAAACGTATTTCGCCGATTGAAAGGAACAAGCAACTATCTTGATTTTGTAATTCAAAAAGACTTTATCTCGATTTTGACTTCAAAAAGACGCTATCTCGATTTTCAGTACAAAAAGACGCTATCTCGGGTGCACAATTTATTTTCTTCATTTTAAGTTGAGAATCACTGTCGACAAATTGACAAATACATTAATTCTGCAGAAAAATATTATCTATGAGAGTTTTTCAGTATGAATATGTTCATACCTAATCTACCTAATCTGCATAATCAATTTTTATATAAAAAAGTGATACTATATAATAAACTATGAGGAGTATTCTACAATAACTTAGTAGAAATACTTGCAAAATTCATAAACAGCCTCTTTGCACGCAATGGGAATTGTTGTCGAAGATAAGATTATTATCTTCGGTAAGAATGTTCTTTTTGGTATGTAGAATGTATGTGAATTCTTTAGATTTTTTGAAACCTATAGATTCAAAGTTAATCAAAGCTAAATATGAGCATGTAGTCATGTTTTACATTTTTTTAGCAAATTTCAACATCCATTTATTCAACAAAATTAAATCTCTTTAAAAAATGGCAACGAAGGAATTTTTAGCAAATTTTCTCAATTTATCATAACTATGGTTCCAAACTCTTTGAATGTCACTTTCGATTATTTAAACTCATTTTAAAACTTAAAATCCTTAAAAATCATTACATAAAAAATCATGAAGATAGCTTTTTTCAGTACAATAGTGACTTCCATAGTCGCAAAATGGCAAAAGTGCAATATTTATATAAAAAAATCCAAATCATATTTTGCTTCAAACAACTTTACATATATGGGTATAAACTATAAACATATATATATATATATATATATATATATATTTTTTTTTTTTTAAATATATAGTAATGGTTCGTGTGATCAAACCCACTTTTTAAGATTTTGGAACCATTTTTTATGATAAATTGAGGATATTTGCTAAAAATTCCTTTGTTGCTATTTTTTAAAGAAATTGGATTTTTGTTGAATAAATGGAGGTTGCAATTTGCTAAAAAATGTAAAACATGACTACATGTTCATATTTAGCTTTGATCAACTTTGAACCTATGGGTTTCAAAAAATCTGAAAAATTCACATACATTCTACATAGCAATAGGAACATTTTTACAGAAGATATAAAAAAATTTTGCGTTTTTCTGTACCTATTAAGCGGGCCTAAAGGACCATTTTTCAGACCGGCGGGCGCTAATACGCATAAGCGGGCGCAAAAGTAAATAAGCGGGCGCAAAAGTAATAAGCTAAAAGTTTTCGGAAACTTGCTATTATATATATGTATACATATATATATATATATATATATATATATATATATATATATATATATATATATATATATATATATATATATATATATATATATATATATATATATATATATAGTAACCGAAATTTCTATACTCTCAATATTACGTTAATAATCTCATCTTCGGCAAGAATTCTCATTGTGCGCAAAGAGTCATTTACGAATTTTGCAAGTTTTTCAACAAAATTTTTGTAGAATACCCCTCATAGTTTATTATTTAGTATCACTTATTTACTAGATAATATTATTCTGCAGGATTAATGTATTTTTCAATTTCTCGACAGTGATTCTCAACTTAAAATGAAGAAAATAAATTGTGCACCCGAGATAGCGTCTTTTTGAACTGAAAATCGAGATAGCGTCTTTTTGAAGTCAAAATCGAGATAGCGTCTTTTTGAATTACAAAATCGAGATAGTTGATTGTTCCTCTCAACCGGCAATTTATAGTATCGTTACTTTATTTCTTAATTTCTCTTAGTAAATCGAATTTTCCACCATTATTTAATTTCCAAAAACCGCTGCCAGTCCATTAGGACGTAGCTTCATTTAACTTAATCATTTGTTCTAGTATATTAATTGAAACTAATATTTGTCAATAATTAAGTTATTTAAATATAATATTTAATTCTGACAATAACATGTTTTATGCTATGCATGATGGACTCTTTAAAAGTATAGTGAAATAAGTTAATTTTGAAAGTTTTACAAAAACTAAGAATCATTTCAACATTTATGACGTACAAAGGACTCTCGATATATGGCTGCTCGAAATAGGTGATTCATTAAAAAAAATTTAAATTGTGTCCGTGCGGAATATTTTTTTTATACAAATAATATTTAGTTTACAATAGCAGCGATACACTTTTGTGGAAAATCGCCGATATCGGGAGTCTACTAGAGTAATACTTTAATTTTATAGTAAACTATTATGACAATAATCAAAGCAGCCAAATTAATAATATGATGTATTTTTAATATTTATTCCTGCTGAATTATCTCCACAGTGGAGACTCCACTTACCGTGGAACATCAAAAATCGTACATTTAAATGATAAAGTTTTGGGTTCAAAGGCAGAGATCTCCTTTAAAAACTCTTGTTAATTCCTGTAAAATTTTTAAGGTAGTTCACCGGTGACAATAAGGTTAAAAAGTTAATTTATATTTCAAATAATCATTGAAAGGTATTACTTATAATTTAGTCTTCAGTTCATAATTTAAAATGTCAAAATATTAAAAGCAACCCAAAAGTTTTTAAATTAGGCAGAAAACTAAAATGCGGTACAAACTTTTCTACAGACTGTACCACAATATAAATATAATAGTAGCACATACAACAATGTTTACTTAGCCATATGTTTGAAAGGGACCGCTAACTATAGTTTTTCTTGTTTTACGAAATATAGGTAGTAATTCTTTACAACATATTAATTTTTCAGGAAAATATATACATAATTTCTGAGACTGTAAATTAACATGTCTCTTGAACACACGCTTAATCTTACGAGTTAAGACTCCCAACTTTGACATAGAATATTTCCATTTTGGTACCGGTCCGGTTCACACTGTTTTACGAGTGCATATATAATACTATTAATAACATTCTGTTAAAGTTTAAAACAAATATATAATAATTCGATTAGCCGGTGAACGTCCTTAAGCATATATATTACATAGCTCAAGTTTGAAGAATTAAAACTAAAGTCTAGTATAGATGGTATTAGAGAAAAGTTTTGATGCGACAATAGCAATATCTATAAGGATACAGATTAAGACTTTTAATATCCGAAACTCAATAGAATTACACTGGAATTGAAATTTGATTGTTACAAATGGTCGAACAAAGCAATTTTTTAGAGCACCAACCTTTGAATGTATGACAAATAAGAGCATGGCTTTCGCAAAAATTTTCCGACTTTCATGACCTAAATTCCGAAATCAGTTGTAAACAATCGAATCTCCATGATATATCGCTACATCCCAAAAGTTTCAAACAGTAACTCTGATAGAAATTAACCCAGTACTAAAATGCTTCGTTTAGCACAACTAGCCACTTTCTAGGTAACTCTAGAAAATAGGTAAGAAATGGCTCGTTACAGTGAGAAAAAGCGTCTTACAAATGCATAAATTGGACACTTTTCTACTATTAGGGATTGCTTTCATTTCTTACTCATTCCCACTATTAAATTTCTACTGAATGGTATTAAATAATACTAAAGATAAGATTCAATAAAAACATAAAAACAATTGTATGAATATGTATGAATTTTACAAATAATGGTAAAGCTAAGTTCATTTTACTTATCAAGTCTATTAAAACTTTCAAAATTATTATTATAAAAGAGTGTAATTGTTTTTATTGACATTGACATTCATTTTTTTATATATTGCATAAACAAATTTTAATCGGCTAAGTATTCTGAATAGTTATCATCGTTCATCGTCATGAGGTTCTAATCTTTAATCGACCATGTATCTTGTATTATATAATATATTGATTAAATATATTGATTTGATATACATACAAATAAATGTATGATTCTCGTAATATTGTACTTGCAATGTATTCGTATTTAGGTATATTTGCATATACAATTGCTAGAGAATAACTATAGTTGTACTATTAAAATACTACTAGGAAACTATAAGATTGAAAGGAAATTCTAAATATGTTACTGATATGTTACATCGATTTTCATCGTTCTACGTGTGTATAAAATATATGCATTACCAAAATAATATTCAGCTTACTAATTCATTTCCTATTTGCGTAAGCATATACAAAAAAGAGGCAAACGAGTAATTGTATATGAATATTCATAAAAAAATATTAGTGTGCTATAATTAATATTATATTAGCTGCGAAATTTCTCACGTTTATAGTGCAGCTACTGTGCTTTTAAATGTATACACTGTTTATTATGTACCTATATTACAATGTTTTTACATAATTGTATTTGTTTATATAGCTTTGATATATGGGCTGTTCAGAACTATAGTGAAATAAGTGTATTTTTTTCATTTTGCAAATGCTCAAAATCATGAAAAAATTATCGCATTATAATACGGCTGCTTTAATTATTATCACTAATAATTTACTATGAAATTAATCTATCAACTTATATGTACAATTATTTTTTCATAAGTCATTTTCAACACGAACTTGTTTTACAATGGTTCTGAACGGTACATACGATATTATTATTCTTTGCAAAACTCATGCACGTGTTTTTCCATGACATGAAGAAAACAAGTTAAAAAGTCTGTAAGTTTCATAGTGCATCCTTATTAGTAATTTTATAGTACAATAAGTGGACTAAATAGATAAGTTGCAATCGAGATATGAATTTGTACAACGCTGTTATTCGCATCGCTCGTCAGTCATCATTGGAACGTTCGCAGCTTTATTTTAGCGTCACGTTATCTCATTGCACTTGTCCCACGTTCAAGCAATAACAAGCTTGGCAGAGATGCCAAAAACGATGTTTGACAAGGTAAACATAGCAATAAATGCCTCGCAAGAAACATGTTAGAATTTAGACAAGAATTTACAGAAAATTTACAAAATTAAACAAATAAGAAATTAATCATTCTTATAACAATTTAGGTTAATTAATACTTTGACCATTATAATTGCCTTATTACATTAGTCTGAATAAACATTTCTTTCATCTAAAACCTATGATAAAGGCTTTTGCTCTTCGGAGACTTATTTTAATGAAGCTTTGGCGCAATGAATTTTCTTCGAAGAAGCTTAAATTAGCACAATCTGTTTGAAGTATTGCTAAAAATATAAATGTAGTTTATTTTGTTTAATATCGTTCCATTAACTTAATTAGATTATTAGGATATTATGCTCTCTCACACTACTCTTTATAACTACTATTACTATTTTCCAAAAAGCAGTGTAATTGTTTAGATTTTAGGATATAAAGGTACTTTATTTATAAAAATTCCTAAATTTATCCTCGATTTTTCATCGTGCTCTAGACACATTGTTATTTTATAGATTAGCTTAAAAATATCATTTTACGCAGGTGAAGTTTTTTCTCCCAATGTTTTGTATTTATTATTTATTATATTATATATTATACCTTTTATTATAAGAATAGATCTGAACAAAATCAAAAATAACAAGAAAAAAAGAGCAACGTATTAGCATAAAGTGCAAGTATAAGCCTCGATTACTTTTATACAATGGAGTATCGGAGCGACAATAACGAAATCTCGAAATAGACGTACGCAAGTATCCCGATAATTAGTCCACGCTGAGCTCACCTCATTTTCAAGGGCGCGCCGATCAAGCGAGTCAAGTTTAAAGCTCGCTCGAAGCAAGCACACAGTGCACGCACACACGTACACACACACACACACACGCACACGCACACGCACACGCACACGCACGCACACGCACACACACACACACAGAGAACAGCTATTCGAGGCATCTCAGCTGTTCTCCGTCGACTTGTACTGTCGAAGCACGTGCTTCGGCCGTCGTCCGCGCGCTCCGCCATCCGGTCAGCGGAGGGTCAGGTGCCAATAGGTCTTTTGGCTGTGATTCCTAGGACGCGCCGCTGCAGCAGCCCTCGCCATCGGCGACGATGCACGCGTCCAATTAGGCTGCCCGGCGGATAAGTAATCGCGTTTGGAGCCAGGGGAGTCGCGCGCGCGCGGAATAATTGAAGGGCATCGATCGCGAGCGCTCGACCAAATGGATGCTCGCGCGCGATAAATCGGGCGATTTCGCGCGCTCGCGCAGCTCGCGGTGATTAAGCGAAATTGACTTCCATTGATTTTCCCAAGCATTCAAACTGACGAATTAGCAGCGCGGCGCTATACACATCGCGCGCCTACGTGTCGCCCTCGAAAATTGCCTCGGTGATTGAAATTCGTCGCTCGCCGCTCGCCGCTCGCCGCCCGCGCTCCCTGCGCTTGTGTCCGCTCTCCGCGCGCGCGCTGGCTCGTTATTGATCTGATGTGCGCCGCGCTGCTAACTATGAACTGCGATATTCCTCGCGCGCTTTAACGAGCCTTTATATCGATCCTTCGTCGGTGCTTGTGTACACATGTGTGCAGGTGCAAATGACTCGCCGCGAGTATAAACACCCGGCAATTATTGCAATTTGTTTGGAGCTGCGAGCTGCGCGCACGCTATTGATATGTTCGATCGTAAATCTTGACTGTTGTCGCACGTCCTTTGAAACTGCCAGTGTCTCACTTGATATAACGAGCTATTTTCGACTTGTGATTTGTGAGAGACGTTGCGATTCGATCGAGAAGAAGGAAAATCGACAGTCTTAGTGTAAGGAAAGTCACCGAAGGGTTATAGGGAGTAGTGTATACCGACGATACAATGAATCGATTGTTCAGTTTCACGGAAAAACAGGTCTAGCATCGGCCGGTTATATATCATAACGTATATAAGTTGGCCTAACCTCGTTACCGTGTAGCTGACTCTAAACAAGCACCTCCCGGATGACTCGTCGAGAAAGTTCGGAAAGGCGCATAATGAAGATTTAATGCACGAGCAGCGTATTTAATTGGAAATTTGGTAAATTATAAACATTGAATAAGTCTTCTCACTGCAATTATTTCAACGCAATCAGAAACTTAATTAATTTATGTATAAAATTACAGTGCAACCAAACAAGATACAAATTATGTCGTTATCTTAACTACTTAATATTGTATACTATGGGCCAAGTGTTTTGGAAGGGGCGATTAAGTCGCGTATTATAGCGATTTGATCACCACAAATATTAGTGTACGTAACGATTTAAGTGCTCCGTTCTTGTACAAGTAGATATAATAAATACACTGACCAATACGATATAGGCGTGGTTTAGAAAACTAATGTTTGTGGTGATAAATTTTCTTAAACTCCTAACCAATAGAATGAGCAAATGAGGTATTAAGATATTGATATATTAGTTACGGGCAGTAATTAGAATTTTGTGTTGCATAGAGATATATGATATAATATTTTTGGTCCAAAATTTAAGAAAAACTGTTTGAATATTTTTGTATAAAATACTTCTTTATTAAATAATATAAAAATATTTATGATGTATATTTTATGCATTTGTATTACATTTTTGAGAACCTAGAAACAGTACCTAATATAGTTTTTGAATTTATATTAAAAGCTTATTCTAAAAGGATAATCAAAGTGGACAAAGCTTTAAGATTCTCTCATGATTTATTTAACCCTTTGGCACAGTATCCCGAGATATCTCGTCTAAACGAGGTCTTTACCGTAGCCAGGAGGACGAGATATCTCGTCCTGACATTTTTGCCATAACTTTTGATTGATACACCTTTAGAGTACCTACGACCACGCAAATTAAAGCTGACAACTTACTCTTTATGATAAGCTTGGTTCAATTTTTCCGCGACCCCGAAAACATAAAGAGAGATGTTATTCAATTTCCGAACAAGTAAAAAAGAAATATGCATTCGGGAACGGAAAAGTCGGGTAAACCACTTACGCAGAGGGGTTAAAGAAGAAGATGCTGTAAATGTGAGACCTATTTTTCAACAATAATAGAAACTATTAAATAAGTTGTGACTGTACGGTAACAAAAATATTTTTGATTTCTTCAAATGCAGATTATTAATTTGTCCGATCTATCTAATTTTCTGCCCACCTCCTAGAGTCTCTTTCATACTCCTCGTGTAGCAATGTGCCCGACAAAAAGCTTAATACCAGAAGGTTTGAGAACGCCGAGCCTCGTGAGGGCCTGTCCCTCGGTGCACCAGACCCTGAGCATGGATTTGAGCAGCTCTTCGAGTGAGGCCTTGAGCGTGCCGGCGGCATCCTCCTGGGCCAAACCGATTTCCGGTGGGCACTCGGCGCCCGCGGAGTCGCACACCATCCTCCTCTCTACCGTCAAGAGCGACAGCCGGAACGACGACGACGACAGTTTCACACACGCGACGCAAAAGAAAGAAAACAAGGGGGACGACGTTCGCGGTCCCGCGAGATACACGCTACACCTGCAGTTGCTGCAGCACAATGACGACGTCGACGACGCGACGTGCTTCTCCAAGGCAGTGGCCGCGCGGAATGCAAAGACGAGCCGCCCTGACCCACTGACTGCCACAGCCAAAAAGCTCTCGAGAGCCTCTCCTGCTTGAATACCAAGACGGGTAGAGAGGGAGAGAGACAGTTTCTCGGTTAGCCGCCTACTCCGAGCCGCGAAGTTCTGCGGCTGCGGCTAGTGCCGTCGTCGCGACGCTGATTATATTTAGGTCCATGCGTGCGTCGTGGCGTCCATGCAAGCGCGCGCTATGCGTAATAGCGAGGGCTTATTTAAAGAATCGCGGAAGAACGCGACTAGCAGCGAGCTTGCGCCGCCGCGTTTCGCTTATATGCGCGCATTATTTTGCCACTTTGTTTGGACAGTCTCGGCGAGATTCTGTGCTTTAGACTATTCGTCCAGGATTCGGACGAATGGCGAACACCGCGGTGGAGTCTTCAAATTCTCGGGGCTCTTAACTGATTGGAATTGGACCAACTTCCCGAGAGCTGGAAGTATGCGTGATGTGCCTCGGGTTATTTAGACTTTGCTTGATTGTAATATCCGGCGTGTCCGAGCAGTTTGGACACTAACTGATTTCAAGTTTAAATGTTGTGTCAAATTCCCCTTCTACACATACACTTTAATAAAGCCTCGCTTTAACTTTTAAAGTGAAATAAAATTCTTAAAATTAAACTCAGATCAATATTGAAAAGTCAAAAGAGAATATTTTTCTTTATTTCTACACATCGCACAATCTTATTTACATAAGTTAAGCATGACTCTATTGAAGTTTATATATAGATGGGAAAAAGTCAAATACTTGTAGTCTGAATCAAATATGATAAACTTACAATTATAAATGTCTTTTTACGTTACTTATTAAACTCATTAGCTAGTGAAATCTACTCTCTAAAATGATTTTTTATATTCTGGAAACATTTAAAACTTTTATACATAATCCATTATAGTCTACTAATATAGCAAAGAAAACAGTGTAACATATTAATTCACGGACTGTAATCTAGCAAAGCGAAAATCGTTTTGCTCAGCTGATTTATTAAGCTCATGAATCAGCATCGCTGAATTAATAGTCCCGTATGCTTTTGGGAAAATGGCCAATTTATTTAAGCCGTTCGAAACGCCAAAATCGGCTACCAAAAAAACCGGAAAAGCCCAAGGTGCGGATGAGAGAGAAAAATGCGAGGTCGTGGCCAATATCACCTCTCCTCCGTAGACACGCATATCGTGCTGTCGTTAAAAATAATATGGGAATCATCAGGAATGCCGTGGGCTCCGCAAATAACTGGAGCCGCCGGTAAAAGTGTCGATAAACGTACGTTGGACTGCAAAATTTATACATAAGACGCGCGTTCGAACGAGAGTGAGAGAACATCCGCTCTCGAGCGTCAAAACAACTGTCTTGGCAAAGAATGATATAAATATTACGTGGTCGCTTGTATAACTTTCTTCCCCTTCAGAAATCATTCTACTATTTTTACTTTCTGTACCATGAAAATTCAACTTTGTTCCCGAAATTCATTTAGTTGGTTGTTTGCATTTTAATGGCCTGGTCTTAAAAATATTTTCTTGCGCGGGTGTGCGTAAAGTCTGCGTGTAAAGTGCCAAATTCTGCACGTAACGTTCTAAGTACCGTTTAACGAATTTTACGCACACCTGGGCAAAAAATATTGTATGCAACTCGGGCGTAACGTTTTCGCACTCGTGTGATTGCTCCGGCACTCGTAGCCAGCAAGCCGGTGACTCATGCACGACAATCATCACTCGTTAAAAATTCACTTTACACCCTAGTTGCATAAACTATTATTAATTTTATTAAAAATTATCAAATTAAGATAAATGATTAATATGCTTAATTGCATCTAACTTCTTTGCACCTTCTTTATAAACAAAATTATATTAAAACTAATTCTTAGATTATGAAAGATTCTTTTCACTTATTTTAGATTAATTACGTATGTTGTAATAAATTTATAAAAATGTTTTCTTTTTTAATAAAATAAGAATAATATTAAATTTGTGGATAATAACAATGCATGTATAACTTATTTGAAAATTGAAAACTATTTTTTTTAACTATAAGAATCATTTTACAGAAACAAAAACCTGCGTGATAAAAATGCTTGCGTAATAGAGACTATTATTATGTTAAATATAATTAGCCCTTGTGTCTACTCCAGACTGACAGTTTTTTATAATTTTGCAGTATTAAGAAATCTATGCGTGTAAGAAAATCATAATGTATAAATAATTATTTGGAATTACATTTTATTTCTAGATACTAATAATAAAGTATACTTATTTAATGTTTTAAGCATGATCGTAAATTTAAGTGTGAATTCCATAACGTATACAAAGTAACTTAAAAGTATTTCAAAATAACATATACAGAAGCATTAGTTTTAATGCAGTAATAAAATATTGCTTGTCTTGTGTAAAAATATCATCAAAGCCATGACATTCAAAGTAAGTTATGAAAAATAGTAAAGAAAATCACTCACCGAAGCACTTGGTCTGTATCCTTTTATACATTTCACCACTACTCTTTCGATGTACCATTCTGTGCGTGGCGACCTGATACTTTTTCCTAAAGCTCCTCTCGCTCTCCGTAGATTCCTGAGAACCCCTTCGTTCCTTAAGGCATTTGAGCTCGTCGTCCCCGTCTTTGCTGTCCGGTCGCTTCCACACGTGGCTCTCCTCGAAATCGCCTATGTAGATCCACTCACCGCTTCTGTATGGCTCTGTGTACGCGTCTTCGTCTTCTCGACCTTTTCACCAGAAAAGTATACCTGCTTAATTACGCGCTTATCATAGTCTTATTGTCTTGTAAGAATATATTAGAATTATAAAATAACAGCTGCATCTAAAACATTTTTTATAAAATTAATTCATTTTTTTAAGTTGCGCTTTATTTTCTCCAAAACAATAATTCTATGCATCAATTATAATTTTCATAACTATAACTAATTTAAATTTGTAAGTTATCGAAAATCACTTTTTTTTATTTAATTTTCTATTTTGAGAGAATATCTCTCGAACATGGAAAATTAAATAAGACAATTCGCTAGTCGCGATCCTGGCGGATTAATTCCAAAGCTCTCTAAGAGTAAACGTACAGTATATATATATATATATATATATATATATATATATATATATATATATATATATATATATATATATATATACTGTACGTTTACTCTTAGACAGCTTCGACATTTCGCTAATAGGGTGAAATTTACATAGAATTTTTGGGGCTGCTGATATCGTTTAATCGCGAAAGGGTTCTCGTAATTTACGGTGACGGGTGGTTTTAGCCTCAAACATAACTTATAAGCATTATTGTAATTATTTTAAGAGAAGATTGAATATATTAAGAAGAATTGTTTTATATTTTTTCTAACAATCATTGTAAAGTACAGACAAGATTGACAAATTGTTCTTCTTTAAAACAATGTGCACTCGCTTCAATTGAATATTATATAATGATAATCATCGTTATCATAAGTTATTAATATTTAAGAAACATTTATTTATACTGTGTTAAAAAAATGAAGAAATTTATTTCAATGGCACTCCAAATATAATTGCTTATAATGGTTAATTTCTTGTTAATGTTCTAATAATTTTGATTACAAATATCTTTTATTTAATGTAAGAGTGGTTATGTCCACTTAAATATAGACCTTTATTATATTCACATAAAGAAGTTCTACATTTTCAATATGTCTTGATGACATTTGCAACAATTTCCCCATTCTTTTATTGATTAAAAAATCTTCATCGGATGCCTTGACATATGACGTTCTATATTAAATTTTTGTATAGAAGTAAAACTCAAATATACTTAATAACGCGCGTGTCGACCTCTAATAAAAGATAAAACGGGATTTCGATTGAGTTTCGAGCGCCTTCAGGCAGGCAACCAGAGTTCACATATACCCCATGTGCATTTTGTCATCCAATAAACTTCTATGTTATAACATTAAAATGGTATTATTTAGTTACAAAAATACTTTGGTAGAATAATAATTTTCAATAATTAGATAAATTTGAAATCCTTCATCACTTATTATGTATTTAAGATGACAATTTCTTTGTACTTCACGTTTATAAAAACATCTTTATTATCCAAGATTAGATAACAAGGCTAGATAAACAAACAATTGTTAGTTTATTTGCTAAAGTAAGTTATATATTCTATTGAATTTAAAGATGTTCATATCAACCTTCGAAATTTCAAAATAATTAGTGCGCCAATACAAATAAATCGTTCTCAATTACGGCTTGTTGCAGCTTTGTAGGGGCAAATCGTACTTCCAACTTCAACTAATTTCTTAACGTCCCGTTTTTTACTGTTATGTATGTGCGTATATGTACTGCTAATGGCCAATGCTCTGGTTCTGGCCATCTAACTTAATTTTAATCATTTTAAGGAAAGAAGATATAGGTATTTCGTAAAACAAACGATTTTATTTTTATTTATTTATACCAATTATTAACCTTTAATAATGATATTCAAAAAGGTTTCACAAGACATTTTTAAATATTTTCGTTTTTATCTAAAATTTAATCTTTTGCAACATTTGCGTGACAAAAAAGTCAAACAGCACCTAAAGGTCAGCTAAAGTAAGAACCATGTAATTGGAGGACAAAAAAAGGTATGTCATAAAACCGAGAAAGACACATAAATAATTACGAATTAACTTTTATTCAATTATTACTGTTGTTGCATTTTGCGCACCAGATTTTATTTTTAAAATGATGGTAAGTTATACTTTAAATACATTTTTTATAAATCTATGTTGAGACCTATTGATAAAATTTTAATTGCAAATTTCGTTCTTTTTGTGAAAATAAAAAATGAAAAACTTAATTTAGCTATAGAATCTTTTTAAGAGAAAATAAAGCCGATGGTATTTAATTTGCATTTAGTTTTCTCAAACCTAATTAGTTGTTCCAATATGAAATTATTTGTTTTATTTAATTCTGTAGTAAAAAGTTAAAACGACAAGTCCATTTTTGCTTCCGCAAAGAGGAAGCTTTGTGATAGTAAAAAAAAAGTTTTTCTAAAAACATGTTAGAAACATGTTTTGAGACATACGGAATAAAAATACACTATTTTTAGAAAATGTATGTATTGATATGTGTGTTTGCGTGCGTGCGTGCGTGTGTACGTGTCTGCGTATGTGTGCGTGTGCGTGTGCGTGCCTGTGCGTGTGCGTGTACGTGCGTGTGCGTGTGCGTGTATGTGCGTGTGTGTGTGCGTGTGTGTGCGGTTGCGTGTGTGTGCGCATGTGCGTGTACGTGTGTGTATGTAAGGATGGATATGTACATATGAAGATTACTCTGAACATTCACGGTCAAAATTAATGTTTCAAGGATCAATGATTTTTTTTTAAAGGAAGGGAGCTGAAAAAAATATTTTTTGTATCTCAGTATTTTTGCTTTTTTACTGGTATTTCGATACTTTTTTGTTTTTTTAAGGGTTTTGATACTTCTTTGTTTTTTAGCGGCTTTTCAATTTTTGAGTTTAGTTTTTCGGGTTTTTTGGCATGTTTGAAATAATATCATCAATTCATTTTTTATGAATTTGAAAAGCATAAAATTACCTATTCTTTCCTACCCGAAATTTTAAGTAAGTACAAACAAAGTATATATATAAAATGTTGCCATTTTTTATCCTCTATACGATGCTATTTTTAAAAATTCATTTCCGTAAATTTAAAAATTGGTCACCATGACGTCAATTTGTATATAGCGGCAACCCGAGCCGAGCGCTAAGGACGTTTTAGAATCGATGCCTTCAATTAAAAAGAAATTTTGAGATTCATTGATCCATTTTTGTGTTAGAATTATTTCTTTATTTTACGATATTTTACGATATTCTGAAATCGATAAGGTAAATTATTGTATTTTAGAAATAATATGATTGTTTAATTCTTCCTTTCTTTCTTTGTATTTAATGGTCATGTGTCCCCTCTTTTTTAGGACTCCGATATGTCACAATGTATATGATTTTGTATTTTTCATTTGTATTTTATATACTTGTTTGTTGTATTGTGCGATGTCGGCCGAGAGAAATTTATCACCTACTTACTAGCGTCCCAGACACTGTTGAGGAGGCTACATGGGCCCATACGTCTTACATTAAAGGACAATACGTAGTCGGAGATCTTTCCAACGAAATACTCGAAGTAAAAATTCTCGAGAATTTTCGCCAGGAATCAGACCCTCGACTGCTTGAGCGTCTTATATCGGTAGGCAAGCGTCATACCCACTGAGCTAAGGGGGGCTCTTTGATCACTTCATTTTACATTTGAAAGAGTATAAAATTACTTATAAACAGTGATATTTCTTTTTCTTTTATAACTTTTCCATTGATATTTTTAAATATTGATTGTAATGGTATTTAAAGATTAATGAAATAATGTATATTAGTATTTTTATGTACTATTTCTTATAAATCTGCGGGTAAAATGATACGTATTGCACGTTAAACTCGTTGGAGTGAAATGCCACTCGAAGAATCAGTGAAATAAATTACTCTAATTAGAGTGGATTTTTAACTCTAAAAATAGAGTGGAAATGTTTCACTTTCAAGTAGAGTGAAATCTCACTCTACTTTAGCGTACATACTTACCCTATGGACATCTATGAAAAACTAATCTATTTTTTTATGATTTTTTTACGGCAGTTTTTATTTTATAACGATTTTTTTATTTTTGAATTTTAATTTTTCAAGTTTTGGATATGTTAGAAATATTTTGATAAATTTAGTGTAATTACATTTAGAAGTGCATAAAATTACCTACATTTTTGAACCGCAAATTTTGAATCAACATTTTCTTCTCTTTTGTTATAAACGGTAACATCATCATATTTAGTTTAAAAGATTATATCTCGGAAATGTATGATGTAGTAAAAGAGTAGTATTATATGTAAATTTTCAGAAAAAGTAACTTTTTCCTATCGCTTTACTGATTTCTGTTTTTAGACCATGAAGCTCTTTCATTTTCAAGATATTTAAGTTTATATACATTTTTTTATTTTATATTTTTATGAAAAATTAAAATAAAAAGAATTTTAACCCTTACAGGTACTCATTTTTTTCGAAGGTGAATATATTTGCAGGGAACGGTATAACGGTTTTCGAGATCGGTGATTACGAATCCGAGGTCGGTTTTGCAAAATTCAAAATGGCGGCTTCAAGATAGCGGATCGGATTGATAAAATTTTGAACAAATTGGCTAAAAATTATTACTAGGGGGTTTTTAGGGTACCTGATTACGAATCCGAGCTTGAATTTATAATCAATGATAAATCAGCACACATTTTTTGAGATTCTAATTAGAAAAGATATAGCGATATAAAATTAATGTATTAGAATAAGCAATCTTATATTAGAACAATTAATTTAGTTTGAGGAAGCTAAGTGCGAATGAATTGGCAGCGGTTTCTTTTACTATCACAAAGTTTCCTCTATGAGGAAGCAATACTAAACGCAACGTTTGTTTAGAGTTAAAAATCGAATTGAATTTTTGAAAGCGATTTAGATCATATGGTTTGCGTCAGGCACTTTTTGAAATTGAGTTTTAATTTGATATGTTAATATTTATAAAATTATAAACATTTATTTATATACATAATCTATACGGACATTACTGTCACCTAATGCCCCGTCTTCACGGGTAGTTTAATAGAGTCTCGCTTTAACTTTTAATATCTAATAACATGTATGTTGTTTAGAAAAGCGAAACTTTTTTAGTCTGAAAAAATAGCAGAAATAAATCTCTACACAGTAGAACTCTTTAAAATTTACTAGCATTTATCGCTGTAATGTTACTTCATATTTAAAGTTAAAGCGAGATGCTATTAAAGTGCCAGTGAAGACGAGAAATAAGGCAGCGGAGTCCAGATCCGATCTCCGCCATCGAGAAATCCGGAAAGTCATTTTCTTTAAATATCTCCGAAAATTTCGGACTGATGGAGATTCGAATCCACGCCCCTTGAGCGTCTGTTGTCTTAAGAAATATACGTTTACCATTTAAGCCATCGACCGACACATTTTAAAAATTCTATTTAAGAATTTTTATTTTTTTCTAAAAAATCACTGGAGGACAACCATAAGAGCTGAAAAATCTGCAAATATGTATAAAAGCGATATACCAATAGAAAAAAAGGTTTTGACTTCAATAAAATCGGGACAGAAAAATCACAACATTTTTCAAATTACCCATATATCTGTAGGTTTGAATATTACATCTGTTTTGTTACAAGTAACGCAATCGTTTAAATCAGATGTATTATTTAAATAAACTTTCTTTCTTAAAAATTACGTATAAGATAACAATATAATATCTATTTCTGTTTCTTATAACTCCAAAATGCTTAATTTTAGCTTTTTATAAACAATTAAAAGTTAATAATATCAATATCATATACATACATATATGATTTTATTAAGAATAATGTTATTATTTACTAAATTGTATTTCCTGACATTTTTAAATAAATATTTTATCATTTATTTTACGTAAGTGGTTTTAATGAAAAGTTCTATTAAATAATATGCATTATTTATTGTCAAAATAAATTTACAAACTAAAGAAATTTTTTGTTTATAAATCTTCAAAAATATATACCGTACTAAAAAGTTGAACTGAGTGCATAGGACTCTTCAAGTTGTAAAGTTTGAAAGATGCTGACCTAATTCTATACCTATACTACATAACTGTGAAAACTTTATAGAAAATTCGCCGGAAAACAACAGAAAGTTAAAGTTAGATAACTCATGTCCATATTATTGAAATCAATGAACCCACGCTGCTTCGTAAAGTTATATGAACATGTATAACGCGGTTTTAATACAATATTTACACATATTTATACACTATTCAAAAAGTACCCTCACCTATAACTGGTCTGTTAACAAACATTTCAAATAATTCTTTAAATTATATTCGATTTTAATTGGCAATGTTTATTGGTAACAAACGTACTTATGCGGTCGTCCAATTGGGCAGTTCGTTACGTTGGATTTTACGTTTTATTTTACTCTTATGCCATTAATTAATATGGTAGGATCAGTCTAATTTTTTGTCTCATTTTCAGCTATCATTTTCAGATTATTTATTTTTAATTATTTTTCGTGTTTATTAACTATCTTTGATCGTTCATAACTTTTGATATTGCCAATATTATTCAACGCAACACATCGCAAATTAAAATTCTTTTCTTATACTTTATACAAAAGAAAAGTTTTTACACAGAACAATAAGAGAACTACGACATAATATCACATTATTTCTGATCTCAAAATAAAAGAATTTATTAATACTTCGATACGTAAATTGATCAAATCCTTTGAAATTTTCAAGCGTTTCCCAAATATTGATATCACATACATACGCATACACGCACATACACAAATATGTGCATTTTCAGACAATGCATTTCTAAAATTCTAAAAATATTTGTATGATTTTATTTAGAACAAAGAAAAAATAGTTAAACTGCTTGTTTATACGTGGGAGCAAGAAGTAGGGTGTCTCTACGAAAAGCAATTGCGTGATTTCCGGCAAGTGAGTCAGGTTTGACAACCGGATCCGACCCGGAATTGACACGTAAAGGAGCGCAAATCCATGCCGGAAAATATGCCGAAAGTCCAGATGGAACTCCAAAACACTTCAGAACCGAACCACCGAACTTAAAGAGATACAACTTTCTCAAATTGCTTTAGTTGTAAAAAACGTTTTTTACGTAAAATCCTGCTCAATTTGGGAAATATCATCCGGATAATACCTTGAAAATCATCCCTTACGAGTATTTTTATGCAGTATTAGAAAATTAAGATAAAAATACATCGCTTAGAAATTATAGCGATGAATGATTAAGTACGGCACGGCGTTTTTAATTTCTACTCTTCTAATAGATATATTATTACCCTTTTTTTTAGTTATCTTAACGTTGAAGCGATAAATCTTTAAGGCAGAATAAGCAGTTAGAAAGAAAATAAAAAGTTTATCACCTGTCAATATTTCCATGCTAGCATCGGTACTTCGAGCATGAAGCCTCTTCCGACTAAAGTCCTCCCCGTAGCGACTGCTGGGCTTACCGCCCCTCTCCTCGGACTTGGCGCGCACGTCCGATCGTCCCACGCTGCTCCGATGGTGGCGCCGATCTCCGCGATCTTCCGATCGGTACCGTTTGTCGAATTTCTTGAACAGTCTGTGACCCGACGCCGTGTGTTTCGACGTCGGTCTGTGGCCTCCCTCCGGAGAATCCGCGAAACCGGCAGGTGGCTGAACTATTTCCTCGGGAACCTTTGAGAATTGTGGAAGAAAGAATTTTATAATTTTTTTTATTATTTTATAAAGGAATACGAGAAGCATTGCTTCATTTTTCGACTAAAACGTATATTTCACTATGCATTTATTCATATATTTTGATTGCATGTGAATCAAAAGCTTTTCAGATATTTATCCATTCCTTTTTGTTCTAGATCATGTCTTTGTTGAAAAGTATCCTATAACGGGCTGCAGTACAAATACATCCCAATTGTTTATCGAATCGTCATAAATACGCTCTTGTGAGATTTGCAACTGCGGTACTACTAAGAGTTATTGACCAAACTATGAGCGTAAAAGTTCTGTTGAAAAAGTATTTGTATCGAAGTTTGAAGTGTATATGGATGAGATGCGTGAAAGTAAAAGTGAATAAGGCAGCAGTTAAGAGTAATAAGAATGAGTGACCTCTCGTCCGCAATGATGGCAGTGGGCTTGGTCCAGGTGAGCGTCCTCGACGCTGTAGAAGACGCTGTCGCTGCCTGGACTGACCGACCTGAGGCTCTCGGCCGACAGCGCCTTCAGCCGGACCTCGGGACTGGGCGACTTGACGATGAGGGCCGTCTGGGCCCCGTTGTGGCCCGCCCCCGGGCTCTGGCTGTAGCGGCCGCTCCCGCCCGGGCTCAGCCGGCTCGAGCACACGTACTCCACCGCGCGCGACCTCCGACGCGGCAGGCTGCCCGTCAGAGCCGCGTTCTTGTCCTGTGCGCGGGGGGACAGAAGTTCGCCCGTTCGCCTTATTTTACATCTACCTCTGCTCGATGGCTATTGCTGCCATCTACTGCTTATCATTAGCAATTTTCTTTTTGCTTTAGAATCTGCATTATTTCTACATTATTTACAAACCAAAATAAAACATTTTCTCACAGACGTTATTAGGAAATGGCACTTTTCTTTCGCATATTCTACCCGTCGTAATCAGCGATCCCAGAGAATTATGTACTAATTTTCATTTTCAAACGCGGATGGTTAGAAAAATTTGTGCTTTAAAAAGCTTTACGCCATACTTGTTGTTTAACCCTTTAACATGCTCAGTACGGCTAATATATAAGTTGATATTAGCAATATTTTCCAAAATTAATTGAAATTTCGAATTTCGAATATCATTTTAAAATAGTAAATAATAACAAAATCGCTAACCTAAATAGTTTTGTTGATGTTTACTTTTACAATCATATGAAATGTAAACAAATTTGCGACTATTCATGAGCCATTTCTGGATCTCGTCGGTGCGAACCCGTTAAAGCACAAATTTGTCTAACCATCGGCTTTTTATGAAAATTAGTACATAAAGGTTTTTAAGGTCGCTGTTTTCGATCCGTTGTCCAATTTTAAAAATTCAAAATGTCGTGTCCAATATATTGAATAAAAGGTCGATTTCTAAAAAACGGCTCCACCGATTATTTTTATTTTTGTTGGTAAATAATTTAGAAACAATACATATTAGAAACCAGAAAGGGAATCAGTAGTGTAAGCACCATATTAAGTTAAATCATGTAAAGACTCACCGTGAGGGCTATATCTTATTCGAAGTGATAAATGGCTTAGACAGATTTATAGTGACTTTTCTTATCCTAACTACCATGGTAACATCAGTAACCATAGTTACATACTGCAGTTATATACATTTTATATTTATATTTTACTTATTTGACAAAGGTGTAAATCTTTTGTTGTATTTTGCATTTTCATAAAACTATAGTTTTATTTAAGGTGGAGTTATAGTAAAATTCTTTTAATTTTACCGAGTTTAAAATTTTATTTTTATTCTTTGCGAATTGTACCGAAGATGAGTATATTTTTAAGTAAAATAAAATTAAAATATGATTTCAATGATGATCGTAAAGTATAAATAAAAATTATTGTTGGAAAATAATTTTCTCCTTATAAAAGTGTGCTTGCTTCAAAACTACATTTGGCATTACTTTAGAAGTTTTCTGCTCATTAGGTTTCGACGGATCGAACTGAAACTTTTAGGATACTTTCCTAAACATAATACCAACATAGTAACAATCTCTGATTTTTAAATTATTTTTCTTAAAGAACTTAGCATATGTGTGTATAATAAAAAATGGTGTCTTTTTGTTAATTAAATTATTTATTACAACCCCGTATTTTTAAAACCAGTATTCGGGTATACAAAATTTCTGAAATTGTTACAGTGTTTACTTTGCTTTGAGAAAATTTGTGTAATTTTATTAAAAATTAATGCATTATCTATAGTAACCCTGGTAGAAAGTTAGCTAGAATGACTGTTTACTTTATTAATTATTAGCCAGATTAATAAGCTATTAATAAGTCAAATTATAGCTACTATCTGGCTAGAATCTGCTTAAGACTATGCTTTAAGCAAGAACGTATTTTGTTTGCAAATCTAACTTATTTATATTTTGTTTTGAAAAGTTAATAGTTTTTAAAAATTTGGAATAAAACTTCATTGTAAAACTACAAATATTTGTTTACCAATTCTCCAAATTTCGTCATAACTTACATTATTTTGTGCTTATTGTTATTTTTAAAATAACAATACTTATATGACTACATGCATTCTATTATTTATAACATAATTTCTTTAATAAAGACACTTAAATTTTACTCGGGGCTTTGGTGCTTTTTGTATAAATAATACTTTTTAAATACACGCGTCGTTATGTAAACAAATAACCTAACCTCCATTACTACTAGACATTTAAGGTACATTTTTAACTTTAATTTAGTAAAATACTTAATGTAGTATGATTAGAATTGCGTATTACTTTGATTATTATAAAACTGTTATTATGTCCATTATTAATTAATACATAAATTACTTAGTTTATAAATTTTATATTAACTAGAATATTAAGCAGAATCTAGCTAGAAATTAGCTAAAAAGCACGTCGTTTTAAACTGATTTCTAGCTAATTTCTTAACCAGAATTAAAGCAGATTTAGAAAATCTAGCTAATATCTGGCTAGAAACCAATTTAGATTTCTACCAGGGAATGTTTCAAATATTCAGTAAAAGTAGATCAAAAAAATCTCAAAATCTTATTTTGTTATGCCAAACATGTGTATAAAAAGTTTTGGAAAAAAGATTGAATATTAAACAGTTTTCAATTTTGCTATGACCCCACCTTAAAAAAAGTTAAAATTTAATTGAAGAACCTTGTTATCAATATAGATGGTACCGAGAAAAATTGTTTTGAAAATATTTATTTATTACAAAGAATAAATTATAAAGGTGTACTGTATACTTCACTACTGTGTAGGTGACGCCATAACAATTACAGATTACTTCTACATTTTTCATGCTAATTGTATCACCGTTTAATCTTGTACACCTCTTTGTTACGGGGCCTACGGTGGCGCAGTCGGTAGAGTATCGGATTCCCATGCCGGTGACCCAGGTTTGATACCTAGTCTCTACCGATTGATTAAAAGCACCTCTATAAAAATTGCATGTGCTTTGTTTACAAACAAATCGCAGACCCCCAGCGTTGATTAGCACCATATGGGAGCACAAATATGATGACGATAAAAAAAAACGTTGCCAATTCATTGGCACTTCGCTTCCTCAAACTAAATTAATTGTTCTAATATGAACATTTTTTTCTAATAAATGAATTTTAAATTGCTATATCTCTTTTTAATATGGTTCTCAAAAATGTGTGCGGTTTTATCATTGATGGTTTAATTCAGAACATTTAATTAAACTAGCTGTAGCCATAATCTTATTTTTAAATCTGTTTTAAGCAGTTTTCGGTAACATTATTCTTTTAAATTAATAATTGTCACATTGAATTTGAATTCAACGACATCTAAAATCACATAATTATATCGTTCATACGTATCATTTTTACCTGCATTTGTAAAAAATAAAACAAAAAATATTGATATACATTATTTAATTTATCTTAAAATTATAAAAAATAAAACAGAAATCCTCCTGCTCGCATCACTCGCCAACCCTCAGTATATAAATTACTCGTAATAAATAAAATATTACTATTTTCTTAACATTTAACGTTTTAAAATTTTTTTAAATAAATAAATAAATAAATAAATAAGTAAGTAAGGGAGTGAGTGAGTGAGTGAGTGAGTGAGTGATTGAGTGAGTGAGTGATTGAGTGAGTGAGTGAGTGAGTGAGTAAGTGAGTAAGTAAATAAATAAATAAATTTATTCTTTATTAAATAACATTTTTTGTCACATTTTTTTTTCGTAAAATAATATACATTTAGAAAACCAATAAAACATAATTACAATTACATATAAAAATGCATAGTTTATTCAACAAAAGATGAATCGGTATGTCGAATCAATAAAATATATAATTTGTGTAAATCTAGTATACCTTTAGTGTAAGATTTTTTAAAATTGCGTAAAATTAATCATAGATTATGATTAATCAATATATAGGGTGATAAGAACATTCAGACAGCAATCAAAGTAATTAATTTATCCATAAAAGGTCAAATTAGTACTAGTATTTTTGTTGCGACCGGATTTTAGCTTCTTTTCGTATTTGGACTACTTACATTCATGAAATGTTAAACTTCAAATAATAACAAAATTAAATAAATATTTCGATAAATCACTATATATCTTAATTAGTGGTTGGCAGTGTATGTCTCGTTATATAATAATTAATAAAGTAATTTTTTGTCACATAAATACTTATTAAATTCTAACTACTTTTTAATTTAATAGAAAATAAGTTTCGTAGTATCACTCCAAATAAGATAGATATTTTTTAATCATTAAACGTGTAATTAAGTTTTCCTATTGGATCAATGAACATTGTATCATTAATGCAATACTGGACGAAATCTAATATACAGATGAAAATGGAATTTTGTTGAACATTATTATAAATTAGAATAATTTTTCTATAATTTGTTTAACAAGAAAATTTTTTAACAAACTGGTATTGCACTGAGAATACGTTTTATCGTCCCAAAATCAAACAACAACGAATCTAAGCACGGGATAGCGGGGTAAGTTGATGAGTCTGTATCATTGCTTTATTGAGGACCAAAATTAAGGTGATGTAAAAAATGGATGTGAAGGCTCCAAATTTTAGCTTTTTAATTTCTATGCTCATTTATAAATACATGAAAATAAGATACATGATATATAAGAGACAGACTATTTTTTTTATCAAACTGTTTGCAGTGTGATTATAATAAAAATGTAGCACCTTCATATCTCCAAAATGATTTTACGTGAAACCAATGATTTGTAAAGCAAACTACGAAGAATAATGAATGGTGAGAGTTTTGAAGTGATAAAGAGTGTGTTCACTACGATTTGACTAAAGATCTTATTAGACAAAGTAAAATATCCACAATGCTTACATCATATTGGATTACACTCATGTATGACTTAACTGATCGAACTTACTTGTATTTTTCTTTATTTCAAAAATATTAAAATTCGTAGGTATTGTACTTTGCCCCAATGTACTAACATGTATTTACATCTAATATATATATTATATACATCTCATAATAATCTGAGTAACTAATTTCAAATGCGTGTTTCATTGAATGTTATTGTGTCGCTGTTACATAATGCAAGCTTGGTATTTTTTACAAGTTATAAGTAATATTACATGCTACGCTGAGAAAATCACATCGTAATTGACGAAACACAAATCGTAGCAGTTACGATTTGAAATATCATGAAATAGAAGTCGTAAAAGTCATAATGAAATATGTAAAGATAATTTAAGTTAATTAAAGAAAAAGTTTTTATTAGGTAATGTGTACGATATATATGTTGATACATTACGATATTATACGGGTTTCTCAGTGTATGCTAATTAATTTACTCGAATAATATTTAAAATTGAAGGAATCAATTTACTATTTTTTATGATTTCGCATTTAAATACGAAAAATAATAATTTTATTATGATAAATTTTGAAAATATTTAATTATATTTTTATATTGCTCACATTGTTTCGAAAAAGTAAGCAATAACTCATTTTACAAGATAGTAGACCCACAGTTCTTATTTGTTTCTACTTCTTTCGCGTTGTGAAGGAGCTACCAAAGTCGACGATCTTAACTTCTTAACGATGAGGAACATGTCATAGGATATTTAAAAGACATAAGAAGGTTGCTTACAAATCATTTTTCTTCATGCGCGGTGTCATATTGATTATTACTCTGTCATATGTCAACATATCGTGGGTTATTTGTTTTTAATATATTATAATTTTAACGGATTTGCTTAATAATTTTCTATTTAATAGTTATAATTATGACGAAAATTAAGTTTCTTCAGTAGTACCTATACTTCTGATTGTATATAACGAAATAATTAATAACACTATGCTGTGATTAATTTCATCCAAGCAGATCTTATAAAGCACATGCAGAAGCTTTTCTTTTAAACTTTTGATTGCAAGACATACTTAAAATACGTGTTAATTCTTCGCTTCGTATACCTACTTCAGACAAGGTTAAAAAGCTTTAAACACTTATGAATTTAAGTGTACTAATACAAAAGAATAATAAAAGTGTATTGGCAAATATTCTTTTTAAGAGGTCACATACATCTTAAAATTATATAAAAAAAAATTTATTATATTAAGTAAATACAAAAGAATTATTTCCAATAAGTAATAACTTGGTAAATTGCAATATGTTATCTATGTGTATAATGTGTCTATTTCCCTTAGACCTCCTCAAGTTTATACGGGGACTTATGTTCGATGTCAAAATTCATTTGCCGTAAAGTATTTTGTGTAATTTTCAGTCAATTGACTTGAAATTTTACACTCATCTTCTATACGTATACAGTTCTCAACGCCAGTAAAATTTTAAGGATTTATGGAGTTTAAAGTATAAAGATTAAAGTTATTATTGGTAAAATCTAGTTCAAAATGGTTCGTAATCATGTAAAATTAAATTTAAGATTATTTTCATGCTTTAAACTTCATAAATTCTTAAAATTTGGCTTGCATTGAAAACTATATACGTATAGAAGATGTATGTAAAATTTCAAGTCAACTGGTTGAACATTACTCAAAATACTTTACGGCAAGCAAATTTAAGTCTAACAATAAATGAAATAGTCTTACTAATAAGGAGAGTATCAGGGGTTTGGATCACTGATTTTACTGAAACTTTAGGATATGTTTTCTTGTACTTCAAAATGAAGACTTTGCATAGTAAGAAAGTCTAACTCCTTACCAATTATGAAATACAGGTGGAAACGTATATATATATATATATATATATATATATATATATATATATATATATATATATATATATATATATATATATATATATATATATATATATATATATATATATATATATATATATATATATATATATATATATATATATATATATATATATATATATATATATATATATATATATATATATATATATATATGTGTAATTTTTTTTAAAATTATGTGGAAAATACTAATGTTTACAGCTGTATCCCATGATTGGGGCAGCGTTAGACGCTTTTACCATACAAAGTCTTTATTTTGAGGTACAAGAAAACATATCTTATAGTTTATTATCTGTATCCCAAAGCCTTGATACTCTTCTTGTAAGTGGTCAAAAATATTCATTATACACACAGAAAACATATTACAATTTACCAAGTTGTTACTATATGAAATAAATTTTGTATGCTTATTATAATAATTTTTTTTAGATACAATTTCAAGGTGTATGTGACACGGTAAACTTTTCGGTGTTTTAAGATTCATAGCACTTTAAGAATATATGTAAATAATTATAAAACAATTATGTTTACAACCTTATACAAACAGAATGTTAACTTTGTTTTATTTCATGATTTTAAAATTTCGTAATTATTTTGATATACATAATTATATCGTCAAGATTAATATATAACTTCCACTGGGCCACGTAATGTAAAATAATGTATGAATATAATCGATATTATTATATAGTATATATAATAAGAACTTTTTACAGTTGAATTGAACAAAATATGATACACCTAAATCAAACATTTTTAATGGAATATTCAGTGTTAGTTATGTATACATATAATTAGACAATATATTTCTGTATTACAAATTGATGGTTTTATTATCAGGTCATATATTTAATTGTAAGTGATCTTTAATAGTACAAGGAGTATAGATAAAATTTCAGAACTTCTTGCTATTTATGCATTTAAATTGATTAAGATATTTATAGAGAAATAAAGCAGTAAATTGGCTTAATCACGTAAAAGTATTCATTCTGTAGAATCCAAAAGATATTAGGTACTTGTGTAGAGTAAGCAAATGAGTACTTTGATTTGGAACGGTGGTCAAATTCAAACAATAAGTTGCAAGTACTTTATAACTGTCAACGGCAATTCAGAGCATTGTTTCGTATATAAATTAAAGAATAAAAAGCAAAATAAAATAGAAATGTGTGAAAAATTGCAATTTAAAATTTGAAGCATACACTCCGAGTTATTTCAGTTTTAATTGTTGAAGTGGGCCAGGCTCGCAGCGACAAAGTTACTCAAATTTACGGCGCGACGGGAGCTTCAAACGAAGCGACAAGTGTGTGTGCGAGGGTGCTAAAAGCGAGTATAGAGCGGGGGAGAGAGGAGTGTCGGGTGGGTCAAGAGGCAGTGGCCCATAAATCTCTCGGCAACTAGATAGCCTACCTCGTTACTGCGCCGCCTGGACGAGACGTGGGCGCTGCTCTTCCTCCGGGGGCTCTCGCGGGTGCGCCTGTGCCTCGCGCCCGCTGCCGCCGCCGCCCCTGCCCCCGCACCCGTCGTCGCCGACTCACCGACCTCGCGGTGAAGGTGATGGTGCTGGTGATGATGATGCATGTGGTAATGATGGCTGCAGCTGGAGTCGTCGCTGGTGGGCACGTGGCCGGGGTCATCGGCCTGCTCGCGCCACTCGTTCTTCTGCGGACTCCTGTTCAGCGACTGCTGTTGCGACTGCTGCTGCTGGATCGACGGCTGGGTGACTATGATCTCGGCGACCGAGCGCCGCTTGTTGTTGCGGTGGGGCGAGCGGGTCGCGGAGCTCTTGGCGCGCGAGCGGTGCCGCTCCCGGTGGCTCGGCGACGGGCTCAGCGTCAGGCTCGCGCCCTCGTGCTGCTGCTGCTGCTGCTGCTGTTGGCCGCCGCTGCTGCTCGGGACCGCGGCGTCCGCTGTCGACGGCCGGCTGGCCAGAAGCGACTGATCGGACTCGGGCCCCCCGCTCGGCGGCTCCACGCCAGCCGGGAAGTCGAGGGTGAAGGTCTTTTTCCGGCGCCGGCGCTCCTCCTCCGTCCAGACCTGCGGATCCGGCGGTGACTCGGCGTAACCGCCCGACGATGAATGATGGCCCTCCTGCGCGCAAGCGGGCTTTATGCATTTTTATGACTCACCGCGACTATTGTTGGGAGATTTGGACGGGCGAGCCGTGGTATCGGGAATGCCGCGGGCTGCTTCATATTTTACTCATGCGAATATCGGTTCAAACTTCTTTTTTGCCACGTTTGGGAAAATAATCTGTGTATAGATGATGTATGACTGGGAGCTTTAGATGTGGCCCATAACTTGCAAAATATGTTCGTGTTTTTACTCATAAATTTAGTATTTCAAATTTTAATTGATATTCAATAGTATGATCTAAGTATACAGTTTAAAATTGTAAAAAGAATAATACAGTCTTTCGAAACGTCGTCACAAACTTTTAATATAATTCTATTTTAAAATAATTCAACGTGCAATGAACAAATTTAAAACTTTCTTCAGAACTTTTATATCTACCTATAATTAGTTGTAGAACTCATTTTGTCATTAAATTTTCCGATATTGGTTTTTAGATTGCATTCGTATCAATTTACTTTAATAAAGTTAAGTGATTTTAATTTCCATCGTTAGTGGTGAATATTTTATTACAACTGAATCGTTAAAATGTTGTTAATTAGCTTTCTTATTAATTTTCATATATACATATATATTCAATGAAAACACATTATGCACCGGTTCAATAATATAAATCTCTGCCAATTGCATCAACATGTGATCTACCTCAAAAAATTTCAGTTGTTAATTTAATATAAAAAGTTGTTTATAACAAATAATGCATTTCACTGATAAAAAAATAAAAATAATAAAGCTCTACAAGAATGTTTAAATAGATATAATTAATTAAAAGTTAGTAATTCACTAACTTTTGAAAGTAAGATAACACAAGCATTTTGAAAAGACCTTTACTTTATGTTTAAAAGTAATCAGCAAGTAACCCATCAAAAACTTGTTTATCCAAAGTTTCAAATGAAAAGCACTCAGAGCAAAAGGTGTGCTTCTATACACTCACGTCAATCTCCTGCTCGGCTCCGGAGGCTTGTGTGCTGTGGGTCGCGGACTTGAAAGTCTCTTGTGCTGGCTCGGGCATGGCGTCCTCGAGGTCGTAGCTACCGGAGCTGCTGCTGCTCGACGATCTCGCGGGCGACGGCGGCTGCTGGATGCTGTACGGGGAGTCCGACTTGTCCTTGAGCGTGTGGGGACTGCTCGGCTCCTCGAGGACGGCCTGATTCAGTTTTGACGACTTTATGCAGGGAATCGAATGTTTCCAGAAACTCATGATTACGCAGAAGATGGTTTTAATGTTATGCGGATGGAAAGAATGACGAATTTGACAAGGATGATGGTACTTTTATGGGATTTATACTTTCGCGGTTGCGAGATTTGAAACAGTACGTCTTCACGGTTGGAAGAGAAAATTCATAATGCATGTAAGAAGTGCAAGTCGCACATGCGCGGTTGATGCACGGATCAATTGTACACCGCTCGATATTTCTACACGAGATTATGCGCGGTACATTTGCGCATTGTTTACGACGTTTTTGTATCTATTTTTATATGGTCTACTTTACACGTTAAGTATTTATGGACGTGCCTTTATTGCTTAGATGAACCTGACATTAAAATACATTAAAATATTATTATAATATATTATATCAGAATAAAGTCACTAACATTTTTACAGTAAGTCTGTTTTATATTTAAAGTTATTTAATTATTACTCTATTTAAAATATTTTATAAGACAAATGATTTTTTTGCAGGTACTTTAAAAATATAAATGCATATATATACTCTTTCATAACATATACACGTATGCATAAAATTTGATTTACAAATAATTTTCAAATTATTTCTGAAAAATTAATGTCGCTGGCTCGAAGCTTACAGGTATTATCATATAAATATATCACTATAGCTTTCAAAATCATTATCGAGCTACGACCGAACCCACTCAAAACATTAGCAACAATGTAATACAATTCAACAATTCAATGCTATAAAAAGAAGAAATTAATACCGACGCGGGAGCATATTATAAATATAAAATGTTCAATTAAAAGTTTTTTGTATTTCTTTTATTGATTATATTATAAATAAGTAACATAATAGAGCAGGATCAGTTATGTTAACATAATTAATTTTTAAAAGTCATTAAAGTACTATTCTATTTGTTACTATGGATTTTTAAAAAAGTCAAAATAATGATACTTGTCAGAAACTGAAAACAAACATCGTGAAATAATGAGGATAGTTTTTTCTAATTATAACTTCATAACGAGACACTATATCTATAGAACGGAAATACATAAATCAATATATATATATATATATATATATATATATATATATATATATATATATATATATATAAAAACTTTATTTCAAAGCTATAAAGCCAAGATTAAATTACACTTTAAAGATTTAAATTAGATATAAAAAAATCCGCAAATTTAATTTTTATCACATTTTTAGTAAAAACACGTACCCCTCTTTGTAGCTATTACTAATTGTTTCCCTCGAAGTAGATTGTACTTTAAATGATGAAAAAATATTTGAAAACAAGTATGCATGACTTTATAGGAATACAGTATGTTGCGACTCACCTCGCTCCTGGCCAGGCTGTATATCGAGCTCGCGCTCTCGAAGGAGCTGCCGTCCGCGGTGGTGGCAGTAGCTGAGGTGGGCGCGGACGGCCCCGCGGGCAGGTAGGGCGGCCTCGAGAGCGAGCTCGTCGTCGCGGAGGTACCCCCGGTCGTGGTCCCCGTACCCGTCGAGGTATTGGCAGTGATGTAGTCGTCAGTCGTCGAGGTCTCGCTTATGTCCGTCGTGCCCGAGCGGCTCAGGCCGAACTCGCTCGAGGACTGTGAGTGGGGCTGGGACAGGGGCGGCCCTGGGCTACGCCGCAGGAAGCCGATGCGCGGTCGTCCGTTCGTGCTCGTGAACGTCGGGTCGGTGCTGGAACACGACAAATTGCGAGGAATGACTTTTCTCATTGCTCGTAGAGTTTCATCTCGCGGTATCTCATGCCTATTGGTGCGGCTCAAATAGATATTTATTATTTTAACTTTGCATAATATTATACTGTAGCCTTTTCTTATCAAACCATTAGAAAGATATTATTTGTAAGTTGCAAAAATATTAAGGTAGAAATGACAAAAGTTTCATGTAATTTGCTTCATGCTTTTTGTTATGTATAAGAAGCTTGCATTTATCAACGTTAAAAAAGATTATTCCTAGTACAAGTAGTGGCAACCGTGCTTAGTCAGGCAGGGTCAGTATCAGTGAAACATGTACGTGTGCATATCCTTTTATTCATAATAATTTAGAAACACAGAAACATATTTTGTTTCCGCACAGAGGAAGCTTATGGTAACAGTAAAAAATAAGTTTTTCAAAAACATAGTATACTATGTAACAAGGGGGGAAATGAGCTATTTCTACGACTCGTGCTGAAAACATCAATCGAGCTTGAAAATACCCTCAGCCTCGTGTTACACACTATATTTTTTCTTTTTCTTTTTAACAATGGCTTGATTATTCTTTTTTATGCATGTGGGTTGATTGGGAAATTGTGCATTTTGATTCGTGCAGCACACTAATGAAGGTAGAAATGGCTATTTCTCACCACTTTCATCAGGCATGCTCGAAATGCGTTATTTTCCATTCAGTTTACAGGCATGAAATCCTTCGGCGCCCTCGACCTCCATTCGTGCTCAATCATCATCCTCGCTTACAAAAAGCTAAGTTCCCCCCCTAGTTGCACAATGTACTATTGTTACGCAGTATGGGGACAAAAACAAATTTGTTATTGTTTGACGCGATTTGGTTTTTAAGCGATTTTTAAATTTTTGGATTCTAGTTTTTCTTGTTTATTGGTAAAATAGAGGCAACTTAAATATTCAGTGCAAACATTTTTGAAAATAAATGAAATTATTTACCTTTGCGCATTTGAAATTTGGATTAAGCTATTTATATTCCTTTGTTATAGACAAAATCTTTTTTTTAAGACTTTTCAACTCAAAAGTGAATAATATAAATCCAATGAAAAAATTCATGGTTTTTCGTCATCAATGAACGGCAATGTGGTTATTTAAGTCTTTTATTGAAAACGATTGAATAAAGCACAGAATTTTTAATTTTTTGTGTAGTCATTGATTAACTTAAACTATTTTTATCTCAATAAAGTTTAAAGTTTATTTTTAATGGCACTTTTACACTTTATAAAATTATCTTTATTGTAGCGGATATAAATATCTCCGTTAAATGCACTACGGATCTTTGTTAAAGTACTGATGCGTGAACTTTATTCAATCTTGTTAAACTTCATATTAAGCCATTAACACTATAATTATATAAAATTCACATTATTGAAAATTTGTTTCAGAATTATCAGCACAGGTACGTCAAGCCAGCTTAATTAGTTTGCGGTTTTCGCTTAATAATTAAAGCATTAAAGAATGTAACTGTGTAGAGTGAATCTAGTTACAATGCATAAATCTTCCTTTGACAAGACAAAGAATTATTTTACAAGAAATGCAATAGAAGATAATTTGTACGGAAGAGTGCTTTATATGTAGAAAACCTTTGAGACCGTAAAAGGCAAGAAAAAGAGGAAATGAATGGGTCCATACGTGGGTGTGAGGGTGACGGGCGTGGCGGCCTCGAGTCTGATCCGCGGGCTGGCCGGGTAGACGTCCATTTCGTCCTCGGCGTCGAGGGCGTCCGTGTCCATGGAGGAGCGCTGCTGGTGCTGGAGCAGCAGCAGGTGGCGTCGCTTGGAGGAGGGCGTGAGCAGGGCGAGCGAGTCGGCCTGCAGGACGGTCGCCTGCGACTCGTTCCAGATGCCGTCGCTGTGGTCCCGCGTTGCGTCGTTCGTCAGCGAGTCGCTCGAGGCGAAGGGCGACGGCACCGCGCAGCCCGCGTGCAAAAAGTGCCGCTGCTGCACGTTGAGCGCGCCGCCGCCGCCACCGGCGACGACCCCGACGACGCCCGCCGCGTCCCGCTGACTTCGGCCCACTATTCTGGATGGAACTGCGAATTCAGAGACAAACAACGATATTTCTCTTATGTGCTTTTACTTCTCGACTTGTTAATATTATTTTTCATAACTTTTATTTCAAATAATAACGCTCATAAGGAGAGAGTACGAGATGTGGGTCATGATTTTTTATGAAACAATTAAGAATCGTCTATTGGTACCTACAAATGAAGCCTAACTTCCGTAGTTTGACTGAATATACCTCGTATTGCAAGATATAGCTAAAACATTAACATTGACCATATGCTTAATGTTAAAACGTCGTATATATAGATATACTGCTAATGTTAATGTTTGTAGCTATATATCATCATATAAGGCCTATTCAAACAAACTACGGGTGCTAGGCTTCATTTCTGGGTACCAGTAAATGATTCTTAAATGTTTAATAAAAAAATCACCACCCACATCCCATACTCTCTCCTTATCAGATAAAGAAACAGAAATACAATGCTGACAAAATGAACGAGTTTAGCAACACCATATTTATTGTTTCTTTATTCGAGCGTTTAAGATAAAAATCATTTTAACAGTGCTAGTCCCGTTATCGCATCTGACCCTTCAACTGATTGTAGAAAATAAACTTTGTAGATGAAAGTTTTAAAATCGTCCTTTGATCAATTTTTCAGTAATGTTTTTATAGACACTGACCTTTACGTCTTCATTAAATAATTGTTCGATTTACGTTTTACAATAACACTAATAATACTACAGACTAGTCAATGTGTGTCAACTGTATAAGTCTGTTACTACAATTTCCTAATGGATACACACAGGTACTTCCGGATTAATCCTCTAGCACCTGCAGTACCCTGGGGCCACTCACTATTCCGCGTTGAAATGAATATTAAAACCCAAAATTAAAGTCCTAAATAGGTAGGATTCCTTCCGCATAGTCAAAAGGAAGGCACTGCTTGCATTAGAATAAAAAAATAACTTAAAAAAATAACTTGCCTGATGCCAAATTCAAAATAAAGATAGCATAACAACAAAGCAATGCGTATGGGTAAATGCAATACTTATGACGCTGCTATTTTTTCTATAAAAATACAAAACAAAATTTGTGTAACTTATTCGATGTATTCTTGCATAAGGATACTCTAACTAATGATCTACCATGTTAGTTATTCAAATTTTTAGGACTATGGGGACTTTTAGTCGTTTTTAAAGGCCACCCCTAAAAATCATATTGAGAGCTTAGTTTTATTTTACTATACCGTTGGAATCTAAGTTTAAGACCATTCTAAGGATAACTAAACGCAAATAAAAAAATTTTCTCTCACTTTTAAAATATTCTCAGCTTTACAGAGTCAAATTACATGTGAGTTTTTAATTATGGAAAATGGAGCCTTAAAGAATTACATTTTTATTAGGAATTTCTTACGATTTTGATATTGTAATATATTACGATATAGTTTTCGCATTATATTCAAGAAAATTAGGATTTACCAAAATTTCTTAAGGAATTGTATACCCTAAACAGAAAACATATATTGATACTTAATGAAGATACAGAAATAATTTTTAAAAGCTTTCTAATAATACTCAGGGACTTTATGTTACGAATCTCAAAATATCGTGGTAAGTAAGTGTATGTATATTTAACGATTTTATAAAAGTTAATTGATTCAACTTAATACATATTTACATTAAGAAGTTTATTTATCGCATAATTCTAGTTTTTAAGGATAAAAGTTCCAAAAATATTTTCCAATCATGTTCTTTTATTATATGAACTCTAACGTATATCGCACGTGTAGGTTGTGCCTTTCAGATCAGATACCCCATATCCCGTGGGCATGCATTCTCATCCTTATAAAAAGAATCGAGGAAGTTCACTCCTTTTATACATCTATTAATAGTTGACGTTATGACTATGACGTTATTAGCGCAATAAACTTTTAACGTTCAATAAAAAGTACGCAAATCTTATTATAACTAATAATTATAATATTAATAATAATAATAATGTGAAACATCGTTGGCGCAATTATATGCGACGTTTTATTAAAAAATGGATTCTAACCTGTCGCTGAGGTAGGTGACGTTGGTGACGTAGGAAGAGACCTTGGTAGGATGTATTCATTTGTTGAAAGAACTTGTACGCCATCCTCAAGGGATACGCTTCGTTTTCGGAACAGACCCCGGCGCACGAGGTTCTCGTGAAACTCCTGAAATGATGTTTACGTTATTACCTGCACCGTATATTCAACATACGATAGTTCTAAAGTACAGTACAGCATAACCAAAATTAAAATAAGAAATCATGCTCAAGACATTATAATATAAACGTTTCTTTAATATTTTTTGGAGAAAAGTCAATACTATAGCGCACCTATTAAATATTAAATATTGTATAAATAAATTAATAACCAATTGAATTCAATAGAATAGTGGACAAAATATGAGTTTAATATATATTACCTACAGTTTTCAAAAAGATTTATTACTATTGGATCATTGATATGTATAAAATTAGCTCGATTTAAAATCAAATGCGCCAATTTATCAGCTACGAAATCTAATATAGTACAATGCATAGGTAAGTAAAGTAAAATTAATTATAGTCCAAAAGTTAGAAATAACAAAGAAATAAATTATTGTAATAAGAAATGAAGTATAGAAGGCTATAAATAAAAAATATGCTAATAAAAATGATTTCTATTGCGAAAATTTTTAATGAGAAACGCCGTAAAATTACTTTCTAAAATAAAATAGAGAAAAGAAGTGCGTGCATCATAATTCTTTTGTAAATTTGTATATTGTACGTTAATAAAGGACAACTGTTTTAACTTTGTCTGCTATTCTCCTAACAAAGGAATTTTCAAATGAAATTGAAAACGAAGGAAAAAAAATTTCTCTCAACATTTACCCCGAAACTTCAAATAACACGAAGAAAAATATACAAGCTGGTCTTATTAAAATTCCGTCTCATTTCAGCGATAATAGCGGGAAAAATAAAAGATGACGGGCAACAGATAGAATAGGTAGCCGCGCGCAGCTGGCGGGAATCACCTCGTCGTTATGGTCATCGGGGGGCGAGGTAACCCTAAGCAGCGAGAGATCCTCGGGCGTCGAGGAAAATTGGACGGGCGCACGCAGCTTTCTGCTCCAGGGATCCTGATGGTTTCTCCGGCACGTGTGGGGGTAGCTCGGCTCGCCTGCCTCGCCGATCAATTCTCGCCTTTCGACTTGGATCTCGCCGTCGGAGAGGGTCTTCTGCAACGTGACGTATCTGCGATATGGCTGGTCCATCTCGTTGAGCAGAGCCCGCGCGTCCGGCGACACCGGGGCCGGCTTGAAGTCTATCAGGATTTCCTGATCCTCGAGCTCCAGCTCCTTCTTCTTACCCTGTAATTGCGCCAATTATTCCTCATTCAGAGTCTGCTGCTGTATCCTCGACGATCTCGCCTTTGTTCGCCCCTATCTAAGAGCTTTTGGTAAACACGCTCGCGGCAAGTGAGATTCGGCTCTTGTTCGTTCAAAGTGATTTATCGATGTTTCAAATGCACAAGTAAAATGAACCAGCCTTTCTTTGTAACGTGTATATTAGTAAAATAGCTGCTTTGATTGATGATTCGAGAAAGTCTTAGTCTTAATTACGAAACATGAAAAATGTACGTAAACTTTAATTTTATATATTTTATCCTGCACTATGATAATAAATCAGCTATGTGCTTTATAATCAAATATGTGTACAGCGAATTTTGTTTTTAACATCACTGTGATAACATTTCTGTGTAGCTTAAATTACAAATACCTACGTGCTCATTCGGAACTTTTAAAAGTGTAAGCACTGATGCTTAAGATTGTCCAATTATCTCTTATTACAAGTACTAAGACTTTTAATGAAAAAGACCTAATAAAATAAATTAACAAAATTTTACATTCGCTGTTACTCAAAGTAAAAAACTATTTTTATTCAAATTTTCTATAATACATAATTAAAATATACATACATGCTCATTGATTTTCTTTTAAGGAGATGTGAAAGTGAACTAATAATCCCTACCTTATCGGCACCATGTTTATATTTTTTTCTCTGCAATAAATAAATAATTCTGACAAAACGCCATACTAAGCCCTCCGTATTTTTACCAAAAACCTTCAGTTAAATTTTCAAAAGTTTTCATTATTAACAATTGGAGAAAAATGCGTTTGAAAATATACAATTATAGTTACATTTTCAATCGCATTTTTCTCCAAGAGTTAATAATGAAAGTTTTTGAAAATTTATAGATATATTTGACCAAGACTAAATTGTGCACAATTCTTATGTGTACAATTCTTCTGAGCATGAAACGCACTATGCCTAATTTTGCATGCTATCCCATATTAATTGTTTTACTTGACTGAATATAATTTTGTTGAATTATCGAATTTGACATTCAGCAGGTACCAAATTTTCCGCAAAAGGTAAGTATTACAGAAATGTGATAAAAGAATTTTGAATTTTTTAGCAAAAAACTGGTGCAGATCCACTTTAAGCAAATCAAATTATGTAAAAGATTTATCCTGATATGCCTGTGGAGCGGGAAAACCTGTATCAGGAGAAAATACGTTCCGGGATCGTCGGTATATTTGGCATGTTCGATTGGATGTCTCTTGTTTATAGTAATAAATTCCATAAGAAATACACGTACAAAATTTTAGTGACCTATTTATGGTTGTTAATGAAAATTTATCTCATTTTACCATAAATAAAAATTTAAATCCAAAAGTACCCCCAAAATAAGATTTCTAGATTGGTCCGATAATAGGAAAAGAAGTAACGTTTTTTAGCAATTACACACATGAAGCAAATCCTCAAAATTGGCGTTCTTCAAACATATAAATTTTGATAATGTTTGAACCTATCGTACTCGATTACTCGTAATCACACACACTTGTCCTTTACAGAAGTTCTATTTTATACCGAAATCTAACCATATCCCCGAAAAAATATGAACAAATCTGGATGTAGGCACTTTTTATGGATCTAAATGGTGCCGTAGATATTAAATCATTGTTTTTTTATTTTTTATCAATACTTGACTGTGATATCGTAAACTTAACTAAAAAGTAACACTGAAAAATAAAACTATGTGCTTGTTGAATGTACGAAATAACACTTAATTGAGTGTTTTTTTCTTACTTATACTTTCAGAGAATTATCTTGTAAAAGGTTTATTTTGATAAAATATAGTTAAAAGTATAAAACTGAATTTCTTTTAGAATTCTTAAAAGTCATGGGCAGTGTTTAAAATCAAGTGTTCGAATCGCAGTAATCACTATTGGAGGATTTGCCCATGTACAAAAAAGATATGAAAAATATTTGCCTTATATTACTCTTCAAAAGGAAGGTTCTTATAAAGCAAGCGATTTTTCTTGATACGATTCGTAAGTAAACTTTAGAAACCTGCAATATCGTACGCAGCATAAAAGGATCATCGTCTGACTAGACAGTGTATACCTCTACTTAAGGTTATATAGATATAGTGTTATGGTATATCATGAACTTTGATCGAGTGTCTCTCAACTTTTCCTCTGCTTAAAGACATATATATATTTAATTTATGGTGTAGTGTTTCGGAAACGATGCTGTATAAGATATTGAACATTATTTTCTCAAGAAAAAAATTCAACATTGTTTATTTTGTTACAATATATTAAGCGTTAAAAAATATTATTATCTTTTTATCCCTATACTTTTTTAAAATTATTTAATTATTTTTTTAATTATTAATTATAAAATTATGCTTTTCTAATTTTATGTTAAAAATGTTTACTTAAGGAACATAATTAGTAAATATGGAATAATTAAGCTTAAATTTACTGTAGGTTTTAAAAAATATATATTTAATAATGATTTAATAGTGATTTAATTGAAATAAGTTTTGTCTGATTTAGTGTCCCTATGTAATAGGCTAGGAACGTATTCTCGAAGAAAAATGATAGGAACAAAGATTTATGCATCTATATTGTTACTGTATGTATTTGTTTACTAAAAATATTAAATATTTGCAACATATAATTAAAAAGTAATCTAACGCTGTTGAGCATTATTAATCGTGAAGTTCAGTTCTGCATTTCTTATCATTTTCATGTACTAGGTATGTTTAGTTATCAGACCTAGCCCCTGTTAGTAACCGACATTATTTTTTCACTTAATGTAGATAATATGTAGACACAATTTTATTCTTGATTAAAAAGTAAAAGAAAATTGTACATAATTATTATATTTTACTCATATATATGATGTAAATAATTAGACTGCGGAAGTTTATGCAAAATAAAAACTTCGAAGTTAATTAATTAATAATTAATTACTAATAATGCAATTAATAATTAATCTTTTAAGGGGCCTAGTCTGAATTAAACTCGAAAAAATAATTTTCTTTCATGAGCCGATAAAAAATATTACTTCTACATGACACGAGATATTACCATTGTCAATACTATATTTATTGGGAAAACTTTGCTACGTGCACGTTTCTAGGTACACGATCAACAAAAATTGTGATATTTTGAGGTTTTACAACAGTAAAATTGCAGATATTATTAAGTATTTATAGGAAAATAAATTTCAGAATGATTGCCTTTAAAAGAAAAATTTTTATCGACTCATAAAAAAGAAAAATTTCCTTCGAGTGTAACTCAATCTGTCCCCCTTAAATGCAGATTTCTTTGAGTTGATACATTAAGTAATTGTTAATGGATTAATTAATAATTATTTGTTAATTAATTAACGTCGAAACTTTTATTTTACATCAACTTCCGCAGTCTAGTAATAATATATCACACAACTCTCTTAATTTGAAATAGTGAAACTTTACTGTGAAATACAGTAGGGGAGAACGGGGTAATGTCGGTCACTGTCTAATTCCGGTTACCCTTAATAATCTAAACATTTTTAGGTAATAGTTCGAATAGTATGTCAAACGCAACAGAAAATGCAATTAATCTAATGTCCAAACAACCTTCTATTCTGTTTTATTAGGGAATTACACACAATCAAAGTTTTGGCCTACATTTCTTATAAGAAATCTGGTCTATAAAATATTATTTATGTGTATTATTTGTTAATTTATGCAGTCATTTTTTGCTACTCTATTAATTTGATAACCTAACAATTCGAAGTACTGAAGAAAAAAGAGTATAAACCGTATTGATTTTTTGACATTTCAATTTAAATTACTAAACAGAATTGGGGTAATGCCGGTCACAATGTTATTTATATGACGCTCCCGAAAATAAGGCTAAGAAAACGTTGCGCTGCGCTCTCAGGTAGGGCAATATTGCGTAAGTATTCTTGATTGAACAGTCGTTATTCGTTACATATTTCACTGTTTAAGTGCGAATAATGATGCGACTGATCATATGAAGGTGCATATAAATGATTTAAAGAAATTTTTCACCTATAAAAGTAACTGGCTTTTTTATAGTGACCGGAATTGTACCAAGGCTGACCGGTAGTACCCTTTAATGTGGGTTAAATTCGGTCAAAATGCTTTTCTTTATTTCGGCTTATAGCTTTGATATCTTAAATTTTCATATTAAACCAATACGAAATATTTAAAGTCAATGGTTCGAACTAACGTAATACCCCGTTTTCCCCTAAATTCACACTAATTGCCAGTGATAGCTCAGATACTGGATATATCAGTTGCTAAGTTGTTGCTAAACGCAAATTTTGTACGAAACAAATTATTTTTTTAAATTATACGAAAGGCGTTCATTAACGTACGACCTATTGTTTAAACAAAAACCCTGTTAAAGGCGGGCTCTGAATAAGAAAGAAAAACAATAGCGTAGAGTACAAACCTGCTCGTGCGAGTCGACATCGCCGTTGGGCAGCTCGGACCTGGGTGAGCACGACGGCGGCGTGTCGACCATGAAGGGCGACCTCGGTGGCTCCTCGCTCTGGGTGCGCTGCAGGGGCTCGTGCTCCCCGGGCTCCTCCTTCAGCGTGGGCTTCGTACCGAGCGGCGTGCCCAGCTGGCCCGCCTCCGAGTAGCTCTTGGTGAGCTTGCGCCCGTTCACAATGCCGTTCGTCTGCGCGCCCTGCGACACCATCTTCACCCGGTGGATCGTGCGCGGGCTCAGCGTCACCGGCGCCGTCCGGCCCCGCAGACCCGGGCCCATCTCCGTCTGCGTCGCCTGGGCCTTCATCGTGCCGCGCTTCGGCTGCTTCTCTGTTTACAAGCACAAAGAATGGGCCTTGAATTTTATACTTGAAAGGTAAAGTGCTTATACCTTGTACGTTCTTTGAGCAAATCTGTATACAGGTTTTTGTGTATAAACAGTATTCATAATGTGCCAGTCTTACTATACAGCGGGTTATACTACTTGACAATGAAACATAATCATTGATCTAGTATAGTGCGCAAAATTTCTAAACTCTGAGTATTAAATTTTAAAAATTTGTCGTTGTTATATGAAGTTAAACAGTATTTTTCAGATTTTTTAAACCTATCTATTAAAAGTGTTCAGCATAATGTATTTTTTCAAAGTGAAAATAAGCTACATGTGCAATAGTCCCTGCTCATACCCCATTATCATACAGTTTTAAGAAAACTCTATAATGTTTTCAAAGCTAAAAACAAATAATAGTCGCTCATTATTTTGCTAAATTAATTATTTATTGAATATAGCTAAGAAAAGTATACATATGATTTTGTTTAAAAATAACTTTAAATACCATTTTCTTATTAATAATAGTATTATTAATAAACTTTTAAGTATTGGTTAACAAGAGACGCCAGCGACTTATTGTTAAAAATACATTAAAGAATATATTCTCAAAGTTCCAATTAGATTCCTCAATATGGTATGCGCGAGGATCATTCTATTTCTAAATCTTAGACTTTGATAAGAACATTCATCGAAGGATACGTGTATGCTCAAAAACACTTCTAATGTGCAAAATCTTATTCATTATTTGTATAGTACTAGTATAGAATAAACTAAATTGTTTCTAATATATGAAAATAAAATGAATATTATTAATGCAAAAGGAATTAATAGAAAAATCTTTCAAAATCATAAAAAATAGCAGGGAGCTGAGAAATCACATATTTTTAAGTAACAGAAAATATGATTTAATTTGATGACATTTATTTCACTTTATTTACAATAATAAAAAATACAGATTTATTAAGTGTACTTTCAGTAATGCATTGCAATTAGCGTTGTACTAGTAATAAATGTAATAGCCCGTTGTTGATAACTTTTACGTATAAACGGTGTAGGGAATCGCAAAGATATAAAAATCTCGTGCATCATGTCATGATTTTGAAAATCATATTCTGATATAAAAATTGTTTTTAAAATACTTTGATCATAAACTTTTTACTGCTTTGAATTGGAGATTTTAATCAAACATTAAGAGCCCATTTTCAGTAGCGCGTACCGCACGGGCACCCGCGTGCAAGTCTGTATAATTAATGTTAAAAAATAGTTTAATTGACATTAAACTTTGTCTGAAACCATATTTTGTTAAATGCTAATCAAATAAAGTCTCATGGAATGTAAAAAACCTCTTACTAGGCCGTTTTCGTGATGTATGCGCCCGGTTACTCGCGTGGTGTGCGATACTGAGAATGTGCCCTAAGTAACAATTCAACCTATACATGTAATCATAATAATTCTTAAAGCTGAAGTTCGATAATGTTAATCTTGTTCTTAATACGCCAGCAGCTTGAGCAACAGCAAGGTGCATTTACCCAAGTGCATAAACAAAAGCATAAAAACAAGAAGGAAAGAATGAAAGAATGAAAGAATGAAAGAATGAAAGAAAGAAAGCGAACGAGGAGCAAAGTAGCCCGCGCGCGTACTCACCGAGTACGAGAATGCGGGGCTCGGGCTGGATGTAAGGATGCGGCATGCCCAAGGTCGAGGCCATGGAGGTGTGCACCGTTGGCTGGGAGTCTATCAGCCGCTCCTGATTGTGCGGTCGCGGCGGACTCTTTGTGCGCGGCATGTCGAACGAGGTCAGTGTGTGCGATCTCGCGAAGCTCACGTGCTTCGGCTTCGTTATTTGCGGCTGCTGCTGCGGCTGCTGCTGCTGCTGCTGCTGTTGATGCAGCGCCGGGGCTAGCGGCTGCTGCTGTTGCTGCTGCTGCTGCTGCTGCAGCAGAGCCGAGGTTGGCAGGACCGAGCGAGGTCCCTCCAACTTCGTTGACTCCTCGTCCTCCGGCAGCCATGTGTACCTGCGTTTCGGACACACAGTATGTTGGTCGTCACGTGTGGTGGACAGTCGGTTTATTGGGGGTGTAATCTTTTCCTCGCTTGGGGCTTAGCTAACCTGATCGAACTAACAGGGTTGTTTATGCGGTTTCTCTCCTATACTGTGCTTTGTAAGAATTGCAGAGATAAATGCTTGCAGCGCAATATTTTTTTGGAATATTGTGGAATCATTTATATTTACATTAATTTAGTGTTGGTTTTTGTAACGATGTAACGATGTAAAAATGTAATTATACATGTATCGGAGACTGGGCTAATAAATTGTATATTTATTAATTCGCTGTGAAGCGATGTTTAGAACCAAAAAAGATTGCATTTATTTACTTGCAATAAACCAGAAACGTAATTGGTAGAGAAAATATGAAATTTTTATCAATCTTGTATGTAGACAAATGTTATAGTAAGCCTATTCACTTAAATCGAGTAAAAAATCGATTTTATGTTTATTTTATAAAAAGCCTATGATTAATTTTGAATACGTTTTAAGTATGGTTATTATATTAAATTATGATGATAGATGTATCAAGTACATAATTATAATAATAGTGTATATTCGTTTTAATGATATTTTTGAATGTCTATGCTGTTAACACCATGTTCCAATCATTCTGAAACTGTATATAGTTAAGGTGATGTCACCAAGAATTACAAAGAACCACTTTTTTCATTTAATTTTCAATTTTTAGTAAATATCTCTCTGGAAAGTTATTGTCCCAATCAAAATCGGTTAATGGCTCAAGTGGTTAACGCGTACCTCTTAAGGTGGTTCTATACTAAATTTTGAAAAATTTGCTATTTACATGATAACATTTTTTTAAATTGGTGGTTATATTTGTTATCTAAGAAGAAAGCTTTTTGTAAATTTTCATAAAGTTTTAGACAGTATGCCCATAGATATGTAAGAGAAACTAGCAATTTTTAATGATAATTGATGTTTTCCAAAACTGTCCTTGCGCATGAAAATGCAAGTATAGCATTTGAAAAAAATTATGTAATATTTAACGCGTGTACCATACAGAACTGTGAACTTCAAATTTTTAAAAGCAGGATTATAAAGAAAAATAAAATTATAATGAATTTTTTATTTCTTAAGTCTATGGACGACTCTCAACGCCCATTTTCTCATTCACTTTGCACCAAGAAAAAGGCCCGATTCACGCAGTTGTTAAAAAAATATGATGTGTAACACGGGTGGAAAGGGCTTTTTCTGACTCGGATGATGATTTGAGCACTCGCATACGTCTCGGGCGCCTTCGGCGCCCTCAAATTCCACTCGTGCTCAATCATCATCCTAGCTTAGAAAAAGCCAATTTTCTCACCTAGTTGAACAAAGTACTAAATGTTCTGTTCTAAAAGTGTACAGAGTATCAAAAAATAAAATTAAAAGAAATCGAGTTTTTCGTCAAATTTTACTATAGGGCCACCTTAAGACAACGGCTGATCAAGGGTTGTTGATTCGAATCCCCGTCAGTCCAAATTTTTCGGGGACATTTAAAGAAAATGTTTTTCCGGAATTTTTGGTGGTAGAAATTGGGCATGAAACCCGCTAGGAAATTCTTTTCCTATCCGGTAAGATCGAGTAAGAAGGTTCATCGTCCTGGCTCTTTAAGAAAAGTTCTAAAACTTAATCTTTCTTTTTGCGTTTTATGGCAATCCCCCTTTAAAACACTGTGCTAAAAACTTTGTCTGAGTAAATATTAATGATAACTGTAAGTTTACCTTACACGGTAAAATTTGTTAACAGTTTTGTCTATTAAAATCAATTAACAGACGTTTTGTCAGTAGATTTGACAGACAAAATGTAAGTGAATGAAGTATTCAAAGAGCTATGTATACTTTAACTTTAAAAGCTACTTTTATTTTTACTCAGGTATCTGAAGTAAACATTATATCAGTACTAAATAAGTTACTAAAATCAAAAGCATAATTAAATTAACTTATTATGTAGCAAATAGTGTACTAGATGTAATACAAAAGCTTGAATTTAGGTATCATCAGTTCGATTTTATTTAAACATTTGTAAATTAATAAATCTTGAATGACAAAATGTCTGTTAAATTAATAGTCATTTGTTTGTCATTTTTCCCGACAAACGATTTACTGACAACAAATGTTAACAATTGACACGCGTGTTTTTTGCCATACAGTCTCCCCTACTATTCTAGATAGCCAATTAGTTTAATTTTATTCGTAATTATTTATTCATTGCAGAATATAAACTAAAAATCAATTAAAAAAAATATTTGACATAAATATTAAATATATTATGGCACAAAATTAATTGTGCACTAGAAAAGCCTTTATTAAATTTTTTCACTACAGTAGCAGACAGCATTGTTAAAATAAATTGCTTTAAAATCAAATATACAATACAATTGCGTGAGTTTATATATAATGGCGTTTTGGGTATTTTTCGAGCAAGCGTGATGCGCTTTGATGAAATTTTGATGAACATTTTCAGTTATAGACTCATAACCACCGTACTAAATGAAAAACGCCACAAGTATGAAACCACACGATGAGTTTTTAATAATAAAAAATATTGTTTACTCGAAACTCTGGCTACATTGAAGGTCATTGCAATTTTTAATTAAATTCTTGAAAAGTTTTAGTTGAAAATTATTTCACCTATTTAATTACCAAATTCGCAAAACCTTTTTCATTTCGTTACGATCAGCAGAGTAGTATATATTTGCGCAGCAGCGTATAAAGCAGTTAATCTCCCCCACAAAAGCCTCCTCCTCCTCCTCGAGCTAGCGCAAGTTCTCATTTGAATGCTCAAGAATACACGTATTGCGCGGCTAGGAGATGTTGAACCCGCCCAGCAGCTGCTTTAATATTTACGCAGCGCGCTCTTACCGAGCACGTGCAGCGCGAAGAGCTAAAAATTGCAGCCAGCGTATTCGCGAAACAATATCCCGCGCGTTCAATTGTTTAGAAAGCAAATATTAGCGCTATGTGCGAGGCCGCGGGCGTATAGAGGATGTGCGCGAGGGCTCGCATTCGCCGAGAAGCAGATATATACAGACGGCGAAAAAAGCTGCGCGAGAGGCTCAAGAGAGAGAAAGGGACGAGAAAATTAGCGAGATAAAGGGCGCTCGCGCGACGCGAGGCACTTGCAAGCCTCCCCTCCCCTGCTACCCCTCGCGCACGCTTACGTCGTCGCTAAAGGTAGTAACAAAAGCTCCTTGCGTCGTCGTTGAAAAGCTCTGAGCGCTGCTGCTGCTGCTTCTTCTTCTCTCGCTCGTTAGCGTGCTCGGCTTTATACGGTCGATAAACGGTTAATATAAAACCCTGCGTATATAGGCAGCGTGTCGCCGGTGCACAAAGCGAGAACGATAAATAGGACGAAGACGCGCGCGCGCACATCTCTTCTGCTTTTTTGCTCATTGTGCGTGCTAGCGTGCATCACGCGTGAAACGTCGCGCAGGCTGCAGTGTGCTACTTGCTGTCCTTCGCATGTACTGCTTGTGGAGTGGGGAGTCCACATGCACATAGGACTATGGCAATAGCTTTGTATCCTGCATATGTGATGCATGAAAACTAAATAACAATAATAATAATAATAATAATACAGAAAATTGGTATCTTTGCTGGCAAATATATTGGAATATACGTGCACATGAACAGGGTGAGGGTAGCGAATATGGGTCTCTCTCTATATACGGAAAGAAACTTATCGAGATTATCTCGCTTTGCATTGCGCGCGCTGCCGTCAAACTCGAGGTGAGATAAAAATCGCAAAAAACTTAGTTCTGAAACTCCTCCGAATTTCCATCTTCGACGGGGAAATTTCCTGCTTGCTCACGTTTAAAAAAAAAGTTAAATGTAGTGGGATGAAACCTAGCCCCTCGGGTAAGTGGTCATGTCTTAATCTCTTGCGCTACAGAGACCACTTTGGAGTTTTCTAGCGGACGTTAAAAAAAATAATCCAATAAGTGAAAAATGAGCAAATGTTATAAATTACAGTTTAAATTTCAAATAGTCGTAAAAAGCACTGAATGTTTTTAATAACATTCCATTCTTTTTACGCTGGCACGCTAATAAAGTTTGTAGAAGAATTTCTAAAAGACCTGAAATACGGACGTGGTGTTTCGTACTTGAGTGGCATCAATCTCGTGTATTTTACTCGATTTTAATTTTTGCAGAATCGTGAAAAAATTACAGTGGTGTTTTGTCACATACACTCTCATGACCATAATAGAAACATGCAAGAGCTGCAGATTTATGCTTGTAGTCTTGCATCATCTAGTCAAAACGTAATAATCAAATAAGTATTTTTTACCACTTAAAGCACGTATTCGTGGTTAACATTTGACTGCGCTCATGCCACCAATTTTTGATCAATTAACGTCTATCTAATCAGCTCTTGTTACATATAAAAGAAGATTATGCTCAATCTTTTTAGACTTTTAATACACACATTTAGATTGTTAATAATTATTTCTTCAGTCTTGAACCATTATTTAATTATAATAAGTTTAAGATAAAAATGTATGTTAAAAAATGATCAAGAATGGGGTCCTTTTATTAAAAAACAATAGTATTTAGTGCTCCGCATAGTAGTTAACGTATACAGTCAAAATATAATATTATGTGCAGCGTACACGCATAAAATTCTCATTTTCCTCGAGAATTGCTGCCAGCCTCGCTGCATTTATTGCACTCTGGCTAACTCCGCATAATCAGTGCCGCGTCATTTCGCGAAATTACGAGTACGCTGCACACGTACATATATAATAATCCCCGTGAGCGGCTCGGCTCGGCTCGACTCTGCAGGAGCTCGCAGGCGATTATTCGTGCAGAGCTCGCGAGTCTCGCGGCACGACGCGACGCGACGACTGCCGTCGCGCATGCAGACAATCGCGGGTGCGGCAACCCCCGGCAATTGTTTCCCCGGGCCCGCGTTCTCCGCGCGCCGCAAAGAAGAAAAATACCGCAGCTAGTGCACGCGCGCGGCGCGTTGAAAGGAGGAAAATTGGCCGGCGAGCTACACCGCGAGCCAAATGCCGCGGCGCGCGCTTTTCATTTTCGTCCCACCGCAGCCGCCGCCGCGCCGCACCGCACCAGTTATAAATAATGAATGGAAGAAGAAGGAGGAAGAAGAAAGACAGAGAGAGAGAGAGAGAGAGAGAGAGAGAGAGAGAGAGAGAGAGAGAGTGAGAGAGATAAAATCGATCTTACGCTGGAGAAGAACGAGCGCTAAGGTTTTGATTCGCATTTTCTCTTCACGATTTATGCGAATAAAGGAGCTTTCGTATTTATAGAAACCTGAAGCATAATGAGCGGGGTAGTTATTATATAAACAAGCTATTTTTAAAGGCTTACATAATTTTCAATAATGTGAATACATATAATGAATCTAAAGTTTATACGAAAAGGGAATGACAAATTTACTATAATGTATTTGTTAATATATCATACATGATTAATTAAGTTATTTTGATAGAATAAGATTTATAAGCTTAGTCATCTCGAATATGGTAATATAAATTATACAGCAAAAAATAAACAATTCTCGCAAGTCTACTTTTTCAGATAATTTTACCAGTATTAGGTTATTCAAGATTGTTTTAACTGTGCATTAGATTGAAATGAAATGATTTATTTATACGATGAATACTATTTTTAAGACTTGCAAACTGTATTCCAGACTCCATTTAGAAGGTGTCGTGAAAATAAAAAGTAATTTGTCAACAATTTTACCTGTATTCAACTTTATTGTACCTCTGAGGATTCTTGTCCGTGTTCATCTCGCATTCAGCGTGGATACCACGATAAACATTATTTTATCATTTTGCCAAGAAGCGAAATATTTAGAACAAGAGCCTTCATTGCCTTAACTTCCCTTGCATGCATCTCGACGTCACGCTCACGCTTCATGATATTTGGAGAAGTGCACAAGTAAGCGAGCGCTCAGTTAAGCGGTCGATGCCGCCGTCTTATCTGCGAGTGCGAGTCAACTTTCAACATTATTAATGCGCTCCCCGTCTATTTCTACGGTGCAAATCAATACCGGCAATTTTCCTCCGCGTATGAGAAGCATAATTCGAGCTGAGTGCACTTGCTTGTCGAAGAGTCTATAGGGTGACTGGGCCGGTGAACGTTCTTTCGAGCTTTCTCTCGCGCAATGTAAGAGTTTTTACGATATGAGAAAAGATTTATTTTATATTGCACTCCCAGAATAAGACTATGACAACTCAAAATTATATGCTCTTATAAAGCCAAGCAAGTAACGTAAAATTTTCATGAAATAAAAATTTTTACTTGAATTTTATTTTACCTAAAAAATCAAATTAAACGCTGAATTTTCATAGTCTTGTTTTGAAGGTGTGATACGTAGAGACTGTAACCGTATGACGTTTTACTTTATACGATGAATCTACAAAACCAATGTAGCATCGCATTGAGTAGGTACTAACCATCGTTTAGCGAAAAATTAACCAATTTATCATAGGGAAAACTTGAGATACTATGGTTCAAGATTATAAAATAGTAAACAACTTAACCCTCGATTTGCCAATAGGAGACCCAAAGATAGAAAAAAGTAGTAAATTCAATCCTATTTTAAAATTTTCAAATGACAATGGATTCGTAATTAACAATCCGTATCTTTGGACATTAATTTTTATTGGAAATTTATAATTATTGTTGAATTTATATAGGTCTCCTTCAGGTACCTCCTTTGTAAAACGACGGTTCATAGTCTAAGGCTATTTTCGGCAAGTAGTACGAGTCAGACTCATGTCAGGCACTATACGGTTCAGTATTTCTTACTTTGTGAACTGCACAATATAAATTCACAATATTCTGGATGTTATAGGGGAAACTGAGATATAATGATTCACGAGGCACAACGGCATATTATTATTATTATTATTATTATTATTATTATTATTGTTGTTGTTGTTGTTGTTGTTGTTGTTGTTGTTGTTATTATTATTATTATTATTATTATAAAGGCTAAGTAGTAATGGTAAGCAGCAACGGTGCCTGTAGGGCAACAGCTATCATATAGTCTTTATGTCGGCTGTATTCGTGCTTGCATCATCACCATAGCTATCATAACTACATATTGGGACTAGCTACCCGTAGCTGTGTAGTCCATAGCCTTGTTCACACAGTCACACCACCTTTCTCTATTGTTTACTATTTCTCATAGGTCAGTTTTAATATTGTTCTCCCACCTTCGTCTCGGTCTACCTGGGGTTCTTGCTCCTGTCGGCTTCCCTACGAGTACTCTAAGTGCTGCTCTTTCGTTACCCATCCTAGCTACATGCCCAGCTAATGACTCTATTCTCAAATACTCTAAATCTATTTCTTCCCGTTTTCATAATGCCCACGTTTCGCATCCGTATAGAAGTAGTGGCATTATAATTTTTCTATATATTTCTAATTTAGTCTTTCGTTATAGTAATCGAGATTTTAGTAACAATACTATAATCTATTCTAAATTATACTACATACACTCTACTACAATCTATTCTAAACTATACTATACAATGTTTGAGATGATTCTAACAGCACTTTAGAAGACGAATAATTTCTTTTGTTTTATATATAATGTTTAGAGTGTCTTGTACATTCTTCACCGAAAAAAGGTACTTCTTGAAAACTTTCTTATACTTTGTGTATGAATTATTATTATTCTTGAAAAGACTTTTACTTACAATGGAGAGTCTCTTCACCGCAAAAATAAAAATTCAACAATCTTGAACGGAATGTAGATAATCCAAATTAAAAAAATCAGTAACTATTTAAATTATTAAATAATTATTATTCCATATGATTTATTTTACATTTGATGTAATATTTCATAATTAATTTGTATTCACGCATAATCATGATAAACCTATGACATAATACTGTAATTTCTAAAAGTTTTAATAATTATAAACGCATGCATAAAAACTTAAACAGAGATTTTACTTTAGTGCATGTTGAATTTTTTTTATTAAATTTCGTTATTTTAAAATTTTAATGTGTATCTGAAGAAATATTTCATTTATTTATTACCCTAACGTGTCACACTACTCATATCAAGCCGATATATAATACACTATGCATCGTATGAATGTTTCCTAAAACGTATCGAATAACTAGATCTATCTAGGCCATAACCATTTTTATTTGTAAAATTGGACAGCTCCTTTCATATCTTTGATCGATGCATGTACACAAACTAATCAAATCACACTCAGGTTTCTCGATCAATGGCACGTCTAACAAAATGATCGTATTTGTGATACATCTACAACTTTTTGTACAGAAAGTAGAACATTCAAATTTATCAACAAAATGTAATTTTTTCATTCTGTGTTTTTAATAACGACTACAATTCACTAAATGTAAAAAATATCTACGTTGTTGTGCTTAATATTATTGAAATTAATATAAAAATCTTGGTCGCTTGGTTAACTGCTAGATTTGAATGGAGCATAATAGTATGCTAATACATTAAAAATGTATATATATATATATATATATATATATATATATATATATATATATATATATATATATATATATATATATATGAACAAACATGAATTGCTTAAAAATTCCTTAATAACTATAATTTACGAAATACGTATTGTTAGATAATAGTCTGGTTAGCCAATCAATTTTATATTATTATATTAAAATGCTTCTGAACATGTGTATTTATACGAATACGTATCTACAGATTCCATATTTTGTATATCCTAAACATAAACTTATTTCTTTCAGATGTTAATCATTTATAGTTAACGTATCTCAACAATATTAATTTTGAAAGTCTGAATGTAGTGAGAATAATATTACTCACACCGATTCTCGCAGATACATTCACTTACGTAATTTTATCAATCAGCACTTTTAATCATACTGCAACTTATTAGATAAAAACTATTACAACTTTCTGCTAGTAAAACCAAAAATTGATAAATCTGACGTAATTTTGTAAACAAAATACATGATTATAATAAATAGGCGGGGTGATAAAAAAATGGAATTTCGTTGTTTTTTATAGGGAAACATAATTAAGGATCCAGATCGGATAAATTGACGAGCGCTTAAAATGAGTAAAAGGAACTAAGGTATAAACAAAAACCTATCTAATTAAAAAATAAAAAGAACATTCTTATAGATAGAGCTTATCTACAAGAACATTATTACAATCAAAAATTTGTTTTGCATAAACCTCAGTTCCACTACTTGGACAATACTTGTAATCATATTCGAGAGCTCGGCAAGTTATTCGATACGGACCCTCAATTTATTATACTAATTATTTGAATTCAATGTCTTAACAATGCCTAAACCTATAGAAAAATTATTTATTTAATACTTTAAGGTCTATTGTCTAAACAGAGAGAAATTTTTTGTTATATTCTGTTGTACCTAAAATGATTTTAAGAGGTGTACCTTAAAAACTATCTCAAGTCATCCTTCTGTTAAATTATTAAATTTAAATGACCAACATAGTCATTATAGTTTAAATATCGATAGAATTCTAAAAAACTATTTTTTTCTGGATTTTTAAGAAAAAATATGATTTGCTTTTTTCCACCTATCGTCATCCATATTGCTTTGTTGTTATGACAACGGTACTTTAAATTTAGGGCAATCAGTTAAATTGTACCAGATGATGACTGAGAAAACTTTTTTTCTCGATTATCGATTTTTAGTGAGCATCAAACGTAGATGGTTTAATTTTGTCTTTTGAATAAAGGTCGAAAGCACGAAGCATAATTGTGAATTTGCGAGTTAGAAGCTCGGACGTACCTCTTGTGGTCGAGGCTCGTGCAGAAGGACTTGGGCCGCCTGCGGAAGTAGGAACTGTCGACCCAGTCGTCCTCGTCGTCGTCGACGTAGCCCGTGTGGTGGTGATTGTATCGGGTCAGGGGCCGCGGATACGTCGAGTAGGGCTGCTGGTACATGATCTGGAGGGGCTGGTGCTGCTGCATCTGGTGGCGGCCGCTGTCGGTATAGTACACCGGCTGCGGATACGGATAGGGATAGGGCGCGTCGAAGAGGTTCTCGTCGCTGGGCGCGCTGCGCACGCAGGCCGAGAGGATCGACGCCTTGGCGGACGAGCTGCAGGGCGAGGGGCCGCGGCTCGTCAGGCAGCCGAATATACCGCCGCCGGACTTCTCCACGGCGTCCAGCTGCCGGTTCGTTATGCAGTACTGCTCCTTGATGTCCTCGCGCGAGTACAGCGGCGTCAGGCCACGCTGCAGCGAGGACGCGCCGTCGTGCAGGTCCACCTGCGTCGACACGTCCACCTGCGGCGAGACGACAAATTTGACAAATCGTTAGCCCTGTAACTGCCTGAACAGGGATCAAGGCTCATAGAGTAACGTCGCGCTCTCAGAACAAGACTATCACCATTCCACATTTTTTCAACTCGATTTTTCAAGTAAAAAACTTTTGTCTCATAAAAAGTTGACGTTACTTGCTTGATTTTATACAAACGTAGAATTTTCAGTTGTCATAGTCTTGTTTTGGGGCTGCGAAATGTGCTTTAGGGAACAAAATTATAGACTAACTTTTTAATGTTCAATATCATTACATAGTTATTCTGTGCAAATTTCGTGCTGTAAAATCAATTAATTAAGAAGTTATAAATAATTCGAACACAAAAAAATGGAAATACAGATAAATTAATTTCTTTTCTCGAAAGTTTGTGTTTGTATATTTAAAGATTAATGTATTGAATTAGAAACACTTCCAATATAATTATTAAACATTTTCTATTTTATACATTTAAACAAGGTACGTTTTCTATAATGTATTTATAAATGAAGGCCCATGGCCTATTCAAATAATTTTTGCTTCCTCATAGAGAAAGCTTTGTGATAGTAAAAAAAAAGTTTTGCTAAAAACATGTTTTGATATACTGGGAATAAAATACACTATTTTTAGAAAATGTCTGTGTGTCTGTGTATGTGTCTGTGCGTGTGTATATGGATGTGGATCAACTTTACTATGAACATACACGGTGAATATTAATGATTCGGGACTCATTTTTATTGTTTCTCTTTAAGGACGGTGGCTCAAGAATGTATTTTGTTTGTCGATGTGATTTTGTCTTCTTAGCGGTTTTTCGAGTTTTGTGTTTTAGTTTTTTGGGGTTTTTGATACCGTAGAAATAATATCATCGATTGAGGAATAATGCAATTTCCTTTGTTTTGTTATTTACGATTCGTCTTTTTTTTCAAATGATTATATCTGTGAAATATAACAAGGAAAACTTTTGAAAAAAATTGAGAATATTCTATAAAATTTTTAAGGCTTTATCTTTTTCTTTTGAAGAGAGAAATCTTTTTGTAAAAATAAATCTATTTCTATTCAGTAGCAAATTCTGTAGTAAATCGGCAGAATTTAATCTAAAACTTTCCAAAACAGTAGCTCTTGAATGACGTCTAAGCCCAGATCACAACGACCTTTATATTTCGATATATTTGAGGTTATGCGTTTTCTTTAAATTTTGTTCTGATCGAGTATATCTCTAGAATAGCACGGTCATTTTTTACAAAACAGGGCTCATTTTTTCGTTTTTTAATGAAGATTTAAAATTAATAAGAAATGTAAAGATTCATAGACTCATTTATTAACTTTTTTTTTATTTTACAATTTTCTGAAATCGATAAGGTAAATTATTTTTGTATGTTATGCAGCCTTTTTGGCATATCAGATGTCTCATAGTTATTTTTTCATACTTTTATATTATTCTCCTAATCACATCCGTCAGTTATCCAGGGGTATGCCAGTGGAGTGGAGAAGACTTGTATCAGGATGAAATCTGCTTTGGGATGGTTGGTTTATATGTATTAGCCACGGAGTTTCCTCGCGGTCACCCATCCAAGTACTAGCCGCGCATAAAAATGCTTAACTTTACCGATCGCCCGAGGTGTGGCACTGCCACTTAGCGTTACGGTCAGGGGTCTGAAATGTGGCAACTACCTATCGAGAAATTTAAAAATACCAAAAAAACTATTAAAAAAATATTTTAAAAAATTATTTTCATACTTCGAGAAATTAATACAAATCAAGAGTATAAAAGTTACAGTGCCAGAATTAATTATTTTGGTTTATTTATACTGTTTTTATGAATTTTAACAATTAAGCGTAGTCACTAGTCTTTCAAGTTTGAACTTATTATCTCTTTAAGTGAGTAAATTAATGTAATTTAAGGATGTATATCGATTACGCATGCATTACCGAATAAAAAAGTATACCTTTTCTGAGCTATTAATTAGAAAAATGTATAGCAATATGGCGAACGCATATGACGGTAATGGGTTAAAGGAAAAACACTTATATTAACTAAATTTTACTAACAAGTACTTTGTATGTAACAAAGTAATTAGTTCATTTGAGTGTTCTTTTATAAGTACCTATCGAAAATATTTTGAAAAATTTACGCGGAATTTTTAAGGAAAAATCCGTAGAACATTATACGGATTATTTTCTCCCATATAGATTCTCTTGTAATACAAACGCCGACTTTTTGGCTTTGGCCTATACTAACATCTTCGATTTTGTCTTCCCGAAGTAACTATAACAAATCACAGAATTTTATGGAGGCTCAAACTTAGCGCAAATCTCTTCGAAATTCAAAAAATAACTAGGAAAAATACTTTATTTTACGTTTTTCAATATTACAATCGAGATGACAATCCAGTATTTATATTTTATAAAAATAAATCTGTATACAAATCTTGCATTACTATCTTATTACTTTTGATACTTTAAAATTTTATTTATATATGTACAGTCGACCCTCCGGGCACTGTGAAACTCGAGACTAGCTGCCTCCTGACACTGTGAATGGTGCGCCAGACAATCAGCGCCGAGTACCAGGGCCGTATATAGATCACATTTTAACTTTCACCCCTACCTTAGCGAATCGCCGGACGCGCCAATAGTTCAAACTTATGTAAAATTGTACTTCTAGTATCTTGGTACGAATGTATGGTGCAAATAATGTTATAAATTTCGAATAGCATCTAATAATGCATCAAATCTTTATTGTGACTTTGATTTAGACAATCTACAATTCATTTTAACACACAAAATGATAGAAACACAATTTTGAAATATGTTAAAATTGTGTTTTAATAAAAATTGACTACTGTTTAAAGTAAATTAAGTTTAAATGTAAATAAGAGTGTATGCAAAATTTTTTTTTACAAAGTTAGAGTGTGGGGACATGCACGTGTATAGAGCCGATCCTGGAAAAATCACGGACAAGTTACAGTGCCGGGAGTTCCACAGTGTCGGAAGGTTCGACTGTATATAAACATTATTTCCATTTAAAATTTTCACTAATATGTTGACATTTTAAACTAAAAAAAGCCAGTCTTGATTGATGCATGTGTGTTATATACTTTTCTAGAGGTTCAGATAAAAATTGAGCGAGTTATCAAGGCCGTTAGTTAAAAAATATCATTTTGATATAAACATGTTCAAACTTTCAGTCTGACTGATATGGACTACGTGGATTGTTCTACTTGAATTCCTGCAACTTTCTTAATTTTTTGAAAATCGACATCTGACTGATCTAAAAATATTCTTACAATTACAAATGTTATAATGACAAAATTCTATACAATAAACTATAAAATATGAATAACGGTAATTAAACATGAGCATAATACCTTATAATAAATAGTTTGTACTGTAAAAACTTAATTGGGTGTCTATAGTACAGAACGTAAGCAGTGCAGAAGAGTTTAAAAGTTATTTCATAATGACATTTTTATAAATGGTAGTATATTATTATTCCAAGACACGCACTTACTAAATGAATATCTGTATAAATATTTATTATTAACTTATTTAAATTTTTTTCAAACGAATGGGCAGAATCTTTTTTTAAAGACTGTTATAAAGTAAATAAAACATTTTTGTTTCTAAACTTCACAAAATAAATACTTAAACGATAAATTTTATACTTTCGTATGATATGCACGGACAACACATTTTAGTAAAGCGAAATGATTTCTCAAGACGGTCAGATTTGGCAGTGTTGTTGATTAATTCAACTTCGATTGCCTTCGATAGGTTAGGTCTACTAAGCTTGAGAGTTTGTGATCCATTTACAGTTTTGTAAATTTCAAATGTATACATCGTTAATACTTGAACTTTGTTTACTTTAAACTAATAATAATATAAAAATTTAGAAAATTAAAGACAGATTTCTATAATCAATTCGGAATAATATACGGTCGAATCTCGAAATGGAGTGGATTCTTGCTATATCTTCTGCAATATACTAAGAGGTCATGAACTGTAATATTCAATGATAAATAGTTGTCTCTAAGTAGCTTTTAGTTGAAACATTATCTACTGTATTCCCTTAAATATATATTTCAACCGAAAAATGTCTCTTTATTTTCTATTTAAATTGCGCATCACACGTACCTCTTGTTATATTGGCAACAACATGAGGTCACTGTATAGTCATATAACACAAATTATATTATGATTTATAGTTTACACATGCACAGTATACATTTTAATAGTAAAATGTTTGCTTTGGAGTTAAGGTAATGGATTTTGTATTTATTGTGTTAATTTTTCGCTCATAAAATAGCTTATACAACAATAAAAATCCATAATACACTGCAACATTTAAAGAATTAGTTGAAAAACGGGTAAATTATTATTTATGCCTAATTTTAATTTTACTGAAAGATAATTATACAACGATGATATTAAAAAGGTTTCACTACATAACAATTAATATTCTTCGAAAGAAATAGAATTGTATTTTTTGATCTTAAAAGAAAGTTGGTTTATCGAATTCATTATACCGATTATAGATGTTTATAATCAGTTTTATTGCTAGATTTTTTTTTATAATTACTTCAAATACGTTTTACTTACTATTGCCAAGAATTCAGAGCTTTAAATGATGTTTTCCTTTTTTTAAACACGTATTTTTAAGAATCGACGTCTCGGGGTAAAGTGGTCCGGAAAAAAATGCGATTGCACTAATTTATACGCAACTAGATGGAAAATTTAACAAAATATTGTTCAAGGTGAGTGTTAGTATAGTATACAAAGCCTTTGTTGCAACGCATTTCGAATTGATGCCAAAATGGGCCAACATAACCTCCATATTTAACTGTTTCGTATTTTACAGTATTTGAAAGGTTCTAAGATGTCATTTAACTTTTATTATTATCTAAATTAACGTTTTTATCTATTCCTGTACAAAAACTAGTAAAATATTTTCAAAATATTTAATTCAATCCTCTAGTTCATTTTACCCCGCACTGAAATGCCCGGATAAAGTGAACCGGTATTTTTCAAAAATAGCTAAATACTATTAAACTTAATAAATGCCTTTCTTCAAGTTGCTAGTATGTTTATTAATGTAAGAAGTTTCTTGTGCAACTTGCAAAGTAATGTTTTAAATCTGAAAAATACATTATTTTCGACTTTTACAGTTACTATGTTCACTTTACCCTGGTTTCCCCTAATAAATAATTCATGACCAAATATAAGTTGCGTAAATGAAATTCAATATCCTTAGCTAACATGTACCTATCTTTTGTTGTAATAAACAATATCTAATTTAATAGAGCTATTAGTCGAAATGAAAATATACTCAAGTGTACCTAATCTGGATATTTTAAAGAATAAAGTTTTGTCTTATTTAAAATATTCTATATTATTGACTTACTTTTAAAACAACTTTTTTAAAAAAGACAAATTATTGATATAATATTTATATCTCAAAGGCCATCTTTATGTGGAAGATTATTAATATTCACTCGATAGAAAAAAGAAAGAAGAGTCCTGCATAGGTTAATAAGAATATAATTACTTTTATAAGAAATAATGTATGTAATGATAAATTAAAGTGTATGTAATGGTTAAATAAGTAAAAAATCTTTGATTTTGCCTTATAAAAGTTCATACATTTAATGTTATGTAAAGATAACCACAGGATTAGTGATTTCTTTATACATATATGAATCGCATCTATCGATATTATATTATAATATAATAATCTTATAGAGAAATTCTATAGCATTAAATAAACGTTTATTTATTTTATTAATTGAATACATTGAATTTTATTATATACATTCATATTTTAATCTAAATTTATGTATTTATTAATTTATTTAGAATGTTACAAATATTTAAATTCTCCATTTGTATATATATGTATATATATATATATATATATATATATATATATATATATATATATATATATATATATATATATATATATATATATATATATATATATATATATATATATATATATATAACAGTCTTTTAGAATAGATATGTGTGATCACGCGATGTGTATTGAGTTCCATGCATATTGATATCAGACAGTTTTCTATTCTCGTGCTATAAAAGTCAATTACTTATCGAATGCTTATAAATAAGAAACATGAAAATTGACACTAACATCACTGTTTTTGCAAAACTATATCTACCTATATGCTTATTCGAAACGTCGTTATTCGAAGAAAAAAAATCTCTAAATACGAGTCTATAAATACTTGAAAGTTTCAGAATCCCAAAATTCCCATACATTTAACAAATCATCGACCAATACAATTTTGAAGCAAAAATTCTGTACTTTCTGCCTGATCGTCCGAAAGAGAAGCTGCTCTCTGCAGTTAAGGCTTAATAAGAATTGTATATCATTGTATTTGCATGCGATTAATTATGCATACCCAGGAGCATTGGATAAACGAGAAAATACAGGCGTGGAGGCGCGCTGGCGCGGAGCATCCACGGGCCTTAATTGAATCCCCGTGTATTATAATTCACGAGGACGGGAACAAAGAGAGCGGGAAGGACGGCCGCCGTCGTCGTCGTCGCGCGACTGGAATATAATTCGCCTGGACCTAAGCATCCTATAATCGGGTCAGCCACATACGGATTCGCGCGAGCGCGAGGGCGGCACAGGACACAGGACGACGCCGAGTGCCCAGGGAATGACACGGCGCGTCTGCACAGAGGTGCCTGAATTGCAGGAGCGCAGGGGCGTGTTTACACTGTAAATGTTTTCGTGCGGAGCCACTAGTTCAACGGACAATTGGGACGACGGCTCGCGAGCTAATTAGCTTTTTAAATTAAAACTGACGATTAAAACACTTTCTGCGCACACCTTACAATAAGGGAAATTCAATTAGATTTGTTTTTGGAGTCGGCTTAAGGCTATTTTTCATTGTCGCGGTAGTAGCATTGTCCCGAATGCGCATACCGACAAAGACTGTGGTATAAAACTTTTATTGCATTTAGATTGTTGTTTTACGAGTAGATTTCAGTACTGACTGCAGTTTACTACTGGAAAACATTATTCTCTATACAGCCAACGTAACAATCACACTGAAACATACATCATTACCAAGTTTACTCTCGAAAGTTTGTAGAGTGAAATGTTGGGTCCTCGCAACTCCAACTACGAGTTTATACTTGAAAGATGCAATTTTGCAAACTTCAGGGAGTAATTTGACTCGATTAAAATAGTTGAGTGTAACTGATCGATTAAGAGTCAAAGTTAAAGTGAAAGTTAGTAATTAATCTTTGGGGCGTGTGGGTGAATCGCGCCACGAGGCTCGATAGCCCGTTCACAGAGAAGAAAAAAGAGTAGAGGCAAAGAGCAAAAGACGAAGTAGCGTGGCTGCAGCGAGCGAGTCGGGCGGGCGGGCTGGCGTGCTTTGGCGGTCGCTCGCGCGCATGAACGGAAAAGTGGGTTATGTGTATACATAGGTTCGGGGGGTGCTGCTCGGCAGAGAGCAGCAGCGTCAGAGGCGCGGGCTGCTCCTCGGCTGCAGCTGTGCGCGGAGAAGCGTCCGACTGACCTGCGTGTGGCCGCTCGCGGCGTCCTGTCGCTGCTGCTGCTGCTGCTGCTGCTGGTGCAGCTGGTACGGGGCGCCGGGCAGGCTGCGCGGGTCCATCTGGAGCTCGGCGGGCCTCATCGTGGCCGCCGCCGCGGTGCTCGCCCCGGGCGCTGGGCCCCCGGGCATGACTCAGGCGGCCACCGCCGCCGCCGCCGGCCTCGGGCGGCCGCACCCCCTCCGGTGCCGCTGCTCGCGCCGTCGCACCCAAGCCAACGAGGCAGGCCTACCTATCGATCCCCTTGCTCCTCTTCCTCTTCCTCGTCCTCGTCCTCGGCGACACCTCCAGCGCGGAGCCGAGCCAGAGCCAGAGCTCCCGGCGGCTAGCTGCCACCTCTCGACGAACTCGCAGCCTCCATCGCACCTTGCTCGCGCTCCCTTTATCTCGCTGCTGCCGCCGCCGCTGCTGCCGCCGCTGCTGCCGCCGCTGCTGCCGCCGCTACTGCTGCCGCTGCTTGTCTTCGCGGACGACGAGACCGATGCTGCTGACACGCGACGAGCCTGCGCTCGCTCCCTCGTCTCACCGGAGCGACAGAGATAGAGCGAGACGGAGTTGATCGGGCAGCTCCCTCCTGGAGCAGAGCAGCGCTCCGAGAGCCGATGCTGCTGCTGCCGCCGCCGCCGCTGGTGCGCCTGCGCGCGGGGAGATGCTCGGCTGGCACCGCTGGACCAGTCGCAGCCGAGAGCGCGCCTTACCCCCCGCGGACCGATAGCAGGGAGCGCGTGCAGCCCGGGGTCGGTAACGCCGCACCCTTGCCGACGGACGAGCAGCGGTAGCAGCGCCGGGGATGCTGGCCGCTGCCGGTGAGGGGGGTGGAGATTTTAGCGACCGGAGCTCTGCCGTCGCCAGGCGTTCGCCTTCGCTCGGCTCGGCTCATCGAAGCGAGCCATCGATCGTCCGACGAATACCTGACTGCACCCTTCGCGCTGCACCCCACCGACGCTCATTCTCGAGGATGCGGAGGCGGATGTACGACGGCCCAACGAAGATCGTGCCGCTGCTTTTGCCGAGACGTTTCCAGACTGCTATAGCGGGGATTTTCGTTCCGTGCGGGCACGACGACTGGATGAAGATGGATTTGTCGAGATTTTTAATGGATCCGCCGCTGCTTGCCCTTGGCTCGATTGACTAATGACTTTGGCAATCTGTCGGCGTGCCAGTGGCAGATCTCGGATTTTTATTGCCCTGCCACCGCCTTTATTACTCTTCTACTGCTGTTTTTGCTCTGCTGCTTTATTCTTATATACGCACTACTATATGCATTTCCAAACTTTATTCTTTATGCTGACGAAGCTTGAAACATCAAACTCATGCCTTAGGGAAATTTAATGGTTTTACTGCATACTTAAGAAAGATGTTATAATTCCTTTCAGCCTCACGTAGATGTAAAATGCATTAGGAGGCGACCGTAGAAATAGCTCAGCTAGTGCAAAACGGCTTTCTTGTACTTCCTTTAACACCACTTTCACTTTAAGAAAATCAATGTCATTCGAATTGTAATTAATGAATAAATTAACATTGAGATTTAGTAAATTACTGCAATATTAATTTATTAGAAGAGTTTATCGTTATAAATTGATTTATAAAAGAATATTTGCATCATAGTTAAATAATATCTGATAATGTAACTGATAATATAATTAAAGGAAAAGTACTTTACAAATACTTGAAAAATATGTAACCAAGATTTGTTATGATCACCGTATATTTTCTTATTTATTTTTACTCTCAAGAGAGAGGCATTTTCGTAGACTTTTCTTTTTAAAAAATTTATTTTTCACTATTCTGTAAAGATGGTAAGCATGAGTGTATAAAAATAATCTGTACAGAATAATATTTCACTGTTTGTAAGCTTTTTCAAGCTAACATATAAATAATACGATCTTACTCTGTAAATATTTAAAAAGTAAAATGAGTATTTAAAAATAAAAATCAAATGAAAAACACAAATAATTTTTGGGGTTTAATTGACATTCTTATAATAAACAATTTCTTTGATTGCTACGTCACAATTCTTACTCGCAATTTATTAGTATATGTAGTGTAGTCTTCTTTTAAATATAGATATTGTCACTTAAATTATCAGATCTTATCTACTATGATACCAATGTTTTACAGAGATCAATTTTCATTTATCTTATTTTTATTTTAAAGATACAACAGTTTTTACGAAGATGCACTTAAAAGTTAAGTTTAAAAAAAGGGTTTAAAATTACTAAGTAAATTTCTAAATAATAAGAAGATAAATCTTCCTTCCGTACTTATTCTTGACATAATATCCACTACGTCTCTTTAATATTAACATTTATTGGAAATAAGTTAAGATACTATCTGAAATTTAAATTAAGAGGAATTTTTCCTATATTATTTTCACACAGAGAGTAGTTTATCACCCAAAATAGAATAAGAATTATATTCAACAATAGAAGTTGTACGGTGATAGGAAGTTGAAACCTCGGCGTGAAAGCGGTATTACAAGCCCGTCTCGAGTCTTGGCTCGTATCGGACAACGGAGCAGGGATGTTAATTCGAGAAACGCGAAGCGAGCTAGATGAAAGCGATACCCCCGACGCCGCGCCGCACCGCGCGTCGTATAACGTGCGCGCGACACTTTCGTCCTGCATTCATCATTGTCACGCTCTCCCGTTCGACTTTCAATCTCAAACTCCGAAGTTCTTGGACCCCGCGCGAGTTCGTCCGTCTCTTTTACAACTGCGAATCTATAACGTATAATTGACGTCCCCTCGACATTGTGATTACTGCATTTTTGGGCAAAACTGTAACAACTGTACAACAACTGCTCTCGAGTGATTATAGATTATGAAGGTACACATAAATAGACGTGTCGATTGCTGCATCATCATAATATTTTTCAATCGATAGATTGTGTGTGTGACGCGCTGCTGGTGACAGCTGAGTCAATAGCATAGATAATAATTCATGACAAAATCGGTACGCGCGCACGTACCCGTACAACTACACACGTGTATAATGGAGTATCTCGCCGCTGTTCGCGCAAGAGGTTACACGGTATGATTGCCGGTATAGCTTTGACGAGCTTGCGACCACCCCTTGGTTAGCCAGCGTTTAATCGAATTTCTTTATAAGTGCCACGATTGTATGCTATGTGTTGATGCTTTGAGTAAAGTCGCCGAAACCAGGTCTCTAATCTAAATTAGAAACATAGATTCATATTGAATCAGGAGAAACCTTTTATTGACTTTGAAATCGTGTTTTTCGTTATAATAACATGGGTATTTAAACTTTCGCAGTTCGACGGTATAAAGAGATGTTTTAGCTTTAGAACGAACTTTATATTAATTAACTGTTAGTTAATTACTCACTGGAAAATTGAGATAACATTGTGTATGTTAATTCAAAATTCTCCGGGATTTCGTGTGTCTATAATACGACTACAAAGGGTGCATTGTAAACTCAAGCGTAAGTTGTATAATCACATAAAATTATTATTACTAGAAAAATAAAAGTTACGATTAAATATAAACAAACAGCTGAATTGCAAAATGGCATACAAAGAGATAACTAAATAGCCTGAATTTAGATTTTATTAAAAATATTGTTACATTAAACGAAAATATTTGTGATTTGATACCTTCAACTTCAAAACTTTTTCTATAACATTTTTATCAAATTCTTTTACTCTTATAAACATGTTTTATGAGGAAATAAAATTAATCATTCGTTTCCTATTTTTTCAGAATTATTTATTATTTATTTATTTATTTATTTATGAAAGTTTAAAAATGTAAAATTTAATACGGCAATTCGAAGTTTTAAATTATTAAATATACTTATGTTTCATTTTTCAGGAAAACGTTTACACACAGAGTTGTAGAAATGTACCTAGGGTAAGAAATAGAAAAGAAACGAGTTTCAAACATGTTTCGTGAAATCTCCTCGAAAATTTCATATAAAGAAGTTTAAACTTTTGCACTGTATAATCTACAAAACTTCGTACAACTTCGGCAGTAGAATCGTTCAATTTATACTTGGCAGGCGAAACGCTGTATATCAATCCAACGTCTGACAAGTAAAATTGAATGCGGCAAAGAAGTAAGAGTGTATGGAGTCTAACTTCCGAAAAGTTTGTAAGACCTCCTGTAATCTCTGCTTATTTCTTACAATTAATTGTTAATACGGGGACTAAATATAAACTCGCTCTTGCGCCAGTCGAGGGTCTTCTTACGGAATCGGTAATGAAGACATTCTTGGTCGATAAAGCCTATATATTTCGCGCGTGAGACGAGCAAACGATTCTGTGAAAAGTTCGCGAAAAGAAAAGCCATCACGGCCTCTCTCGAACTTACCTGCATAGGTACTTACGAAGTCTGCGGTAACACCGCAGAATTTCAACGTCGGTGCTTGGCCGAATCCAAATGCCGACAGAAGCTCCATCGTGCCGTAGAAGACAGGAGTTTTGATATTTAGTTGCAATATTATCAAAACATTACTCTTGCGCCTTTTTGAGGGCAAATATTTGTTGATAAAAATAAAACATAAAAAAGTATATATAAATAAACTATAAATGATCTGCCACGTTCATGTTCAAATAAATTTTGTGTTGTCTTTCAATTCAACAATAAATCAATTGTATTTTTATTTCCCAACAATATATTCCTAATGTTTATTGAAAAGGTATCGAACGAATGGTTTTCATGTTAATAGTCTATTCTTTTTTTTTAACATTTCGGAATCATTGCACTTACTAAAATTAACTTAATAAATAACCTATGTAATTTTTTTAGCAAAAAGCATAGTATAATACAATAGTGTTACAAATAAAATATAAAAATTTAATGTACCGTTTATTAACACTAGTATTTACAAAATAAAGTTTTCCCTCGAAAACACACTTTTTATAAGTAGTACTCTACTTATGTTGTCGTTACTAAGCCGAGTTGTATGTAGTTTGAAAGAGTGATTCCCGACGCGCAGTACAAATTTCTTATCGTTTGAAAAGTTAAATCTTTCAGCAACTAAAAGTCTTTTATCTTAACTCTACTTTCTCGAACGATGCTCGGTACTTTCATATACTGTGCTTTCTTACAATGTTTTCGCAAGCCACGGCGCATACCGAAAACTTTATACAGCCATACGTATACCTACGTTCAATAAGATTCCATTATTTAGCGCACTCACGCGCGTACATAAAATTTCGATTTGTTAAATTTGCATCGGAATAAGTCACGCGCACCGCAATAAACAACATTTTGTCGCCCGCACGCGCATGCGCGCAATTGCGACTACTTTAGCTTTCTAGTCACATGAACGTCGACAGATTGCGCCCCATAAATTTGCAGATGCGAGAGAAGGAGGGCGTAGCGAAATCAGTGCCGTCCTTTTATTCCGAGAATTCGGCCTTCGAGTCGGCCGCTGTCTGCTATCTGTCGCGCAAACTGCGCGTAGGGAGATAATATTAGGATGATGCTTCCGACCGCTGTACGTTGGCCGCATATCTTTTCCCAAGTGAGTGTTGAATTATTAGTATTATTATTATTATTGAGAATACGCGAGAATACAAAACGAGGGCAAAATACATAAAACATCAGATCATATTGATCCATGTGTCGAATTAAATGGACTGCCAAACAGAATTCCATCGAGCGTTATTACATTTTTCTCCAGATCAACTGTCAATATGTTTCAACAATATTAGTGTTGCTAATTACTTTACAGGACAAACTAAAATTTATTTTTAGCTTTATTTTTCTCTCTTTTCTTTGACCCGTACAACAATATACAATAAGCTTTAAATATATTATACAAGTAAATAAAATAAAATAAAAAATAGAAAGCACTTCCTCTGATGATTTCAACTGTCGCAAAGTGCTACAAATTTAGATATCTTCCAATGTAAGCGCATGAAAAATAAATATAGCATATTACTCTACAACGTTTAAAGAAATCTGAAATGTTTATGTTCCATCAGCCGAAACCAAGGGTGTACATTCTTAAAGTAAAGTATAAGGCCACTACACTAAAATGATGATACAATTATTTTTATAACAAAAGAACTTTTTACGAAACAGCACTATGTGAAGTGAAAGACACTCGTTGACCGCATGATCTTATAAACAGGTTTGGACACGTCATATATATGGCAAAAAGCGTCATCCAACTGACTTTACTTTCAAGTAAAACCACAAATTCAACATAACGGCGTGGCACAGGTGAGAATGTTCCTATTTGCATGCGCAGTAGGTTACTGTATTCAACGATTTTGAAAATTATTTTTAAAAAAATGATGATACAATGACAATAATAGGTTTGCCTTGATTTGTTTTTACGCAAAACTTGACTAACTACATTATTAAAACATTTTTGCAGTTAGTCAAGGTTTCTGGCAAAATAAAACAGTAAAATTACAATGTTATTGTTGACTAATGATGACTGATTTATTGCCATACGATATAATAGAAATATTTTCAAAGTATTAGTTTGAAATGCATCCGGGAATGTCATTCTGTAATCTTGCAGAAGTATAACTGTAATATCTTAACGTAATACGTTACAGAATAATATTATAGGATATTTCGCGTATATTTCGGTGTGATGTGTAACAGTATAATATTGTACAAATATTTCGGCAGTATTACTATGACATGCATCAAGAAATTTTTTTCTGTAAACTTGTAGGAATATTACTATAATATTTCCATATAATATGTCACATTACAATATTTCGCGTATATTTCAATGTAATTTGTCAGAGTGAAATATTATAGAAGTATTTCGGCAATCTATGGAAAGAAGTTTTGCACATCTACACAACTAGCGCCAATAACGCAGCGCTCTACAGCTTTCGTGCGTCAGTGACTTTTTGGGCAACTGCGGTCCAAAATGACGGGACCGCCGCTCTCCGAGTCGTGTCGTACCGCTGATGCATGCAAACAAGGACAAAGATGGTAAGTAAAATCGTAACTCTCAATTACTGTATCAATTTCTTACGATTTCTAACATAAATTCCTGAAACAAAATACTTGTGAGACTTAAGAACTGTTAAGGACACGTGTTGTTAATTTGTATTGATTTTCGTATATTAACATTTGTATAAACAAATCACAGCAACATTGAAATATTTGTAGGACATTCCAGCAGTATTGGGCGCTATGTGGGATAGCACATGTATCTTTCAACATTATCGTGTCATCAAAGATACAATATCTCAATATAGGTTAAAGTAAAAAAAATTAAAATATAAACAAATATCACTTTCAAAATTTTGATTTCATTTTTATCTCAGTTTTTGACATAAAAGAAGCGTTATTATAAATTAATTAAATAGTTTCTATATTTTTGCGTTGATTGCCCACTTCAAAATTTTGCTAACTAGGTATTTCGTGTGATTTATTACAGAATTTTTCATTTAAAATCTTGCACCCTCAGCGTTATTTATAATTGACGTCATTATACCGTAAGTGAAACAGTCTAAGAGTTCAAAATGAGAAAAAATGTTTTGCAAACTGTTGTTTAAAACTTAAGTTTTACGTAATTCCAATAACTTATTTTAATGGACACGTTGTTTATATTTGTTACTTTTATAATTCTTAAATTTATCACATCTGTAAAGAAAAAATAGTTTCAGCAAACGCGGTGATTGTCTTCAATTTTTTCAATTATTAAAATTCTTTCTCTATGATTTTTATGTTTTACTATATGAAACATCGGTAATCTCACTTGATATTTTTGTTAGTATTACAACCCAATACGACTCAATAATTTAATACATAATAATTACATTAACAAGCACATGAGACGATATGAACGAAGTAAGTTAGTGAGTAATACATGCTTGTGCACAAGAACCTTCCTACTTGGACTGTCATATTAGATTTGACTTTATTCGAGTCTTACCTCTCCCATATGACAAGTTTAAACTTGTTTATAAGATCGTTGTAGAGCACCATCCGCCCATAGCACAAAACAATTTAGAAAAGATTGATCAACCAATTATTTTTAAATAAAAGAAACGTTGAAACGTTGAAAAATTAGTTGCCTAATGTTTTAGAAACGTTTCTTAAACGCTGAAATATCCGAATTTGCTACCTATAATACTTTGAGTAAATGAGTTAGAAACGTGAGCACAAGGTTTCTGCAACTTTATTGTAAAAGCGTTTAAAACAATAGAGGAAGACGTTAAAAACCATCATTAAATGTAATGAAACACCCCACTACGATAGTACCATCTAAATGATTCATCCAAAATCTATATCTCTCTTGTCAAATTGTTACACACTGAGAGAAGGGAATTGTTATTGTTAATAAAATTTATTAACTATTAATAAATGGTTGTCTGGAATATGGAGAAACAAAAGTCCGCGTTATAATTAACAAATTATTTATTCGCTTGCGTTTTATTGGATTAAGAAAATGATTTGTCTATATAGTTAATAAATCATTCATTGTTTCCCATATTTGTGCTACAACAAATACAGAATATAAGTAATTAATTAGCAACTTTACTATTGTAACTAAGAATGCTCAAAACTATGTTATGTTGCTCACCGGCTAGTTTTACCTGTTAATAAGAAACAAAAACTAGTGACAATCTTACCGCATAAGGCAGTTTCTACTTATCGTATTGTATCGTATTATTTCTATTGAAAGACGGCACAATTTATTTTAACTCCAATAAAACTTAAAAAGATACTAAATATTATTTAATTTGATAGAACATTTTTACATATATTATTTATATAAAACCTTATTGGCGTTATTGTGAGTTTTTTAAACCCATAATATTTATTAAAAAATATCGTAAATAATATTAGTAGACAAGTTTATTTTTAACTCTTGATTACTATAATTTCAAGAATTGATTCCAATGAATCTGTGTACTTTTTCATCTGTATTAAAATAAGTAAGTCAGTTTATTTTCCAAATAAATAGAAATACACAAAGAATCTAACTAAGTTTATTCTGCGACCCTGTGTTTCGCAACCTATCTTAATAATGTTTCTTGAATTTAATGCTAACTTTATTATGTAAGAACTGGGCAGATTCTCAAATAAAACAAAGTTCGTGATGTTGTGTGAAATTCATTTGTGGGAAACTCTGTTTGTTGAAAGTGTACGAGCATAAACAGTAGAGAAAGGCATTTAAAGTCAGACCATTTTTCTCAGTGAAACCTTGGTCATATGTTCGTCTGAAGAAACCGTCTTTAGTATACGGGACAAAAATCTTCAAAGTTTGTGCATACCAGATGGTAATTTTTTATTTCCACTGAAACTTGTAAACTTGAATCAGTAAATTTATAAGAGAAAAATGTAGACATTCAAATTGGAATTTCTTACACATTAATAAATATTTATGTTGACTTCTCTTAAAGATATTTCACCCAAAAGATAAAAGGAAGATAGAAATTAGATTTTACTAGAGATCGGTGCTTGTTGACTACACGAATAATTAAGAACACTGTTCATAATTATCGCACTATAAGTACTACATAATTACGTCGTTCATACTATCAAGTACACTATTCCTTATATGGTGTCTGCGTTTAACTTTTTATTGTATTGAGATTTTGTATTGAATATTGAAAATTTATTGACTATAAAAACATATTTCCAAATTCCATTTTTTATGAAACCAGTAGTTCGTATGAACTCGACATTGTGTGGTAATTTTAACACTTTAAAAAAGATAAAGATCAACCTCGGTAAATAAATAGCAACTAGCTTGAAAGTCCAGCACGATAATGGAATTGTTACGGACAATTAGCTTAATCGTTGAATCGCGTTGGAATACATAGAGAAGTCGATCGACGGATTCATCATGAGCCATAGAAATGCGGTAAAGCATTGAGCACATACGTACACACAGTAGCATGAACAGATTCTCCCGCATTAATCTCAGCTTGCTGAAAAGCATCAGCGCTCTCCGATAAGCGATGCATTAACATCTTTCAATGCGCACATGACCAGTAAATATATCCAACGCACTTGGTCCATTTTATTCTCCACGCAAGATTAGCGGGCCGCTGCAATCAACAAACACAAAAGTTCGGGGTAGGGTCCCGTTAATAAGAAACGTGGCACGCGTCGTGAACAAGAAGAAAAGAAAAAGCCCGCAGCCGGCGATGGGGACGCGAAGGGGCGCTAATTTGTCTTGTCGAGTGGCGATCGATCGCGGCGTGGGACGTGCGGCAGCGTGCTCCGAAACTGCCGGCGAATATAACGCGCGCCGCGGCGTCATTGACGCATCGCCTTCACGCGTGAATCGCTTATAGAGCACGAGTAATCTTCGGTGCCACCACGCCGCGTGCTCCAGTTATAACGCTCGTGAAAACAAACAAATCGCGCTCGAATTTATACAAGCTCCGCGCCGCCGCGCCTTTTTCCACTGCTATCTCGCGGTATAGTCGCGCGATAGCCGGCGCGTCGATGTAAAAGAGCCAGTCGCCGGGGAGTTTTGGCCGCGGGCTAATCGAGGACGCGTCCGTCTCATCTCGTGCATCTTTCTTTTTGCCGGGAAAATCTAGCCGCGCGCAGAGAGACAAAGTACGAAGAAAGAGGGCGCTGGAATTTCCCCTCGAGCGGGGCGCTCTAATAAGAAAACTTTATCGGCACTGGCGCTCTTTTCATCATCGCGCTCGCGCGCCCGCCTCCTCCTTCTACTCTATATATCTCTTTTGCGTTCTCTTTCTCTCGGCTAATTAACGCGCTCTGCAGACGCGAATTTTCGCAAATGAACGCGGAGTGCGGCCGGGAATTGCAGCCGAGCCATCGCGAAGTTTAGAAATCCGTCTGAGAAGGCGCAGCAGCAGCAGCAACACCAGCAGTTGGAGAGCGGACTTCGCCGTTTTGCTTTACTGCACGCGCACGTGAGCGCTGGTAAATTGCTCCGGGGAGAACACTTCAATTGGCCAAATTCGTCGTAAGTGGCCGAATGGCGCGGCCACGCTGCCGCCCGCTGAGACGCGTGATTCGACGCCATCCGCTGCCGGAGGAAATGAGGGATTGTTATCAGGCGCACTGACTGGCAAGGGTATGCATACTTAATAATTCTGAAGCTTTCTGTACCAAGGTTTATACTCAATTTTGGTGGAAATTCACCGGAACAATAGATCTAACTCTTTTCTACTTTTATTCTAAGAATTGTACATAATCTTGTATGTATAGTTATAGTTATAGTTATAGTTATTTATATAACAATAACAAGTTAAAATATTTGTACTTATAAATTGTATAAATAATCAAAAATTTGAGTCTACACATCCCATTTTTTCGTGTTCGCATCTGTCTACATGCTAGCGCGTCGTGTCCTACAATCCAGCCAGTGATTTATCTAAGCTGTCAGCGTGCTAAACCACACTTCTAGAGTATATTCTCGACTATCAGCCACAATGTATATATGCACACATGAAAGTAGAAAAATGTTTGTTGTATGTGCCATCACTTTGGATAACCTTCGCATTTTTGTGATAAAAATAGCCTCTAGAATATACACTCGTCTTATTGTTTAGAACGTCCCGACAATCTTCAAGCGTACTGTCTAAATAGTTTTATTAAACGTTTCTGTAAAAGTTCGAAATATAGTTTCTTGCTTTCTACAATGTGGACCGAAATCATTTTGAAATGTTTCGGTAAATCTTTTAATATTTCTGAACGACATGATCGACAATCATTGTAGAAATATTTCAATAATATTTCATGGAATATTTTTGGAAATGTTTTTACAATAATTCATGTAAAATTTGCAAAAAATATGTATTGTTTTGATGAAAATATTTTCATAAATTCTTTTAAAAAAACTACAACTAAATGTTTCTAAAACATTTCTGAATTATAATTTTATAAACATTTCATGAAATATTTCTGCAAGGTTTTGTAAATATTTCATAATATTATTTCAGAAAGGCTTAGGCAAACTTTTTATAATGTTTACATAAACTTACAGTAAGCTTTCTTTGAGATATTTCCTGAAACATTTCACTGAAACATTGTGTGATGCATGAGTTATGTATGAATAAACGCAAATGTTTATAATGCCCATGTAAATAAATATTGAATTGAAGTTAATAATTTACGGTTTCATTTAATTAATTTTTTTATTGTATAATGAAAAAACTACATCTGAATATTGTCACATTATGTGTAATAACAATTAGCATGAATTAAAGAAACAAATTAAGAAATATCTCTTTAAGATTTGAAAAAATTTCCAAGACTGGAAGACGCGAGAAGGCGGCCTGCAGGCATAATGCAGAACGAATGGAGACGGAAAATCGGGTGGTGTTAAACGTCGGCGGTATTAGGCACGAGACGTATAAGGGAACGCTGAAGAAGATTCCGGCGACGCGTCTCTCCCGACTGACTGAGGCCGTCGTCAATTACGATCCCATACTGAACGAGTACTTCTTCGACAGGCACCCAGGCGTCTTTGGCCAGGTGCTGAATTACTATCGCACCGGCAAACTGCATTACCCGACTGATGTCTGCGGGCCGCTCTTCGAGGAAGAGCTCGAGTTCTGGGGCCTCGACTCCAATCAGGTTCGTTTCGCTCTCTCAAAATCAAATCGGAATCCGGAAGGTCTCGCCTACGCCCTCATATTCAGCTTATATGTATAGTCCTCTCTCGCATACTAGTGCTTTTCTCTCTCACGTGTATGTGGGAGTATGTGTACGTGCTGGCGCGCTTCGAGTTGATCGGCTTTTCTCTTTGCTGTACCGCGAAGACTCTTGCCCTTCTTTTACTTATATTCTTCTTCCTCTTCTTTCGTCATCTTTTTCTGGACTCCTTCTTTTTCTTTTTGCAACAATGTTTACTCCGCAATACTTTACAAAGAAAATCGCAAGCAAAGAAAGCTTTGACTCTTAGCTTTTCCTTTCGGAAGATACTCACTTTGCTTTGCGTATCACTTTACTTTGTAAAGATTTGTGCTTATAGCTGATAGCAGATATTTGCCTTTCTTGTTGAGTTGTTGATGATCATTTTCATATGTAACTTTGTTCACAACAATAGTACATTATTTAACAAGGGTAAAAAGTCGAATATTTTTACCGAGGGTGAGTTTACTGCCCGAGCGAGCGAAGCGAAGCTCGGGCAGTATCACCCGCGGGAAAAATCGACTTTTTTCTCGAGTTACATATAGTACATTATGCCCATCTCAACTATGGCCACTTTTTGACTTGGAAAGTGGGACTAATAGATTGTTAAAAGACAATATTGTTAAAAGACAATATTGTTAAAAGACAATCGAAAATCAGGGTTACTGGTAGAACTTGATTAAATAAAGGAATTTGGAATAGTTTCTAGTGAAGTCACTTCTTTCCCGCATTGGCGGGTAAAAAGTGATTTGCGTAAAAAAGTTACTTTTTTCCCGCTAATCATTTTTGAGGACAAAAAGTGTAATTTTAGTCTCGCTTTTCAGGGAAAAAAGTGTCCATTTTCGTTCAGATGGGTATAAATACATTTTAACGCTATTGGGAGTTTAAACATTCCATGCGATCTCTGGTGGCGTATGTTCTTGGCAGCCATTTTTCATATATATAGATATAGTTTCCCGTGTTAAAATAAACAACATGGCTGCTATGAGCGTAGATTCTCACTAGCGCTACCTTTGGCACGGTGGATGTTTTCTTTCCCAATAATAACTTGTTTGTAATATTTGTTTATTATTTATCAATTATAAACTAGTATACCATAACTGAAATTAATTTAATAGCATGTGTGATTCCCTGAATCAACTGTTATTTTCAATAAAGCTATAAGTAGAGGGCAATATATGCAGAGCTCCTGTTTATCTATCGTATCAAATATGTAGGTATAGTATATATCACAAATTAATATCGAAGAACAATGTTATGATCAGTAGGTATAGAAAAAGATAAAAGAAATTGTGCTAAGTAATTAGTAGAATTGAATAATTTTTTTTTCAAAATAAAATGCTTTAGAATATAATAACTATTAAGAATGAAAGGAGTGGCAAAATCTGAGTGGAAAAAGTCAAATTTGTATATTTACTTTTAGCATTTTTTTTTCAATTTGCCTCAGAACTGAAGTAGCTAACCTTTTTTAGATTATGTTTTATGCTACAAAGAATGGTATTACATAGGTTTTCTCTTATTATCTTAATTCGTATACTACATAGAACTCTCTATTTATAGATAGTAACGTCACTTCTCTGTTGCTTGCTTTTTTACAAAAAAAAATTATTTTTGCTCAAATATAACTGAACAGCACGTTATAACGTTTTATATTCTATTAGCCTAATACTCAGTGTTAAAATGGAAAGAAAAGACTAATATTTTATCAGTAAATGTAAGAAAACATAAAAGTAAAGTATGTGTAATGCAAACACTTTGTAAAAATAGACTGTCTAAAGTCAAACTAATACGATACATGTTACAACCTTTCCAGTTGGTGAAGCTTTTCTCGATAACTTTATTTTCTTTCTGGTTACACTACTAATAATAAATAGGAAATAATGGTCATTATTAATATTAATCGAAGCTATTAAATAATTAAATTTATCAATTCGAATGAACATCCGCAAGATATTTTATTGATACGATACGTAAATATAAATGTAAATTGGGTGATGCTGCGAGGTAGGCAAAGAAATTTATCGATTATCGAGGCAAGTGATTTAAAAATGCCATTCATTATAACACAGATCTGATCAGCGTATTCAATTATATGGCACAATAATGATGCCCGGCGAACGCACGCGCATGCGGAGAAAATGAGAGCAGGATTTCGGTCCGATAAAATGTTAACGCCAAGTAGGTGCGAATACGCGTAAATTCAAATACACATCTCGATCACAGACCCGTAAAACCGCTAACACGAATTTGAAATTCAGGCATACCTCCAACTAAATGCCATACGGACCTATACAATTGTCGACCACGCGCTAATACTGAATACACTAAGTGGCTCATGGAAACATGTTTTTGCGTCGAAAGCCCCAGCACAAAAAGTCTATCGTTGACCAATATTCTAGTACTTGTGCACGTTTTTAAGAAAAGAGAATAACGCTATTGTATTAACAATATATTTTCATATACAATTTTTAATGTAATCATTTTTTTGAAAATTATATTTGTTACATCAAAATGTTCTTTATAAAAAAACGAAAAAACTATCTTTTTAAACTTTTGATACATATCAAAGATACTATCATTTATACCTTTAAAACTCTTAAATATAAAACTGCGATGCGGAGATAACACATCAAAATAATAAAATTTCCTAAAATTTTATACGAGTTTAAAAGATAAAAAAATTGTTTGTGTAATAACTATATTACCCTTCTTTTCTTATTCAGATTACAGTTTGTCAATTTAATTTTATTTTAACAAGTGATATTACTTAAATTGGCGTTTCTACATATTAAGTTAATTCTTTGTTTGTATGTTTATGTAAAATACTCATGTGTATATGCATTATATATGACAAATTACATTGAAATCGTATAGCCCGGTATGGGCTGAATGTATAGTTATGTAGCCATCTTCTTTATATACTCCTAAAATGAAGTAGTACCACGCTCGCTGCAGTTGCGTGTCGCCATAACCATAAAAGCTTTCGTGGATGACGGATGCAAATTGTTTGCTTCGATAATTTTGTTTATGCGTGCTCGTGAATGCTTTGTTACCTTGATATAGATATTGCATGCAAACATTTGCGTCTTATCTACTGATAGCTCTAGCTATTAGAGTTAAGTGTTTTTGGTACTTGGTATACGATTTTTAAATTACCATTGAAAGCTCAACCCATTATCTCATAAATTTGACGATAGAATTCACTTCGTTTTGCGAAATTTTTCCGCTACTTTAAATACATTGCACCCTTAAATTGTTGAAAGATTTTTATGCTTGCAAGTTTCTTATTCTTCGCATTACCTATAACTTTCTTCTAGTGCATTTGATAAATCTTTTGTCTTTATTTCTTTCAATAATCCTAAGTAAGGAATAAAATATTACATTTCGTTTACTATTCAATTATATTAATTAAAAAGGCGTAATCAATAAAACCAAAAATTAAGCTCCATTGTGTTTATATATTTTATGCAATTTTAAAAATATAATTTGTGCATATAAAAGTCTTTCTATTAAAACAATTAATTAACTTTTGCTGAAGCTCTTAAATTCAGTAGCCTTATAAGAGACAAAGCAAAGCTTCTTTATTTTCGGAGTAGTCCATCTGCGTTTTTTCCTCTTCCCGAATTACATCTGACGCGATTCGATCGACGCGACGGAGCTTGCAAAAGCCAAATCGCAGTCAATAAAAGCGAATCTTCGCGGAAAAGCGCGTGCTCAAGCGAATCTATTTTCATCGGCCAAATAATTCTAAGCTAATGGATATCCGCGCGCGCGATAACGAGTGTCGCTCGTAAATCCTCGAACATTAGCGCGTCTTAACGCTCCTCATAAACGGTTCATCTCCGCAAACTGCCTATTTTAAACCGACGCTTTCGCCGCCGCCACGAACGACCAAACAATGTTAATGCTGAGTCGAGATTTTGTACCCTTGAGTCGTATCCATTGAAACTGTACGAATTGAATTTAGTCTTACGAAATTAGTTTAAATTGTGTAACCAATCATTTTATGTTACACATAAAAAAATAAAATGTAACACTGTGCATGCAAGCATTGCTATTGTTACAAGTAGAAAAAAAGTAATTGGTAATTGTTACAATAGATATATGAAAAATATGCATTTGTTTAAAAATAAAGCGTCCTTTTCATTTGATTCATGTGTTTAAAAATTATTTTAAAGCAATTTTTTATAAAGGAATATGATTTTGAATGTTATGTATAATAATGTTGTACATATACGTCTTTTGCAATAAAATAAATAAAGATTTATTTATAAGTGAAATAATATTTTAAGTAATTGAAGGGGATAAAACGGCTAATTTTTAGCTACTTGAAAAAAAATTTGTACGGGGATGAACATTTTTCTACATATACATTTTTCCATAACAAATCATACGATGTATCGAAAATTAAAAAAAATTTTTTAAGAAAAAAACATTTCATTTTCTTTGAAAAAGCAAATTATGTTTTTAAACAGAAATAATCGAAATTTGAAGTGATATTAAGTAACAATCATAAATTTCGCGTACTAAAAAGTGAATTGGTCCTCAGGTTTTGCGAATTTCGGGCTGAAATATCTTTTAGGGTTCCTTGCAAGTAGCTTTCGGCCTCGGCGACCATGAAAAATATACCACCTGATTCAAAAATACGTAGTAAGTGGTTAGAAAGGCTTGAATTCAATAATGTTGATTAGCAAATTTTCAAGGGACTATAAAGACCACTTAGAGGGGTCTAATTCATGGCAAACTCACGTATAATATACATTTTTATGATATAAAAACTTGTTTGCCGTCTATGAAATGGACAATGATTTTTTACAGAATTCAACTCAGGCTTGATCGCTTAAGGGGCCGTTCATAAATTACGTAAGGCTTTCTATTAATTACATCGTAAGAATAATAGACACGAATCCCCCCGCCCCCTCAAAGCCTTATGTAATTTATGGACAGCCCCTAAAACCGTGCACCTTGATGTAGATGATAAACACACTTCACATGCGCAATTTCTACAATTTAACGTTTGTGCAAGGAATGGTGATCAAGTTTGGATCAGTGCTCAAATGTGGGTCGGTAGCATTTATTGAGCTGCATACGTAAAATCACCATAGCAAAGATATTCTGGAACATCAAAGCCAAAACACGTATCGACACAAGCTGCATTATGGCACCCATTCAGGCAGGATCTCCAAACCCAAACGCACGGACCCCTCCCGGAAAAACCTAGCAGGTGTAAGGGTCTCAAAATAGGCACTTGAAACGCCATCGTAAAGCAGTATTGCCTGACACCTTGGCTAATGAAGCCTATAGATACTCTCTTGATATAATTGCGTTACAGAAAGTTAGATTGCCCGGAGAGAGACAGCGAAGTTCCGGTCGCTATGACATATTCTATGGGGAGAGGGTGGGGCTAAACAGCTGATAACCATCTAGGCATGGCATACTTAATTAATAAAAAAGTCAAGAATGTCATACAGTCCATCACAGTCGCGAGCAAGTCTCGGTGCGATGGGCATCAGGAAGTAAAACTGGCAGCTTTAGGGGACAATGACGAAATGAAACTAGAAACGTACCAGAGTAGTAGGAAAGAAATGGCCCGTTTTGTAATTGCCATAAAACATCAATGAGAAAAAAATAGAGATCTTGAAATTCAAATAGTAGAAATAACAATTTATCATACGCGAGACGTATAAAGAGGTTAAAACGATTAAGAAGGGGCTTCAGACGGGGACGAAGTTTATATGGGATGAACAGGGAGAATTAGCAGCAGACCCAGTCGGACTACTAAGTATGTCGCAGTAGTTTTGACTCTTAAACATTAACGACTGCGAGACTGTTATGGAACACAACGAAATTTACACTGCTAATTCCCTGGTAGAAAAACCCAGCCTAAAAGAAGTAAGCAAAGCAATCAGTAAACTGAAAAATAATAAAGCCCCCGGGATTGACCAAATATCAGTTTAAATAATTAAATACGGGGGTGACACCTGAAGAGGCAGCCGTACTGGGATATGGATCAACGTTCACGGTTCTGAACTTTATTTTGTTGAATTTTTAGTTTTACAAAATTCTAAAAGTTGTCACCAATTCTATATAGAACAAAGAATTGAGGACAACTTTTAGAAATTTATAACATTAAAAAATCAACAAGTGAAGTTCGGAACCACGAATTTCATTTAGTACACGTTTACAACCTCCTCTTAAGGTGGGTCTACAGTGAATTTTCAAAATTGTTAAATATCCGAAATTTTATTTCAAAATTTTAATATGTTATTAGTAACCAAAATAGAAGAATATATACCAATTTTGAATAATTTCTACTTTCCTAATGCGAATTCATTGAATAAAATGCACTTTTTTGCGGTCGAAAAAGAGGTTAATTCTAAAAATTTAGTGTAGACCCACCTTATAGAACAAAATTCATGATCTTATATGCGTGATCACTGATCTGGGAAATAGACGAGATTATATTAGAATGGGGGGAATCCATAATAATAAGCATAATCTTTAAAAAAGGCGACAAAACTGACAGAAATAATTATAGAGGTGTCGCTCGGCTCTCTTCGTGCTATAAAGTCTTCTCTAACATCATACTTGCGAGAATAACTCCATTCGCTGAGAAAATCATCGGGGACTACCAATGTTGATTTCGAAGTAATAGATTGACAAGGGATCAACTGTTTACCATCAGACAACTATTAGAGAAAAACAACTTTCTGTCAAACGCAATAAAAATTTTATGTTTGTTTTTAATATGAAAAAAAGTATGTTTTTCATCTAGTTTCAGTCTAATCCATCAAATCTAAACCGAGTTATTTAAAAAATTCAATTTATTTCTGTTAAGGAGTACAAAGTTTTGAAATGTCGCTTCCGCATTCCATTTTGAGATATAATAGTATACAAATTTCTATAGATCCAGTAACTCCTAATGATAAAAAGTTGGCTTCGCAGCTGTAATTAAAACTTCTGGGTAAATAATTTAAAATCAGTAATGACAGTTGATTAAAATAGGTAAAAAATTACATTTTAATGTTAGGTTATATATATATCTTATGTATGGCCCGGAACAGGGAAGAATAATGCACTTGTGTCGATTGTCGATACGGTAATGAGCTTCCAAGCTCCATAACATCATCATACGATAGCAATATGCTTTGTACATATATATGTGGTGAGCCTACTATGTCTAACAAACCTCACTAAAACACAAAACACAAAAGACAAAACACAACAGAACACAACACTACACAACAAAAACCTTCCGGACGACTGACTGATAGTCCTCCGGGGCTGGCGCGGAAGTGATGACCCCATTCTTCTAACACTTATCAATAAACAGCAGCTCAAGCACGACTGTGTTTCTTTACTGGATCCTCGAAAAAGTAGTCCTCAACTTGGACTCCCGAATTGGGACCACTCCAGGTAAGCTATAACATCTGGCATGCTTGTGTTGTTGCAGTAGATGCGTTCTCGAGCTAGAGAAAACTACACTATAATAATAATAATAATACGTAAGAATTAGATAGCTAATGAATCGCGATTCATGGCAAAAAAATGAAATAAGTACATTTTATTTTAAAATATTAATATACTAACATTAAAAATTATTTTATTAAAAATCTACGAAAATTTATTACTTTCTCTATCTAGAAAAAATGGAGGTTTCGTAAATTTTGAGTATGAGTGCATTTTTAACTAAAACATTGAAACACTTTAAAAGTGGTTGGAAATTATATAAATTAGTACAAATTTTGATTTAGAACGACTAGATTAACGAAGTTGACGCTTTCGCGCACTGTTAAAAATGAAAACATTGTCTGCAGATAAACGTTCATCCACATTCGAGCACTATACTTCATTATTATTATGTTAAATACCTAAATATTTTTAAACCTTAGTTGAATAGGGAATGAATCGTAAAATCTATAAAATTTAAATTGGAGTGCTAATTGCAAAATTGCATGTTCAAAAACTCAAATCGGAAAAGCGTGTTAAGAAAAGTTAATTACCTATATTCGCAAGTATCTAGATAAATAAAAAGAAATGGAATAAATGATAATTCAAGAATATTTAATGAATTCGTTAAATAATATAAAATAAATATTATCCAAAAATGATAATCAATCTCAAAGCATTCCATTCATGATAAAACGCGCAGAGAGTGTGTAAACATGAGAAAATATTGATGAACGATAGCTGAAAGACATTTTCATTTTTCCCCGGTAAAAATTCAGCGAAAATTTCAGTACATACAGCCGACATTCTCAGCTCGCGATCGCTTATCTCTATCTCCGCACGTGCAGAAAGTATCTGTCGACAGTGACGTTGACGCGCGCGGGCGCATCTTATAAATAAGGCGAAATCGCTGAGGACGGATCTCCGTCCGCTTTTATACATCGTAAAATCACATCCCAAAAGCATCGTCGGCGTCGTCGTCTCGTACGCGTCTCTTTTTTTTCTCTCTCTCTCCCTCTATCAAGCTAGTAGGAAAAAGTGCTCAAGCTCCTCGTCGTCGGGTGCGCGCTATACCTTATAACACACACATATATATACATCGCGGGCAGATCCAGTGCACGCCGAGAGCGAGATCCCATCAATCTCGGCGTGCGCGCGTGCGGCTGCGCTGCTATATACTTGCGGCCCGCGGGCGAGGGCTCAGCGCGCGCGCGGGCGCCTTATCGATTTGCGATTTAAAACTCGCGGCGGCCTCTTCACCCTCTTTCTCGCCCGCGGCTATATACGCGCGCGGGGCGGCTGCGAGAAAGTGGATCGACGAGGCGCACGCGACTCCCCTGCAGAAAGGCGGCAGCTGCTTTTCTGCTCGCGAGTCCGTCGTGGCCATAAGTCATATAGAGCGCGCGCGCGAGCGAGCGGGCCGAACGTACGCCGAGCGAGCCATTATCGAGGTGGCGACTGCTGCTGCTGCCGGACGCTTTTCCACATTCTCCATGGCCTCGCTCTGCGGCCGACCCTCCGGGAATAGCCCGCTCTGCGCGTGCGGCTACGTGCGGATACCTAGTGTGTGTATATATATACACGCGCGTCTGGTGAAAATGAAGCGGCTGGCAACGGCTGCGGAGCACGCGCTCGCAAACTTTTGCACGAGTCCCGAAGGAGTGGACTGCTGCTGCTGCGCCGCGACGCAGAGCGACAGAGAGAAGCTTCGGGAGCGCGCTGCGGGGTTATCGCTCGCTTTGCTCCCGAGAATCGCGGCACGCGATTCGAATGGGGATCGGGAATCATGTATGCCCGGCGACCGCGTGAGCGGTTTACTCCTCGCGATTGGATTATGGCTTTTTATTTTATTTTTAATCGAGTATTTGCGCGTTCATACGAGGTTTCATTTTCACCGCGGAATGGCAATTTTAGGGCTTTAGATGGAAATTGACAGATTTGTTGTAGGTAACTAGAGTTGATATTGAGATTATTTACATTTCGGGTATTAAAAAACTCGATGTTTATTGCTGCAACGATAAACTCTTTACAGAGCGATTTACAGCTTTAACTGGATTGTCGCGTCTCTGCTATGTACGCAGACGCAATTTAGTAAGACTGCGATAATGTTTTTATAGCCAACAAGAATATTAATTTTTAAAAATGTTCATTTGTATTTCCTTGTATAAAGTTTCGTGAAAATTTATGAGAATTTACGTAGGTATTTTTTATTGTAATTATAAAGGCACGAAAAATATATACTGCTACAAAGATTCAGCAGCAGGTCATCAATTCACTTGAAACGGATACGTTATACAAATTTCAGAAATTTTAAGCTTATTAAATGTAAACTATTACATGAAAAACGTTATGGTAGTATACAAAATTTAGAATTAAAAAAACAGACAATGTATTATTTGTAAACTCGTATTAGTAAAGCTGTATCTGCATATAAGTATATATTTTACGTGCATGCCGCTCATATGTATGCATGTGTGTATGCACATGCTGTGAACGCGAATGAAGTAACTAGGAAATGTGAAGTAGGTATCAGTATGAGTTTGAGGTGCGTGAGACTTATCCTTTGTTGAGATCAAGAGTTTTGTTTAGTTACAATTTGGTATTTAATAATATTATAAATTTAACATAAGTTTGTTAACATAAAATGCTATGATATTAAAATAAATAGCATTAAGAAAACTTAATATCTTTACAATTTAAAAATATCCTACAATTTTGTACTTTAGATACTATAATTTTCATAAATTATTTTTCTAATTTTCATATTCATGAAGTAACTATAAGTAACTTACCTATACATTTTGAATAAAATTTAGGACCAAGAAAAGTTTTCGCTACAGTTAATTAAGAGGTCTTAGCAATTAAATAAAAAAATTTTTACATCAAATTTTGATAAAATATATTTAAAAAATTTATATAATAATCAAGTAATATATAAAGTAAGTGTATCGAATATGACTCAGGCTATGAATATTTACGATTGTCGAAATGATGAAAAAAGTCTATTCGAACCGCTTGAGTGACAAAATATAGCAATATATTTTTTTAGTTTCAAATATTCATATAAGAAAATTCTATATAAATGATAAAAGAAAGAAACTAATGGAATACATTGAGATTTGCGGCCTTTATTTTTCATTCTTTGATGGCTAATACAAATCGCTAAGAAAACGCATATGTTAAAAGGAGTTAAAAATAATAAAATACTTAATGCAAGTACACAACTTAAAGCGTTGTGTATATAAATAACGTATATGAGGAATTATACAAAAAATCGGCCGATAGATTAACAATATCAACAGTTATGGACGATCAAAGATAGTTAATAAACAAGAAAAATAGTCAAAAATAAGCAATCATAAAATTTAGTGATTTTTTCGTGTTTACTCACCATCTTTGATCGTGCATAACTTTTGATATTATTAATCTTTTCCAATGAAAGGTATATTAAATAAGAGCTCTTTTTCTCGACTTTATGTTCTTTTACATAATAAAATTGTTTTTGTCACACACGCACGATTTACGCGTTTTTCTTACCTATAAAATGGGCTTAAATTGGCCGCTTTCCGACCGACAATGACCCACTTTTTGCCCTTGGTACACAATATACTATTGCACCCTTATAAGCCAAGTTATCGTTATATTAATGATGACTGCTTTTAGTTCATAATCCCCATGTTAAATTTCCATCATAAAAATTGATATGCATAAAAAACTGTGTTAAACAAGGTATTTTTTACATGTTGGAAATATTTCTCGTACATTTTTGAACTTATATCTTTTTCACAATTTGACAAACAGTATAAGCATCTTGTATAAGAAATGTTTATTTCTTATCCTTAAATAACTTAAGGGAAACTTTAAGGATTGCTATTACGCGCTACATTGGTTTACTTTCTGTTACGTAGGCCATATATTACGTAAAATGGGTGTGTACTATGCAGACATATTATCCTCACATTTCCTCTGGTATTAAAAAGACACATAGCCGAACGATAATAGTATATTGTGTACCTCGTGTGGTTGCAGTACTCGTCTTCGACTCGCAAACGCACTCGTCTTCGGCTCGTGCTATCTCGCCTTCGACTCGTACTGCAATCTCCACACTCGGTCTAAAAAATCCCCACTTTGCCCTTGGTGCACGCCATATTTTTTGTAACGCATGTATTGATTTTTGCCTTTTTCTAGCATATTAAGCGGGACTAAATATATATATAATAGCAATTTTCCGAAAAATTTTAGCATGCGCAAAAGTTAATAAAAGTTACTAAATGTAACTTTTGCGCCCGTCGGTCTAAAAAATTGTCCTTTACGCCCGCTTAATAGGTACAGAAAAACGCGAAAATCGTACTTGTGTTACAAAAAATAAACTATGCAACTGAAAAGCTGACGATACATAGACACAGCGGGGGTAGTGTCGACTTGGACTAATTTATTTATATTACATCACAATAAATTAACTTGCTCAAAATTAAAATGACAAATTTACCAGAATATTTACGAGACAAAATGCACTGTAGGTTGATCCCCCTTTGCGAGGTAATTGCTAGTTTAAAAAGCTTTTACTTACATCCTATGTATAATTCACCAGGTATTTAGGGACTAATTTGCATAATAAATAGAGTAACCGTGGTGAGCTATATTCGATACAAGGGCCATATTTGACACAGTAACCCCCGCGTAAAACTGAGAAGTGTGGCCAAAATGTTGCTGCAGCTGCAGGCAACATGTGGACCACGTATTGGACAACTTTATGTCAATATGTTGTCAATATCTACATATTGGATTACTGGACCACACGTTGGGAGTGTTTACCCTCATATTGCCCGTATATTCCATACAGTTCGCCCATATGCTGAACAGATATGACTCACATGTTGGGCACAGTTGACCCAGATTTTGGAAAGAAGTGTCTAATATATACTCAACCACCCACCCAGCCATCCACTCACCTCCCGCACACCTACTCACCTACCCGCGCTAACCCACCCATATGCATGCGCACTTACATATATATTATATATTAAGGAAGTCCGAGCGACGGTATGTAGATGGTTGCGTGGTTGAGTATATATTAGACTCTTTCCAAAATGTGGGCCAACTGTGTAAACACTCCCAATGTGCGGGCCAGTTATATCCAATACGCGGATTAGGCAAGATATTCACAAAAAACTTGTTCAATACGTGGCTCACACGTTGCTCCCAGCTGCAAGAAGCGTTCCTCCAATACGAAAAAGACCGAAGTCCAGTTAGTCGAATTTAGTTAGCGATCTCTAATGAATAGAAATAGGCATAAGCTAAGGCGTGTATGCTCAGGTGGAGCCGTGCTGCTGGAGCACGTACAGCGTGTACCGAGACACCCAGGCGACGCTGGCCATCCTGGACAAGCTGGATGTGGACGGCGAGCGTCAGAGCGACGAGAGTATCGCCCGGCTCTTCAGCTACGAGGAGGAGTACGCGCGCGGCCAGCTTACTAGGTGGCAGCGCCTGAAGCCGCGCGTCTGGGCGCTCTTCGACGAGCCCTACTCTTCCAGCGCGGCCAAGCTACTGGCCAGCCTGTCCATACTCTTTATCTGCCTGTCCGTGCTGTCGTTCTGCCTCAAGACGCTCGACGCGCCGCTCAAGCGGCCCAGCGCCGGCACCAACTGCAACAGCGGCAGCGCCGGTAGCGGCGACGAAAACGCCACTGCTAGCGCCGCCGGTACGACGGCTGCTGAGAATGCTACTGCTTGGGACGAGGAGGACAGTACGATTCAGTCGAATGGCATGCTCTACTATCTGGAGCATACCTGCAACGCCTGGTTCACTCTAGAAATCGCCATTCGATGTGTCGTAAGTTTAATTCTTTTATTTTGTAAAGATTATCGTTAAATAGTCTTCGGACGAAAATTTTTCTTACTTTTAGCAAAGGAAAACTGTGCTACTGTACTACTCTACTACTCTACTACTTGTACATTATCTAATTTTACTTTAGGAATTTTACTTTCAAAATTCAGCTATGTAATAAGTAATTAATCCGCAGAAAAACATAAGGAATAATATCAGTACTGTAAAATAAGACACGATAAGTAGTAATACCTGAAATTGTTCAGACATATGGAATCAAGCATATTAGAGAAAAATAGGAACACCTATATTATGCACATAACATTTAGGGGTGAACATAAGAGACATATAAATAATTGAGAATATGAAGAACCTTGAAGTAATACATTTCTGACCCCCTTACTACTTAAGTTACTAAATTAAAGTTTCCCTTCTATCAACATGATTAATACTCTTAAAATTTGTTTAAATTACGCATTTTCTATGCTATAAATGATGGTATAGGTTTTATACGTTCACACTGCAAACTAAAACTATTATTATACTGTATGGGTATCTTCGTTCAAAAGTTTTATGTTCATATATATCCTGAAAAGTAATGTATAATATTCTTTTAATTCTTAATAAATGTACGTATGCTTAATAAATATAAATACAAAGTTTTCATTTTTACTTATCTATAAAGGAAAAACAAATTTTAAAAAGATGAATTTATTTTGAACACTAAAGTATTTTAAGATATTAGTGTAGCGATGTATAAGATGCAATGAAGAATTAATAAAAGTCGAGACGCTTAAAATAATTAATCGATGATACCGTAATCACGACAGATTCTTCTTACCGTCAAAGTGATGCTTACAGCGGTGGATTGGTAAAGCTGGAGTCATTTTTAGCGATTAAAAGGTGCATCTATTTATAAACATCGATCTAATCGATCTAATTCATGAAAGTTGCAATTTCGTGTAATTTAACTGATATTGTAAGTCAGACTAATATCACAAAGTCGCGCGGAATGATGAAATACTTTCGATGGGATGAATTTATATCTTGAAATATTTTGCTGTAGTTGTTGCTTCTCCTTTTTCATTACTGTGTGGCAACCAGATTCGCGAAATGAAAACATTGTCTTGTTATATTTATTACATCGGCATAGAAAACTAAAGTTGAAGATATAAAAGCGGATCACCGGCGAGATATAATCCACGTTTTTGTCATAAATAGAAGAACATTTCTCAAGAAAAGTCATCAATCGTAACAGTAAGTAATAAGATGAGTGCTTACTTATTATTGGCTAGAATCTTTATAATTATAACAAGGTAACAGGATTTTTGTGGCCACTCAGACAGTCTAAAAATGATATATTACACGAAATCATTTTCTAAATGGCATAAAAACTTAGATCAATGCTATTAGAGTCAACTAATTTATTTTTGTATAGCAAATTAAATATGTATTTTCCCGAGGCAACATATTTGTTCACATTTCTTCAAAATGCAGATCACATAAGAATAAGTTGAAATGATTGTTGCACCGCTTAAGCATAATAAATCTGAAACTGCTCCAAGCCAATCTAAAGGACAATGAAGTTTTGAAGAGGATTGTATCACGAGAAGCACCTCCAGCAGAAAGCTCCGTCCGTCGATAGAAATCTAGCATGGGGTCTCGGTCGGATGTAGACACATGTGTCTGTGTTGGGATAAGAGCGCGCGAGCGTGTGCTCATGCGTCATATCATCGACATATGACATTTTATCTCTGCGGGCAGCTGCTGCCGGCTAAGTTTGCCGATGTACAGTGTTACAGGGACAGGAGGGTGGCTGAGGGAAGGAGGGGAGGCCGATGATACGCTCCCCGTCCCTATGTCTTTCTCTCTCCATCTCTCTCTCTCTCTCTCTCGCTATACATCTCTTACCATCTCGATTGCAGGTCAGCCCGAGCCTGAGGCGCTTCGCGGCCTCCCCCGTGAACATGATCGATCTGGCGGCGACGCTGAGCTTCTACGCGGAATTCCTGGCGACGGGCTCGCCGCCCTCGGTCCGGCTCGGCCTCTACCTCGAGCTGCTCTCGATCGTGCGCGTGCTGCGGCTCTTCAAGCTGACGCGCCACTCGCTCGGCCTGCGCATACTCATGCACACGTTCAAGGCCTCGGCTAAGGTGCTCGCCCTCCTGGTCTTCTTCCTCCTCCTCGGCATCGTCCTCTTCGCCAGCCTGATTTATTACGCCGAGCGTCTGCAGGTAATTCCCAAGCCGCTGCTGCAACTGCAGCTGCTCCTCTCGCCGGGGGGCAGCATTCAAGACTGCTCCACGAGCTGCTTTTTGATAAACTCCGGCTTCTTCGCGCCCGCGACGCCGACCCGCAATCTTCCACGAACCTTAATTCCTTCTCCAGCTTCTTTATCTCTTTCGCAGTTTCCTGCGCGCTGCTTTTTTCTCTCGCCAAAATGACGCGCTGCTCTTCTCTTTCTCTCCCTATCTCTATCTCCAGTTTCTTCTTCCGACCAGCAGTTCCGCGGCTTTACCGGCCACTTGTCATTCCGCTTTCCTCGTTTCGAGAGCTGCGAGAAGCTTATTCTTTGGGAGTCTGTATTAATATTATAATACAGATAAGCAGTTTGAACTTTGTTGGAATAACATTAGCATCCGTAATTTTAATGCCTTTCTTTGTCCACACTGCCCCCCCCCCCCTCTCTCTCTCTCTCTCTCTCTTGCTTACTTTTCTTCCGATCCATTTAACACGTAATTTCGTTATTACTTGAGTCTTTTCTAATTTATTGTATTTACTCAACCATTAGCTGGGGAGTCGGAACAAGTAAATATATACTTATATTTATCAGTTATACTCTAAATAAATACAGCATTATATCATCAATAATTATTTAAGAATAATTAGAATAATTAGAATAAATGTTACTATAAAGAAAAATAATCGTCAATCCACTTTATTACTTTTGGAGTCTCACGCGTTCAGTATAAAATAGACGAATAAAATCAATAGCTTTAATACTTTGCTAATCATTTAAATTATTATGCTGATAATAGAAACGACTATTAATTGCGTTTAGAGTACAGAACAATTGAAGAATATAAGTAATATATTTTTGAGGGAACCGCCTTTCTAGAATTGTTCGACATTTTTTCCCTCCAACGGCAATTTCTCACGCTAAGTGGAACAAAACCATTGCCTATAGAGCACATCCAAAATCTTTACCTCGGGAAAGGAACGAATTCTTTTTATATTACGCAGAGATGGGTCAGACGTTCTCAAGCACCCTAAATTAAAACCCCAGCTCATATTATTTTTTATTATACCGTAAAAAGTTTGTATCTACTTATCGTGATAATTAAAAACAGTTCAACAGAAGAAGGCACTAAGAAAAATAAAGTATTTTTATCAAATTTAAATTAACAGCTTTAACAAAAGTTTCGAATGGAGTACAAAAATGCAGCGTCCATGAAGTTTAAAGAAGATTGAATCATGATTCGTCTGTAATTTTTTGAATGGACTATAATATATTATAATAAATGTGTCATGCAGAAAGCGTATCACACTTTTACGCTATATATTTTAATAAAATTCACGGAGAGTTTTTGATAATATATAATGTAACTTATCATTCATAATTTATTGCAATGGAACATAAATACGGCGGAAGCTACTTTAATAATATATTCAGAATATATCATGAATATTGGCATTTCTATTAACTTCATTCTGTTAAATTTCTATAAATTTACATAACTTCTTTTTTCGTGAAAATCTAAAATTAAATCCAATATATCCTCTACAATTATAATTATACATCACATTATAGAATCACTTACAAGGAAACTACCCGAGGTGTACCTCACCGATTTTCTTGATATTGTGATATGTTGTAGTAGATCAAAAAGTATTAGACATATATTTTTTTGCGTGCTAATTCGGCGATTTAAGGGGTGAAAACCACCCTTAAAATTTACCCCCACAAACATTTTTTTAATATCTCAAAAGCGAATTGAAATTTTCCGATGAAAGCAACGACAATTTGTTTATTATCAACATGCTCTTCTGTGGTAATCGCTTTTATTCTGAAGGGTTGCATCCCTTATTTTTTATAAGGGTATATATGACTTTTTTCAATATTAAAATTAAAAGTTGACCGGTCCCAGGAGTTTTCAAAAAAAATTATTTAAAGGGGTAACTACCCCCTAACACGAGTTTCCCGACATAGGCTATAATAATTTACTTAATTTTGTAATATATTGTAAAACATGAAAAAAACATAACGAATACATACATACATACTTATACGACCATTTGAAGGATGAAAAACACCCTTATAATTCACCCCCAAAAATCATGTTTTTTTAATATCTTAAAACGAATTGAAATTTTCCATTGAAATCAACGCCAATTTATTTCTCATAAAAATGCGCTTCTTTGGTAATCGCTTTCACTCTGAAGGGTTGCATCTCTTTTTTTATAAGGGTAAATGTAACTTTTTTCGTTTTTTTCTCCAGAATTTTCTTAATTAACCGAATCTTATAAAAAATCATTTAGTTATAAACAATATTGAAATTTAATATTGACTAATCCCGGGGTTTTAAAAAAAATTATTTAAAGGGGTAACTCCCAGTAACACGAGTTTTTTAACATAGGCCTTAATAATTTACTTAATTTTGAAAATCACCCTTATACTTCACCCCTGAAAAATCTTTTTCTTTAATATCTCAAAAACAAATTGAAATTTTCCAATTAACCCAAAGCCAATTTTTTTCTTTGTAAAGGACGCTTTTCTGCTTTTATACGAAAGGTTAGATACCTTATTTTATCTAAAAATAAATTTGATTTTTTTTTTAATATATATAAATTATCATACAAACGATATATTGTATATTGTATATTGATGTCGATTTTTTATTCTACAATTTTTCTACGTATCAATATAATTTTTAAAATTTCCATATTTCTAATAATTTGATATAATATTTATTAAATATAAATTAGTGGATTAATTAATAGTTATATGTTCTGAATTAATGTTAATTGGTGTTTATACAATGAACAATAATGGTAGTCATAAAAAAAATGTTTCAAACATAGAGACTTTTTACACCAAGAACATCTAACTATTGCAATGTTAGAGCAACCTTCTACCCGCAGTGTGTATTAGATTTTGTAGCAAAAGCAAAATTAACTGGATCTTCAAATTTCTTAGGTGTTACATCAGTGTATCCACTTTTATACCGCGCGAATTTGAATAAATCGATATACCTCGGTGATGATAGCTGATTATGTATCAGTAATTGTAACTTTATAATATGATTCCTTAAATGTAGATTTAAATCCTCATTCATTAATATCACAGAGTCAGAGAAATGTCTCACATATCTCTCCCATACTCTGAAGCCATAAACATCAAGAGGTTGTATTCTACCCGTAGTTCCTTTCGGAATTATTTTTAAGATCACTTCTTTATTCTGGGGGGTCGCTTCTTGCATAACAGCAGGACAATGCCCACTCCAAGAGTCTGTTAACAAAACACTTGATGAACCAACGTTGGGAAAGTATACTTTTTTTATCCAATCGTAAATATTCATCAATTGTAAATATTTTACCATTGTCTTCTATAATTTTCATATCAACATCTTTTTACGGTTCTTAAAAATCTAATGTTTCATATTCAACCATCTCTACATCGTGAAATTCCTTCATAGCATTTAATAGAATATTCTCAATACTATTTTTTAAACAAATCTCTTGAGGTGTTTCTGGAGTTGTTGGTAAGTTTAAAGCTTGAAATGTTATTAGAAGCAAATTTATAACGTTCATCAGATTGATAGTCATTCTTAATATCTGAAACATACACAGTCGATCCAAAAAAAATTTGAAATTTAAAATAAATGAAGAATTTGCATTCTATTATGAGTATGATTAAGATGATTATATAATATTCAGTAAAAAAAGTTTTTCAAAATTTTTTTATAAATTAATGTATTATTTTTTTTTTTTTTTTGTTTTTTTTAACGTCGCCATGTTTGTGCTCCCATGTGGTTCTAATCGACGACGGAGGTCTGCGGTGTGTTTGTAAACAAAGCACATGTAATTTTTACAGAGGTGCTTGTATCAATCGGCAGAGACTAGGATTCGAACCCGGGTCACCGGCGTGGGAATCCGACACTCTACCGACTGAGCCGCCGCAGGCCCCTAATGTATTAGTATTTGATTAAAAAAAAGAAAAATATTTAAATTAATTTTACAAACATCTATGAATATTCAACTATTTTTATAAATTTAATATATCGACCTTAATACCCTTGTGAAAATAAAAAAGTATATATAACTGTGTATAAGTGTATACAAATGTATAAAAATGTACAAAAGTGTATTAAAGTGTCTATTTCTGTTTTAATTCGACAATAAAATTAAGCATATGAGCTAACATTGATGATGAATATACAACAAATAATAAATAATAGCATCGAAAAATATATAACGACTAAATAATATCAAATATACATAAAATAATAGGTTTTTAACTCTCATTATCCCATAATCTGTGTATAATAGTGTAAATAAATGTACAAAAGTGTAAATTTTTTATGAAATTCTATAAGATAGTGCACATTTACGTATATAAATATACACTAGTGTGGCGAATGCAAAATGAAATTGCTAAATTATACTAAATATTTTCTCTATGAAAAGTTTATGTTAATATAAAAAGTACACTCTTGTACATTTATATATACATGTTTGATTTCCACTAGGGTATTTTGCATTTATGTAATGCTTAATAAATAATATGCATACCTCAAGGTTCTTATAATTAACAAAAAAACAACTATCACTGGCACATGCGAACTGAAAAAGATGCGAAATGTAACTGCTTAAAAACAACGATTGCGTATTGTTATCGCTGCTGATTCGAATGCTGAATAAAAATAAATGTTTGATATTCGATGACCTAATAAAAGAACAAACTGCGCACCAAAATATTCTTAGCTTTCATACATTAGTTATATATTAGGGGCCTGCGGCGGCTCAGTCGGTAGAGTGTCGGATTCCCACGCCGGTGACCCGGGTTCGAATCCTAGTCTCTGCCGATTGATACAAGCACCTCTGTAAAAATTACATGTGCTTTGTTTACAAACACACCGTAGACCCCCGTCGTCGATTAGCACCACATGGAAGCATAAACATGGCGACGTTAAATAATAAAAAAAAAAAAAAAAAAAGTTATATATTAAATAAACTTATAAGGTACAACATTTAAAATTATTTTTTATTACATGCATTTGTGAAATATATTTTTATTTTATAATAAAATAGCATATATTTAAATCGAAGAAAACGTCGAGAAATATTTTACTCTCCTTTTTTTAACTGCACTCCTTTTTTTAATATGCATTAAATTTGAAATTTGATTTATTCAAATTATATATATTTATTTATATTAGAAAGACTTAACAATATTATTTTATTTTATTTTTATTTTGATTTTTATTTCAATTAACGGACAAAATGCCATATACAAAGTGACCATGGGTAAAGAACAAAAAAAGGTGCAGTTGAAATAATACAAAATTGAAATTACAACTATATAATGTTATTTAAACTCTTAAAAATGAAAGTGACCAATCAGAATATGAGCAATGTCAACATAAGTTTTGTTTATAAAGTAAATTGATGTTTAATAAGAAATTGCACTTTGTTTTTACGAATTTAAATAAAAAGTGTTTTCTGGGGGTGAACTGTAAGGGTGCTTTTCTTTTCTTAAATCAACATAGGAGCAAGTAAAAATATCTCTAATTATTTTTTTATACTCTGCAATATATCACAAAATTAAGAAAATGTTAATAGTGTATGTCAGATGCCACGTTTAGCGGTAATTATGCCTTTGACTTTTTTTCTTCTACCATTCTCTCCTTTTCAATATTAAACATCAATATCGTTTATAGTATGCAGACTTTTAATAAGATTGAACCATTTAAAAAATTTCTGGAGAAAAATATAGTCATCTCTACCCTTATAAAAAACGAGGGATGCAACCCTAGAGAGTAAAAGCAATTACTACTGAAGCGCATTTTTATAAGAAATAAATTGGCGTTGGTTTCATTCGAAAATTTCAATCCGTTTTTAAGATATTAAAAAAGTTATTTTTGGGGGTGAAGTGTAAGGGTATTTTTCATCCCTCAAATGGTCGTATAAGTATGTATGTATATATTTGTTATGTTTTATTCATGATTTATAATAAATTACAAAATTAAGTAAATTATTATAGCCTATGTCATGAAACTCGTGTTAGACGGTAGTTACCCCTTTAAATAATTTTTTTTTAACTCCCGGGGCCGGTCAATTTTTAATTTTAATATTGTTTATAATAGAACGATTTTTTATAAGATTAGGTTAATTAAAAAATTTCTGAAGAAAGAAAAAACGAGAAAAAGTCATATATACCCTTATAAAAAATAAGGGATGCAACCCATCAGAATGAAAGCGATTACCACAGAAGCGCAAGTTGATAAGAAACAAATTGGCGTTGCTTTCATCGGAATATTTCAATTCGTTTTTGAGATATTAAAAAAAATGTTTTTGGGGGTAAATTTTAAAGGTTGTTTTCACCCCTTAAATCGCCGAATTAGCACGCAAAAAAATACGTGTCTAATACTTTTTGATGTACTACAACATATCATAATATCAAGAAAATCGATGAAGTACACCTCGGGTAATTTCCTTGTTAGAGTTTTTTACTCGGCTGTATGATAATGGTCATTATTATCATATTTAATTATTAATTGATACAATGTAATGTATTTCATAAAAATTTCTAATCTGCGATCAAAGTGGATGCATTGAAGAAGAAAACTCCTGCGTACGAAATAGTCCCTATCCTTTGTTTCCAGGAAAACCCGAAGAACGATTTCAAGAGCATTCCCGCGGGTCTCTGGTGGGCTCTCGTAACAATGACGACGGTGGGCTACGGCGACATGACTCCAAAAACTTTCCTGGGCATGTTTATTGGTGGTCTCTGCGCTCTTGCCGGCGTTCTCACTATAGCCCTTCCTGTCCCAGTCATCGTCAGCAACTTCTCCATGTTCTACTCCCACACGCAGGTTTCGTATGCAATTGAGTTATTCTATAGGCGAAGAATTCACCATCTATAATATTTCAGACTTTTACTGAAGAATGTTGATTTGAAATATTTGATAGTTTAAAATTTTGAAATACTTGCGCTTGCATTTCCATATTCGCGTCTATGCGTACCGGGCTTTTTCTACTGTGGATATGTAGCTACCGCGAATAATTTCTAAAAAAAGAACATGATGATGATACATATTTAGTTGTGTAAGAATCGCATTCTATATTTGAAATATAAAATCTGCAACTAATATCATACACGTAACTTGCGATGATTTCGCAATAAATGCCATAAAGAGATAAAGCAATTTAACAGAATATTGTCCATGCTATTTATACAAGTTATTTTATTACGTTTATCGCACTTTTATGTTTAATTACTGTATAGATAGGTCAATTATTTATCACTATATATTAATAGTATTAAATACATTTGAAATATTTTTTTAAAGTTTATATAGTCTTCTCCGGATAGCAGTATAAAAAGTTAAACGTAACATTCTTTTTTTACAAAAGTTTTTTAACGTAATAAGAATTTCAACACTAAACTCTAAATACTTTGATTAAGAATATAAAGACGTAAAATTTTCATTACTTATAATAAGCTCACTTTTTATAAAGCACAAGTTTCCATTTATAAACTTTTACAAGCAAGCCATGTGGGGACACGAAGTTTTCAGAAAATTAAAAATTATTGCCCTGGGTTAACCATAAATAATGCCTTACATATACCACGCGCGTTGAAAGCATTTCAGCAAAAATGTTTAATCATTATTATTAAAAAGAAAAAGAAAAGAAGAAGAAAAGAAAATATATATCCTTCCCAGTAAAGTCCATGCGATTGTGTGCACAGGCGCGCAGCAAGCTGCCGAAGCAGAGGAGAAAGGTGCTTCCTGCGGAAGTGCCGCGTCGCAGCAGTCGATACAAGTGCCAGCTGAGTCATCACGTGCAGGAGGCCGCTCAAGGCCATCTGCTCCTGGCGGCGCTCGGAAGCCCCGCGAGGACGACCGCGCCGCTGATGCCGAGGCCCGCGACCGTCGGACTGGAAGACGCTCTCTACCATCAGCAGGTTTGTCTGCAGGCGTTATGTTTCTTTCGACCGAGGCCACCGATGAAAGCCGCCAGCCTCCGTCGCTCCTTTGTGCACGGCTGAACCCACGCGAGTCTGTGCACACACGGGACAAACGGAGGATAGGGGAGCGAGCCTTATGGCTTTCTTATTTTGCAACTCCGGTATCGGTGGCGTATTCTTAGCCTCGACGTACGACTGGTTGGCTGATGGAGAGGGAGTAGGTATATGGTACATATACGTGGGTGAATGTTCTCTTTTTTGCGTAGTATGAAATATTGATGTTACTTCTTTCATTTTATTTCACACATATATATTTTAAAATTCATTTAAAATAACATTCATTAATTTCAACTTTCTTGCGAACCATGTTATATGATTAGTATACTATTAATAAGATACCATTTCACTCAATTACATCCAAAGTAACGATTGTCTTATAACAATCTATTAACAACAACTTTTAATTTGATTTACTACCACAAGATCTTCATAAATTAATTTTTATGATTCTTTACCGTATGATTTATATAAATATAAGAGTTAATTTCTTATATGTCTATTTTAAAGTGTATAGACAAAAAATGCTTTGTTAAAAAATGTAGATATATGTGTGGTCTTACAAGATGCAATTTTACTATACTCGGAATGCATCTACTTATAGATATAGGTACATATAATGTCTGTTAACTCACGAACTTTTTCTGATTTCTAAACTTTCTTTCATTTACAAGTTTCTTTTTTAATTAAATTTTATTACCTCTCCAAATTACGTACTATACTCAATCGACGTTCCTTAAGAAGACTAGCGCATTTCAGATTTCTCAAAAACATATAATTCTTTCCAGAGGTCTCGTATAAAAAATTATTACTTTTTAGATTTTCTAATTAATACTAACACTTATTTGTTCCTCTAAAAAGATTATAGTCTTCGTCTAAAATTCTGAAGCTCGTTTTCATAGGAGATTCCTGACAAGAACTAGTATTTTTCCAGAAATCTAATATGTGCTTATCTTCGTAAGAGACATTGCAATGGTGTTAACGTTTGTCTTGTGAGGTCAAATTTACTGAATAAAGCATATCCTTTACTTATGGTTTACAAATCACGATCTTTTAAGATCTGTTATTTGCTTATTTAATTTATAAAAGATCGCAAAGAGACCACTTTAAAAAAATATATAAATGAACGTCCAGAACAATAACGGAATAAGTCTATTTTCGAAATTTGGTAAACCCTCATAAAGTATGCAATTGATAAATAGTATATTCAAGTATTAATTGAATATACTAAAATAGTTTGCAACAGTTTTCAAAATTTTTAAAATGGACTTATTCTGTTACGATTCTGAACGCCTCAAATATCATTAATGTATACCGTTATAGGCATTGTTAGGAAATCATTTTGCAATAAAAAGCGTTTAAATTTGCTTTAAATTTCTAAAATAATTTTTTTAATATAGTTACTCTTTATAAATAATGGTGCTATTATTTTTACGAAAATCTTAAAATCATCATTTGTATTAACAAGAAACTTTAATCGTAACCTGAAATACTGTGTAATGCACGTACGTAAACACGACTGACAGAAGTTAGTCTTCAAAACTAACCGCTTCACTTTCATTGAATGACGGTCCAAAAGTCAACCAATCACAGACCCCATAAACTGTGAACAATAGAAAGCCTATAGATATTTTTTAAAGCCTAAAAAATTTTTTCATATTTTTACCCCCGCAACTTTAATTCCACCTTTAACTCAAAATAATAGTATATTACGCATTTACGGAGGAAAAGTATATATATATATATAATATATATTATTTAAATTCTTAATCAATCTACTAATATTACTTACAAAATATTTCATAAGAATTTGATTAGATTATGACTAAAAAGAAGATTATGACTAAAATACATAAAAGAAAATAAAAAAAAATTAAAAACATGCTTTTCTTAGAAATAAATTGTAATAAAAAGTAAAAAATAATCTTTTAGAGATATAACTTTTCACAATGTTCTATTTACGAAAGACTAAAAGAAAAGCATGGCGCGTACGTACACTTATATACAATAACTTCATAAATTATTTAATTTTGATGTAATATTATAATATAGTGTTTTTTGTATGTATGTATGTGTATATATATATTTTTATTTCTAGTTGATACACAATAAGGTATGTGTAATATCTCTTCCCTCAAGGATCCTCCAGTGAGTAATTTATGAAGTGATTGTATATGAGTGCTCGCGCTATCCTTTTCTTTTAGTCTTTCGTAAATAGAACATTGTAAAAAGTTATATCTTTAAAAGATTATTTTTTACTTTTTAGTACAATTTATTTTTAAGAAAAACGTGTTTTTAAATTTTTTTTGTCTTTGATAAATAGTTATATAAGAGGAGTTCCTACTATTTCTCTTAAAAATGTCCCTTATTTTCAATTTTTTTTTAAATTTTCGCATATATTTATATAACCAAAAATTAAAATATTGAAAAACTTCTACCTATTTTACCGTATATATTGATATATAACGAAAAGTTCATGATTATTTTAATCAAAATGAGGTAGATTACCAACGCTCCTGGTGCATATAGAATTTTGTATCCAGTCTAGAATAATTCATACTTTCTTTGTATACCATATTGAAAATATTTGTGCATTATCATCAAAATTTTATTTAAATAAAAAAACAGTGTTTTAGCATAATTTGTAACATTTTTTATAAATACTTATTTTTCATTTCATCTAGATCGTTATACAGCCCCTTGTCGATGAACAAATGTATTTATACCGCGAAAAAGAATATGTCCAATTAATTTCAACAAAGTTTGATAAAAGCAAAAATGCACCTAGAATATTTTAAATAAAGAAAAACATAAACTGCAGAAAAAGCTGATTTGTCAAAAACAGCAAATTTACCTTAATGAATAATCGTACTTTAAAATGTCATTTTCAAACTGAAAATTTGATGAAAATGAATAATTTGATACATTTCTGCGTTATAAGAAAGGTTTGAAGAATCGAAGAACAAAATAGAAAAAAAATCGATTCTTTTGGTGAAAAATGGTATGGATCCCCCTTAAAACCAGAGTAACATACTATAAACACTAATTTTAATATAATTAATTTTCTTATTATTAAATATTCTTAATTAAGTAAAAAAAAGCAAAACAAGTTTTAAAAAATTAAACGATAATATTCTAGTTAATATATTAAGCTAGACTATCGTAATTTCTGTCTCATAGCGTAAAACACTCTTTAAGTACGTCGCAAAGTTTCTTGAGGTGTCGATATTATCTTCACTGCCTTGATTTAATCTAAGAAATCACTTGCTATATTGATAGCTTATCTTTCTCCAAAATATCTAATTACTGAGTTTATGAAAGTACAATTAAAACTTTATTTTATAGCTCTTAAATAAAGTCATGGTAATCTTAGTAGAAGTTATTATATAAGTTTTTAAATATAACTTTTATTATATTTTTGTAATGAAAAAGAAAAACTAGTATTAGAAAATAAATAAACATTTTAATAACTTTTATGAGTTTAAGACTAACAAGAAGAGTGTCAGACCTCCGGGTGCGGATTTATTTTCTGGTATACCAAATAATGAAACAATTTATATGTTATTCATCCTAACAAGCCTTGGTTCTTGAGATATTTGCCCATCTTTATCGATTTTATACATAAAACGTGTGTGTATATATATTGTTTTTAGTATATATAGATATACATTGCATGTATAAAGATAGCTGAATATATCAACAAATATGGAGCATTAGGATGTATAATCGCTGATTTGCTTCATTATTTGGTACCAGACAACAGTTTCCAGGGTTTAATCCAAATTCGTGACCCGGAGTGCTGACACTTTCCTTTTACACTAAATCTCGAAAATGAGCATAAATGTTTAAGTTCTCTCTAACTGGGAGAGTGTTGGAGGTTTGGAAAACAATATTTGCTAAAACTTTCAGAGATGTTTTCTGATATTTAAAAATGAAGTGTAGCAGCTTAATTTTTTCCAATGGGGCCCTTATTCTCGAGATATCAACCAATTGATCTCAATTATGCGCTTTTTTGGTAAAAAGTAGTGCCTCTATTTCTGCTCGTAGCTCTTCAAGTTTTTATGCTAGAAAAAATTACCCAAACGTAACTAAAAGTAGACAAAAAGAAATTTAATTTCATCTTTGTTATGTAAAAAAATATTAATCTGGGCCAAAGTTATTAACTTCCAAAGAATACGATGAAAATTACACTGAAACTCACTGTATTTAAAAGAGTTAAAATCCTTGAATTTAGATACTTTTTTCATCTTGTCTTTTGCGGACAAAGTTTTTGATAAAATTTTTTTCAAGTAATATATAATATCATGTGTGTTTATAATTCTGTTGCGGTAATTATTATATTAGGAACAATTATCTTATTTAGTTGGTTCATGATTATTTGAATTACCAGAATTAAAGTCCAGAATCGATTTGAAACTTGCAGAGAATCTTTATTACATATATCTTGGATTGATAGAAAAATCTTAAAATATTTTAAAATATTACATTATAGTCCATATATTAGTCAATTACTACGAATATTGAGCCTTAAATTTACAAAAAGACAAAATTTTTAAACTTTAATCAGGCATCATATATTTTTTAATAAAAAATATTTAAGTCTTAAACATTTATGTTCATTTTCAAGCTTTAACTATTTAGTCCTTAATTTATTATCAATGACTATTCTAAAATATTTTAAAGTGTAACTGTACTACTTCGTCAAAAATATAATATACTTTAGTTCTAGATATGAGGTATATAAAAGCACATTGTTACAAACAGACGTTACATTACCTCATAGACAATGAATAATACGATCAAAAAATTATATATGTAACATAATTAATTTCATATTTTGAGTTATTGGAAGAAAATACAGGTTCTTGGTATAAGGACCGATTTTTGATACTAATTCTTAACCCTTTTTCTTAATAACGTTTCGCAAGAAAATTTCACTTCTTTAAGCTGTCTTAATTCTTTAAATATTTTCTTTTTTATCTAAAATTGAATGTTTTTTAACATTTGCGTGACAAAAAAGTTAAATATGTACGCCCTAAGCTAGGCTAAAAGTTAGAAAAAGTCAAAACTAATGTCAGTGGTTGACTAAAAAAATGACTCTAATAAAACAAGAAAAAATATATTTTGTCAAAACTTAACAGATTTTGGGTTTTCCTACAGCTTCTTCCCTTAAGAGATTACTTATTTATAAAAATTTAGATATTTCACTGTTTATTATAGTAGTAAAAACTTAATAGTAGAAAAATATAAAAAAAGAAAATTTACACAACAATTTCGAATACTATTTTACAGACTAGAATCAGTACGACGATGGATTCGTTCTCTCCCGCATTTGTTTTAAACGTGGAAAAACACACGCCACCGACAGAGACAACAACGAACTCAAGGAAGCCTCCAGAGCAACAGCAGCAGCAGCAGCAGTTCAATGAATAAAAAAACTCGCATGAAAAATACAACGGATCATCGGTCACAATTACCATGCCTCTGAGTAGACCCTTAAAATCGATATTTCTCCGACAAATGTTCTGGAGAGAGCTGTGCTGAATCGGCTGAAAAAAATTCGATTCAGTTCTAAAATTCAATGAACTTTCATTCTAAATCAATTATTTTTACTATACATGAACAGAAAACATCACATTGACCATAAATATTATTGAATCGAAAAGACTGAATCAGATTCAAAATCTCGATTCATTAGAATCGAGATTTGAATCACGATTCATTCTTTCAAATTCAAATGAATTGAAAATATAAATCGCAATTCAACTTCCCGATTCCCGTGTGAATCGAGATTCAAATTTTTCAGATTTCCATTTTGAATTGGATTTAATTTTCTCGATTTCAATTAGGAGGGGTCTAAACAATATTATAGCCTGATTAGCGTAAAATAGGCCCAAAAAATATTTAGGCACCCTAAACACGGGGTACCATCCGGATAATACCATGCGTTTAGAGTGGTCTAAACACCATCATAGCCTAATTTGTGTAAAATAGGCCCTACATTTGAATCGCAATTTAAAATTCCGGTTCAAATGAATCCAGATAATGAATCGAACTCAAATAAATCGGATTCAAAATTTCGATTCTGATGAATTGGATATGAATCTCGGCCAATCGATTCACGGAAACGCACAGCTCTGGTTCTGGGTCTCTCCGCTCGATCGCCGCCACGTCAACACGGCGTCGGAAAAGCGTACTGCGAGAATTCGTCGGGTGGTCTAAAATCGCACCGCAATCTCGCATCGGAATGCCGTGACTCTCGAGACGCTCCGTCAGGCGACCCTCGCAAAGTGAGAGCGCGGCGTGCCTAACACGAGGAGCCGTTTACCGTCGATGGCATATCCTTCAGTGTCGATCGCGACATATCCAGCAAGCAGCAGTCGTCGAGCGACGCCTCCATAAACGAAGCGTCGCGGCCCTCGACACGCACGGGCGTAAATTTATCTCGTGCTTCCGCGTGCGCGCGCGCGCGAGCACACACGCTCGAGTCTTTGCTCGTTCGTGCATGCGCGCGCGCGAGGGGCTGGCAGAGATACGATCTCGCGGCCGGAGGGGAATCGAGAGAATTGAAAGAACAAAGGAGCTGCCCGGGAGGAAAGAGATGACAGAAGTAGAATGCCTCTATCTCCCCTGGCCCATCTCCCGCCCGCCTTTTCCCGCTCGCGCTCACCTTTCTTCCCTTACTCCCCCCCCCCTTCTGCCCGTCGATACTCGACTCGACTCGCCCCACTTGCCGCTCTAGGAGTCCTAGTCCCCCCCTTCTCGACTTCTGTTCTTTTTCTTTGACGACGACGCAAGTCTCTCTCGGCTTTAGCCCTCTCCGGGTATCTCTAAATTATTGTATATTGCGAGTTTCTGAAAAAACTCTGGGCATGATTTGGGTTGACTCGGGGTGAAAGATGGTTTGTTGAAAACAGCACGCTTGTTGATTGATCGTCGATACTTAACAGATATAGTTTTGTCGTTATTTTCAGAGTTCAAGTTTCGGTGATTTTACAAGTAAACGAAGTTAGGGTATTTCTACACGTTGAAATCAGTAAACATGTACTAAAAACTTAATGTTTTGGATTCTGTAATGTAACACCTATGATTTATACAAACGAATCATTATTTGACCTTGAGTTTTTAAATAAATTGAATCAACAAAGACAATAAATAGCTAATAAAAATCCAACAATTAATCAATATCAATTAATTTTTTAACTTACTTATAATTATCGATTGGGCCAAAAGAGAATTCGATATCTTATTAATAATGTGCGAAAAGTACTAACATCATTTGATAAAAATATATTGTGAATTTAATTTTACTTTGTTCGTTCATTATCCCCTTTTGCTCCTTTGCTCTCTGTCGCAATATTTTCCTTCACGACAATCGCATTACTACGGTCGCAAGAAAAAAAAGGGTGCGAGCAACCCTCCAAAAAAATATTACCGAAATAATGAAATGACAGAAATAGCTTTGTATCTTTACATTTAACCGGTAGTTATTTCTGTAAAACATAAAAATCTATTTTTCCTAAAAGTGAAGAAAATAAAAGTAGAAAACTCCATTTATTTATTTAATATTCAAAATGTATATTTAGATAAATTTTTTTTGCATTATTTTAAGGAAGTTTGGATGCATGTACAATTTGACACTATCTGCAAAACGACAATTATATAAAAATTAAAATAAATATGTTTGTTCATAACTAATTTAAGATACATAATTGTATATTAGTAGAATTTAAATGAATGGCTGATCACACTCGACTAGTTCTACTTAAAAGTAAAGTACAGATAAATCTGCGATTCTTTAGCCTGCATAATAAAATAATTGATTAACTTATTTTCTAGAAAATATATTTTCTACATACACGTGCACTATTAAACGTCTTAGAAGGCTAGTATTGCATTATAATTTTAAAATTATTCGCTAATACACACAACTAATACTTCATAAGAATTAAAACAAGTTGTAAAAGCTTTGATTAAAGTCGGAAAAACTTGTTTGTCAAATCATTCCATTTATTTCTGAATAGCACTAAAGTATATAAATTCAGCGGCTAATTATTTTTGTAAGATAACCAGGGTAAAGCAAGCCGCAGGAGAAAAGTCATAATTGTATATTTTCGACGCAAATAAAACATTTGTACTAAATTCACTTATATAATGAAATTATCCAATAACAATAATTTTATTATACAAGTGAAATTAGTACAAATGTTTTATTTATGTAGAAATCTACAGAAAGCACACTTTACCCGAGGCTCGCTTTATCCCGGTCTCTCCTTATTTAAAGTTGTATAAGGATCTACTGATACTAAAAGTGTATATTACATTATTACATTACTAGCTGTATGTATTCCAAATACATTAACGTTTGTTCGGATCGATTCACGTATCAAAGTTAAGTTTTTATATCATACACGAAAGCAATATATATAATAGAATAATAATAGATCTCTTAACAATTTTTCCCTACTTGAATACGTGTAAAAAGAAAAAGTGTCGAGGACGCTTTAACTTCCAGCTGCGGAAACTCAACCAGAAGTGTTACTTTTTATTATTACATTCGCAAAGTAACAGCCATCAAAACTAGCTAAACTGAATTTTCCTACTTCAGCCGCGACTACTACACGTACAAGCGCCTGTACTGACATAACACGTGCCGAAGAACAGCCGTATAGCGTGCGCGGCACAGTACAGTAGTAGGCCGCAGTGCCAAGCCATCGTACGCTAGCGCGGCTGCAGCTGAGCGGGGGGAGGCTCGACTCTCCCTCTCGTGCGGCATACACACAGGGAAAGAGCACGAGACGTATAGAGGAGAGCGCAAGCGCCTCTACTCATCGACCCACGGGGGGTGGGGGGTAGGGGGTAGGGGGGGGGGGGGGTTATAGCACTAGCGCGAGCGGTGGCGCGGCGTCAGTTTGCTTAGGGGCAGCCTGCCGTGTATCCCGTCGGCCTGGCCGTACTGTACCCCGCCTCGAACCACTAGCGACGCGCCCTGCGTTTATACACACACGCATCGCCGTGAGCCTCTGCCTCCCCTCGAAACTTGCACACATCGAGCGCCGCAGAGAAAGGAGGGAACACGCCTAAACGCTCGGCACACGGCTCTTTTCTTCCTACGAGCAGAGGCAGAAAGAGCGAGAGAGAGAGAGAGAGAGAGAGCGAGAGAGAGAGAGAGAGAGAGAGTAATCTCGCGGCTCTTTGTCTTCCTCGCTCGTTCCCCATATTCTCTCGATCTCGACTGTCATCTCATCGAGATTGATTACATAGGCGCCACCGCCGCGGCTCCGAAATACACGTTTAGCGCCAATATTGGCGCTCTGTCACCCGTACACGCCCACCCTTTATGCGAGGCCTTGCCGCCTAGCGCAGTCAGTCGATCGGGAAACGCGGCAGGCCTGATTTCGAAAAGCCAAATTTTTCTAGGCGCGCGCGCGATGTGCCTTATTCCCGCTGGAGGGGAAGCGTACAATGAAGGGAGGCCGGAGAAAGATACAGAGGCCGCCTCATTTTCTTTCCTTCTTTTCCATTTGCGCCTTTTTTCGCTTCTTATGCCGATAACTCGAGCGCAACCCTCTCTCCCCCTCTCTCTCTCTTCCTCTCTCTCTCTCTCTCTCTCTCTCGCTCTCTCTCTCTTTCTGTCGCGAGCTCTATAAGCGCGCTTTTTCCGTGCTCTCTCGACTTTCTCCGTTATTCGATACTTTCTGCACTGCGGGACTAATCAATGCAAATACCACGCTGAACATATCATTATATTTTTATGGATTTTCAGCAGCGTGCTGTTTACGCCCGCAAAGCTAGCTAAGAACAATGTTTTATACACTTTTTTCTACTTCTTCTTTGTTTTTTTTCTTTTGCAAGAGCTCTCGAAAATGTATATATAAAATCTTAAATATAGATTGCACAGAGAGAACAGCGTTTATATTATATATAGTTTGCATGCACAAGCTCTTTCTCTCCTCTTTGCTTTCGCTTTGTTTCTCTCTTCCTAGATCTGCACTCCTTCAATTATTAAATGTCCAAGCAAAATGGCGCTCCTTATAAATATATTACTTTTCGCGGAAATTGAGAAAGTTCGTTTACATTTTTTATGCAACTGAAGTTTTAAACTTTTAAAGCACTTAACGAATAGTAAAGTAAGTTTGGACTTCTAAATGAAGATATTTCTTTTATAGACGCTTACACTTGTTATCTCAAGACCCTCGCACTTTCATGAAGTGAGTTTGCGAAAGATTTTAATGAATCAAGATTCTGAGTGCAATTACGATATCAGGCGTATCGCCCTTGGCAGTGTAGACGTACTAGATTTCAGAAATTCTTATACAGATTAACAATACTTTTATTTAAAATTGTATAACTGACAAGTTTCAACATATAAAAATAAAGAGTTTTTTCAGTTAGCACATTTTTATAATACATCCTACCTTACGGGCCCTACGCTCATTATTTAAATAAAGTTTAGGAATATTTTTTTAACACAGATCAGGCTCTTCTTAACAATAAACGATAACTAACAATATTTCCAAGCATCAATATTATGAATATGAAATTTGAGTTCCAGATTGCTGACTATGGTAATTTGAAACAAGAAGTCAAGTTTCTAATTGATACTATTAATGGTATTATTTTCAAACTATTTGACAATTATTCATAAAATTCATAAAATTCTTAAGAAAAAGGCTGCTGATCCGTTTCTTATAAAAAATATGTATTATCTATTTTTTAAATACTACTTTAAGTAATTGAGTTTTCGTTTTCTAAAAAATGAAATCACGTTCTACTGACATAGAACTCTGAATAAGTTAACTTTGATAAAAATCTCATTGAATTATTTTAATTTTTAATATACAAACTTACTGAATAATCTATAAACTCATTGTTCATATAACATAAGATAATACAAAATTTGTTGACGTCTAACTTTTTCATTACTTGTGATGACATACAAACAGATTGATCAAATTCATAGAAGCATTTGATATTTGTATTGTAAAACAAATTTTTTCTTATAAAACTTTGCAAAACTCATTCTTATGCTTACATAACTTTATCTTAAAGAAAGCAAAAAGTTTAATACGAATATGACAAAGAAATTCCAAAAATATTCTAAATCTAAATTCAATGACTTTCATAAACACATTAAATTAGTTGCTTATGAAACACAAAGCTTCTTTTAATACTTGTAGAGAGATCAGGTATCGCCATTTGTTTTATGAGATAAGTTTCGCAGTGAAGTTTAACTCATTCTTTTTTCCTTACTCCTAGAACAATCTTGATGAGGTACAATTCCCACGGAGTTTCTGTTTTATGTCATTAATTTTCCTTACTAAACCCTAAAGTTTGTTTTTGAATTAGACTGAAGAAAAGGGCTTTGGATAAAGAAAAGAAAAATACCTTATGCTAAATATAAATTATGTTCCTTATAATTTTCGGGTACTCTTTTTGTGTACAAGTAAAAGGTCTGGTATATTGCTTCTGAAATTTTTCTCATAAAATTTTATAAGTTAGTGTTGGGTTGCACTCTTTTATATTTTCCTTCATTTTATGGTAAACTTCCACGCGTTGAAAGCAAAATCTATGTCGTATAAAAATAATGTCACTGTTATTTCAAAAGAGTAAAATTATAAAATACATGAAAAATTCAGGTCATAGATGCAACATAGAGTGAACATATGTTTGAAATTTTCTGAAACTATGAGCAGAAGTTTTCCACTTACAGACTCTATTTAAGAAGGAACGTTTTCATAATTAACGTTTATACAGACTTTATACCTTGCAGTTTGAGGTTTTAAAAATTCCAATACTGTTTGAAAATTCTCTTCTATTGTGTAATAAAATTTGCTCTTTTAATTACAAAATTTTTAATAAAATACAGAAATATTTTGCATACTTGTAGTGCAGTTTTAAAACCTTTATTAGAAAATATAACTAAATATTTGCATTAAGGTTTTATTACGAAAGTATGCAGAAATATAAAAACATTTCTACTTAGCTATACTATATATATGTATATATATATATATATATATATATATATATATATATATATATATATATATATATATATATATATATATATATATATATTGTTCTCCTCAATACCGAGTTAATGATAACACGATATCTATTCGTACTTTCACGTCTAGTTACGCTTATAAATAAACAGCAGTACGCGAGTTATACGAACCGGTCGTGCGCGTATTATATAAAGACGCGTTGAAGGCAAAAATTCCGCATAGGGAGAATCTGCCGAAACCGTTTTTCATATTTTACAAATGCGCGAGACAAGCCACGACTATAAAAGCTCGCTGCTACGCTACTGTCGGTGCGAAAATTTCGGATCCCTCAGAATAACATAAAACTCGGAAGAAATTTCCCGGACCCGCAATTTCCCGCATCTTTATTTGATTTCGTAAATCCGAGGTCACGTAAGAGCTGTAAATTCTTCTGAGATTACTAAATATTTTACAACTCGAGCCCTTTGCGTGTGTTTGCAAGAAATTGTATTGTTATATATTGTAACTTTTGTCGACATCCACAAGTGATATTTTTTTAAATAATTAATTATCATACTCAATAATACGTTATGGCTTCGAAGTATATGCTTAACGATGAATAAATCGTTTATTTTTATAAACTCTAATTGAATGATACTAAAGTTCGTCACAAAAATATAAATATACTTTTCATTAACAATTAGTAATAAATCGAAACATTTGGTTGATAAAGAAATCGGGCTAGAAGCTTCTATACGTATTTAATGCTTTTTAATTTTATCATTGTATTATGCGCCTTACAATTCTTTGAATGTTTAGAAGAGATTGTGTGGACAGATAATACGCATATTTTATAAATAATCTTGTTTAATCTCATCATGCTCCACATAAAACGCAATTAAATTTGTAAATTGGTATAATATTCTAAAGATTTGATGAAAATAAAAATTAAAACAAATAAATATACGTATACAATATTTAAAAAATCAGTTATTCCTGCTTTATAATTTTTAAATTCTATCTCACTCTTTTTTCACAAATCTGATACATCAAATTTCTCAATTCAGCAAGTTGCAAAATAAACATTTAATACTCGGCTATCATTGCCTTCAGTTCAGAGTTCACAACTCAGAATCAGGAAAATCGCAGACTCAGCAGGAAAACGCTTTAGCAGTTAATCAGCCATCTCCGTGCCGGTTTGACAAATGCGCGTATAAAGCTCATAAAAGCCTCGTTTGAGATAATAATAAAAAAACATAAGACTCCAGCGATCCAACTCCTTCCGAATAAACGTCGCGATAAGCAATCTCGCGCGCGCATTAAGGATCAGGGCAGCGCGCGTTCCTCATTCCCGCGCCCCGTCGAGAAAAAAGCAGCGGCAGCCAAGAGAAACATCAGCATGGGATATAACGAGCCCGCATATAGATCAGCTGGTCGTTACTTAATCGCGGCTGGGTTTGCGCTATCAGCGCCAGCATAAACCGAGATAAAAGCTAGTCGTCGCACTCGGTTGGTTGAGCGCGCGTCGTGCGCGAGTTAGGTTCCTCGGTTGATTAAAAAGAAACGCGCTGAGGAGGAAAATCTCAAGGGTTGGATTGGTGATCATTCGACGAGATAAAGAGCAAGAGAAAGAGAAAGAGAGTGGTAGGTGAAGTCGGGCTGAGGTATTATATTATAACGCTTGAAGTATGTCATAGGCTGCGCGGCGCGCAGGTAAGCACGAGCGAAAGGCGCGTGAGGGGTAGAGGGCGAGGCAGGCGCATTATAAGAGAGAACGGAGGCTCGTTAGATCGATATGTACCCCTAACAAAGTAGTTCACGACAGAAGTTAACGGGCTGTGAAAACGAGGCAATCCCCGACGATATATATTCGAGGTTATCCCCGTGCGCGCTGCTGGACGTCAGCGCAGAGGCAGAGAGCTTGAGCTTTCCGTCGCTTTGCGAGCCCTCGCACAGCTCAGCCCGAAAAGAGACGCGAGAGCGAGCAAGAGGGAGAGTAAAAACATGCGCGTCATCGTGGTTTTAGTAGCGACAAGTGGAGCTGCTGCCTGCCGCTTCTCTTCTGGCTTCTTCCTCTTCTCAGCGAGGGAGTGTGCCGAGTAGTGCCAAGCTTTCTCTCCTGCTCACTCTGCCGCTCTCCCTCTCAGCCGCTCTTGGATCTGCTCCGTTACGGCATCGCTGATGCGAAAACTCGCCACAACGCCTACCTACCCTAGCTGTCCTTTCGACTCCAGCCGCAGGACTTCTGTCCTTCTCTTTTTCCCCCTCTTTCTCTCCCTCCTACTCTCCACTCGAATCTCTAATGAGCTATACACCTTTTAACTCTCTTACTTCGTCCACCCCTTGACTTTCCTGTCACGTGTGTAGATGGCTATTTTTCTCTCGTTTTAACGAATGTGTAACTTTACCAAAAGGAAACGCCGAGCTTGCTGGCTAAAAACCTGAGCGTTATTGTCACTTTAACCTTTTCAATTAAGTATATTTACGTTAGTCACACACGTATTACCTAATTTATTATATAATATATAGACTTATTGATAAACTTTTCGAAAAAACTAAAATGATAAATGTCTTTTAACATTATCATTTATTACGTAGCTTTTACAATAATTGTTTGCAATAGCTTAATATCCTCAATCTATAGAGCTCACTCGAATCGCGCGCAGTTCATGCTTTGAATGCGACTATATTAAGCTAAAAAGTAATAAACTCAAACTAATTTTGAATTTAGATATTAAATTTACAGTATTTTTTCGTGTTCATTCAATATAAAAAACATTTCTACTTAGCCACATATATATAAAAGTAATAAACTCAAACTAATTTTGAATTTAGATATTAAATTTACAGTATTTTTTCGTGTTATATATATATATATATATATATATATATATATATATATATATATATATATATATATATATATATATATATATATATATATATATATATGGGTGATTCCCGGTCAAGGGAGCAAGAAATAATTTGAAAACTCTGAAACTTTAAGAAAACGATGCATTTCATACCCAAAATATGTAAAAAAATTCAACTCCCATACACCATTGGTTCAAGATTTATACCAAAATTAAAAACAGGATTTTTTGTCTTTTTTCCATTTTTCTAAAAATGTATGTATTTTTATCTCAAGAACTATAAAGGCTAAAGTTCTTTAGTCCGTGTGTTTTGGAAAGAGTACTTGATGCAGAATGTGATAGTATTTTTTGCATCACCAAATTTGAGGTTTTGATTGGTCCACATTTCTGTCCAGACACCGATGAAATGTTAAGCTGAACACCACAAGCAATTTTGTAGAAAAAATTTCAGTGATATTTTAGATGTATATTTTAAGATAAAACTATATTTAGAATGGTACTATAACTAAATTACGAGAAAAAAGTAAAAGACATTGGCTTATTTTATCAGAAACAGATTTACATGTTAAATCCCATAAGAGCCTGAATTTGGTAAAATAAGCCAATTTCTTTTACTTTTTTCTCGTAATTTAGTTATAGTACCATTCTAAATATAGTTTTATCTTAAAATATACACCTAAAACTATCACTGAAATTTTTTCTACAAAATTGCCTGTGGTGTTCATAAATGTCTGGGCAGAAATGTGGATCAATTAAAACCTCAAATTTGGTGATGCAAAAAATACTATCATATTCTGCATCAAATTCTCTTTCCAAAACACACGCACTAAAGTACTTCATCTTTTATAGTCCTTGAGATAAATATACATACATTTTGAGAAAAATGGAAAAATACAAAAAATCATGTTTTTCAGTTTGGTATAAATCTTGAACTAATAGAGATAGGGGTTTGAAAATTTCTTTCACATATTTTGGGTATGAAATACATCGTTTTCTTAAGCTTTCAGAGTTTTAAAATGTTGTACTTGTTCCCTTGACGTGGAATCATCCATATATATAACAACGTTAAATGCTTTGAATTAATATAATGTTGGTGGCTTAAATTTGACTGTGAAATATTTATTACGCTCAACTAATAAATCAATCAACTTAAAGCTCACTGCATAATCTACCCGCTATAAACGACAATCAACTAATGATGAATATCACCAAAAAATAGCATGAAAATACTGGATATAAGTCATGAATGAGCTCTAAAAATACATTCGAAATTTAGCAGATAATATGATCTGCGAAATCAGAATAACATAGAATTGGATAATAAATATAATATAAAAGTACAATAATAACAACGAATATACGAAAGATGAGTATGCCACTAAAATATGTATGAAATCCGCTGCTAACAGCTTTAGCACAATGCTTTCTCAAAGAGATTTAATGCACAATCATTTATTGAATATTTACATTGATGAAAGTGATTTTAGAAATAATCAAAATGCTATAGATAATGTTATAGACTACGATGTTGGGTCAAAAACTTTATCATTTTTTATATACTGATATATTTCTGATAAACTTACAAAATTTCAATAAAAAAATACAAATGTGTTCAAAAGGGGCGGCCGATGGCTCAAGTGATAAACGCGAACATCTTAACACAACGGCTGCTCAAGGGTCGTAGGTTCGAATCCATGTCAGTCCGAATATTTCGAGGACATTTATCGAAAATGCTTTTCCGGATTTTTCGGTGACGGAGATCGGGCCTGCAACCCGATACTTGGTTAAGGGCAGTAATGCCCGTATATAAATTAAAAAAAGTTATGGTGACCACAAAATGTGACCATAAAAGATGCATTTTCAAAATTTAAAATCGTATTTCGTGCCCAAAAAGAACTTAAAGTTATTATTAGACATATAACCCTCCGTCCGCTACCTGGGTCTTTTTTAAACCAGAAGAAAATTCGCACTCAAATTTATGAGAGATAAAAAGAGGAGAAAACATAAAAAGAAATTTTAAAATATCTTTAAAAGTAATTGGATAATATAGTTCAAGCCTCGATTACAAACTCTGAATTTTATCAAATTTTTTAAAAATGAGTACCATAAAAAATAGAAGCCTTGACTAAAAAGACCCAGGTAGCGGATGGAGGCTGTAAAAAAGGCAGCGGACGGAGGGATAAATTGTAAGGTACGCCTTGTTTATGAATAAGTGGACATTTTTGCTTCCTCATAGAGGAAGCCTAGTGATGGTAAAAAAAGTTATTCTAAATCATTACAGAAACATGTTTTGAGACATTAGGAATCAAAATATACTATTGCTTCGTCGAAGAGGAAGCTGTGTTATTTTTAGATAATGTGTATGTGTGTGTGTGTGTAGGTGTGTGTACGTGAGTGCGTGCGTGCATGCGTGCGTGCGTGCGAGTGCGTGTGTGTGTGTAGATGGATGTGGATGAATGATGGACTTAAATTAATATTTCAAGGCTCATTGTATTTTTAAAGAAATGAGGCTGAAAATTTTTTTTTTTTATCTTTCGATGTGTTTTTGGTTTTTAGCGGTTTTTCAATTTTTAAGTGTTAGTTTTTCAGTTTTTTTGGTAAGATTGAAATAATATTATCGCTTTAATTTAAATGCATTTGAAAAAGCAAATTCTTTTTTGTTCTTTTCTTTTTTCGAAAAAAGAATCATTTTGTGAAAAAAATCGATTCTCTATGTCGAACGATAACTTGAGTAAAACGTTACCATTCCTTATGAAAGTTTTCAGAAAGGTAGCTTTTTACTATTTTTGGGAGCTCTTTCTTTGCCCAGTTTATAACGATCTTTATATTTCAAGTTATTTGAGGTTATGTTTGTTTTCAAATTTTTTTGATCGTTTATATCTGGAGAATGACGCGGTCATTTTTTGCCAACCAGAACTCACCTTTTTTCGTTTTTTTAATGAAGATTCGAATTTGGAAAGTAATTTTGAGATTTATTGACCCGTTTTTGTTTTACAACGATTCCTCTATTTTACAACATTCTGAAATCGATAAGAAAAATTATTTTGGTATTTTAATAATAATATGATCGCTTCAGTTTAAATGCATTTGAATTATAAAATTACCTATTTACTTCGACGCGAAATTTTCTATAAACTATCTCTCTTCTTCTGTTATTCACGAGAACTTCATTTTTAGCTTAATCGGCGATATCTCGAAAACATATGATGGAAAAATTTTAAAATAAATTGAGCTAGAAAAGGTTGCTTTCCACTATTTCTTGGCTGAGCTCTTTGTACAGACTAAAGGTCTTTTAACTTCCAAAATATTTAAGGTTATATTTTATTTTTTTAATTTTGATTGCTTATATCTCGAGAATGTCCCGGTTATTTTCTATTACACAAACAAATTATTATTTTTGATGAACATACGACATCAGAAAAAAAGATTGCTCGATTCATTTTTGTTTAATAACGATTTTTTATTGTACGATATTTTGAAATCGATAATGCAATTTATGATCATAATCTTATAATTTTTTTGTAATTTATCTTTTGACAATAATCGATGATAAGAAAACCCACCTTTTCTGAGCTATTAATAATAAAGAAACATATCAATTTAAAATAATGTATTAGAATAAAGAATATCATATTGGAACAATTTATTTAGTTTGAGAAAGCTAAGTGCCAATGCATTGGCAGCGGTTTTTTACTTATCTAATGTATAAATGTAAAATAATTTTTTTCTTGTATTTTTACAAATTTTAAATTTTAAACTTGTAATTCTTCGACAAAAACTATACAGTAACTGTAAGTACGCCAATTGAAAGAAAATTACGTGAGCTTGGCGAATATATGCATATTTTTAACATATCAAACGTATAAAATGATAAAAATAATTTTACGAATATTAATTTTAAAGATTTAAAATCGCAAATCTTTAACAAAAACAAACTTTAAATATATTGTAAGATACATCAATAGAAATGAAATGACGTATATTTTACGAATTTATACATCTTTTTGACATATCTAACGCAATATACAATAAAAGAAATTTCTTTTAATTTTTAAAAAGAACGATGCCCACGATACCTAGGCAATCGGTCCCCTAAATAAGACCTATAAAAGCTATGCCATCATTTAGAGCATCAAAAATACATGAATTTAAAAAAATATCAGCACCCTAGACTCAAGGGAACTTGAGATATTAAGGATAAAAGTTTTCAACCCCTAAAAGACAGAAAACTGTGAATTGTGATGTTCGTGTTGAAAGTCGCCGATGATGGTGTCATAGAGGTTTCGTGGCTTTTTGTACAAATATGTAAAATGCAAAGTTCAGGTATTAAAAGTTGTTAATGGTGGTGTCTAAGAGATCCTCTCCGTTGCTTTTTGCATTAATATGGAAAATGCGAAGTCCAGTTGTTACAAGTCGCCTAAATATGAGAAATTCGCTGGCCAGGGGTTGAAGGTCGTCAATGATGGTGTCATAGAGGTCATCTTTATGGTTATTGCATAAATATGTACTTTGCTATGTCCTGGTGTACAATTGCATTTAGGATGCAATTTCCGTGGCTTTTTTCAGCAATCATGTAATTCTCGCGTGAAAACAAAAATGATCTTCTATTCACGATTAAAAGATGTCTCAATAGCTCTAAAAAATAATTTTTGGAAACGTTCGAAAATGGTAAAAGTTTCAAAATTTCATCTATTAATTACTTTCATTTTTTCATAATCTATGCTTTTCTTTTACATTATAGGTTTAACTGGCAATTAAAAAATATGAACCTCATAATCTCGACATTTTCAAACATGGACTTAAGTGGTTGTTTCCAAAATATATGTGGAAATCCACAGAACTTTTAAACTATGATGTAATGGGATAAAAAAATTATTTGTACTTAAATTATCGAAGTAGAAAATATTCTATAAATTGTATCAACATAAAATACATGTGTCGATAAAGTTATACCTTAAAGTGATTTTAAGTGTTAAGACGTGGGAAATTCTGTGAATTTGGTATGTAACTCGTGTGAATTTTTGAATTCTTAACAGTTTTATTTGAGTACCGTGTTAGTTATCGCTCTGATTCAAAGTGTATTAGTTAGTTATTAATATAATATAATTCTACCTATCGAGAAATTTATGTGCCACACTTTAAAAATAAGTTATGAGCCCTTAAATATGTGTAATTCCATTTGTTTAATTTCTTAATTTTAGTAAAGTTAACAATTTATCAAATGCGCCATCTTCAGAAATGGTAAACTAACAACATATATTTATTTTCAACATCAAAATGAATATTTTGAGCCATGTGAGATGTATATGCTAAAAAAACTCTTGACATTACATCACTCGAAATATAACATAACATAACATAACATTAGTTATCAAAACGTAACTCATACAAAAAATATAGATTTAACTATAACACACGTATAATATTGTTTATTTTGACATGGTTATGGATGTACTCCTAAGTTTTTATAATATATTAACGTATGACATTGGTCGGGTTAATTTTATTTGCATTATAAAAGTGTGAGAACGTTAAGAATGTCGGTGGAAACGGATTTTTACATTTTTCAGTGTATAGTTGTTACGGGTAGAATCCATTAGTAATAATAAAATGTAACTGTGTAATAAGTTCCTATGCAAAAGATCTCTAAAACTTTCTGTACAGTTCAAATGCGATGACATTCTCAAGTTTCTTATGTATGTTTTCGGCGGTCGTCAGCGGCGACTTTCGGCGGCGCGTATAGCGGCTCATTCTAACTCGAAAAAGAATGACGCAGAGACCAGATGCACTCCGGCCTTTATACAGATCGTTAGTTACAAAGCGCGTTATACTAGTAAGGCGAATGTTGTATTTAATAAATAACAGACTTTATCATAAATGATGTATAAATTAGTTTAACAAAATCCTTAGTTTATTCTCGTCCCGAACAATAGTAAATACAATGCTATTCTTATAGGAGAAATGCACCGTTAAAAAAAATGAGTAACACTGACGAAATATTACTTGTCAAGGGTATACATGAATATATGGAAAAGGGTAGCACTGCGCTCGCTATAACTTTTCATTAATTCTTTTTCATGCTAAATAATAAGTTCTATGGATTTCCCCATATATTATATTGTACATTTATATGATATGTTATCGAAACTCAATTCCGTGCCTTACTATAAATGCGCCCTAATCACTGAGATTTTTCTTATTATAAGGCATGTAATTTAATACATTTATGAACCGGCGCGAACGTCAGAGAGTGAGGGATATGAGACCAGTTTATAATAAAATTAAGGTTCAAGGTTGCCAAAGAGTGATTTTTCATTCTATACAGAATTTAGAGTGCACGTTTGATAGGGCTAACTCGATTACTTTTTCTTTTGTGCCGTCGAGTGAATTCACAATCATCTTTCATTCTTATGGAGGATTTCCTCGGCAGGGAAAATAGCTGTTCATGTAAAAAATTGCCTAAATGAGGCTCTGGAAAAGTGTTTGGCTATCATTTGGCAAACGATAAAATACTTTTATCTTGTCATTTATGTGAGGTGATGAAGCATATCTTGTTAATCAGTGTAAAAACGTACTCGATTAGACAGTTTTCCGCGAACTCAAAATGATCGCGCGTGCGAGTATCGTTAGGTATATGTATGTTTACCTGAAGGTGTGAGTAAGGTGCGAGCTGAAGCATCCGACGACGTGCTCCTATCGCATCGTCGGCTAGCTCATCTCCCTTCGTACGACTCACGCACAGCGTTCAGACGCCGAAATTTCTCACAGTCGTGGAATCACGTGACGCCAGTAGCGTAATTAGAGCAAGAGCGTACCTAGTAAATTTCGGTCCCTTACAATGTAAAAACCGCTGTCAATTCATTGGCACTTAGCTTCCTCAAACTAAATTAATTGTTCTAATATGAAAACTTTTGTTGTAATAAATTAATTTTAAAGCGGTTCTCAAAAATGTGTGCTGATTTATCATTGATGGTTTAATTTAGAATATTTAATTAAACTAGCTGTAGCCACAATCTTATTTTTATTTTATATTTATATCCTAAATCACCAAAATTATTTTAATTGAGAATGTTATTATTACACATTAGTGAGCCTACTTCTTTTGAGTTATAGATTAATATTGATGTTATAGATGAAGAATGGGATAAATATTTAAATGAAGCAATAAATAATCAATTTATCAATGCTTTAATACAGTTATATGCTTTTGTAATGGTATTTCATAAACCACATATATAATGCTAAAGAAGTATATGATAAATATAAAACATATTTTTATAATTCTAAATTTCCAAATAAAATTGCAGAACAAATAGTTTTAAAGAAAATAAATGATATCTTATTATTACATGTAATAACATGGAATAACATTACAAAAAAATATGAAAATTTTTGTTCTAATTAATTAATTTTAAATTGCTATATCTCTTTTTAATTACGTGCTCAGAAATATGTGCAGATTTATCATTGATGGTTTAATTTATAACAGTTAATTAAACTAGCTGTAGCCATAATCTTATTTTTATTTTACATTTATATTTTAATTTACATTTATATAAAATTAAATCTGTTTCAAGCAGTTTTCGGTAACATTATTTTTTTAAATTAATAATTTTCATATTGAATTTGAATTCTACGACACCTAAAATCACATAATTATATCGTTCATACGTATCATTTTAACCTATATTTATAAAAAATAAAACAAAAAATATTGATATACATTATTTAATTTATCTTAAAATACTTTTTCAATCGATTTACGACAAAAGAAAAATATGAAGATTCAATAATTTTACAGAATATTATTCTAAATATTTCTTATCATCTCAATTTTTTTCAAAAATTTTTCATTTTATATTGCACCGATATAACCGTTTGAAAAAAAATGACGTTTTCGTGTATAAGAAAACAAGTAAATATCTTTTTCAAAATTTGGGGTCTGAAAAGATGGTAATTTTATGCTCTTTCAAATGCATCTTCACTAGATTGATGATGTCATTTGTAAGATATTAAAAAACCTGAAAAACTAAAAGTCAAAAATCGAAAAACCGTTAAAAAAACAAAAAGTATCATAAACAAAAAGAAAATTTATTGTGCTGCCTTCCTTTAAGAAAAACAAAAATAATGAGCCCTGAAACATTAAGTTTCACCGTACGTATGCAGAGTTATCTGGTAAACATCCATACACACACACACACACATCCATACAGACATTTTCTAAAAATAGTGTATTTTGATTTCTTAAGTCTCAAAACATATTTCTAACATGTTTTTAGCAATACTTTTTTTTTACTATCACAAAGCTTCCTCTGTGAGGAAGCAAAAGTTTCAACAAAAAATATCAAAATTGTAGGAGAAGATAGATTATTAAAGAATGTTTTAATTACTAATAAATCATATGCTAAAAATCTATCTTCTCCTATGGTTTTTTATATTTTTAATTGAAACTTTTTTTATATGTTTCTTATATGATTCTAAACAACTTCTGGCATGGGTTGCCATAGTATTTTGTAGATCCAAAGATAACAAATAAGAACCACTAAAACACCAACTTTCAGCAGAGTCTCCCCTTAATAAGCATTGTACCAAATATAAGTCTCTAAAACCTTCTGTGTCGATATTGGAAGACACTTTTCTAGAAACGTCAAATCATAATTTTTATATTTATGTTAATAATTATATTATGTTAATAATAATGTTAATTTTTATATTTATGTTAACATCTACTCCTTTATGATAAAATATAAGCAATCAAAAAGTGAAGAGCTAAAGAGTAAAAATAATATTACAATATTTTTATAAATTAAGCAATTTTACACCTCTAATAAATACATGATTTTATTTTTTCACATGTATTCAAACTTTTTAATTCATAAAATAAATACTATAAATTTATACACGGCATTTACCTGTGATTTTGTTTGCTTTGTTTTTTCTCGTATTTTATTAAACAGTAATGTGTGCACTTATATGCAGTTATACCTTTAAGGATGTCCGCAGTCTTTTTGTATAGTTTATGACTTTTTCCCGGATCAAAGAGGCTCAAGGAATGGTAAAGACCCAGTCGTCATCGACATCGTTAGTCCACACGTAGCCGCAACCGCAGAGTAAAGACACGTACCCGGGATGTTTGCAGACATTTATGTAGTTTACTGGAGTTTATATACAGTTCATTAAAGATAAATTGTTCTGTAATTACAGTTTAACGAATACAGTTACAATTGTAGTTTCAATTATTACGAACGATAATATTTTCAATAAAAATTAGACTTAATTTGTAATCGTATTATGTATTGTATAAACATTTAAAAAAACTGTTACCTATTGAAAACATAATTATAATTAACCACCAGTCATAGTGATTGAAAAAAGATATAATGAAAAGAAACTATAGAAAGAAAATATAGATACACACGTATATGTATGAGTATATATAGATATAGAAGATACACATGTTCTCTTTAACAAAAATTTAATATCCAAACTAAAAGCAGAGGAGACCTGAAATATTGGAGAGGCACATCGTCAAGCCAATCCCCTTTGAATGATATATAATTTATTTGGGTTTGGCGCGTAGTTACAGCTGTACGACTGTTACAACATTTCTCCTTATTCTTTTTTTTTTTTTTTTTTAATTAACGTCGCCATGTTTGTGCTCCTATGTGGTGCTAATCGACGACGGGAGTCTGCGGTGTGTTTGTAAACAAAGCACATGTAATTTTTACAGTGGTGCTTGTATCAATCGGCAGAGACTAGGATTCGAACCCGGGTCACCGGCGTGGGAATCCGACACTCTACCGACTGAGCCGCCGCAGGCCCCTGCCCTTATTCTTAATATAGATGAGAGTAAGCTTCTCTGGTCAACTGAAGCCTGCACTAATATGTTCAAATTTATTTTTGAAGATTTAATGGACAATTCAAAACTACCATGAAAATTTAAAGCTATCTTTACTCTCACATTTATTGAAGTTATAAGCAGTGTATACTGACTGGTGTTATGAGCCTAACAGACGACTCCACAATAGAATGTGAATGTTAATTATTGATCCGTGTCCTCTATTGACTATTTTATGAGCAAAAATAAGGTTATGCGAAAACTAAACGTTGCATGACCATAGACCAACTTTTAGTACATTCTGTGATCATCCGTGACGACCGTCACTATGCGACATATATACGTACAATTGTTTTCTACTCACAAATCAAGATGCGCGGATCAAAAACATTCATACATCCTACTGTAGAGTCGCATCGATGGTTCAATCCGTACTATATTTTCCAGTTTTTAAGGTGGAACTCTACTGATTTTTCTAAACTCTTAAATTTCGTTTTTTATGCAAAAAAAATTGATAGTGTATACTCAATTTATAGAGAGTGTCCATAGCTGAGATGGAGAGACGCTTGCTGCTTAAGGCAAGGTCGCTCTGAGGTTGCGGGTTCCAGTCTATTACCCAAAAAGCTCTTGATCAGAGAGTTCTAAGGAAAACATACGTCATATTATTACAACATATTAAGAAAAAAAAATGAATTTTTTAACGTCGTCATATGCGCCATATTGAGTCCACAAGTCTGTTTTGTTTAATTTTTACTTTATTTTTCTAAATCAACAACTTTATAGAAACTTTTAGAAACACAGTTTTGTCCGGTTTACTCTTTATATAATAAAAAAAAATAGGCCTGGGTTCTCCAAATACCCCATTTCATTACTCCGAGGGTTTTAGGAGCAATAGAATATATTATTTAATATTAGAATAAAATCAAGAAAAAATATTAGGAAAAGGTTAGTCATATAATGTTAATAGAAAATATATTCAAGATTTACGTTAAGTTATAAAGCACACAGTTACAGACTGTATACAAAAACACCATGCTCGCAACGCAAACACAGTAAACGGAAACAAGAATCATCGTTCATGAGCATCATAACCGTCTAAACGACCCTAACGTGCTCATAATTCGAAAGACGCTGCCTTCACCGCGTTCTCCGATCCCCTCAATCGCCTAATTAGCAATGTTTGCTCAGATCCTCCCTTACTCCCTCTATACCTATACGCGTACACCCCCTCGAAAGCTGCTCTAATTTCAAGCGTCCTCTGCCAGCACCCAGACACCGCACATGCAGACACAAGTAAATACACACACTCACATACACACAGAGACATACACGCACTCCAACCAAGCCAGAGAAGCCAATCTGGCTGACACAGGCGCTTGCAAGCACATTGCGGAGAGAGGGACAGAGAGAGAGAGAGAGAGAGAGAGAGAGAGAAGGGGGAGATGGAGAAACAGATGTATATGGCGTGTATGCCGAGGTATATGCGTATAACGAACGTTCAAACCTAATCGTCGACCAATCATGTGGCGGAACCAAGCGACGCGACGCCGCTGCCGCCAAAGCTCGTGACTGAGCAGCGATCGTGTCGATGCATATCAACAGCAAGCACAAGTCTTGCATACAGAGATCTGCCGCTGCCCTGCAGGCACGTGCTGCGAAGACGCGGAGTCGCGAAGCGCGCAACCGGTGAGTGTGCAGGGCGCGGATCACGGTAGAATCGCGAGCCCGACCACTCGACTCCCGCGACAGCTCCTATCCGGTCAGCGCCTTTGTCGGCTGCAAAAGCAAGTGGCGACTTTGTGCGAGCATCTTCTCCCAGCTATATGCCTGGCTCTCGAAGCCTGTGTGAGATGCAAAAAAGGCTGAAGAAGGAGCTCCCCGTGCAGTATAACGAGCTGGCGGACGTGCGGAAGACGACACCGTGGCCGCGCCGGTACGGATCGAAGCCGTGGCGTTGAGACGAATCGAAAGGAGAGCGAAACTCGAGAGGAACTCGAGAGTCTGACGGAGAGTGGAAGAAGGAGGGAGGAAGTGGAGGGGGGGGGGAGGGGAGGAGCGGTAGGAGGGAAGGAGATGAAGACCCGAGAGTTAAGACGGATACACGAGGTTCGCGCCTAGACGGATTATAGCCCCGGAATCCTCGGGGTGGATCCTGCGAGGCGACACGCGATGATGCGGCTCTAGCGTGGCTGTCGCCGCTAGTCGCTGCTCGTCCATTACACGCCCAGCTATAGCAGACTAACTCCTGCGGGATGCTGGAATACAGTCCGCGGAGATAAAAAGTTAATTCCGCCGGATCGTGCTCGGCTGGCCGCACGCGTATAACCCGCGACTACCGGACTCCCAGGGATTACGATCTAATTATTTATTTAGAAGTGACAAATCCCCCTTCTTTGCTCTCGCCCCACAAGACATATACGCGTATAGTTGTTATTTTGCTGGAGTATTATATAAGCGCACACGTGGACCGCCTAAAGGTACAGTAGCTCTGTTGAAACGGACCTTGCTGATTTATGGGTATGGAAAACGAGACTTGAGTATCAAAAATTTTTAAATTTAAGTTTCTTGAAAGCTTCTCAATAAAGGAATGTTTATTTTGGAAACGAATTTTTTTACTATAAAGTACTCATAAAATCCTACGATTTGTGAATGTAAACCTCGATGGAAACGATGCGAAACATACCGTCTTTCATTTGTTATACTGTGTAATTAAGATTTTCTTAACCTCTATACCTCGAAAACTAAAGCATATACCTTAATGAAATTTTGACTGAATATTAGATTCATATAAAACTATAATCCTGCATATTTTTAAGTTGTAAAATTCGTGGCTTCTATAGAAAAAATGTTTAAAATATGCATTTGCTTAACAACTGAAAAGATTTTTTACACTTTTCTTTGAAAGTTACAGAGATGATTTATTAAGTGTAGGGGTAAGCCTAATAGCGTGGTTTGGATAACATTCTTTATAATTTATTTTCACGAAAAACCAAATTATACGACTTGGGAAGTTCGAATATGGTACTTCCATAAAATGTACGCTGTGTTTGTGCATGCATGAGCGTGTATTACGTCACACTTGCCCAGATAGTACATCTCGTTGCGACGACGTTGCGGCAACGAGTTTTTGACAACATTGACATGTAACCAAATAAGGTGCCGGACAAGTCAATGGCATGGCGAGAAACGTTGAGGAAACGTATCTATAACGTTTTACCACGTTCCTAGAATGTTACCCTAGATACGTACTTGGAACGTTTCTGGAACATCTATGATAAACTATGAATATACCTGAGATCTCTTTTTACGTTGCAAGAATGTTGCTGGGACATTGCCACACATCAAAATCAAATAAAAAGTGTTAAAAAAGGGGGGAGTAGTTAGGTTTATTGATATAAAATTTACCATATTGATTGTATCATCTGGACGGTACTTCGCAATATGGAAGTCTCACCAATCGGCTTGCCAAATTATAATTGTTAATTTTTAATTTTTAATAAAATATTCCATTTTACTGTGGCTACGGTCTGGTGACGTATTTAAGACGTTTCGAAAACGTTCCAAGCACGTGTTTAAGAAACATTCTAGGCACGTGGTAGACCGCCTTAGATACGTTGCCTCAACGATTTGACAATGTGCCTTTTTGCTACAATGGACATTTTCTACGTTGGCATAACATTACGGCAACGTTTCCGGCACCTTATTTGGGTACGTGTCAATGTTGTCAAAAACTCGTTGCCCTAAAATGTACGCTTTAATAATTCTTTAGGATAATTTGACCATTATCTCTATTTTTAACAAAAAATGCAGCTTTATTACGGTATTGAGACTATATTAGTTTCATATGTACTAATATAAACTACCTTCATAATTCCTTTAGTGATGATCCATGTAGTCGAATTCATTATTGTAGGTGCTAAATAGGCATTTTAATCATATTTTAGCATAATTTTACTGTTATTTATATTTTTAGCAAGAAATACAGCTTGATTATCATTCTGTGAGTTATGCAGGTTCTTTTGTACTAAAAAAGGCATCTCCATGAATTTCTTGGCGTTGAGCCGAAAGATCGAACCCATTATCAATGGTGCTAAATAGGCATTTTAATCATATTTTAGCATAATTTTACTGTTATTTTTATTTTTAGCAAGAAATACAGCTCCATTGCCATTCTGGGACTTGACAGGTACTTTGTACTAAAAAAAGGCATCTCCATGAATTTTTTGGTAGTCGACCAAGTGATCGAAATCTCTTTTTTTTAACTTTTGAGTTTTTAAATGGACTAAATCCATTTAATAAACGGTCATATAACATTGAAAAAAATTTATTTGAAAATTTTAGAAAATTTGCATACAAAAGTACATATTCAATTTTTGCGAAAATGCACTCCTTTGCACTTCTTTGCACTCCTCCACCTCCTATTCAGCTAAAAATCATTCAAAACAGCTCCAAAATGCAAAATATGCTAAAATTAACGTCTTTGACCTCCTGTAACTCGAACAAACTTGGTCACAAAAATCTGAAAAAATTTACAGACACTTATAAGAACCCTATATACATGTTAAAATTGGTTAGAAAAGAGGAATGTTTTTTGTCTCCGATTTCACAAAAAATCGCCCATATATATCTTCTTATATTATATAGATTTTTGTAAATTTTATAAGATTTACGCCCTCCTCGCCCCCTTGCCCTGCCTCACCCCTCACCCCACCTCACCGCGCCTCGTCCCTCATTTTGCTCTCCTCATTCTCCTCCTCAAAATAAAGTAATATCGTTTCAAAAGATGCGTTATTTTGATCTTCTTTTTGCTCCTCCTTGCCCCACCTCGCCCCTCCCCTATCGCTCCTCGCCTCTTTCGCCCCGCTTCTTCATGCCCTCCTCACATTCCTCTTCACGATTATCCACAGGCCCTCCTAACCTACTATTAATGGTCAAAAATGCTCTGCAGGAGTGACCCATTCAGCTGCCAAGAAGTCTAATATTTGTTTTCATAAACTTCATAGACGAAGAAATCCTTTTTTGAAACGTTCAAAATAGTTGTAAGGGGAGTTCGGTAGAAATTTTTAAAAATTTCCATTTTTTGGTCACCTTAGAAAATTTAGTCAATTATAATAGGAACCATAAGGCATCTCAGGAGCTAAAAAAGGTGAAAAAGCTTTATTTGACATATATTTTCATATAAAAAATTTGTAGTCATTTACGGGAACCCCCTGCGCAGCATTTTTAAAAGTTGGCTGGAATTACCCATATGTACATAAAAAATTGAAATAAATTTTTTGTACTTCTAATCTACTTTAAGACATATTAAAAGTTTCTATTAATTTAAATAAATACTTGTGTTGTAAAAAAGTCAGTGAGCTACCTCTTTTTTAATCTTTTGTACGCAATTCTCCCCATAATCCGCCATGGGACAGCGATATTTATATAAATAATTAAAAATAAATATCTTTAACCATAGACAGGGAAAATTAAATGAAATCCACAAATAATTATAATTTTAAAGATTAAATTTAGATGGTTGAGGAAAAGCGAGTTTTAGAATCATTGCATCTAAAAAGCTTAAAATTCAGACTGGTAGGGAAACCCCAGTATTCTAAATACTTAGAACTAAACTATTTACATCTCAGACAGGTAATTAATTAAAGTTTAAAAGCTTAAACAATTGAAAGACGCCAGACAAGAAAAGATTAAAACAGCACACTTAAACGTTAAACCATATAATAGAATTGGGTTGTTTCATGATTCTTTTATGCCATATTCTGATAGATTATAACATACTTCCTTCGTAAACTTTTCGAATTTTTGCAATACAACCAAAATTAAAGAAGATACAGCGCTTCAACAATCCTCGTGACGTCATAGTTCATACGCGGCGCCTTTGAAATCGCATGAATTCGTGACATCATAAAGAAACTTTTGATAGCTATAATTCTTGTAAATCTCGGTCATTTTGCAAAATTCAAACAGTTTGGTGAATCGATTCACGTTCTCTATGGAAAGCATCGATACCGACGAAGAAAAAAAAATGTAACAACTCAATTATAAATCGCGTTAATAAGTATACGCTACTTTCTATAAATCTGTTTAATGGTGTGGAGGTAACATTAAATCAGTTTTTAATTGTATTGTAACACTATTTACGTACTATCCACTACATTGACCAGTAATTCAAATTATATATAATGTGTGTGTGTGTTAAATAATTATTTAACAATTTATTCTTGAACAAGAATAATTGCAGAGAACTTCATTTTCTTTTACCAAAAACTGCACTTTTTTATCGAGTTACACCTTAGAATATACTCTGGAATTTTGTATGAAGGATTTAGTTTATTAATAAAATTCTTCAAATAATAATGTAACAAATAAAAATCCATTAGGTTCGTACATACACACACACATATATATATATATATATATATATATAAATAAATATATTTATTTAAAAAAGTGCAGTTTTTGGTAAAAGAAAATGAAGTTCTCTGCAATTATTCTTGTTCAAGAATAAATTGTTAAATAATTATTTTAGACCACAAACCTAATTAATCCAATCCGAACAATCAGCAATAAAAGAAGCTTAAATAATAAAACTATCAAACCTAAATCTTAAATACAACTAACTCAAGCTGAGTAATTAGCAATTTTAAAAGTTTCATTAATAAATCGTTAAGCTCAAACCCTAAACTTAATTAACCCAAGCTAAACAATCAGCAATGAAGAAAGTTTATATAAGAAAACCGTTAAGCCAACTATTTATTTAAACATTTTAGTTGTTAAATGTTCAACTTGGGTTAGTTGGGTTGAGGATCAATGCTTTACAGCTTAATTCATAAATTATTTTAGTTTAATAATATATTTTTTTTATTATATATGCATAGGTGGGTAAAATAGGTCGGACACATCACTGCGTATCCTCTTAAACAATGATCGTAAGTGTTATTCAAGCTTATTCAGTCAAATTTTGTCAAATATATACCTTAGAATAAATGAACTTAGAATTCTTGGATAAAAATATAACATTTTTGTTATAGTATAAAGTTTATATTCTTTTACAATACCTATAATAAGTATGAAACCGGAATTTAGTAAAACTCGAGAATATGAAAACTAACTATTTGCATCCAATTAATGAATATTATATATTTATTTTTGAAAGAACAATCTTATATGTAATATAATTACTACGTATTTTGTTTTAATTTTCAAGAGAAATATCTTTTGAAGTAGACATGATAATATCTAGACCCGCGTCAGTTACACTTTATGATAGCGAAATTGCTGCCCTTCGCTATTTATATCTTCCTCGTGAGATTATCATAAATCTACTGGTTTATACACGGACAAAACATAATGAATCATGACTTATATAATCTAGTTGCTAGATAATTTGAATAAATTGAAGCAAAAGAGAATGCCACATAAATCATATTAGCTTTTGAACCACAATAATCAGAGCCAGAATGGTACATTCATTTGTAAGTTGTTATACTTTTATTCGAACTTCGAATCATTAAATACACAATATTTTGTATCATTAGGAAAATATATTTACAAACTAATTCCTGATATAACTAGTTCACTATAATTAACAGTATATCGTTTACAAATAAAATTAAAAAGAAATACAAGATAAAGTGTACGTTGTATTTATTAACTGAATTAACTAGAAAAATCGGAAACTGAAATATCACTTTATTCTGAAATATCTAACGAAACTCCAAATTGCTTATCAAATTAGTAACTTGTCTTACAATACCATAATTGTAATATCGTCTTCCTTCAAATCACTGAAAACTTAGCTTTAAAAGTTTAATAGAGAACATGAATTGACTTAAAGAATAGCAAAACATGAGCTCAGTTAAGATAACAGAGCGAACATAGAATACAGAACCTAGCATTTTCCAGTCTCCTACAAACGCAATAAAAGAGCTCATACACTCACGTATTATTCGACAGATTGGTAAAAGACAGTAGCGGGGTGCTGTTTGCGGAGCGTCTCGAAAGCAGCCGTTGAAAGACATCAGCTTGTTTAGATTGAAAGAGTCGTGAAATCGCAGCACTTACCCCCAAGAGAGAAAGTGAGAAAGAGAGAGAGTGTGTCTTCCTTGTTTGTACGTGCGGGACGCTTGCGAATCTTCGCACGTAAACCCGCAGACTCAAACGCACGCGTGCTCTGTGAAGCTCTCTTCGAAAATTTCGAACGCCTGCTATTTGTTCCCGACAAACAGCGACGCGACGCGACGAGCGGACGCGCGACTTTTGCGCCGCTAATCCTAGCGATAGGCTATTTGCAAAAGCTCGTGAGCTAGCGCTTGTATCGGTTTAAGCCATCACGCGAGCGAGCTTTTAATGTATATGTATGTGTAAGCTGCGCATGGATGCATGCAATGTCGCAGTTACCGTTTGCCTCTCCACTTCTGCGGGGCTAAAGCCCGCGAGAGCGAGCCAGAAGCTTAATGCGACCGAGCCGCTAAACTTTACAATGCTGAATACCTGAATTCAACCGATCATTTGCATCTTTGACTTTAAGCTTCTTTGGCTTCTAGCTTTTTCTGTTTTGTTTCTTACGGCGATTAAGATGGCATTGCAAGAATCTTTTTCTATTTTTGCATTGATATTGATATGCATAATTTTGTGTTCGATAAACAGTAATTAATGAAAACAAAATTCTTTGTTTATGTTCTAAACAACCAAAATGTATCCCATACATGTTTTAGATGCTAAATATATTTTTTCTCATTTCGCGTTTAACTCGAGTATAGAGCAATTGAGGACTACTTATGTAATTATGAACATTTTATAGCATATTATTTATAAAATGAACTAATTTACATTTCAAATAAATAAAACAACTTTGTTTTTACTGATTCTAAACCACACATAGAAACATTTTTTAATCAAGTGCGTTAATTTTGTATTATTAAAAATAATTTATTATTTTCTTTTATTAAAAATATTATATCAACTGTGAATAATTATTTTGAACTATCAACAACGTTACTGAATCAAGCTTTAAAGTGATCAAAGTAATTTTGTGAAACAAAAGCTTATCATAGTTATTTTAGTAAAAAAAATGAGTTCTTAGCTAGTCCATAGCCAGATTTTCATAAAATCGCATGTTTATTATGCTCTATCTAAACATAGAATTTCATAGTCTCGTTTTAACTTTTGTCCTAACATAATATTGATCCAATTTATAAAAATAAATGTGATGCGGTATTGAAAGATAAAAGAAATTAGCGTAAAGTCATCTGTATCACTTTGAAATTTCAATATTGATATGATTCTATCAAATTTATTTCACTTTTAAAGTTAAGGGTACATTTTGTTTTCTTCGATTAAAAGAAATGTTTTTTTTTTTATTATCTATATCAATAGTTATTCATGTGGAGAATGTATTTTAAAAGTTACAGATTTATATTCCATCTCTAAACCTATTACTCCACGCGTCCCGAGACTGTTATGGGCAGCAAAACACGTCAAAACAACCAAACTGCGGAACTGGCCTGTCTTAGAGGTCAGCGTTACGCGAAAGCGCTCTCGCCAAAGCGCGCCGCCGTTAAAAGCAATATACAATGCTCACTTGTAGAAACTCAGTCCAAAAACGTAGAATTATTAGGATGTCAATTATTAAATGGCATTACCATAGTCTTAACTTATTTACCTACTTTTAACCAAAGATTATTAATAAATAAATGACAAAATTACGACAGGTTTAAAGTGAACTTGCAGATTTATTTAATAAATATTAATGAAATATAAATGAGAAATAAGATTCTCACGGAACAAAGAGTTGCTCGGATGGTAGCTGCGAGCGTTCTGGCGTTGTTGCGGGACGCGCGATGCTCCGTCGCCTCGCATTATGGCGATAGTTCGAAATTTCAATTTTCGTTGAGTCACAATTACAACATGGCGGAAGGGCGGCAATTATGAAATGCGAAAAACTAATTTTACATAAAGAAAATACTTATTTCCAATACGTCCCCTGTTTGAGCATTCCCGCCAAGATATAGAATCGTACAAGTAAATTACGGGTACATTTATATTTGTCGATAAAAAATCTAACTACGTAAAATATTTACAAAATAAAAATAAGTTTGCACACGCTGTGCCATCGCATCATTTATTTCTTAAGTCCTATGGCATCGTAAAGTCGCCTAAAACGGTATCTTGGAAGAGTTTTGGTCAATATATCCGCTTTCTGACTCTCGCTTGGAATATATTTAACATCAATTACGTTTTCTTCATACCGTTCTCGAATAAAATGATATTGAATATCAATATGCTTGGTGCGCTTGTTAATCTCAGGATTCTTAATAAGGCGTAATGCACTCAGATTATCTACGTACAAAACAAACGCACCAGCTTTTTGACACCCAATGTCATTTAGCAACCTACGCAGCCATACAGCCTCTTGCATGGCCAAACACGCCGATATATATTCCGCTTCGGTCGTGCTTAACGCAACAGATTTTTGCCTCTGCGAAGCCCAAGTAACAGGGCTTGACGCTAACTCGGAAACGTAACCGGATACTAACATCTCCAGCGAAGTCAGAATCGCAGTAATCCGTCGGGTTGAAAATACATCCATCGTTATGATAAGAAATACCGCGATAGAAAGTTCCCCTTAAATATTTTAATATTCATTTACCTGCTTCCCAATGGTTCTTATTATAATTGTTCACGTCCTTGCTTATGAGTCGCGTACCAATCGCGTAATATTACATAAGAACACCAATGAGCCAACGAGCTCGCGGAACGGAACATTCGGCATCACATTATTCGAATCACTCATTCTTAAATTGAAACTAGAATCCGCAGGAGTACAAACAGAATTTTCTAACATGTTCAATTTTTCTAATACTTTTAATATATATATATATATATATATATATATATATATATATATATATATATATATATAGACTGGTGGACGCGTATGGAACTATCCCCTCGATTGCGCTCTATTTGTATTCCTGCGAATGTGTTTAGTTCATTTATAACAACCTCAAAACATTCTTTTAATTCGTCAGTTACACCATTAATCGCGTCTAATGATTTAGATAAAATAAGTCCGTCGTCAACGAACATCGCAATGATAACATCTACATCATTTACATTACCATAATAAATAGATCTGTGCGAATCGCAGACCTTAAAATTGAATTTTGCTCAGAAATGTGCAAACTTTTTACCCCAACAACGAAAAGCCTGTTTTAAATCAAACAAGGCTTTATTGAGTTTACCTTCGGGAATTTTGAAAATTTTTAACATTTTAAAACTTTTCGGAATTGTAATATGAATATCCTCGCTAAGGTCACCGTATAAAAACGCGGGTTTTACATATTTTCACGAGCGGCCAATGCTAGCAAAACCCTGATCGAGTCATACCGTATGACCGGCGAAAATGTTTCCTCGTAATCAATACCGAAAATCTGTTGAAAACTCCACGCACAAAATCTCGCCATATACCGTTTGCCATATATAGACTTGTTGGACTGCACCTTGAAGATCCATTTGGTGTCTGTGGGGCGACATCCTTCTGGTTTGTCAACTATGGTCCATGTTGTTCTATGTTGTTCTTCTCGTGGCCCACTTACGGCAGCCTGAAACGTCTGCGGCTCATGGAACTCGGCAACGTTTACATCGTATCGAATGGTGCTGTGGTCTCTCAGACCGCGACGTGGGCTTATAGAGATAGACGACGTTTGATGGCTTCTCTCTATGTGTTTGATCCCTTCACTATACGCGTACTGGACTCCTCAGTAAGGCTATTGTAGACGAACCCTGTCTTAGATGCTCTGGACGAGATGAGTTATCGGGCTTATATGCTACCGTATGGATTTCTAAGCACTTGCTAGAAAGCTGGAGTAATGGCTCGATTGCGGCTGTGGAACCTGGTAGCCGCGTAGCGTTGAAACGCCAAAGCTGTAGTGGGCGCGAAGAAGTGAAACCCCACAGTCTGTTCGGCTTTCGACGCTGGTTCCTTGCCGCTAGTTGTTGCTGCTGGTTCTCTGCAGCAGGGTGCTGCTTGTTATCTGCAACAGATTGTTGCTGCTAGTTCCCTGCAGCAGGTGGTTGAAGCTGCGGGCCATCACCTTGTTCTGGTAGAGCTTCCTCGGGTTGATTCTTTGGCATCCCTCCTTCGTTATCAAGATCAAGAGTCTAGATAACCTCTGCTCCCCCTGAGTAGTGGCAGTGAGGGCACTCCGGATTCTTAAAGCCATAGTCAACGGACTTATCCATGAATACATCTTTGGATTTCACCACCTTCCTATTTGCAGAATTGTAGAAGTGATAGTTTCTAGAGTAGCTTTTATATCCCACTAAAATCATATTCGTTGCCTTGGCATCCAGCTTTCGCCGGAAGAGCTTGGGGATGTAGACATACGCCTCGGATCCCAAAACTTTAAGGTGATAAAGAGATGGTTTCTTACCATGCTATTGTCTGTAAGGTGTAAAATTACCAGTACGAGTGTTCGGTGTCCTGTTCTGTGGGTAAACATCCGTGTTCACTGTCTCTGCCTAGAGGAAGTTTAGAAGTTGCTTGTCATGTAGCATGGTCCTGGCACTCTCGAAAATGGTGCGGTTCTCCCTTTCCGAAGCAACATTCTGCTGTGGAGTGCTAGGTGCAGTAGTTTCCAATACGATGCTAATCTTGGATAGATACCTCTGCATACCTCCTAGAATAACCTCGGGCCTAGTCTGCAGAGAGGGCACAAATGACAGGACTCCTGGTAAAATGGGCTCTCCTGTGAATGCGGATCCCCCTAACAGGAGCTATCAATTGGTTGAAGGGCTGCCCAACAAAAATGGGATCTCCACCTTTTCTCTCGCCTGAGATATGAGGATGGTTCCTGCGGTCCGACTAGAGGCTAAGGGCAATTCCCCAGCATGGTGAAGGCGATAGTGCCGGCTAGGATACACTTTTATAATACTTACAATAATACAGTCAAACACAGGCACACACGCGAAAGGGCATGGTGGGGAGGGCAGCCAACTCAAGGTTATTGAGATGGGGAACCTCATAAAGCTGACAAAGACTCTGATCTACGCCCCGGGGGAACACACTCCCAAGAGTGTTAGTCAAGAGACTTGGTAGGCAAAACCCTACTCTCAAACCGGGGTCTTGTAGGGTCATCGAAAGTAAGACGGTGACCGCCGGGAAGGAGTCGAAAAAAGCGAATGAGACGGCGATTCGAGTCATACTGGAGCTAGGCGAAGTGGAGCCGATGAAGGGACTCGACTTCAGAGTCTTCTGCGGCGGGCCCAGAGCCCACGTCGTCGCCTTTAAGGAAAGGGTGAATGAGGCAACACCGGAATAGGAGACAAAGGAGGCAGAGGTGGTCATGAAGACGGACCCCCCAGAAGAAGAGGTAAGTGAGGTAAACTAGGTAGGTGCAGGACAGGAGGGAACTGAACCCAATGGACAATAAAGGAAGGCGAATTGACGTGATCGAAACCACTGGGACCAATTCCATATCGGCACCTACACTCTCGTTCACGCAGATAAACTTGCACCATAGCAAAAGCGCCTCGACGATTATAGCCAGGTGACTGACAAAGGTTCACACAGGTATATGGCTAATCCAAGAACCTTGGATTTTTAAAGACAAGATAGCAGGCCTAAGCAATTGTGGCAAACTGATCGCTGGCCGTACCGATTCGACGATGACGTGCCTTATTACTAAGGGACTACAGATGGAAACGGTGCCTAAAAATTGTTCAAGAGACCTGACCACAGCAAGGGATATTCTAGTTGCGGCGACCAACTTCCCGTACGAAACTGTGATGTCCAACAAAAGAAGTCGTGGCCTTGGTAAGAGAGTGTGAGGCTAAGGGACTAGGGTTGATTATGGGGTGCGATGCCAACGCACACCACGTCATATGAGGCAGCTCAAACACGAACGGGAGGGGAGAAAAGCAGCTCGAATACCTAGTCTCAACAAATATGGATATATTATTATTATTCTGGGTCTGCAGAAGGGCCTTTCTAGAAGAGTCTATCATCAGACCGACACTGGCTCATAAAGCTCTCGACTGGGGTCAAAGAGGGGAACTCAAGGTACATGAGAAGGCAGTCGATAAAGTAGAAAGGTTAGTGCAGGGAGGAATCACAGAATGCATGCGGACGACATCCACAGTCACACTAGAGATACTGTTGGACATCCCACCACTGAACAAGGTGATTAAGGTAAACGCTTTCAAGACCTATTGCAGGCTAAAGGAAGCACTGAACTGTATCAAATTCAGGGACAATGATGTTGTTACAGGAGCTCTTCCAGACATCGTCAGAGCAGGCAACAACAGGATTACAGAAATGATCCGGTTCTCAAACACCTGCAGGTTCATACTCCCGAACAGGATAGAATGGAGCAGAGGGTCACACGACCTCATGAAGGTGGGTATCGTCTGGTTTACGGACGGCTCTGAGGGTGACGATGGAGTGAGAGCAGGAGCATAGGGAATGGGGCAGCACGCAAGAGCTGACGTGCTCGATAGACTCCCATGCGACGGTCTTCCAGGCGGAAGTCAGGGCTATTAGGGAATGTGCGGAATGGCTAATAGCTGGTGGCATCGGGCAGAAGACAATAACCATCTGCTTGGATAACAAGGCCGCATTACTTGCACTAGATGGAATTAGCATCACCTCCAAGGAGGTACTAAGATACAGGGAGCTCTAATCGCCCTATCGGCTCGGAACTTAGTGAGGTTGCTGTGGGTGTCAGGACACTCGGGCATCCAGAGCAATGAGAAAGCAGACAGGCCAGCAGGCAGACGCTCCAGACTGGTAAGGGCAAAATACTGCGAGACGGCAGTCCCAACCTGCGAAGCGAAATGGGCCGCGGGGGTCTGGCTCAGGGAGAAACTGCAGGATAAGTGGAGAAATACAAAAGACGTAAGGCAAGTAAAGGATCTGCCGGAGGTCAGCCCACCATACGCATTAATTAAACCTGAGCGCTCACTAAAGCGGAAGAAAATCGTTTTAGGGTATTTGAAAATAAGGTTCTGCGGAAAATATACGGGCCAAAGAAAGATGAGGAAACTGGGGAGTGAAGGAAACGGCACAATGACGAGCTACATAATTTGTACGCGAGACCAAATATTATAAGAATAATAAAATCACGGAGAATAAGATGGGCAGGGCACGTGGCAAGAATGGGCGATGATCGTACAGCAGCGCGCATAATGAAAAGAAAACCGAATGCAACGCGATCTGGATGGGGTTGGCACAAAATAGGGAAACGTGGAAGGCTTGCGTAGATGAGGCGATGAACTTTCAAGTTCGAAATGCCACTTAAAAAAAAAAAATATTTCGAGAATGGTACGATCATTTTTTACCAAACAGGACTCATATTTTTCGTATTTAACGAAGATTCGAAATTGAAAAGAAATTTAAAGATTCATCAACATGTTTCTTTTTATACAATTTATCGATTTTTGGATTTTTGAGTTTTAGTTTTTCGAGTTTTTTGGTATCTTTGAAATATTATGATCAATTTAGTGTAAATGCATTATACAGAGCAACAAAAGCGTGGTTTAAAAAATATTTTTTATTTGTGTTATTGTCATTGTAGATGCGGTTACTAACTAGGAGAGTATCGGAGGTTTGGAAAACGATATTTGCTGAAGATTTGAGAGGTGTTTTCTGACATCTAAAAAAGAAGTGTAGCACCTCTAGTTTTTTTCCAATGGGCCCTTATTCTCGAGATATCATCCAATTTATCTCAACTATACACTATTATAGGAAAAAATGGTGCATCTACTTCTAAACATAGCTCTTCAAGTTTTGATGCTAGAAAAAATTACCCAAACGTACCTAAAAGTAGACAATAAGAGCTTTATGTCATCTTTGTTTCGTAAAAAAATATTAATCTGTGAGAAAGTTATTAACTTTCAAAAAAAGTGGTGAGAAATGCAGCTAAATTGAAGGATTTTAACTCTTTTAAATAGAGTGATTTTTAGTGTAATTTTCATCGCATTCTTTGAAAGTTAATAACTTATGCCCAGATTAATATTCTTTTACGAAACAAAGATGACATTAAAGATCTTTTTATCTACTTTTAGTTGCGTTTGGGTAATTTTTTCTAGGATAAAAACTTGAAGAGCTATGGTCAGAAGTAGATACACCATTTTTTACTGAAATAGCGTATACATGAGATTATTTGGTTGATATCTCGAGAATAAGGGTCAATTGAAAAAAATTGAAAAAAACTAAAGGTGCTACACTTCCTTTTTAGGTGTCAGAAAACACCTCTCAAAGTTTTAGCAAATATCGTTTTCCAAACCTCCGACACTCTCTTAGTAAGTATGTTAAGTTGTTTATGAGTAAGTCAACTGAATCTAACAAGACAATTAAATATTTAAAAGAATTCTTTAGAATATATAGTAATAACGTTTATTTACTGATCGAGGAACTGCGTTTACCTCAGTCGAGTGAAAAAATCGAAAAAATCGTGCATACGCTCGTGGTTGTCCGTATGCTACGTGCAAACGGTCAAATTGAGTGTTCCAATTGCGATATTACGCTGATGCTCGCAAAGATAGTGAGGTTCCCAATAAATGGGATCAAGTGTTAGATCGTGCCAAGTAATATTTATAATCTATTCTACGCATACAGGTAATGAAATAAATTGTATGATCGACATAATCGAATACCCGAAACCTAAATACCCATCCGACGGATAATTATTATTTTTTAGTTTTATGACATGCTTTATCCAAAATAGAAAAAGTATCTGAAATTTTTTTTGCGGTCGAATACGTGCCGATATATGGTTGGAGACTCAATTTTATTAAATAATCTCGCAGACAGTACCATTAACTATACAAGACTATTTAAGTTTGTGCAAAGACTAGCTAAAAACTGTTATCCTCACACTTTAAACAAAATTTCTACGTACGCTTCACTTATAAACAAAATTTTGATCTGCACACACAAGAGCTTAGGTGTCTTATACAGGCACATTTCCCCTATATCTAATCAAATTTATCTTTGAAGAATAAGCAACTCCTAATCATTAAAGCATTCGCACTACCGCAACAAGTATCTGCAAGAAAAATATAAAAACCACCTTAGCATTCCAATAACAACGCAGTGTCTAAAGTTCCCATCTTCAGTAAGTACACGTTCTACATCATTCATCCTATGTTTCAAGTGCCATCCGTGGCTGACGTCGACGACTGATTTGCATAGATACGAGGGCGATTCCAGGTAAAGCGTCCGAGACATCGCGGCTACTATATACCGGCCCGGCTCTGCGCATTCATAATGCAGACGGTACTGCAGTAGGCCAAGAAGCAGCTCTTGCTGCTGCTGCTGCTGCTGCGCGAGAAAGGTGAAAAAAAAGAGAAGAAGCCGCAGCCGACGCGATGAACGCATGCATATAGAGAGGCCGAGCCCGCGCCCTTATACGGGACAGAGCCGGAACGGGAGGATCGATCCCGCCACGCGAGCAATTGAAATATTAAAGGGCGCCTGCTTCTCTCCCCGCGCGTGTATAGGTAGTAGACGAAGCCAATCTACCTCCGCGGAGGCCCGCAGCCGCAGCGGCAGCAGCAGCAGCCGCAGCGGCAGCAGCAGCAGCCGCTCTCCAAATCCCCACTGCCACCCTCGCCTGCTTTTCCATGTATACGTATATATGTACACACGCACACAATCACACATACAGAAACACGTGAGGGTTGCTACGCGAGAGCCACCGCTGCTGCTGTATCGCGTCGCAGCTAGGCGCGTTCCTCGACTTCCCGCTCTCCTATATACATATATATATATATATATATATATATATATATATATATATATATATATATATATATATATATATATATATATATATATATACCTATACGCTTTCGTTCTCGCTCCACCTCTTCGATCGCGTTACTTACGCCGACTTAGCTATTTTTCTTCTTTCAGACTTCTTCTTTTCAGCGAGCGCGCAAACATAGACACGCGCACTCGCGCGCCTGCTTTTCTTGCATGGCGCTTCACACATGTGTAGGTGTATATGTATATATATATATATATGTTTATAGCTGAGAGCGAGCGGGAGTCGCAGCGCTCACTTGCAGAATTTTTCCTCTCACTAACTTCCGAAAATCTGATAGTCCTAGCAAAAGCAGCGAGAGAATTCGGGGAAAGAGCCTCGGTCTTAAGTGCACCTACTTTATTGACGTTTCTAACGTCGCGCTCTGCTCTCTCGCTCACTTTTTCCTCACTCTCTCTTTTACTTAGTTCATTGCCTTATTTACTCTTATATAGACCTTATAGTCGCTTTAAAAATTCACTCGCCGTTCTACGTTAATTTATCCCATAAAAAAGTTTTTTTACGTTCGATAGCAAACTTTTCTAATACCTCTCCTTTATTATTGTATCATTCTTTATGTCGAATAGGCGGGTCATATTGCACAAATCATTTTTTACGAATATATAAAATTAATTAACTTACATACGTTTTTATACGACTTTGTTTTCAATTAACATAACATTAGAAACTGTACTATTATTAGTGTGTGGTATTTTTATACCGCTCTTATACACGTGTATTGAAACATTTAACTTTTTGACCAAGCCATAATAGCAGCTTATCAGTTAAGGGTATGTATTATAAAGATATAATAATAATCCTTTTTGTAATTTTAAATACTCTTTTTTAAATATGAAAATTTCGGTCTCGACTTAGGTACGGTAGAGCGGGGTGTATTGGGCCACTTTTGACTTTAGAGTACTGTATCATACTGTAAACGCGGATGCCAAAGGAGAATATCCACAGATTTATAATATTTGAACCGTTAAATGGGAACGTATAAAACTAATACAATTGTTTAGAGCTCGTCAAAACATGAATTTAAAGAAAAGAATTGACCCCCTTAAGTGCGGGAAAAGTTGAGGAAACCGCGGTGGAATTTCGTAAAAGTAAGTAGAAATTCCCGAGTATGGTTCTTCTTGGTATACTTCTTACATTGCTTTAAATGAGACAAATCCATAAATATTATTTTTTTTCAACTTTCTCGGAACTTGAGAGTAAGAATTTTATTTATAAAATTCATTTCTAAATGAACTTTAAACGATGGTGTTTGTTTCATAAGTCCCCTCAAGAGGACCGGTATGGTCACCCTCCTTTTAAAATTCTTTTCAGTGTCTATATTTCAATATGAACATACTCAATTTTTTTGTTTCATTCTTTTTTAGTTATATAGAACTCAAAAAACATGACGATCCAAGACACCCCGCACACCAGGATATCTTAAACCACTCGCTTATTTCTGTATTTATTTTCCTGTTGTGGGGTTTACATTAAAAACTAAGTAAAAACGCTGCCAACTGATTTGGCACTCAGCTTTCTCAAATTATTATGCATAGGCCAATATCTATTGATGGATTTAACAAAATAAGGCAAATTTGACTCAGAAATTCATAAGAATTAAAAATACTTTAATTGTTAACTAAAAATTAAGTTTTTGCACATAGATTGATTGATTGCACGCACGCACGCACGCACGCACGCACGCACGCACGCACGCACGCACGCACGCACGCACGCACGCACGCACGCACGCACGCACGCACGCACGCACGCACGCACACACGCACACACGCACACACGCACATACGCACACACGCACGCACACACACACACACACACACAAACACACACACATACAGCGGGCATTTTTTGAGAGTAGCTTTCGAAGGTAGCTATTCGAACTCCCCTAGTCATACCGTATGTTTTTACGTTAAAAAATGACAAAAAATTTGTTTTATCAAAACAATGCTTTCACTTTGAGAAAGTAAAAATAACCTTATAAATATTTATTGAATCACTTTGAATCACGTATGTTGTTGTTGATATTTATACTACACTACAATTTATAACATAGTATATTTATTATTAAATCTTATATTAGCTTTTTATAAGATTCTTTAAACTTATTAATTGATTCTTACTTTAATTTTTTATCACAGCTTTCTTTTGTATTTTAAGTGTAATATTAGGAATATTATTTTGAAGCTAGTTAACACGTAATAATTGTTTTGTTTTATCCGAATAGCTTTTCATAAAGCAGCGTAATTTAAAAGTGTTTATTGAAAGAAACTCGTAATGTGACAGCGCAATAAAATGATCTGCAATTGGTTGTTCTTCTTCTAATGTGAGCGCTGTTAGAGTAGTCTTGTTGCCATTGTTTTTCTTAACAAAACCTTCTAGTGTGCGATTTTTATATGAGACATAATTTTGCCTGTTAAAGCTGCTTCCACACCAGCGTTTCGTCTTTGGGTCGATAAATTCTACAAATTACGTTTTCCAATAATTCTCTTGCAATGACTCATTAACAAATTTTATCTGATTTACGCAGTAAGGAATTTTTTTATAAGTAATTGATATTGCTTAATTTAGTCCTAGAAACTAAAAAAACTAGTATAGAAAATATTTACATACCAAAACTACAAAAAATTCTCGATAAGTATTGTTAACACGGAAAAACCTTTTCCCTAAAAGAATAGGTGCCAACACCGTATTAATCTGTGATAGATAGTGTAATTTTAGATGCTAAGCATAAACCTTCTTTTTCAATACCGCGCATGCTCTTTCTTGCTGCCTGGTACGAGTTTTTACCGTACCAGTCACTCTAACCGACAGCGCCACACCGGGCATTACCTTTTACGCTACCACGCGTGCTATTTCTTAATTCCCAGCACTAATTTTGTGAATGACACTCACTTGAGTATTATTATAAACTTTATAATGTATAATTATTGAAAATATTTAACAATAATCGTACTTTTACTTACTTATAGTAATTACAAATAGAAATTCTTATTTTAAATAAAATAATTCGTGTTTGTATTTTGGATTTCAATCCAAAATGCATTAAATTTAATAATTCTTTACAGATCTTGAAAAGTACAAGTATATATTTAATATAGTACAGGTCTCAAACTATTCGTTAATAGGTCACTTTATATCACGGTGTATATACCGGTTTTTCTGAAAAACTTGTTTAAGCTTGAATAATTGTTAAAAATGCAAAAGTCGATAACCCAGATCTCTGCAAGAAAAAATTTTAATTTTTACAAAATCCGACCATGACTTTCGTATTTATATGTACATTATTTGGTTTAATTTCTAAAAGATTTTGTTATTACCTATAACACGAATTAACAAAATATAAATGGGAATTCTGGACAGAACTTCCCTTATGTATCATATAGACGGAATACGAACGTAGATTAGAAGTGTGAATTTTAGTTACTGTAATTCATTGTCGTCAATTCTAATAAAATCATAAATTAAATTTATTTAAAAAATGTGCAAGTGAGCATTTTGTTCGTTGCATTTCAAAGGGAAATTTATTTTTCAAAGAATCGAATTTTTATGAATTTTTACCAAACAAGGCTCTTTTTTATCTTTTTGTAAATGAAGATTTGAAATTAAAAAAAATTGTAACATTTATTGACTCGTTTTTTATTCTAATGATTTTTTTAAGGTGCATAATAGTACATTATGCATCAAGGGAGTAAAGTCCCAGATTATAGCGCGATACAGAGATGCAAGATTATGTATTCTCTATAACTTACTCATTGAAATAAAATAAAAAATTTAAGTTGTAAGTTATTAATTAATTATTTAAGGTGGAACACACTGATTTTTAAAAACTCTCTCCCTTTCGTCTAATAATATAAAAAATTCGGTAACTTGTTTTGTCATAATTGAAGAAGGTTGTAAAAAAATTTTGAGAATTTTTCACTAAAATTTGTTTACTAGTTATTGGAGAAAATACATATTTATGTAATAACTAGCGCGCCACACGCGGCCTTCGGCCGCATGTGACTTGCCTGCTCCGGAGTTTCAGAACGAGCGCTTCGCTCGCTCTTAAGTTCCTCCGCGCCTTGCATCGCCTCGCAATGCAAGGCATGCAAAACACTAACGCGAGCGCGAAGCGTTTTGCATTAGAAGCACAGCCGTACTAAGCTCGCGCTTCGCGCTCGCTTGCCTTACCGGTGCTCGCGCTGCGCGCTCGCCTTGCTCACGCTGCGCGTTTGCTTGATTGTATAATATAGTAAAAAAACTACATTTTTCGATGTCAAAAATCGTTTTTAGACAATTAACTTGATTTAAAAGCATTTTCGCGTCTTGGTGTCAAGTTGTATTTTTCAAAGATCTACAAAACTTTTCCATTTAACTTTTTCATGTAAAATGCATAGCTGTAAAGTTATATGGTAAAAAGCTGTTTTTTCGATGTTAAAATTCGTTTTTAACTCGAGTTAAAAGTATTTTCAAAAACATATGTCAATATTCAACTTAATTTGAACAAAAGTTAATTTTCTTTAAATTGTTTAAACTCAATTAATGGTCTAAAATAAATTAAACGTTTTTATACACTTACAATGGATGAATAGAACATTTACCATCAAAATACCTAAAAACAAAATATTAATTTCTTTTCACAATACTGTAACCGATATTTTCTGAAAGTATCAAAAATATCCATGGTCATGGATTGCGCAAAGAACTTGAAGGTAGAAAAGTAAGTTTCGAGAAAGGCGCGTTTAAAGTTTTAATTTGGTATGGTATCCAATGTTAATTGTTTCACTCAACTGGCTATAACTTTGTTATAACAAAGAGTTTTGACATCCAGCAGGTCTCAAAATGTTCATAAAACTATAAACATAAAAAATATGTAATAAAAAAATTTCGATTTCTTGGTAAAAAATCGGTGGAGTTCCCCCTTAAGAGCTGGATCCTTTAAACATATATTAATTTTGCACATAATCGTCCACTTTTCACTTCTTCACTTTGAACAAATAACACACTTGAAAATAGTTCATAAAAGAGGTTATATATGATCGTTAAAACACGCGCGAGCTAATGGCAGGCGAATGCGCATCTTGTGGTGCGCAGCTTTCTTGCGCCCAATCAGCTGCTCCGCTCTCCTCAATCCCTGGTACGGTAAAACACCGTACCGCTACTATAAATTAGGGTGCCCGTCAGTGTAAAAAAAGATGCTATTACTTGCACTGAAAATATCAGTGCCTGGCACCAATAAAGTTGATGCTGGCATATTTATTTACAGTGACCAATCACTGTAAATAAATGTGCTATTTCTTTTACTCGCGAATTAAGTCCAAATTTAATTTTAATTTATAATGTGCTGGTAGAAAGGGAAAAAGTGTTTTATAAGATCTCTATTGCTGATGAAACATTGTAATAATTATATTTACAATGATTTAGTATGGTTAGATCAGCTGAACTATCGTTCCAGATATTTTATAAAGCTGATAAGAGTTATTTGAGAATAATGGTCCAAGACACCCTGCTGGTCCAAGTTACCCCGCTCTACGATACTGTAATAAAATTGCACTGAGTAGTTTTTTGTAATGAATTATTGCCTGTGATTTGTTGACGATTGATGTATGGCAGCAAATGACCGAATACGATGTGCAATATCCAATAGTATTGGCTTGGATGAAACAACAATCATTTTACTGAAATATTGGTAAAACCGTGCTAATGGTATGTCTTCTATTATCAGCTAACTATAATTTACTGTTATGTATTAAAATGATCGAAAAAAATCCACATTAATATAATTTATTGTTTAGTTTTCTAGATATGAATATTATTACATAATAATTATTAATACTAATATTTCTATTAAAAAATATATAAATTAATTAATAATGATTATAATGACATACTGAGTAACTTTTATATAAAAAGACATGCAACAATTTTTACGCAGAAACTATATTTAATAATAATTTATAAATAATATTTTCAAAGAAAAAGCTTTGTATTTTAATCAAATAAAATGTGTATTAATAATTTATTAGTCGAATATCAAAAATTTTAGTTCATTTTTATTTTCCTTGACCAAACTGTGTATAAAACAAAGAACAAAAGAGAAATCATGCCAAAATTCATGTAAGCAAATGCGGCGGTCACAGGTCCGTCACGTCGACCGTCTTCTCAAATGCGACCATTTAAATTCATTCCTTGTCGCAACTCGTAACTTAAAAACTAGACAGAAAGAAAGCAGGAGAATGAAATTTTTTGTGGCAAACTGTAGTTCACTACTACTGAAAGTGACTAAGATTCGAGAAATGTTATTTTCTCGCACTACCGTCTACTTATACGACAAAGACGTATATTTTCAGATTTCATTTCAAATTATATTCAGAGAAAAAGGGCCAGTGCCTAAAAATATTATGTAAATATCTTAATGTAGCCAGACGATTGTCACAGTGTTGATATAATAAATCTATGGCCTATGTAGAATGATATTAATAAGTTCTGTGCCAATTCTTAGCTCTAGAAAATCGATCATTTTCATATTAAAACTAGAATGACCAGTTTTGAGAATATTGCATTTTGAGAAAAAGCTCTAAAAAAATTGAGCCACTTTCCTGTTTGGCCAATCAAAGAAATGGTTGATAGAATTTAAAAAATCGCTTTCTACTTGCTTAAAAAAAAACTACTTTTCATTTGACTTATGAAAATGGCTGATAGGTAAAATGAGATAAGACACAAAAATTTAAATGTAATCAACAATTTACATTCTACGTATACTAAGGTATATTTTTTGAAAGTTTTACAATGAGTCATGAAAACCTCATGCCTAAGCCACTTTTTAGAATTAGATAACTTATTTTTCAAGAAAAACACGTTTAATTAAATATAACTTTGTCAAAACATTGAGTTTTGATATCTGATAGGTTTTAAAAACATTCTTACAATTATTACTAATTACATAGATTAAGAAAATTCAATAAAAATATTTGTCCTACATTTGGCACTCTGCTTTCTCAAAGAGATTTAAAATTTTTCTTTTGTAATATTTAAGAAACGTTAAATTAAATTAAACATTCAATGAGGAAAAACGTGAAACAACTAGATTTATAAAAATGTTATTAAAATATAAAAGAAATGATAAATTATAAAAAATATATGTACCATTTTGGCAGGAAAGACGTACCATTGCGATTATGCGGTTCGGATCGCGCCAATAAATGGTACCTATATTTTACTCAAAGTGGTATTTTACTAATTTTTTATTTATAATAATTTCATGTATCAAGTTACAGAAATATTACACTCGCATTTTAGACCTCTTCTACTACATGTTTGACAACTTTATTTTAAATTTCTGTAGCTTTCCAAATTATTGTTGTTAAAATGTTTTTTAAAAGTTTGTGTTGCCGAGATATATAGTATTTTTCATCAATAATATAAAACATTACATTTGACTTTTTCCATTATATAGTGTTTTATATTATGCATATTTTAATACTTGACAATGTTTCTAGCAAGTATATCTATATACTTAATAAATTATCACTGTATAACATTCAAAAGAAAATATAAGAAGTCTTTTAAGATGTCGTTATCCAACAAAATGCATCTTTTTAACATTTTTTTTCTTACGAAGCAATAAACCGTACGACTTGAAAATTAGCAAAATTATAATTCTATATAAAACTAATATTCAGTAAAAGTTTCATTGAATTTCATCATTTAATTTGCGAGTTATAGAACTAAGAAAAATGTACTAAACATACGGTATAACAATTGAAAAACGGTATATTTCGAATCTTTTTCTATCATAAAATAAAGGATTCTATGAGTACTTTATTGTAAAAAATTCGTTTCTCATAAAACATTTCTTCATCAAAAAATTTTCAAATAACCTACATTTTCGAATTTTTAAATTTTGAAAAATGGTTATATAATCAAAATGAGTCGACCATTTTCGCTGAAATTATAAAGCCACTTCTAGACATGGACAATAAATATGCATGCAAAGTTTGGTCAGCGTTTACCACGGAATATTCGAACGCGGATGAGTCACATGTATTGGGAGTTTAAATTTACCATGCGACCTCTGGCGGGAACACAGTCGTCGCCCATTTTTCATACATATAGATATAGTTTCTCATGTTAAAATAAAAAACATAGCGCAAATGGGTGTATCTTTTCACTAATACCACCGCTGCCGCGGTAGTAGTTTTCTTCCTCAATAAAACGTAATTTATCGAAAAGTACCATTTCGTTCCTAAAGTAATATAATCTGGTTTAACGTGAAAAAATGACAAAAAATGTTATCAAAACAATGCTAGTAAGCATATATATCTATATATTTAATAATGTATCACTATAACTTTGAATGGAAAATATGAAAAGTATTTTAAGATATCGTTGTCCAACAAAATACATTATTTCAACATTGTTTTTTTCTTTTCTTAAGAAGCATTGAATCTTGCGACTTAAAAATTCACAGAATTTTAGTTCTATTTGAAACTAATATTCAGTAAAATTTTCATTCAGTTTCATCATTTAATTTACGAGTTATAGAAGTTAACAAAAAATTAATAAACTCGCGGTATAACAATTGAAAAATGGTATATTTTGAATCGTTTCCGGTCTCAAATTGAAGTATTCTATGAGAACTTTAGCCATGCTTAGTCATGGATAACCAACACGCATGCAAAGTTTGGTCAGGTTTTACCGCGGAATATTCGAACACGGATGAGCGACACACACACATACACACACACGTACAGTCACACACACGCGCGCGCGCACACACACACACATACACATGCTCGTACACACATACACACACATACACACACGCACACACACATGCACACGCACACGCACACGCACACGTACACGCACACGCACACATCCATACAGCGAACGCTTTTTGAGAGTAGCTTATTCGAACTCTCTAAGTCATTTAGTATGCTTTTACGTTAAAAAATGACAAAAAGTAGATGCCAATTCATTGGCACTTAGCTTTCTCAAACTAAATAAATTGTTTCAATGTGAATTTCTTTATTCTAATACATTCATTTTTAAATGCCATATCTATTTCTAATTAATAGCTCTAAACTGTATTTTTTTTATCATTGATTGTTTGTCAAACGATAAATTATAAAAAATAATAAACTTGTGATCATAAATTGCATTTTGATTTCAAAATATCGTAAAATAGAAAAATCGTTATAAAACAAAAACGAATCGATGTATCTTTAATTGCTTTCTCAAAGAGAAAGCATTGATTTAATAAAAAAAAATGTTGTCGTTTTTTAACTTAAAAACATATTTATTGTATGACTTGGGAGTTCGAATAAGCTACTCTCAAAAAATATTCGCTGTATGGATGTGTGTGTGTGTGTGTGTGTGCGTGTGTGTATGTGTGTATGTGCCTGTGTCTGTGTGTGCGTGTGTATGTGTGAGTGTGTGTGTGTCTGTGTGTGTGTGTATGTGTGTGTGTCGCTCATCCACGTTCGAATATTCCGCGGTAAAATTTGACCAAACTTCCCTGGTAGAAAATTAATCTAGAACTATGTAGATCTATCTAGTTTGCCAAGGAAATAATCGAGGGCCTCGATAAAACTAGATAATTTTCTACCAGGGTTTGCATACACGTTTATCATCCATGTCTTGGAGTAGCTTTAAAATTTCAGTGAGAATGATTGACACATTTTGATTTTATAGCGTTTTTTCAAAATTTAAAAATTTGAAAATTTTGACTTTTTGAAATTTTTTTGATGTAAAAATACTTTTTTGGGAAGCGAGTTTTATCCACAATAAAGTATTGACAGAATCCTTCAATTTGAGACCAGAAAAGAATCGAAATATACCATTTTTCATTTGTTACATGGTATGTTTCGGAAAGATTTAGTTCTTCCCTCAGGTGAACGTTTCAAAAAAAGGTTGGAAATTATCTTTTCAACGTTTCTTTATATCAAAAAGATGAATGCAGTACCGTTTCTGAAATATTGTAGAAGAAAAATAAAAAGATCTCTTTAATAAAGTAGAGTGTCAAATCAGTTGGCAGCGTGTTTTTTTTATTTCATATGTTGATCAATAAAACAAATAATAATTAGCACAATTTTTTTTTGAAAGATTTTTCAGTATATATTTGCAAGATATCGCCGTTTAAACAAAAAATGACGTTTTCGTGTATGTCAAAAGAAGAGAGATAACTTATAGAAAATTTCGCGTCGGAGAAAACAGGTAATTTTATGATCTTTCAAATACATTTACACTGAATCGATGATATTATTTAAAACATACAAAAATAAAACGAAAAACTAAAACTCAATATAAAAAAACTCGCTAAAGAACAAAAACACATCGAAAAACAAAAAAAATATTTTTAAGCATCTTCCTTAAAAAGAAAACAAAAAAATTAGCCCTGTAACATTAATTTTGACCGTGTATATTCAGAGTAATACTCATCCACATTCATCCACATACACATACACACACACACCCGCATACCCGCATACCCGCACACATACATGCACATGCATACAGCCATTTTCTAAGAATAGTGTATCTTGATTCCTAATGTCTCATAACATGTTTTCATAATGATTTTAGTATAATTTTTTTTTACCGTCATAAAGCTTCCTCTATGAGGGGGCAAAAAAATTTGTATCAAAACAATGCTTTCACTTTCAGAAAGCAATATATATATATATATATATATATATGGGTTATGATTTTTGATAAAACATTTGAGAATCATTTAGTAGTGCCTATACATGAAGCCCAGCACTCATAGTTTGTTTGAATAGGCGTTATATGATGAACTATAGCTAACAACAATAACATTATCAGTATATATATATATATATATATATATATATATATATATATATATATATATATATATATATATATACAATAACATTATCAGTATATATATATATATATATATATATATATATATATATACTGATAATGTTATTGTTGTTAGCTATAGTTCATCATATAACGCCTATTCAAACAAACTATGAGTGCTGGGCTTCATGTACAGGCACTACTAAATGATTCTCAAATGTTTTATCAAAAATCATAACCCATATATCGTAATCTCTCCTTGTTAGTATTTTTGCTGCAATTGATGTCAGACTCACCTAATGGTCGGAAAATATATGATTTTTAATTGTTTCAGCATTTCCCCGAGTATATAATTTAATATTCATTATTGCATAAAAATACGAAGAGAGACATAAGTAAAAATTGGAACATTTCCCTTAAAGGGTTTTAATTAAAATTATATTTAGATGAAAACTGTAATTATTTTAAAGAGAGCATATATCATTTTAACTGATGACTATAAGTCATGAACACAAAAGTGGTACTTCGAATATAAAGTAAACCACCAAGAATTTAAACTAGCAAGAATTAATTTTTCTTTTCGTTCATGATTTTGTTATAGAAATAAATGAATGTTCTGTTTGCAACTGTACAGAGAAAAATTGAACGCATCTGCTACTAGAAAGAACTAGAGTTCTATAGAGCAAAATCGGTACAACTAAATTTGTTGGTATAAGTAGTTACTAAAAAACATTGTACTGAATTAGTTCTATTTGTTTTGCATTACTTCTACTCTGCTTATTTTCGGAAGAGACATATTCTGAATGTATCCTGAAAGTTTCATGTTAGTCCAACATAAATTGCTCTAAAAAATTCGTGGTAAGTGAATTTAAAAATATAAAACTGACGTTGCATTTCGTACAAACGTATGTTATACCACCAGCCTGTATATCGACTCCTGAGCGGAAGAACCTCCTATCTCGGTCGGCGCGTGAAGAAGCTCCAATCTCGGCTCGCGCGAAGAACCTCTTAACTCGTCGCCGTCGCAGCGAAGAACATCCTATCTCGGCCTGCGCGAAGAAGCTCCTAACTCACAGTGTCGAAGAAAACCCTAGCTCAGCCCACACGAAGGATAATATTATTATATAATAATATTATCATAATATTATACAGATGGTATATTTATAATAATATTATATAATAAAATTATGATAATATTATACAGATGGTATATGAGGATACCTTGCAATATATTTGTAAATAAAAATCTATTTTGTAGTTATTTTTAATCAAATATTAGATCTAAGCTTCTTCGTGCGGGCCAAGATAGGATCTTCTTCGCCGCTGCGAGTTAGGAGCTTCTTCACGCGCCGACCAATACAGGTGCTTCTTCACACGCAGTCCGATATAGGAGGTTCTTCCGCTCAGGCGTCGATATGGAATCAAATGAGTTTAGTAGTCTTAAATTAAATTTGATTATTCTATTCTTCGGTGTGAAAAGCTTTACAACCCTTACTTACATTTCAAATAAGTTATTAACCAATAAAATTTATCATTTTTCAGGCTTCGCAAATGGTTTTCACTTTGATGACATATACTCGTATCTTACAACATAGCGCTAGGAGGATAAATTAGGTGATGATGAACGACTCGGGAGTCAAACGATCTGGCATTGCAACGCCGACCTAACCTACCAGATGGCCAATAACAGCACAGCAGTTCGCGCAAGCACGCGCTCAGCCAATGAGAGTGACTAACGCCACAACAGGGTAGGAGAAATGTGGGAGAAATAATGCTGAGCCCGAGTGTCTCTCGGTCGCAATGCCTCTCAAATTTCAGTGTCTGAGGTTGCAGTTCTTGTCAAACGACTTTAGTTAAAAAAAAGTGGGGGTGGTTATGGGGAACGGGGAGGGGGTATTTACCTTAACAAAATAATGAAATCAACATTCCGCTAAAACCATCATGTAGAATTAAACGTGCTATTACTATAACATAGTACTAGTATGGTCAATGGTCTGGGCGTTGGGCGAGATTTTATATGAAATCGGTACCCGACGTCTAGAGGATCAGTAGGGTCGCAAAGGGATTACCCAAGCGACATGAGTCTGGTATAAGACTCAACCTAGAATTTTGTAATAATAAATAATAATAAAAAATAGTTAATGAAGATATGATGGAAGGTTGTGGTAGCTAGAAGAGATAAAATTAAGATAGGTGGAAAAAGTGGTGGGGGTTTTGGAGGATATGGAGGCGGTATTTTACTTAGAAAAATATTGATATACGCATCACGTTAAAACGAGCATGTAGAAATACGGGCGAGTTTATTACGACGTAGTGGTAGGGACGATTGGTGGGGAAAGTAGGGGGATTATCGAGGACGTAGAGGGGGTATTTTTCTTCAAACTAATGATATTATTAACACTTTATTTACTACGATGTGGTACATAAAGAACTCAAGTGAAGGGGTCAAGAAAAACCGGGAGCATAAAAGATTGAAGATATCGCTGAGTGGAGCATTGAGGGCGATGGTAGATGTAGAGGGCGGTAGGAATAAAAATGATTATGAAATAAACATTTGAAATATATCGATTAATACTCGCAGATAAAGAAAGAAGCATTTTAAGGACTCTGAAAAGGGGATAGGAAGTACCGTGAGCATAGGAGGAAGAGGGTGGAAGGAGAGGCGGGAGGGAGAGGGGGTGATGGGGTCACGGAGGACGTAAAAGAGGAGAGAAAGAGAGAGCGTGTGGAATTGCATTCATTTTAGCGTAGTTATTAAGGAGAATAGAATGCGCTGGGTGTGAGGAGAGGGTGGGTGAAGCGTGAGGACTCAGTTGTGTCCACAATATCACAGACATGCGCAGTTGCGTCCACGTACACTTAAGTATACGAAGTTATGACAGCATACACACTGGCATGCGCAGTAGTGACTAAGTGCATACAGTCATGCACAATAGTGACTACGTACACACAGACATGAGCGGTAGTGGCTATGTGTTCGCAGGCATGAGCGGTAGTGATTACGTGCACACAGGTTGCCAATTATCAAAAGTAACCCCTTTATAGAAGAATGATTGTAATCGTTTGTCATAAAGCTGAGACGCTAAAATACGTTTGCATTTAGTGCGTACGTAAGTTAGTGTAAACGTGAGTAAGTGAGTGATCGGATACACAAGAGAGTGAGTCAGTACATGCATGAGTGAATGATTAAATATATGCGTGAGTTAGTGAGTCAATAAATAATTCAGTTATCGAATGAATCAGTGAGTGAGTGAGTGACTGCAGGCGTCCACACATCAGTGTGCGAGTAATTAAGTGTGAGTGAATGAGTGAGCGAGAATATTAGTTATTATGTAAGCAAGTTAGTGAGTTAGTGAATGAACAAATTATTGTGTAAGTGAGCAAGAGCGGAAGTAACTATGTAATCGAGTGGTAATTGAGTTCGTAAGTGAGTTCTCTTTCGTTAGGTAGTGATTGAACAAGTGTGTGAGTGAATGGGAAAGTGAGTTCGAGTGCATCAGTGAGTGAGTGAATGCATAAATATGTGACTAAGTGTGTAAGTATGTAATGTCATGGCGTAGGTAATAATTTAACAAAAAAAAACATGTTTTTAAATTCAGCAAGATAGTAAAGCATAGTTTAAAAAATATATATATTTACAATATTTAGTTAAGTCATAAAAATAAGCTAAACTTTATTCATTTGTTCTGACATTCTATATTTTGTAAAATTTGTATGCGGTCGTAAAGTAATTTTTTTAGATTTTTGGGAACATACAAAAAATAGTAAGATAATAAGTAAACTTTAATTGTTTATGTAAGTTTCTATATAACAATTAGCTTTCTAAAGGAGAAAGATGAAACCCAAAGTGCTAAAACGAATGGGAAATCAAATCCTATTTATTTAAGTTGTAACTTTTTGTAGATGACAAATATAGTACTGAAATTCTTCGGACTAGAAAAAGAGTACTTGAAGAACTTTGGTGAAGTAAGAAAATTACTTTAAAAAAGTACTTACGTAATTTTTAAAGTATTTAAGTCCTTTACCTCGAGCACTTTTGTACTTTATAAAAAGTACTTAAGTCCTTTTTCCCTACTTTTGTATTTGAAAAAAGGACTTAAGTACGTTACTATATTTAGTAAGATACAACTCATTTTTCTATTAAAATAATGAGTAAACCTCAAGGTGTGAAGACATGTCTCGAGCCGAGTACGTTACTGCTCAGCTGACTGCTCGCTCGTACCCATAGCCTTAATTCAGATAGACCGCGACGCCAGTGAGAGGTATTGAAGACGACATTAGAAAAAGAGAACAACAGCGTTCGTAATGGTGTCTCTCTCTAATGCGTGAATTGGTGGGGGATTGCTTGAGAAAAGCACGAGAGGGGCGGGTGCACCCTGCAGAGATGTTCGACGTTTTTGTTTACTTTATAACATTTTCGAAATGGTTGCATATTATTTTATATTTAAAGTAGAACAAGAAGCTGTTAAAGTTGAATATGCTGTACTATAGCAAAGTAATTTGTAAACATAAAAATCATATCGATTATTATCCAATGTTTTTGTAATGCTTTATAGTTTTGAATCACTGTTACGTCGAAATTTTAAGAAAGAATAAAATTGACTATGTTATTTACTGCAAAACTTTAAATATTTTGAAATAAACTTTTCCGTTATAATTACATATAAAAATACCGTGCAAAAATAATGCTTATTTTAGTTGAGTGTGTGCCAAATTATACCCAATTAAGCTAAATTTCCTTTAGGAAAAAAACACTTAATTGGGTGTAATTTGGCACATACTCAGCTAAAATTGAATATTTCTTATTATTTAATATATATACATGTACATTAATATTTTTATTCTAAAAATAATAATTTATAAGTCGAACAATAATAATAGAGAAAATGATGTTGGGTAGACTTGAACCTGCGATAAATTCGTAAATTTGCCGGAAGGCGCTTCCCCTCATTTCCTTTTCCGTTATCCACCTCTTTCTACGTGTACGAGAGAGACGGCATTACGAACGGACTATCTCTATCCTTCAGATCTGGTATTCAGCTCCTTCATAAGAGCGCGCGGTCTATCTGTATAAATCTATCCTCGTACCCATTGCCCTCGCACTACGAGTAAGTCAACGTAGATCACGGCTTTTACATTTTTGTGAACATTCTGTGTTAGATTAATATCAAAATCATACAACTTTAATACATTCTATTATTGTGTTTCTTGTGCGTACGTGAGTGTTCGTCTGTGCAACTATGATAGAGGCAGCAGAAACATTGTGCTATTTTTGTCACTATTCTTGTGTGTATACCTCGACTCGTGTTAGACTTTCAGTTAGTTAGATTGAACTAGCTTCCAATAATTGCTTTTTAATTTACATGACGTCCTATTATATAGTATGAAATAATATTTGTTGATCTTTTGCCTTAGCTTTCGCTGTTTAAAACCTCAAAAGTGTAAGCGAGTTGTTACCTAGTCCTTCCCGTGTTTCTGCTTTAAATATTAGCGATTTGAAACTGGCTAATAATTAGCTAACAGACCAACCGGACTCATTAATTTTCTACTAGGGCAATTTGTTCCTTATAGCCAATTCTTCGTTATAACCGAGTTCGTTATAAGCTGATTCTACTGTATATTTTTTGAGAAGCACAATCTTTAAATTACTTAAATCTTGCATACATATAGGTATATCTCAAACACACTGTAATTTTACAATAAAAATATGCCACGGAGCTGACATTTTGGGCATATTTGACATGTTTATTATACGAAGGGTATACGGAGAGATGAGATGTATTAGAAATTACTATTTACTGTATGAAAATTACTACTGTAATGGTATCCTCTCTGTTGCAACGCCGTTACCTTAAGCGGGTCCTGGGCGTAGTCGTCCAGAGCGGACGGGTGGGTGCCTATCACCACTACACAGCGCGTCCTCAGGTTGCGGATAGAGGAACGACCCCTGAGAAAGAGGTTAGCTGCGAATAAAGCGAATAAGCAGTCGCGGACAGCCGATAGGCCCAGGCGTGGGTGTGATGAGCCCGCACTGGCGAACGCATTCATCTAGAAACACTACGCAAGCACCGCAACAACTACAAACACTATACAAAATCTCCTATCTTACTTTCTTCTTCTACCTTACTCTGTAATCTATCTCTTTTACCACACATTTCAAACAAAAAATGGGCCAAAAATCCTGCTGTCGTGGAGGATGCGGGAGCGATGACAACTGCCCTGAGAGGGGATGTGTAGAATGATTCGCCACCTGGTCTTACATGGCAACGAAGCCAGCGAAGGCGCGCTGCCTTGCAGGGGGGCGTTAGGATATGAGAATGAAACCGAGTGTGTCTGACGACGAGTTGACTGTGTCCTCGCCAAAGTCAGAAAGCTCTCATACTTAGTTCTAGGGAGGTATGAGGGTTATCACCCCTAGACGGATGGACTCACCTGCGATCGGAACAGGATCCAAAACGCGCGGGTTTAACTTACTATCATGGCTCAAAGAAAACAAAACCAAACCAAAACGAAAAGAAACTTGAGGGTAGGAACCTGGAATGTACGCAGTCTACACAGAGCAGGCGCGTTCCGGGAAATCATAAATGAAACTGAGAGGTACAATTTAGATTTGGTAGCAATACAAGAAACCCGATGGAAAGATAACGCGATGCTAGGATCCGGTAACTTCACCTTTTTATATGGGGGCGCGAGCGGGCATTCTCTAGGCACCGGATTTCTTGTTAACAAAAGCATCATACATTCCGTGAAAAGTTGCAATTTCGTGAATGACCGACTCTCGTATATCATCATCGACGGAGCGTGGTATAATTACGTGGTTATTAACGTCCACTGTCCCACGGAGGACAAAGAGGAACAAGTCAAAAATCTTTATTATGAAACTTTAGAGCAATTAATCGACCAATTCGCGTCTTACGACACCAAAATAGTAGTGGGGGATTTCAATGCTAAAATAGGGAGAGAGGAAATGTTTAGGCCCACCATAGGCAAAGAAAGTCTGCACGAAACCAGCAATGATAACGGTATTATGGTCATAAATTTCGCAGCCGCAAAAGATCTTATAGTCAAGACCACGTGCTTCAAGCACAAGGATATACACAAGGCAACGTGGACATCGCCGGATGGGGCCACGCACAATCAAATCGATCATTTTCTTATTGATAAGAGGCGCCACACGAATGTACTCGACGTAAGGACCTATAGGGGGGCGGATTGCGACTCAGATCATTATCTCGTAGTGGCCAAATTAAGAGCCAGATTAGTAGCCGGTCAAAATAGTAAGCGAGCGAACAAAGTAGAAACCTTTGATATTGGAAAACTACGAAGCGGGATAGAGCGAATCAAGTACCAAGTAGAAGTTAGCAACCGATTTCAGGCGCTCGAGGAAACGGATGAACAGACGGGAGTAGATGACGATCCGAACAGGTTGTGTGGGGCTATCGAAAAAACTATAAAAGGGGCCGCGAACAAAGTACTGGGTAAGAAAAAAAGGCCGAAGAGCAAACCATGGTTTGACGAAGAGTGCGAACTCTGGTTTGAAAGGCGCAAGAAGGCTAAATTAGATAGTGTACACAATGAAAGCGATAGGGCCGTAGAAGAATACCATGAAATAAGAAAGCAAGTACGTGTGATTTACAGAAACAAGAAGCGCGAGTATCAGAAAAATGAAATTAGAAAAATAGAAACTAATAGTAGGGAAAATAACCCGCGCGAGATGTACAAAGGAATAAACGCTATTAGGAAGGGTTTTCAGAGTAGATCGCAGTTAATGAAGGATAAGGACGGGAACCTCGTGACAAGCGAAAATGAACTATTGAAATTATGGAAAGATTATTTCGATAAGTTATTAAACGTGCATGAAAACTCCGAGGAAATGGGAGACGAAATCCACACTGCTGAACTCCATATGGACGAAACGACCTACAAAGAAGTAGAGGCCGCGATCAAAAAGCTAAAAAACAATAAGGCCGCAGGAAACGATTCTATACCAGCTGAACTACTTAAATATGGAGGCACCGCGCTTACATCTAAAATTTTTTATCTAGTATGTGCTATTTGGAGAAATGAAACAATACCAGAAAATTGGAAAGAATCCATCATCATACCGATCTTCAAAACGGGAGATAAAACAGACTGCAATAACTACCGGGGAATCTCACTTTTAGCTACCTGCTACAAAGTTCTGTCAAACGTAATACAGGCCAGACTCACACCATTCGCGGAAGATATAATAGAAGATTATCAGTGTGGATTCCGGCGCAACAGGTCAACGAGCGATCAAATGTTTACCATAAGACAATTATTAGAGAAAAAGTGGGAATATTGCGAAACTATACACCAGCTATTTGTGGACTTTAAGAAAGCGTACGACTCTGTCAAACGAAGCAAAATGTATGAAATCCTAGTGCTCCTTGGCGTACCAAAAAAACTCGTAAAATTAATTCAAATATGTCTGAACGGAAGCACTGGAAAGGTCCGAGTAGGCGGTAATGTATCCGAATCGTTCATGATACGCGACGGTTTGAAGCAAGGTGACGGGCTTTCAACGGTACTCTTTAACCTGACGCTAGAGCATGTTGTTAGAAAAATGCAGGCTAGCGAGCTAGGCGCAACACTCAACGGAACAACGCAAATTTTAGGCTATGCGGATGACTTGGATATAGTGGGAGATAATGGTGAAACGGTGGCGAGAAATGCGGAAATCCTTATAAATGCGGCTAAAAACACGGGGTTAGAAGTGAGCGAATCGAAAACGAAATATATGATCATGGAGAAACTGGGCATTCGCGAAGCAGAGGGGGATCTCAGAGTCGGAAATTTCACTTTTGAAAAGGTTAGCGAATTCAGATATTTAGGTACAACTATAAATGATCGAAACGAAATTAAAGCCGAGATTAATAAGAGACTTCATTCGGGTAATGCCTGCTTCTACGCTGTGAACAGATTACTTAAGTCAAAGCTACTGTCGAAAAATGTCAAAATAAGGATATATAGGACTATAATAATGCCGGTAATCTTGTATGGGTGCGAAACCTGGGCGCTCACTAAAGCGGAAGAAAATCGTTTTAGGGTATTTGAAAATAAGGTTCTGCGGAAAATATACGGGCCAAAGAAAGATGAGGAAACTGGGGAGTGGAGGAAACTGCACAATGACGAGCTACATAATTTGTTCGCGTCACCAAATATTAACAGAATAATAAAATCACGGAGACTAAGATGGGCAGGGCACGTGGCAAGAATGGGCGATGATCGTACAGCAGCGCGCATAATGAAAGGAAAACCGAAAGCAACGCGACCTCTTGGTAGACCTAGACGCAGATGGGAGGATAACGTAAAATCAGACATAACTGAAATTGGGCGGGAAGGCGCGAAATGGATGGGGTTGGCACAAAATAGGGAAACGTGGAAGGCTTGCGTAGATGAGGCGATGAACTTTCGAGTTCGAAATGCCATTTAAAAAAAAAAAAAAAAAAATGGTATCCTCTAAGAGAGGAGGAAAAAGGGAGAGAACGAACATCTAACGATGAAAGAGAGGAAAAGGAGAGCGAAACGGAGACACACAATTTTCTAAGAAAATGCCAACATTGAGTTTGGCCGTTCCGAATGTTGTCACACTTACTAGTGTACATTCCCAGAAATTCTAATCTTCAAAGGCTAAAATGACGCCAGCATTCGAGATTTGGCGAGGAGTAAAGATCGATGGATCACTCGCTATCGTTCGGCCAATGGCCGAGCATCTCCCTTTTTATTCTCTCTCTGTGCTCGAATCATTCTTGGGCATTCTTGCATTTTTGATTTGCCTCTGCAAGTAATCTGCGGTGCCATACAATTCATCTACGTGGACAAGTGAACGTTGGGGTGCATAAACTTGCATCTCTGGCATCGGCGCTCGAGCTCATATGGAGACGTCCAGGAATCTTCGTTGTGGCCCTCATAGAAGAAGCGTCATCAAGGGCCTGCAACATCTCAACTTTTCGTCTCTCCAACGCAATGCTGAGGACCATTTACGACCTAGACAGCAGCCTAGACCGCCTCCAAGTAGAAGAGGAAAGCTCCCGTATGTGTGTGTGCGAATGTGTGTGCATTGTGGCGATATGTTTTATTATATTGTAGGATAGAATAGGTTTCGATTTTTAAGAAATTGTGGATCTACGCCGTTAAACATATGTAGTGATTTTGTTATATTTTATTTTATTGATAGGGCAATAAAGAAAAGTAAAAATTGGGATTTTATATCTTCTCCATTTTAAATTGTGTGTATAATTTTGTATTATTCGCATTTTCCACACCTTTACACTACTTGATGTAGGAATGGCGGGATTTATACCTACATTCTCGTGTTTTTACTGTATTTTGTAGAAGTTATTATTAAACATGTACAAAATGCTGCAATTAAACATACGAAACTTTACTATCGACTGTAATAAAAAACGTCATCTTCTAGAATTTACAAAAAACAATAGTAATTTGTGCTGAATATTACAGCAATAAGAGTACTAGAAATTATAGTAATAATTGTTATCTTTTCAGAATACTATGTTTTTTAAGTAAACTTTACGTTCTTACTTATCAAATTCTCATAAATACTAATAAATATTTTAGTAAACCGGTCTTGACTCAGAAAATCTAACCTCTAAAACTTTGTAATATTTTGCAACTAACTGACTACGATACTTTTAATTCGATGATAAAAGATTATTTTCATTATATCAATATATGTAAGTTAATTAGAACGGCAACAATGCATAGGTGTATCATTACTTGCTGAATATTAACAAGATAATCATAAGCAAAAGCAAAGCCTAGTATTAGTAAACAAAGATCACGATGGCACAGTTGGCCGAGCGTCTGCTTCAGGAGCAAAGGGTAGCCGGTTCAAATCCCCACGAGGTCGGTTTTTTCGGTTAAAATACTTTTATTTGAAATTAAACTATACAAATATAAAAATTATAATATCTAAATTAAATAACAATCACGGAAATATTAAAATGAATTGAAATTTTTTTTTAAATTTGAGTTTTAAAATTACTATTTAATATTTTAGGAAATTACAAAAATAAATTGTAAAAATTAATAAAATACGAGTACGTCCAAACAATACAAATGAAAATAGTAAAAATTCATACAATTCTAAATAGGAATTAGTGTGTCGTTTCTCTCCGTGTACTGATTTGTATAACTAATGTTATTGAATATTATGTAAAAATATTATATTTATTGTAATACAATCGCAAGATTTTAATTATTTTACTTCTTAATAGCATTTACAACTTATAAGTAGCTCCGTCAAAACTAACAATTTCGTGAAAATCGCTCATATATAATCTGTGGCAAATTGGAAACATGTCTTCAGTCCATTTTTTTAAATTTCGATATATTCAGGTTTGAATTTTAAAATTGCCATTTTGCAAAACAAAAGCATAGATTATGAAAAAAGGGAAAAAATAGATGAACTTTTGAAACTTTTGGCTTTTTTATATGAAAATATATCATACGCGGATACATAAATTACTAAAAAATCAATTTTCCGAAATAGTGGTCGTAAGTCGTTTTTCCGGTTTACCACAGATATAATCTCTAAAAATCTAAATTACTTGTCATCATAAAATATTTTTTAATTAAATTTAAAATATTCATAGAATACTATTTAATAGAGTTCAAACCTTTATAATATAGGCAAATTCAAGATATTTAAATGTCCTTATCAAAATTACATCCTCTCCGAAAAATGAGCTAGTTCACCTAATGTAAAAAATGTTGGAGAAACAAAACGCAAATAATAAAAATCATAAAGTTTTATCATGACGACGGTTTATACAAAATTCAGCGCTTTGTTTACACTTTCACAAGGAAAGAGTTTTTGTTAATTTTTTATTTTGTATTCAAAACGGACATAGAACTTTCTTGTCGATGTTTTTAACGAGATCGTTGATATAATGTATACGCCTGTTAAATTCTTCGTCCTGACTACGCAGTAAACAAAAGACTAGGAAAAAACTCATATTTAAGCAGAGTAAATGTAATAAATTATATTTTGCAAGTTCTATATCAAGATTTAATTTTGTTCTATAATTCTCTATTTTATTAATAAAAATTCAATTATTTCGTTATTTGTGTACATCGGATTTATCAATTATTATGCATCAATATTATAATTAGTTTATCGAAAATAATATTGTTATATATCACAATTTATTATAAATCGATATGACCAATACTAATACTGCAAAAATTGTAGTCATTGATAAACTCAAAAATAGTTTAATTAGTTATTAGATTATATAAATTGTGTGTACATCCAACGGTAAAAATAACTTTGAATATGGCGGGGCATTTTGCTTCATGTTATCAGGGATTTCAAAGGTTAGATATAAGAAGGTGTATATAAATAATATAACTGTCGAAATTCCAGGTAACTCGTAGTAAAATATATCCGGTCGTATTAAAAGTTATTTTTATCGTCGGGTTCACATAACTATAAATATATAAATTTAAAATTATTGATTACAAATAATTTTATTTATACTTTCTAAGGTAAATAGAAGAAATCCTAAGTTTTTTCGTATGACTATGAATAACTGATCGATATTTACTAACTAAAATTTGTTAGATAAATAAGAAAAGATATAAGATATGGATGTTAATAGTATATTATGTACCAAGGGTGAAAAGTAGGCCTTTATTGCCCTCTATAAGGGGAGTAAAGTAAATATTCAAAGATAAGCCCTATGATGGTTTAGGAACCCTAAGCATGGAATAACATCCGGATTATACCACGTATTTATGGGGGCCTAAACCCTCTTAGGGCTTATTTTCGAAAATTTACTTTACGCTCGAGGGTCGGAAAAGGTTACTTTAGGTCCAGTTTTGAGTGCAAAAAACACGAAAATCATGCATGTGTCAAAATAGTATATTGTACACCAAGAGCGAGAAGTGGGTCTATTTTGACCGAGTCTGAGTTCGCAATACGAGTCGTAGACGACCTAGTACGAGTCGAAGGCGACTGCGTACAGCAAGCTGAAGACTTACATTAGACCGATTTACGTGTAACTAAGTATACATGGTTTTTTTGGGTCACTGATTACGAATATGAAGTCAGATTTCCAAAAAAAACTAATATGGCGGACAATAATATTTTCGTTTGCCATATTGGATCAGCAATTATGTATTTCCGAAATCTGACTTCAGATTCGTAATCAGCGGCCCTAAACCACCCTGTCAATGAATTTTTACAAAAATATTTTATACAATTTTGGAATAATAATATTTTTCTTGAAGAAAATGCTATTTTTAATATTTTATATTTAAATACACTGCATAGCCTGTAAATACTTGATTTCGCTCAATCAACTTTTTCTATCAGACAAGCTCCATGGTATCAAGTGTCCATTTAACGAATTGTGTGTATACTTCTACTATTAAGGAGCACCGATTACGCGTAGTTACAAGATATTAGCAGTCTATACCAACTTGTGCCAACAAAAAATGTGATTCTTTTATACGAATTACGTTTTAAATGTTAATATTTGATATCGTATAAAATTTGTTGTATAAGTGGCACACTCCTTTACCGGGTTTTAATGTACTTATTACACTAAGTAGAATACAATATTTCTCTACAGATTATTAAAGTTGATCGTTGAAAAAATTATAGCGGAATGACTATCAAAATTTAATTTTTCAGAAAATACATTTACGCTATTAATCTTGTTCAGCACTTGCTTTTTCTTAAGAGGCACATACTTAAACCAAAGATTTTTCAATTCTATTAACCGATACTTAAGCATATATATGAGTCTGAGATCATTAATAACTTCATTAAAGGCTATATCATGCACATAATGAAAATAAGCCTGCTTAGTGCGCAGTCGAAACTGACGTTTTTTAGAGGTATTTTATTGTTTAATATTTTATATGAGCAGAGTGATTTGGGAATGCATTGCCATGTGAACACGTATGTAATTTGAAAAATCCCACCCCAAAGGTAGACAATATTTAATGTTTAAAGCCTTAAAATTATAAGTAACATAAAAGTTAAAAGGTTGGCGGATTTGCCAATATACATTAAAGAACAAATCCTAAAAATTTCATCCGAGTTCAAAGATTAGGTGTGCGCCAGGATGACTTTCCTTGTAATCCTATTTTTATTGAAACACATTTCATAGCTGAAAATTTTTATATAACTTCATAATATCATAATAAAAATCAAAACTGTAGAAAACTTTAATTTCACTAGAGAGCCACCTTAACGCCGATGCATCTCTGTAGACAAGGAAGAATTTTTGTTTGTATTAAATTATGCTTAAAATGATCCTAAACTAAGAATCCACCCATTACAGTTGCATTAAAAATTCCTAAAATACGATTCCCGAGAACGGTCGTGTGCGACGGACCAAGCGTTTACGGCGTAAACAGGACTTTTTTCCAAAATACGTATAATTAATATTTCTCCTAAGATGTCAGTGGTAGGAACATCATTGAAAATATTTTTTTTATAAATGAACAGTAAATCATTATTATTTATTATTTAAGAATCTTGAAGTTTTATGGAAGAGAACAAATGACGATTGAATTTCTATTTTCTTTTAAAAACAATCTTATTTCTTTTTTGAAAACTAATATTTATCTTGTGATGTGCTCGTGTAAAAAATCAAAATGAGAACAATTTGGCGCTATTACATATCACTACAAACGATGTGCACATCCCCAGCTTCACATGCTTACAAATTCCCTTCGAAGAACTCGTTCTTAAGACAAACATCTTAATTTTTTTGTGCGAACGATACCATGTTCTCGAACTTTCCTTCTACTCTTATTATCATTTCGTACTTCCAACGCTAATTTGTTCGATTATCTTTTAATTAAATTATTTAATTCTGTATTGCTCATTTTCAAAAATGAAGTCTATTTCTGTCTGTAACTATTATTATAATATAGTCTCATTTCAATAACATAGATTTCGCAGGGAGGCTTCATTTGCCTGCTTTACATACTGCATTGATTTCTGAATACTGGATCACTTAGCTATGTTAATATTTGCGTCAGGAAAGGGTTTTTATTCTTTGATACTAATGTCAGAATAAGAATCATCTTTGATACTATCGCCATCAGCGATCCAGTCATTCAGATCCTCACCGAGGGTATTTAATACAGATCATCTGATGTGACGGATATTTTAGATAGGTTAAATTCTGGAGAATCATTAATACGAGTTTTCTTTCTTATTCTATCACTAGAAATGCTAATATATTATACAATTTTCGTATTATGAATTATTTTTTTTTCATAATTTTTTTAACTGTAAAAGAAAATATATTCTACTTAATATTCTACTTACCTATTTTGGACAAAATTCGAGTCAATATTTCAATCTGCTTTTTCTTCAAACTTTGTATACATATTTGGCATCAAAAAACAGAATTTTGAAAACCGTTTAAGCTATTTTCACTGAATATTTTAAGCATTACTGCAGATAATGTATTAATTTTTAATCAAATTGCATAAATTTGCTCGTTTTCTGCGCACTAGATTTCAAAGCAGAATAACAAAAATATTTGTATGTTTTTTCAAAGCAAGTGAACACTCTAACAATCTCAGAATTTTTTGTATACCGAAATACTTGTTTTAGAAATACAGGACTGTAATAAACAATGTTATTAAGAAAAAAAAACCTATTTTTGATTATACATACATATTCTACGTTCTTTAAAAAAAATAATTTAAAAACCAGAGATTGGTACTATGTTGTTATTATTTTTAAGGGGGAATTGCATATAGATCGATGGGTCCTAACAGAAGAAACTGATCTTACGCGTTACGATTAGAAAATACCTATTTTGCGCGTTGCGATTATAAACGTACTACCTTTTTGAGGTTGTTTTACAGACTCTATTCGATGCTGAAAATTTGTTATAAAACGATTTGACACCTCACTTTTAATGACATGAAGATGATAATCTTACATCAGTAGTATTAAAAAGTAAATAAAAGTTATAATTTAATTTATCTTATAATAATTATATGACCTCAAAGTTAGTATGAGAAATAACCTCAAAAAAGATAGTACATTTCTAATCGGAACGCGCAAGATAGGTCTTTCCTAATTGTAATGCGTCAGATAGGTCTTTTCTCATCGTAATGCTTAAGATAAGTATTTTCTCTTCGGCCCATCGAGATGGTAAAAAAATCAATTTTTATGTTATTGCTTTAATGCATACCTATGCATGTAAAAAACATATTCCTAAAGTTATAGCTCAATATTCGATGTCTAAATGCTATATGCAAGATCACTGAGTGCTCCGAATAGATAGATTGCAACCGAAAAATTTAAAAGCGTTTTTCTCGAAACGGCTTTTTTCAAATTGGCAGGAAAGATAACTCGACAAATTTTCAATCAATCAACCTATTTCGGGAATGTACTTATACAAAATTACATTCTTCACCAGATGAACCATGAATATTGAAAAAATTATAATATTATAAATATTTTATTGCAAAATGAAAGCTGTTTTTCTTTTGCAAAAATCGTATAATCATTTTCTAAGTCCCAAAAAAAAATATATTTGCTGCTTTTATATTGCAATTCGTGGTTCATCCGGCGAGTAGATTCATACTAAAATAAATTTGTCTGATTTTTTGGATTCAAACCACCATAACAGATGCTAGGTTTCCCACCGATTGAAGGTCTTGACACCGAACCCGCTGTACACGACCGTTGTATATCTAAACATATCATAAAAAAATTCTTGAAAAAAATCCTTTTTCGGCGTCTATATCCGATTTCCTAGTTAAGAAACCATCCTGAAAGTTTCACCTCGATCCATTGAAGTATAATACGCAGAAGACTTCTAGAGTAATGCAAAATGTACTTTTGAGACAAGCACACTTTTGTAAGGAAAAAAGCTATTTCCCAAAAATAATTCTTATTTTTATTTTACAATCATCATTGAAATCGTATTTTACTTTTATTTACTTACAAATATACTCCTCTTTGGTATAAAAATGTCCAAAGAATAAGAGAATAAGAATAAATAGAAATAAAAGAAAGCGAAAAAATAGACAAAATTTCACTATAACTCTACTGGGGGCCAGCCTGAGCTAAAAACGTGAAAAAATCGTTTTTTTTATTGGCTTTCACTATAGGAAATCTCTCGTAGAATATGCTCCTGAAACTCGCTTTGCAAAATTTAATTTAATACAAAAACTACAGGCCAAATAGTAAAACAGTTTATAGTACGGATACTATCAAAATTAAGATTATTTCACATTTTTATTTTTAGCTCGTACATTTTTTAACAAAATCTATTTCCAAATAGATAAATTTATCATTTTATACGGTATATTTATAGTACACAATACCAAAACACAATTTTTTTCACAAGAATGTGTATTATATATCAGAATGTATGCAAATTACAGTAAATCTACTATTTTTATTATTATTAAACTTATCACATTTTCAAACGCAGTTTACGTTTGTATTAGGAAAAAATTAATTTCTCTACAATAACATTGAGAATCTATAAGATTTCGTTATGTAATAATGACCGAAATTATAATTTATATGGAATTAAAGTGTATTAGGTCATAGTTTGATACGTAAATTTAGTAACTAATAATCTGAAAGGTAAATTCAAGAGAAGTTAAAAACTAGTTTTTTTATGCATGCAGGCGCGCCTATATATGTATCGATATTCTTAACCCTTTTCCAGTCACGCTATTGAGTACAATTAACTTAAAAAGACTTTTCACATAGTAGATTACATTAAAAATTTGTAGATTTATGTAGAAAAATACACAGAATTTATTTCTAAAGGATTTAGCGGGATCAAAATATTATTTAAGATTTTTTTTTCCGCTGGATAAAAATAGATGAAAAAAATCAAGTACATCGATTATATAAAGTATTGGTAGATTCAGAGTTTTAGACTTAGCAATAGAAATTAAAAATCACCAGAATTGTTTTCTTTAATCTTTAAATACCTTCCGCATGATAAATACTGATGAAGTTGAAGAAAACGTTGCCAAGTGCTTTGTCACTGTGCTTTCTTAAAGGGAATTTAATTAAAATTATTATATAAATAAGGAAGAGCTGCGCAGTATCGCCTGACATGGTTATTTTCCTATTTATACTATTTTTATTTGGTGATTTGTGCCCTACTGAAAGATTTATATTATATATTATTTTTTATTTTTCAATAAACATATTATCGTATATATCATATATCAGGGTATCTTTCGTCAGCGATGTGTCATTGCTTCTAAAATCTATTTTTATCTACAAAATCAAATGAAATCTATACATATAAAAGATTGAATTATTGTTTTTCAATCATCATTTTTTAAAGTCATTCATTTAAAAATTTTACTACTATTTAACATATACTAATTCACAAATTCCACCATCAAAATAGTATAAAAATTATGATTTTCCTATGCTATATTATAAATAAGTCATTGTTATATCATTTTTTAAGAAATCACAAAATAATATATAAAATAAACTATATAGGCTCAAAAATATTCAGCCAATAACCTGACACCTAACAATTGTTCTCTGAAATTTTCAAGTCATTATATCAAGGTATTATTTAAGTTATCGTTGTCCAAAAAGAAATACATTTTTTTGCCATTTTTTTTCAAAGAACAAACCGTCTTATTACCTAAAAATTTACAGGACTATACCTGTATATGAAACGAGTATTCAATAAAAATTTCACTGACTTAGAGCGTATAGTTTTTGAGTAATAAATGTTAAAAAAGAAATGTTGTCACACAGTATAACAACGGAAAAACGACTCATAAAATCGTTTACAGTCCTAAAATGAAGGATTCTATGAATGCCTTATTGTATAAAAAATTCGCTTCCCAGAAACCATTCCTGCATTGAAAAAGAACTCGAAAGACCGAAATTTGAAAATTCTTAAATTTGGAAAAATAGTCATGAAAAAATTATTTGACCATTTTCGCTGAAACTTTCAAGCGCACACCGGGTATTGATAGCAAACATCTGTGCAAAGTTTGGGATAGTTATACCGCAGATTGAACGAATAGTGATATGCAACATACTAACACACACACACGCACGCACGCATGCACGCACACATGCACATGTACATACACACACGCACACACGCACATATACACACTCACACACACACACGCGCGCACGCGCATACACACTGATACATACAGACAGATATTTTTAAGACTAGTATATTCGGACTCGCCAATGTATAAAACATGTTTATATGTTAAAAAAACACAACTGAAATTTTTTACCATCATTTTCTCTTTGAGAAAGCAAAACTGAGCAGCAAGGCTCATACTTATGAAATTAATAGGCGTAGTTTATTAGCAGCAATAACACTTGGATATGGATTTAATGGTTTGAAAGCTTGTTATGGCGCGATGGACTTAGACCAGTTGCTCACAGCAATTTGACGTCGTTAATAAAGAATTACAAACAACGAGTAGGGAAGTAGCTAAAGAATCAATGAAAATGGCTGTTGAGGAAGATTTAAATCGAGGGCACTCTTCACTTCAAGGATTTTCTAGTTTAATTAGGTATGAAAACGGAAAAGTAATAGATGTTGCACCAAAATAAAGCAATGCATGTAAACAGCATCAAGAAGAAGATACTGAAGAGTACAGGGAATTAAATCTATCCTGATAAAGCATGAACCTGTTTACTCAGCTAATCACACAGGTAGTTCTTGAAAAAAGGAAGTAGATGGCATCGTGGAAATATTCAAAATATCAGAACCAACTTACGATATTATTAGATACAAAAACTACATTGGTGATGGCGACTCCAAAATATTTAAAGCTGTGTGTGATGCAAAGCCATATGGTCAACATTTTTCTATAAAAAAGAAGGAGTGTGTAGGCCACGTTCAAAAGAGATTGGGAACACGTCTTAGAAAATTGAAAGCAAGTTTGTCTGGTAAGAAACTTTCGAATGGAAAGACTATTAGAGGAAGAGGTCGTTCGACTGCTCAAGTTATAGATCAATCAGTGACTAGTTATTATGGCAATGCGATCCGAGGCCATAGTAATTCAGCTGATAAAATGTCAAACGCTATATAGATTAAATTTTATCATTAAATGTCGACAGATGATAATCTTCAACATGATCTATGTCCTAAAGGAGCTAATCGTTGGTGCAAATGGCAACAAGTAACAGCTAGAGGAAAGAGCTTCAGACACACTTCCAGCATCCCACCTGTCATAATGGAAACTATCAAACCAATCTTCACACAGACTTGACACAAAGAGACTTTCTTGAGAAATGTGTTGGAGGTTTCACTCAAAACAGCAATGAGAGTTTTAATCAGTCAGTCTAGAAATTGGGTCCAAAAATATCTTTTAGTGGTTTGGCAATACTCGAAATAAGAATCAACATTGCTGTAATTTGCTTTAATGGTGGAAAAACAGCGTTACTTAAAATCATGAATAGTTTCGGCTTACAGCCAGGAATTTCTGCAGGTCAATGGGCCAAGACCACAGGTGAGGAAAGAGTGTTTTACACTCAGAGAAGAACAGCAGCAGCAACATTTGAAGCATGTCAAGCTAGGAGGAAGATAAATTATCCAGATGATGATTCTTATGCGGCTGGTGCATACTAAACATTTCACTTCACACTTCATGTATACTTCCTTTACACATACAAATATACTAAAACACTAAAAACTAATACACATTTACAGAAACATAACATTGCTCAGGATTAGCCAGATCAGCTTAAATTTATAGCTCATAACATCTCTGTAGAGTTACCATTTTGCGATACAGACTTCAGCTCAACTGCTCTAGATAACAGCGATCAGCTGGCTGGTAGACTGGCTTATGATTATGACCTATATAATTTTCATGAATCACATCTGGACAAATTTCTCTAACCTTAATTTTCTACATTCTGTCCCCAGACATCTGACAACAAAATTCTGGTGAGTAAAGATATGTAGAATTTATAGATAATTTATTTCAAATTGTATTATTAAATATTATTATAGGCGTATATATATATATATATATATATATATATATATATATATATGTGCGTGTGTGTGTGTGCGTGTGTACATATATAAGTGCACTGACTGGCCATTTAAATATATTTGTAATAATCGTAATAAGCTAAAAATATATAAAATACAAAAATAGTTGCAAAGCATGCAAGCTATAGTAATTCATAAATTTTGGTTTTTGTGTTTTAGTTCATTCCTCACTAGATTATAAAGTGATTTATGGATGGATTAATTTGAAACTTTCAGGTACAAATAGCAAAAAAAATTATAAATGTACTATTTTAAATTAAGAAGAAAAACTTTAAACTCATTTTTCTCATAATTTGTATTTTTATGATTTGAGCTCGCTTACGGCGGAATTTTTCAACTCATAGTTGACCAATCCAGTTGAAACTTGGAGGAAGTCTTCAAAATATGTTCCACCACATAACATTCAATATTGCAGCAAGTGAGTACTACAGGGAATATTAAATATTCCTCTGATATATAGCAGGAATATTGTAGTGATACTGTAGCAACATTTAATGTTTGCGGCGCTATTATCACAGGAATATTACAGGGAAGATCAGTACAATATTTTGGTGTCAATCAGGAAATATTTCAGCAACATCACAAGAATGTTATTATGGGTTTTAAGTGATATTGCAGAAATATTATTATCATTTCATAATAATAATGGAAATACTGGGTAATATTTCAGTTACATTCCAGCAATATTATTATTTTTTTATCGAAAGTATATAAAATTTTTCGTTTTAATTTGTTATTATTTTTATTTCGCCGTAACGCTAATACCATTATTAGTATTAGTAATATACATGTCATAAACGCTTTTCAATAATAATTCATCCACGGCTGCTTTGGGATGACATACATTATCGTAATGTTCGAACCGTCCTTATATAGTAACTGAAGACGAATCTTAACACTTGCGAGAACACACCAAAGCGCCATGTAGCGACAATCTTGAGAAAATTGACTTTCAAATAATGTACAATGACAATAATCGGTTTCTCTCGATTTGTTTGTATGTAAACCTTGACTAACTACATCATTAAAACATTTTTACAGTTATAGTCAAGATTTCTGTCAAAACGATGAAATTAAAATGTTATCGTTAAATAAATGATGACTGATTTATTGCCATGTGATATAGTAGAAATATTTCCACAGTATTAGTTTGAAATACATCCAGGAATGTCATTCTGTAATCTTGAAGGAATATAGCTGTAATATCTTAAAATAATACGTCATATAATAATATTACAGAATATTTCGCATATATTTCAATGTGATGTGTAACAGTGTAATATTGTAGAAATATTTTGGCAATGGTTATGTGACATGCATCGAGAAATGTCATCCTGAAAACTTGTAATAATATTGATATAATTAATAAAGTCACATAACTATATTGCAGCAATGTACTACGTATATTACGATGTGATTTATCACAATGTAATAAGGTAGAATTATTGCAGCAATCCTAAGTTGAAATCTATCATTGCGCAGTGTTACAAGAATATCACTGCAATATTACAATGTAATATATCGTAATTCAATATTATAGAAAGATTGCTGCAATACTGCAATCTTGAAAATCATACTGAAATATCACAGAAATGTAGCTGCAATATATCAACTTATCTGCAACATCACAGCAACGTTGAAATATTTCTACGTAATTCCTATGTGGGTATAGAGACTTTCCGCAGTAAATTTTCCGAAAAGATAAGTTGAAGTGAATGTTACGTATGTAGTATTACGCAAAAGTACTAATATTATCAACACATGGTGTCTAATAATTTAAAATAATTTTTTTTCACAAATGTAGCCCGGAAATCCATAGAGATACTTATAAGGAATAATTTAAAACCTAGTAGACCGCAAAATAATACTGCCAGCTTCAAAAAAACTGCGGTAAACAAATAATAAGAGAAAATTCCAGGTTTTTAATAAATGGAGTGTGGCAGAGCCTCTATAGTTATATGGACCTTTTGGGGTGCCAAAATTACATATTGTATGTATATTATAGATATGAAAAGTTAAATAATATTTTGGCAGCTAATAAATCCTTTATTGCTTTTTACAAGATTTAACTCAGGCCGGCCCCCTAAAGAGAAACCTGCTCTTGTTCTCATATACTGTACCCAATAGTTCCTTCTACATTCAAAGAAAAGTAACCTAGTGGTTTGGAACCGTCTTTATTAAATTCAAATTTTTGGGGAGCACCCAAAGTTAGGCGGTCGTGGGCGACCGTCTCGGCGTTAAAGGTTTAAAGCCGGAATCAAATTTTAAAACTTTAATATGGCAAATCCAAGGTGGTCAAATGCACCTTAAAAACTTTAAATTATGAACTGAAGAAATTTAAATTCTTTACGTGATATAAAATTTAAACAAGTATTAGCATAATAGGAAAATAAGTTTTAACACATTTTAAACAAAAAGGGCAACATCAACAAATAAAATCTAACTAAGAATGAATATTTTATATAGTGAAATATATAAAAGAAATGTGTTTGTATTAATAGTAATAACAATAACTAGTAAATACTGTATGTAAAATAGAAATAAAAAATGCTAATAAAAATGATATATTTTTGTTTAATAAGTGAAAATTTTACGTACTTTGTTCCAAAGGAGCGTTAGCAACTGAGGGATATTTTGATAGTATTTACTAATCTAAGAAAAGAGTATGAAATATGATAAAAAAAAGGATTGAATAAAGAAGCACAAGCATAAATTCAATTCAAGAACATTTTGTTCTAAAAACAGTTAATTCACAGAAAGGCTGCAAGGCTGGTCTCTAATCGGAAGAGCGAGGAATCACTCAAGAAAGTAAATTTCCACTCGGAAATTTCGAGAGCCTAATGAAAAAGTTTCCTACTCTCCTCGTTAAGCGACGTTGCGCGGAGGTCAGTGTCACAGAGCGAACAACGTTAGTACCCTTTGCCGAATAAGCTCGACCACCCACGGGACAGTCGCAAACATTCACGAACGTAGTACTCGTTTCGGCTGAGAGAGCGAATGAGATTTCAGAGAGACGAGCAGAGCGCGTCATCAGCTGTCGAACACATGTCGCCCGTGTATAACGCGCGCGCGTGCGCTGCCGAGGGTCGGTATTTAGGGCGAGGAGATGTCGCAGCGCGCGCCGAAAGAACATAGGGGAGATTATAGAGAGGGAGAGAGAGATAGAGATAGAGAGAGAGGGCCAGCGCGACGCGTTTTACGAGCACGCGGTCGCGCGGACTAGCACATTTCGAGAGTGGGCTATAATTCGACGCTTCTACGTAGTCTTATATATTCTTCGCGGGTGGCGACGACGATTGCCAGTGCGCGGACGTTAAATTACCCTGCTTGATAAACTTTTTCGTGAGGGCGAGCGCATCAAAGCGCTCGTTAAAGATAATCCTGTTTTTCGACGTGTTTCGGGGGGTCGGGAAGAAGTGAGCTTTACGATTCTACCCGACGGTGCGCACCCTCAACTTTTGGAGATAGGCTCGAGTTTGCTTATGCAACTAATAAAATTCTATATAAGTACGTGCATTGTGGTGAAAGTTGTATTTTTGTGCTTACACATGGAACGATTTGATTCTGCGATTTATAGCAAACGAAGAGTTCCGCTGAAATTGCGCCCGGAATTCGATGTATAGGGGAGAAACCTTGGAATCCAGCGCACGCAGCGTTGTAGTCTATGTTTATTTTAGGTACATTTCTTTGTTTTATACACAAGTACAAATGATTTATTACACATCAAAATAGCATTAGGGATTATGTTTCGTAATTATAAATGTGATCGACGATTTTGATTCACATACTGTGTAGTAAGACTTGTTTAAATTACTTATTTTTACGTCTAGTATTTTTGTACTACAAGTGAAACAAGTAAAAATATCAGTAAATTTTCAATAATTTAGCTTTTTACTGTCTCTTGACTGAGTTATTTTCCCACCCTATGCGGTCCTTTAGTTTCCGAGATATTTAAAGTTAATTTAAAAAAATATATATACACTGTAGAACGGGTTATTTAAAATAAGCTGTATCTCATAAGCTAATTGTGAAAAGCTTTTAACTATTCCTTGACTTAGTTCTTTGCCTTCTCCATTGTTTTAATTTCCGAAATATTTGATAATATATACGTACGCGGTACAAAGGTCTTTCTTAAATAGGCTAAATCTTAGAAACTAATTATGAAAATCGTTTGAATCGTTTCATGATAATAAGTAACGATACTAACATCAAACATAGTTTTTGGTTAAAATGTCTATTTTTAAATGAAAATGATTTCTAGTTAAAATTTTCCATTCATATATATTTACTAGATTAAAATGGGTTCAAAAGATACTCTTTCATACCCTCTTAGAGAATAAAAATTGAAATTTTTAGTCAAAGGATTTTATAACTTAATAAAAAAAGCTTCATTAGCAAAATATTGAAATATATTTTGGCATATAACTTGATATAAGTAAATGTAAGAATTGTAATAAAATAATACTCGTCTCTCAGTTCAGCATTTTTAGAAAAATACTCTAGTAAGTAAAGGTTTTTGTATTAAATAAAGTTACTTTTTGAGCGTTGATGAATAGGTGCATGGGTGTGTTGGTGTGCGGGAGATCAGAGAATAGGTGAATGGCATGTACATGGATGAACAGGTGCGTGAGTGGGATGGTGTATGGATAGATGGAGATGTAGATGTGTTGATGTGTTTACAGATGCATGTGTGTGTCTTTTGGTGTGTGTGATTGGTACATGGGTGGGTGGTATTATGCGGTTAGTGGGTGGATGTATGGGTGCATGGGTGGGAGGTGCGTAGGTGGATGTATAAGTGCACAGATGAATTGGTGTGTGGGTGCACGAGTTATTGTCTGGGTGGACAAGTGCGTGGTTGGGTTGGTTTGCGATTGGATATGTTGTATGCGATGTACATGGGCGGGTGGTATGCGGATGGATGGATTGATGCGTAGACGGGAAGATTCGTGGGTGGGTAGATGGATGGATAGATGCGAGAGTGGATTGGTGTGTGCGTGTGAAGATGTGTGCGTGGTTGTTCAGTGTTGTACTAAAAAGATTAAACATTGATCGACTTTCACGAAGAGGACGTGTTACTAAGGTATATGTCTACCATGCCTTTTAACTATTCAGTAACCTTAAGGAACTCGTTATTAGTATATTTGTAAATTAAAGCCGAATAAAATTTAAATGGTTTATAAAGGATGCTTATTTTAATAGGATAAATAAAAGTGGTTTTCCCAAAATTCATGAAAAATATTTTCTTTCTGAAGATCCTCTTATGTACACTCATTATTCTCCGTATCTCGCGAAACAAAATTTAAACGCAGAAGTTGAAGTTAGCAGTTTTACAATCGATATATTTTTCTACACATTTAACTATGTGTGCCAACTTGTTAGTACATTACAGAATAAAAAAATATATTGCTCGCTAAAATGCTAACACCAAGTCCTACGTTCAAATATCTTTTCGTGAGATATGGAGTTTTAGGGTGTACATTGTATGTTCTTCAACATGTATCAGCCTCTTGTTAATATTTTAACCAATTACATTTACATTTTTCTGAATAAACTTTTGCACCATCGTCAATTTAGACTGCAATCAATGATCTAATTTGATGATTTATGTATACATTGAATAATGTGCGAACAGAACTGCTTGACATGGATAATTATTTTGGATACAAATAAAATTATCTAAAATATTTGGATAGTAGCTATTCAGTCAATTATATGTACATTTGTGTACATGCAAAATGTTTGCATACAGAAAAAAAGAATACCCGATATTAATTAGTACCAAGCGAAAACCGTTGCCGTACTGAAAATAACCGTAACTCTTTTATACTGCCCAACGAGCTTTATTCAATTGGCAGTCGAAAGCACTACTAACTTCTCGTTTCGGTCAAAATCCGCGCAGTCACACGCAGACGCGGTTAAATGGGCTTACGGTAGAGACGTTGCAGCTGCCCAACATCCGCCGGAACACGCTGCAGCTATGGGGCATAGATCGCGCGGGTAACGCAGGTAAGCCAGTGCGGAACGTATTCGTCGAACCAGTCGTTCTCCAATCTTCAGCTGGCGCATTTAAGCATGCACGTACACTACTGGTTGAATGAAGAACATAAGCGATGTGACGTATATGCATAGCGCGATCGTACATGCGCGAGGGAGGCGAGCGATCGTTCTCGAGTGCGATGTGTGCATGCTCGCGTGCTCTCATGCTGCATTCAGCATTCGAATGATCGCCACGATTAAAACAGCGCCGATTCGCGCCGTGAGATATGCTCCTTGCTTTTTAGACTCCGCGCTCTAAACCACTTGATTGCGAGGACATGGCTGGCGACCGTTCGCGATACTGACGAATTTAACTGCCTAATTCGGTGAATTAAATGCAATAACTAGGTCTTAGTATTTCTATGAATGAAAAATTTGAATGTTTCGTACAATGGTAAAATTCCACTGTTGATTTAATTTAGTCTGATTCTGTACAATTTCACAAAATCGATTTATTTAGTACTGTTTATAATATACCTTATCAGTACATTCATTGAGTTATAGAGTATTTCGCCACATTGATAGAACAACGTACTATCTCCTATGAGTATATATATTGTTTCGTCAATTATACGTCAATATATATAAGTGTTCTTAATTAATCATATTTGGAAAACTAGCATTGTTCACTATATTATTACAGTAACACGAAGAGCTTTTTCCACATCGAAATAATGTTTTCATAATTAATAGTTTATAAAAAAGCAATGATTCAATATAAGTTGCAAATTTATTCTCATCATTTAAAACTTAATTTTTTCATCCTGAAATATTCGTCTATTAGTTTTAACTTGTTAGTTATTAACGATAAAAAAAACACAACTGCTTTTATCAATTTTTCATTTTTATCAACATTAATTTCACTTGCATCAGTTATAGTGAATGTTCACTCTAGATAACGTGACTAGTAACGAAAACGCCATTTGTCACTAATATAAACCCTTTTATTTCGGGATCTGTTTGATAGCGCAGAAAATGCTGGCTCAACCAAAAGTCGTTTCGTAAAGATGATTTATACCAAACTGTTATTCGTTTTTTTACATGCTCTCACAAGTCCTTTAATGATTTATAAATTGAACATCTAATAAAATTAACTAAAAATACTTCATATATTAAATTAAACTTTAAACAAAACATAATGCATGCAAAAGTGTTAACCGTTATGAATTATAAATCAGTCATGTAGCTTTTAAATAAACGAGCTGATATTTATTTTCCTACGGAGAAAATGAATTTCCAACTAAAATTAATTCTTAAAGATTTGCATGTAAAAATTTCAATATAGTAGACAAATTCACTTTATCATTGTAGACTTTAATTTCAATAGCGACACCCTCATTATATATAAATATTGTTCAGTAAAAGCATTAAGGGAGATACTTCTCTATCATACGTCAGGGAAAGCAGCCTCATTAACGTTGTCTTTCATGATCGGACAGTTGATTGATGATCCATCGCTCTTCTTCAGTTTCAATCGAAGCCTTAATTTTTCTTAATGGCGATCAACTTCTAATTACACAGTTCTGTACATCTATTAGTGTATACATCATCAGACCTGCGAAGATCTACACTCTCGAGAATCCAAAATGCATGAAGCAGAAAATCTGATAAATTATCATTCTCGCGTGGTGCTTGAGCGCCGGCTCTTTACTGGGTCACGGTATATCCGACGCAATCGAAAACACTGTTCCTCTGTCGTGCTGCACAGCGACGCGTCCGTTGCGGTCATCCCCGCAAGAGCACGACGACCGCAGAAATACGTGCGGTCAAACAACCCTTTAGATTGATGTTCAAGCATCGTTTGTATGATGCCATTCACACTGAAAAAAATAAAATGAACTCGAAGATATTTTCGCTAGTCGCAACTTGCGAAAATAAATCCGTTAGCTCTGTTCCGCTAAGTCCTGGCTTTGTCAGTGGATCGCCGTTCTCCCTCTCCCTCTCTTTCTCTCTCCAGACGTGTAAGTACCAGGAGGAAAAATCAATTAATAAGAGAGCAGAAGCGAAAGAGAGCGGGAACGCTGGTACAAAGCCGAGAAAGCCATTATTATATATACATATATATAGAAAGGGCTGTTTATATGCTAGAGTAGCGAGTCGCGGAAAAAAGGCTGAACTCTTGATTAAAGAGCGAAATCCACGGGCTTATTAAGGATCAATTACTGGCGAGGCGAGAGGCGAAAAGCCAGAGGACGAGAGAGCGAGAGAGGATTCCAGTAAACTCCGCAGATACAGATATACATGCGCGTGCAGCGAGGCGGTGATCTCGCGAATGCGAGACACGTTCGCATCCCTGCAAACGAGCCGAGAGATATAAGAAGGGGAGAAAAAAGCGGAGAGAGAGATCGCGGAACGAAAGAGAAGCATAAAGGTGAAAGCAAGAAGAGAGAGAGAGAGAGGGTGAGAGGGGGAGAGGGTGAGAGGGGAGGGAAGCAGGGCTCGGTTCGGCAGCTCGGAAAAGCATGGGGATGTTATCGTGCAGCGCGCCACTAGGACTTGTATTTGCAAAGTCGGCCCGCGGGTGGGCTAAAAGGGCAGGGAAGAGGGGCGAGAGGACGGGGAAAAGTGTTCGGCGCATGCGCGCACACATCCGCTCTCGCAGCCCCTTTTTACGAGCACGCACACAGAGGCGCGCGTCTGCGTAGAGCAGCGTTGCGTATACGTGCACGTGCATGTGCTCGGTCGCTCGCGCGCGCGCGTGCCGTCGGCACCGCCACTTCCAGTCCGCGCGGGGTCACTCGTTCTCTTCCCTCTCTCTCTCGGCGGCCGTCAGTCTGCGCTCGACCGCCGGATCCGCCGCCTCGTCCCCCGCGACGCTCGCGCTTCCAAAGTCAGCGCTGCGTCGCACGGCCGCGTGTTTCCCGCGCTCGCGCGTCCGCCTTCGTTCCGCGTCGGCGAGGAAGGATTCAGCCCCGCGCACCTTTTTCCCGGTTTAGCGGTGCGCGCGATCGCAGGAACAACAATGCGGCGGCATCCCAGGTGGCGAGCTGCCCGACTGCCACGACTGCCGTCGCTCTGAGGGGCTCGAGGAGAGCGTCCAAGCAGCCCGGCGCGGGCCAACGCGGCTCGCCGAATCCGCAAGAGCCGCGGGGAACGAGGGAGCCGTGGTAGGTGCCACGCTGCGAGGAGTATGCCGGTCCCGCCGATCCCGCCGCCAACATGAGCGAGGAGCGAAGCGAAACGCGGACGACGAGGACGACGAGGACGACGAGGACGGCGGCGAGGACGACGAGGACGGCGACGAGGACGACGACGACGACAGAGGAGACGGTGGGTTCCGAGATCGCCAGTAGTAGAGGGCCGCGCACCCTCAGCCGGCCCGCGTGTGTCTCCGTGTGTCGGTCAGTAGTGGCGGACCGGATCAGTGCGCCAGAGCAGTGACAGCATAAGAGAGCCGCGCCGCGCGCTCGCTCAAGCGAGATGCACGCATGCCGTGCATACATGCACGCATGTGTGAGTGGGTGCGCGTAAGCGTGAGTGCGTGCGTGAGTGCGTGCACGCAGATTATCGATTCTTGCGTCTACGGTGCACGAGGGCGCTCGTGACGTCAGGCGCCGCCAGACACACTGAGTTTCGATCGCTTCGTCACACTCTTCTGCTGCTACTGCTGCTGCTTCTTCTTCCTCTTCTTCGTCTTCTTCGTCTCCTTCTGCTTGTTTTACTGCTGCCGTCTACACACGAGTTACACACGGTTACACACGAGGATGCGATGTTGGAAAGTGCTGGTGTAGCGGCTTAAGCTGTGCTCCTGGCCTTAGTTCGAGGGCTTTTGACACAATATGTGTAGCGAATCGCGAGAAATCACAGAAACGTGTATGGTTAGCGGACCGAAAGCCGTTATTCCATCATCTCGTTTAGAAGTTGACACAGGCTCCGGTACTCTGAAAAGAAATTCTTATTTATGATAGTTGCGCTTGACGAGCACAAAATGCCCTCGGCTAGACTGCAGAGTGCAGTACTTCGACTTCCTCCTTTTCTTTCTACCGGACTCGTGTCTGTCCTCGGGCCACTCGGCCGATTAAAGGAGCCACTTTTTTCAGCAGCATTTTTTTATTTCACGTCTTGTCGTTTTTTCCTGCTCTCGTTGTTCTCAGCGCTAGTGTCACTCTCTGCGCCGCGCGCTCGTACGACCAGAGTGAGAGAAAGACGGAAGGAGAGAGAAAGAGATAGTGAGAAAGAAAAAAAGCTGCGCGGAGATAACGACGCTTTGTCCTACTCTACTTAAAAGCTTGAACGTGCATGCACAAACATGCACATATCGCGTTTAGAAAAGGTTTTTCAACCCTAGAACTACGTGCCGGTATTGATCATGCTTAAAATATTGCATACACGCGGTGGGACGTGTGCATATGTTTCGTTTTTCATGCGCGGCCTCTGTCTCGTTTTTTTATTTGCAAAATATGGAGCTATTTTCATTCACTTACATGTATACGGCCGCTCGCCTCATGCGAGCATCCACAGTTCGGTAATATAAATATAGAGATGATTTTCGCACTCGCGCTTTTGTAGTCGCTAAAAGCCTGTGCTGTGTATCCACTTATAAGCGTGCGCTCCTTTTTCCTTTTCTCTTTGTTGCCAGAAGTGGTTAATGTTAAAGCATATCGCGCTGTTGGAATATACTTTTTTGTGACGTATTGATTTTCGGCTACCTCCGACGGGTTAATAATAACCGTGCAAAAAATACATCAGGGAAGTTTGAGCTGAATATAACTTTAATTGAACAAGTCTATCGGGAACAGGCTCTAAGTTTCCTTATTTAAGTTTCACAGAAACCTATTTAATTGAAAAATTTAGTTTTGAGTAAATAGTTTATCAAATTATAAACTTGTTAACTCAATGGCTTACTTACCATTGAAAGTCGTATTGATATAGATGAAATTTGAACCTTAATATTAGTCTTGTAAGACTCTATTAATATAGAAATAAAGATAGGAGCCAAGATAGAAAAATTAAATATCAAAAGTATAGGATAACTAAAATATGAATTTCTGTTTTTAATTGCCCATAAATAATCTTTGACATAATATAAGAAATATTTAGGTAGATTTTAATAATTCACATAAAGTAGTAATTCGCAGCTAATCTTTGTGTAACATGGAGAGTACACACTCTCTGAGAAACGGGTTTGGATCAGGCACTGTGAGATGATTTCTGGTACCCAAAAATAAAACCTAGCATCTACAATGGATCTTTGATAAGATATTAGCAGAACTCTGCAAGTTTTTACGCCAGAAAAATTATCTAAATAGAAATAAATATGTAGATGGAGACAGTTGTAAGGGAAGAAGAGAAGCTGAAATATTATTAAATTTGGCAAATTTACAAAAAATAGATGCATGAAAATTGATGCTTAGCAGTTTAAAAAAAAAACGTGAACCGCCTTTTTACACGTATTTCTTTATTTTAACTAGACGAGTATTTCATACGGGCTGAAATTTGGTCCTCAACTATGTTTTTATGTTTCAAACAAGTGTCCAAAAGCTGATTATATTATATGCAATGCTTCAGAAAATCCAAATTTCAATACATCCTGTTTGCCTTCTCAAAGAAAAAGCTTTGCTGTATTTGAAGTTGCTAAATCAGAATATATAAGTTTTTCAAAAATGTATGTCTATATGTATGTATGTGTGCGTGGGTGCGTACTTGCGTGCGCGTGTGCGTTCGTGCGTGCTGATATGTATCTCTGTGCGTGTGCATGTGTGTGTACGTGCATGTATGGTGTGTTTATGTGTGTGTGCATGTTTGTGTGCGTGTACTTTCGAAGGTATTTATATTTCAGGATGAAATTATGTAGGTATATCAGGTATGACTGAACCTACAACTGATTAGATTATGAAGTCAAATGGTCAACTCTTATACGTTGCAAAAATGTATATAGGGGAAACCAGGGTAAAGTGAACATAGTAACTCTAAAAGTCTAAAAAAATGTATTTTTCAGACTTGAAACATTACTTTTTAAGTTGCACAAGAGACTTCTTACATTAATGAATATATTAGCATTTTGAAATAAAGTAATTTATTAAGTTTAATATTATTTAGCTAACTTTGAAAAATACCGGTTCACTTTACCCGGGCCTTTCAATGTGGGGTAAAGTGAACTATGGGATAGAATAAAATATTTTGAAGTTATTTTGCTACTTTTTGCACAAGAACAGATTAAAACGTTAACTTAGATAATATCAAAACCAAAAAGACATCTTAAAACCTATAAAATACTGTAAAATACGAAACAGTTAAATATGAAGGTTATGTTGGCCCATTTTGGTATAAATACGAAATGCGTTGCAACAAAAGTTTTGTATACTACACTAACACTCACCTTGATCAATATTTTATTAAATTTTCCATCTGGGCGCGTATAAATTAGTGCTATCATATTATTTTCCGGACCACTTTACCCCGAGACGTCGATTCTTTAAAATGTTTGCTTAAAAAAAGAGAAACCTCTTTGAAAGATCTGCATCCTCGGTAATAACAAGTAAAAACGTATTTGAAGCAATTAGAAAAAAGATCTAGGCATAAAAATTGATTATAAACATATTTGAACATATTAATCGTTAAACGTATTAATCGTTATAACGAATTTGACAAACCAACTTTTTTTTAAGATCGAAAAATACAATTATTTTTCTTTCTTAAAATATTAGGCATAGTGCGTTTCTTACACATAAGAATTGTACACGTAATTATTGTGCACAATTTAGCATTGGTCAAATTATATATAGATATATTTGACCAATGCTAAATTGTGCACAATAATTACGTGTATAATTCTTATGTGTAAGAAACGCACTATGCCAAATATTAATGGTAATGCAGTGAAACTTTCTAATTATCATCCTTGCATAATTATCTTTCACTATTTATATATCTTACAATTATTTTAAAGTTTTTCTGTCAAAGAATTATGATTTTGAATTTTGAATGTGGGTGAAAATCTTTTCACATCTCGCACAAACAATGAAGAATCTGGGTAAGTGGGTACGATCTAAAGAATCGCGGATTCTTCTACAGATACTTTTATATACTCAAACATCATGTATAATATGCAGTGTGCATCAATTGGATATGCCAACAATATACCATTGATATCTAACATAATTGTTTATTCCTCATATCACTTTTATCAGCGTAAATATTTAATAAATAATTGTGCATTAAATCTCTTTGAAAAAGCATTCTTCTAAAGCAGTTCGCAGCGGTATTTTAATTTGAGCTTTGGTTTGTATTCGTTATGAACGTCTACTTGGAGGGGATAAAAGAAACGATAGCAGCGCACGAATTGACACAAAATAGAAATATAGGAGGAACTATAAAGTATTGCTATATATATGATGATGATATATATATATATATATATATATATATATATATTGAATATATCTCCCGAGTATATATATATATATATATATATATATATATATATATATATATATATATATATATATATATATATACATATATATATATATATATATATATATATATATATATATATATATCATTAAATTGTATTTTAATATACACAGTTCTGAATTTAGAATCAGATTATGGGGCCACACTGTCTTGGCTGACAAAATGATTCACTATATATGTCTCGTTCATACAAAGAGCAGTTACTAGAAGTTACTAACAGCTAGTGTCACTATCAATGAGAAAGCTTGAAACTTGGCTATATTCCCTGTCTGAAGATATTACCTGTTGTTACCCTGTAACTTTAAAATTGACAATGTCATGATCAGTTATTACTTACAAAACAAATTAGTATGAGAACCAAATTTTATAGGTACTGGACAAATTGATAATGATGGAAATAATATATTAACTATATATTTATCAATTTTATATGTACAAAAATTAAGCCATGAATTAAAATGTTTATTTATAATATGTGTTTTTGAAAAACAGTGGTTCATTAGAAATTTTGATTAATTAGATGAAAGTATATATATATATATATTAATGTATATATTTATATATATATTTATTTATATTTATTTATATATATATTAATATTAATGTAATATTATAAATATTGTTTATATATATATATATATATATATATATATATATATATATATATATATATATATATATATATATAAACAATATTTATAATATTACATTAATAACTTAGTTTAGTATGTAAAAGAAAAAATGTATAATATATATATATATATATATATTATACATTTTCTTTTACATACTAAACTAAGTTTTTAATGTAATATTATAAATATTGTTTTTAGGCATAAACTAAAAGGTTATATTGCACATGTGCTTCAAAGAGGAAGCTTTATGATAGAAAAGGAATACGCTATTTTTGTATAAAATATTTGTACAATTGAAATACATGATGAAATATCACAATTATTGGTGAGAAAACTATTTATAGTAAAATAGTCAATAGTTCGCTATAAAGTAATATAATATGGCAAATTCTGAAGCTTTATGCTACGACTCATCAAATTCACCCAAAAAACTCTGGCAATTCAAAATTTCAGATTTTAATGTATAGCACTACGGGGTAGTTTTGTAATACTACCAAACCATTATCTAGATACTGTTACTAAATATTTTACTGAAAGTAAAGTGTGTTTTTCCTAACAAGGTTTTGGTGATTTCTGGTGATTTTAAAATGTTTTTGTATAATCCACGATAAAAATCTGAAAATATAACCTAATATTCACACTAGAAAAAGTATGTTACTCGGAATATTTCAGATTTACTATAATCAAATCATAGATAAATGTCATATTTTCATGATTTTTTAAGATTAATATAATTATATACCATTGATCATCCAATCAAAGTTTCTTAAAAAATGCTAACTTTTGTTCCAAATACATCAAAAAATATTTAACGAAAATTATCAGAATTATTCACTGAATATACTGATGCTAGTCAACTTTGGCATGCTGGAAATCTTAGAAAAAGAAAATGATAAAATCGAGCTTCTGTAAAAAAAAAAAGTAAATTTCTAATGAATTACGTATCTTTACAATACTTTTATACAGGGCGTCGATATAACAGGTACTATATCGACGCCCAATACGAAGAGTAACGCATTTCAAAGTTTAAGGCAAAGAGTATCGCAGTTCAAGAGTTTGCGACGTAGAGTATCGTGATTCAAAGATTTGCGACGAAGCTTTTTGCACCAGCCAAATACGTAAAATAGATCTTAAATTTATTTTTACCCCCATAAACGTGGGGTACTCTCCTGATAATACCACATATTTAGGCGCAATAGAAGTTTGATAAATTTGTCTACGCGTTCAGGAAGTGGTATTAATTTGGATAATTTTGAATCGTGTTGGTCTTCGCCGCAAACGCTAAATCGCGATACTCTTCGTAACAAAATGAAACGCGTTACTCTTCGTATTGAGCGTCGATATAAGGTAAAAAACAGTTAATTATAAATATGTTAAAATTTTAAGTCTTCATTCTATTTGATAAAAAGGCAAAAAGCGATTAAAGGTTTAATTTTAATGAATTAATTCTACTATTAAAAATATTTTTCTTATACTGGGACCATTAGTATGTCCTTACTTGAAGGATATAGAGTACTTTAAAACAATAACATTTTTATTCTTTTGCTCTTTAGTCACCAAAAAGTTAGTTAGTTCTTGGCCACTAAATAGGCCTTACAGAATAAAATGTGTATATAGTATAAAAGAGCTTTGTATAATCTATGAAAGTACATGGTAATAAAATACGGTATTATACACTAGCAAAAAAAAAGTTTCATATAAATTTATGTTTGTTAAACAAAGATATTTTTGACAAAAAATAGAAGTTACTTAACGTTTCATGAATTTTTCATTTCTCATTTGTTTTGAATGTTTCGGGGCTTAATATTTTTCTTTGAACTAGTATCTTCAAATCCACCAGATTAAAATTATAAAATAATTTATCCAGAAAGAATAAAAACTAATTGTTTATAAATAAATAATTTTTTGTATTGTTAAAACATATTTTGCAGGACTATAGTATTAAGAAAAAAAAATTTCTATGTGATCAATTTAAAGATGTTCAACGAATAAAATAAGCCCTGAAAAATTAAAAACGAATGAGAAATGTAAATTTCTTGAAGCATTAAGTATCTTTTTTTTGTATTAACAATATATTGGTTCAATAAATTAATATGAAACCTTTTTTGTAAGCTTATAATATTGTGTTGTATTACCGTATGCTTTCATAAGTTATACCAAACTCTTTTCTACTATAATACAAATTTTTTTTCTATAAGTCCTTTTTAGCGGCTAAGAACTACCTTAAGGGGAGCACTTTATAATGTAAACGCCTAAAATAAAGGCAATTTTTGCATCTTTTTTGTATAAAACAATTATTAGAAAGCGCTTAAACTTTTTATGTGTATAAATGCACATTTGAAGACATCAATAAAAACTTTTAGAGCTTTTTTGAATGCATATATATATATATATATATATATATATATATATATATATATATATATATATATATATGCATTGCAACTGTTTGAAAAAGTTTCGGTGTCGAAGGTGTGAATTGGTGGATCGTATAGATCTACTGTTAATGTCCAAAATTAAAAAACATAAAACATTTCGTTTTTGTATAGCAATACACAGCAAGCGAATTTGGTTTTATTTTAAAAAAAGGATAAAATTTAACAACTGATGAAACTAGAAAAAAGGTTATCACTTTTAAAAAAAATTAAATTTAAGTGTGTCATAAAAGTTATAATACTTCAAAATCTTGTTGATTCTGTAAGTACGATCCGTGAAGAATATAATAAAGTATACATCTGAACGGGTTTACCAAAATTGACCGAATATTTTTTAAGGGGTAACACTACTCTGGCGGCCCGAAAAAATGCCTAATTTGTACGATTTTTTACAAGAGTAGGAAAGAAGGGATCAAATTTCTTTTTTGAGGGTTTACTATACATATATTGAGGTACAAAAATATATTTTTTTTTTACATTTAAATACAAAATGACGGCTATACAACGAATCTCATGAGAAGCCTTTTTCTCAAACCTCCAAACGGGAGAACACTTTTCTAGGAAAGTATGAGACCTGGAACAAAAACCAAAGAAATTCTTAATCTATATAACGTTAACTTTGGAAGTACGTAGGGTTTTTTTTATTTCAATTTTTGTAGAAATGGCGCACTTCTGAGAAAAAGTCGATTTTTCTCGAAAAAAAACGATGTAAATTGTTTATAAAAAAAATCCGAAAAACTGCTACGTACTTCTTTAGAGAATCTATTTGTGAAGCTACAGTAAAAATTTCAATCCAATGCATGCAATAGTTTACGAGTAATCTGTTCCCCAGTTTGAAAAAGGCTTCTCACGAGATTCGCTGTATAGCCGCCATTTTGTATTTAAATGTAAAAAAAATATATTTTTGTACCTCAATATATATATAGTAAACCCTCAAAAAAGAAATTTGATCCCTTCTTCCTACTCTTGTAAAAAATCGTACAAATTAGGCATTTTTTCGGGCCGCTAGAGTGGTGTTACACCTTAAAATATCTCTCCCACCGTTTTTAAAATGTAATTTTGGGAAAAACGCATTTAAAGTTGTCAGTTACCCGCTCGACGCGCACGATATCTAGGTACAAATGAGTCATATATAATTATATCTAACAGTTTGTAATAATAATAAGCATAGGGGAGACTGGGGTATAACGGTCCACTAGTCATAATTCCTATGTAGCGATAAAATTATTTGTTCCGGGTGGTAGCCTGATTGTGATAGCAGTGTGAGTTAATGTTCTCTGTATGGGCAATTTTTCTCGAAGCAGAAAAATTTTGACAGCACAAAAAGTTTTTACAGGCGTGAAAATGACAAAACATTGTATGCGCCCATATCAAATGGATTTTCTCTTCGATTCTTATCATTCGATTGTATCATGTTTACTACGATTTATCAACAATTAGGTAACAATATATTAAGGCTTTCGTTACAATCAAAATATTACCTATTGAATCAATCATATCACTCTTAACATTTGCCATTTTACATGTTTTGAAGAACATAAGTAAATCTTTAATTCCCATTTTATTAAAATTACAATTTGGCAAAGTCTAATAAGTGGCATAAGATTTTGATTGCTATAGAAGCCTTAGTATGCTGTTAATTATTGATATTGTTGATAAATTGTTAATAAGACGTGCCGCGAAAATTACAATTATTCAAATTAAAGGAATATTTAGACTATCTATAATATATAAATTATTACATTCTGTAATCTTTTCAGATATGTTACTCGTATATCATCTCTATCACATTTAAGGTGGTTCGCACACGACTCCCGAGTCAATTGAGTGTGTACAAAAAAAGTTACGAAAATCTTATTTAATGTATGTAAATAATCTTTATTAAATTCATTTATGAATTTTAAGAAAATTTAAAATTGCTATAATACTAAATAATATGATTTTTTTGTCACAAAAATGATAGTTTAACGCTCGCATGATTCACTTTTTCACGCTTTGAGATTGGAATTTCAGCCTTGCTTGCTTTTTAAGTAAATATCTTTTTAATAAATTCGTCTCCCCATATTTTTCATTGAGTCATTAGAAAGTACGGATTTCGTACTTTTATACATTGGTTTTTTAGTTTGATCAGAAGTATCTATGAAGAAATATCTTAATATTACTGCTCAGAGTGACGTCGATTCCCACAAGACCTGTGTAAAATTGACGATCTTCAAGTAATTTTTTCTCTAAAAGTAATTCGGCAACCTGGTTTAAAATGTTTGGAGAGGATATATTTCATGTTCATAAATTGCCTGTATAAGTTTTATTTGATTCTAAAGTACTTTTATTCGAGTTCGAATCACCTTAAGGTAAGACTTTGGTGAAAAGACAAACTTTTTATATTGTTCAGTCGTATGAGCTAAAATTTTGAAGGCTTATGTAGGATGATATTAATAGGTTTTATATGAATATTTAGCTCAAGATATCGATTATTTGTAGTGTTATTGATAGAATACGTTTTTTTTAAACAAAAATGACCCGTTTTCAAAATGCCACTTGCGCATAGCATTTTGAAAATAAAAGCTTTGAAAAAGATTGAGTCACTTCCTTGATTGGTCAACAAAATAAACTGTTAATAAAATTTCAAAAATCGTCTCCCGGGTAAAAATGGATTTCAGGTGGGTTATGTATTATGATCATACAAGATAATGCTCAAAATTTTTTCAATTTGTACATGTTTGTGCAGAATCATGCATCAATATGCCTGAAACTTGACCGGGGATGTACAGACATGGTCATAAATATTCATGCATTTTTATGAAAGTTAATGAATTATTAATCATAAACTTTCATAAAAACGCATGAATGTCTATGATTCTGCACAAACATGTACAAATTGAAAAAATTTTAAGCATTATCTCAGTATGATCATGGATGAATATTCACGATAATTCATAATTCAATATGGTTTACGAATCTACCTAAAATTTATTTTCACCCGGGCTTCTACTACCTCAAAAGAATTGTTTCCGAATTTGTCTTAATGAAAATGTCTAAAAAATCAGGTTTTTTTATAATGATTGATGGATAAAATGAGATAAAAAGAAAACAGTTTATGTTCTACATATACTAAGTTATATTTTCTGAAAATTTCAAAAAGATTCATAAAAACCTCATGCGCAAGCCACTTTTTAAAGTTAGGAAAATTAGTTGCGAGTAAAACAAGCTTAAAGATTGAATTTAGTATGTTATCTAATGTAAATTGTTTTACTTAAATGCGTATAACATTCTTACAATTACATTAAGATTAAATAAATTAAATAAAAATTTTTTTGATATTTTGGCCAAAAACATTAGATCCTACCTTAAGTATATGGGACACCTGATTTTCAACATTTTTGACAACCGTCCATATTTGTTTTAATTAAATTTATCTTTAATTACAATTGTTTGAAAGCATTTTTGAAGAAAAGTATATGTAATAATTAATAATAATTAATGTATGCAGAGTAAATCAACAATAATCATTAGTCGGCAAGTTATAAATAAATAGATCATTTTCTACAGGTAAATTTTTCAATAATTTTAATAATTTATATCGTCTAATCTTGCATTCGTTATAGGAAGTGGATTTTGAATATACGAATATCCAAAGTTCAAATATACTACTATTGAGAATTTAATATTCCGGAAAAATTAAATATGATCAAAATTCAAATCTACCATTATTCCGAAAGTTCATAGTCCGTAACAGTAATAAGAAATTTATGTATTAACTTGTTATTAATTTTTTTCTCTGATAGACATTCCTATTAATTCCTTAATTATAATAATAAGAAGAATAATAATAAGAATAACAATAACAACAACAACAACAACAACAACAACAACAACAACAACAACAACAACAACAACAACAACCACAACCACCACCACCACCACTACCACCACCACTACTACTACTATTATTATTATTATTATTATTATTATTATTATTATTATTATTGTGGCTTTCGTAATTAGAAACATTCAATATTTTGAGCTTTAGATCTTTAAGAAGGTAATTCTTATATTTAAAATTCTGAATGGCCTAACATACGTCTCAACATTGTTTATTCTTCTAATAAGAGCAGATGAGTTTCGATTATCATCTACTGTCCTCCGGTATCTGAATTAAAAAATTTTAAATGTAAAGCAAACATTGTCAAAATTCAAAGTAGTATTATAGCGATATTTCATAGTTTAGAACAGAAAAAATCAGAATTTTCATAATTACGAAAGCCGTATTACAAAGTATTCAAAAATCAGAACTTATATCATGTAAAATTGGATAGAAAGTAAACCAAACTATAACATTTTGTTTACTTTTTGAACATTCCTATTATTCTTATAAATTATTATTAATGTGGCATTCGTAATTATAAACTCTCTGAATTCTGGTTCTATCGTAATTAAAACTTTGTATATTGTGAACTTCGGAACTTTAAAAAAAGTAAATTTATAATTGAAATTCTGAATGAAGGTATCGTCGGGCAACGGATGTTCTGATAATCGAAACCTGTTATAAACATGCTTTTAATTAATTATTTCTTTAAAAATACTTATTTAAGTATATTTACTCGTTCTGTAGTCTTGAATATTTTCAAAATTTGTTATAAAATCACTAACTACTATAGAAATCTGAGAGCCGAAAGTATTACTTTTAGACGTTAATAACATAGTTAAGCCTACATGAAATGCTTATCCAATCCGAAGTTCGTGCTTGTCTTACAAGAGAAATATTTTATTTTTGAGTAAAATTTGCTGCCAGTTACACTGACACAGTTACTCTCAGTTACTTCCTCAAAGAGGTTACAATATTTACTGTAGGTAAAGAGTAGATTTTTTATTTGATTAATATATCAAATAGTTTTTGAAATACACTATATTTGAAGCAATTAAAAATTGTTCGACTAGACTTTTACATTTAGTTTCTTCCTGAAATCTTGTTACAATTTAACACAAGCACACAATGCATGCTCATGCATATATAACAGTATTTATCTAATATTCAAATACTATAAATTTTAAAAACATAGGCAAAATACTTTACCGATAAAAGCTCTATATTATCTAACAGTATTGCCGAAGTTGAGGTATAACGAAAAATAAGAGAAGTAATAAAATTTACGTAATCGTAAACCCTCTTCTACTTTCACGAAATAAGATTGCAGAGTTTAGTTTAATCCAAACAAAATGTAAAAAAACACTTATAGATTACACATACCTATGTGATAAAAACCATAAATAAAATTTTGCGTTTTCCAAAATACGTAGTTCATTTTTCCAAACTAAAAAACAATAACAAGCTAGATAACAAGCCACTATCAGAGTTACTCAAAATAAAAAGTGTAAACAATGTATAGTCTTCTATTATATATGAATACGTAGTTAAATCATTTTGTGTGCGAGACAACGTGGTATATCTATGTCAGATTGCTCATCACCGGAGACCTTTCCGTTGATCCTAGGTAGTACCAATATCAGGAAATTGCACTTGCAATCAGGTGTATGGAGTTATTAAATGATTGATAAATTAGATACTATTTTGAAAGAGTCAAGCTTCTGTCAATTTCGGTTGAGTCAGACTTTGGGATATTAAATATCAAATATCATTTTCTATTTGTTGTTGACGTTTCGATGGCTTTCCATTGCCGTCCTCTTCAGAACTGTTTTATTGAAATAGTAATATATACAATTAGTAAATACACCTGTATACGATACTTAAACTAATAGTTATAATTTTACAATAAATTTACCTTATAAATAGAGATGAGAGTGTTACATTAATTGGAGTCTGTACGGTATTGTCTTACTTTTACACTTAATCTACCTAAACAAATACAGTTTATTTAATTTTTTATATTACACTTTATATTACAATTGTACCTCTTTATTGTACATTTTTCTATTTTGTCGCATTCTTTTAAAAAGATGGAATGCAAATAATTATTTAAGAAATAAATATATAGTGAAAGATCATTAACACAAACTAATACGATGCTACTGAAAATATACGGGCTACCAAAAGTACACAAAACAAATTACCCACTCCGACCAATAGTCTCCATCATATGTACACCAACAGAATTCATAGCATTCCAAAACCACTATCATACGTAAAATACAGCAGTGAATTGATCGAGAAAATAAATAACTTGCACGTCTCCGAAAACTACACCCTTCTCTCGTTGGATGTTACAGCCCTGTATCCCAACATACCACTAGAACTTATATTACAAGGTATTGAAAGAAGATATTCACTACCACTAGAAGAAATCGAAACAACAATAAAATTTCTTATGAACTACACATATTTCTCATTTAATGAAAACTACTACAGACAATCATTCGGTGTACCAATGCTATCAAGTGCAAGTGTTGTATTCTCAAACATGGCCATGGCATCTAGAAACAGATTGTCTAAAATTATTGTACTTTCAACCCCTGTTATTTTATCGCTTCGTAGATGATATAATCACCTGCATGCCCAACAATGAAATACATCCAATATTAGAAATCTTCAATTTCTACCACCCATACCTACAATTCTCTCATGAACTACAACAAAACAATTCTATAAATTTCTTGGACATAAAAATCATCAATGATAACGGTAAACTCATAATAAGTGATTGGTACAGAAAACTTACATTTTCAGGCAGATTCTTAAACTACAAATCATCGCACCCATTGTCACAAAAAATAGGCATTATATAGGCACTCTAGTCGACAGCGCACTATTACTAATTAATACAAAATTTCATCACAAAAACATCAGTTTAATCAGACAAAATTTAATAAATAAAGATTACCCAGAAAGTCTCATCAACAAACATATAAAAATAAATGAATTAACATATTAAACCAAATCGGAAAAATAGATAAAGAAGACGACAACACAATAACATTGACTGTCACGAACAACGAGACTATAAATATAAATCTAAATGAACAAAACTACAAAAATTACATTAAAAAAAATGTTCCGTATATATACGGTCTATATGAAAAAATGCATCCTGCTTTCAAGAAAATAGGTATACAACTAGTTCCTAAAATTAATAACACTCTAAGTAATATCCCAATTAAAGTAAAAGACTATCACTAGACCAAACTATCACAAACGAACATTGTATACAAAATCAATTGTAACAATTGCACAGCATCGTATGTGGGAGAATCAAAAAGACCGTTAGGAGTTCGAATTGGTGACCACGAAACAAATATAACTAACAAAGCCCCCAAAAAATAGTTTGTCAATACACAACATTGTAACAAAGAAGAAAACACTTTAAATCTTAAAAATGTCCAAATAATCGATAAAGACAAGAATAAGAATAAGAGATTGTTATCTGAAATGCTACATATAAAATTACAAAATAATGTCATCAATATTAAAAAGGATACGACAAAATTACAGATCCCCTACGCGAATTTTGTGGGCAAATTAAGATGAATAAGTTTATAACAACGTATAAAATAACAAAAACTTTAAAAAAATTCAAGTTGTACCCTATTAAACGCCAAAAAACGCCGAACTGTACATATAACGATGAAGAAAATCTTGACTGATAAATAGCGCCACCTCACATTATCGACCGATATTGGGAAATACGATCTATAATTACTTGTCTCATTCGATATGGCACACCGGTATGACAGATTGTACACAAAGTATGATATTCTCAGCGATAGTCTTAAGATGAAAAAGAAAAGAAAAAAAGTGAGTGCGACAAAATAGAAAAATGTGCAATAAAGAGGTACAATTGTAATATAAAGTGTAGGGCCTGCGGCGGCTCAGTCGGTAGAGTGTCGAATTCCCACGCCGGTGACCCGGGTTCGAATCCTAGTCTCTGCCGATTGATACAAGCACCTCTGTAAAAATTACATGTGCTTTGTTTACAAACACATCGCAGACCCCCGTCGTCGATTAGCACCACATGGGAGCACAAACATGGCTACGTTAAATAAAAAAAAATATATATATATAAAGTGTAATATAAAAAATTAAATAAACTGTATTTGTTTAGGTAGATTAAGTGTAAAAGTAAGACAATACCGTACAGACTCCAATTAATGTAACACTCTCATCTCTATTTATAAGGTAAATTTATTGTAAAATTATAACTATTAGTTTAAGTATCGTATACAGGTGTATTTACTAATTGTATATATTACTATTTCAATAAAACAGTTCTGAAGAGGACGGAAATGGAAAGCCATCGAAACGTCAGCAACAAATAGAAAATGTTATTTGATATTTAATATCCCAAAGTCTGACTCAACCGAAATTGACAGAAGCTTGACTCTTTCAAAATAGTATCTAATTTATCAATCATTTAATAACTCCATACACCTGATTGCAAGTGCAATTTCCTGATATTGGTACTATAAATAAAAAATACTATCTACTATTAATAAAAAATGTTGTTTGACATTTAATATCCCAAAGTCTTAATTATTTTAATTCACGACGAGTGATAGAAGAAACTTCTAAATAGATACTATTTTATTGATATTGTTATAAGAATCTTTTCAGAATATACAACTTAATAGATTTATGTAGTGACCATATTTTTTAAAGCTCAATGTAGTGGCGTCGATTATAATTATACAATAGATATTTTTCGCTTTGTATATGTAAACATTTTTCACATAGACATTTTTCACTTTCTATGTGTACAAATTTTTCACATAGACATTTTTCACTTTGTATGGGTAAAAATGTTAATAAAAATTAATCTAAAGTTCAAGATTTTAATATAAAAACAATTATAGTACATGAGAAATACGCACCGGCGGCTGACTAAACTGTGTGTCATACTACTAATCCGTATTATACTATATTTAAATTCAAATACTTTAATTATAATTTTACTGAATTTAGTACAATTTTTAAATAAATGTCTTATTTTCCTTTTTTTGTTTTTGATTTATTACATAATAAATAGAAAAAATATAAATTATAAATAATAAAATAATAATTTAAGTTAAGATTACCTACAACAATTTTTTATGAAAACATAAAAAAGAAATTTTGCCAAAAAGTCATCTGTTTACATTTGTATAATAATCACTTATTTTAACGAAAATATTTTCTTTTCTTTAAATGCATATTTTTATTATTCAACAGCTTTCCTGTGTCAATGGTTTTTACAAATCTGAATGATACATATCAAGATACATTCTTACCCTCGTGGAAAATAATCTAGAACTATGTAGATCTATCTAGTTTGTCATAGTAAATTATCGAGGTCTCGATAAGCCTAAATAATTTTCTACAAAGGTAGAAGTATTTAAAAAATAGAAAATCAAACCTGTTTATTTTAACTTTATATTATTTAAACTTGGTATTGAGGTAAGAATGATAGTATTTAACAGCCTGCAAAATTTTAGCAAGGTTTACCTTTTAGAACCGGAGATAATAACACATGAAGTTGTTGATATCAAAGCGTGTATTATAAAAGCAATATGCTTAAATTGCTAATTTTAGGTATAATTTTAACAAAAACTAATATATAATAATTATAGTACATTATGTAATTAGGGAATAACATCAAAGACTATTCGCGAGTGTGGGTTTACTACCCGAGGGAATACTCGATTTTATTCCCGTGTTGCATATAGAACTCTATTCCCAACTTAACTGTGGCGACTTTATTGACTTGAAAAGAGGGACTAAAATATATATATTAATATAGAGAAAAATAATTTATGCCCATCTGAACGAAAATGGTTACTTTTTTCCCTGAAAAGCGAGACCAAAATTACACTTTTTGTCCGCAAAAATGATTAGCGGTAAAAAAAATAACTTTTTCCTCCAAATCACTAGACACTTGTCCAAATTCCTTTATTTTATCAAGTTCTACCAATAAGCCTGAGTTTCGATTGTCTTTTAACAATATTGTCTTTTAACAATATTGTCTTTTAACAGTCCATTAGTCCCGCTTTCCAAGTCAAAAAGTTAAGCCATAGTTGAGATGGGCATGAAGTACTATATGTAACTCCAGAAAAAAGTCGATTTATCCCTCGGGCCGTAAAGTCACCCACGGGAACAATATTGGACTTTTTACCCATGTTACATAATGTACTATTCAAAAATGCAAATGTGAGAAAAAGGTAAATTTGCGGGAAAAATAGATTTGCGGGTATCATATGCTACTTTTGTGCCGCTTTTAAGATCAATAGAGTCGGGAATAATAGTACATTATGCAACAAGGGGCGAAAGTAGCAGATCGTCCTCGCTTCGCTCGTCTAGTAAACCAACCCGCGGAAAAATCTACTTTCGTCTCGTATTGCATATAGTATTTTATTCCACTCTTAACTGTGGCCACTTTTTGACCCTGAAAAGCGGGGCCGACGCGTCTTTTATATTTTACTAGGTTGATCTAGAACAATGCGTATGCGCGCGCATGCACCCTATCCCTTTTCATTCCGCTGAGTGCCGTTGTGCGAGTGTGGGCGCTACTGAGCGGCATTCCACGAGACTAGTGCATGCATGTAGATAGAATATACATTGTACTGTTTATATGTACATTATGTAGATTATGTAAATCAAATGAAAAATATGTAAATAAATATTTTGTTTATTTTGTAATTACAATTTCTTCGTTTTTGTAAAAAATCATTAGATGTATATCAATTGATTAGAAAACGAATAATATTGTAACAAAAAATTGTAAATGATAAGAAATGTCAATTTTACTTTCACCCCGTAAATGGGTTTACGGGAAATATATACTACTTTCGCCCCGATTTTCAGGGGAAAAGAGTGATCATTTTGGTCGAGTGTGGAATAAGATATATTTTAACTACGTTTTTGCTCTGTATCAATATTATAGTAATTATTAATAATATATGTCAAGTTTATACACTTTAATCTTCTCGATTCTATAAGTTATTTCATAATCAACTTTTGTAGTTGACGTTTGGTTTAGAACTACCCTAAAAAGAGTAATGTTTTGATAAAGAATAAAACTAACATTTTTTTGGCTTGCAAAGTACTTTCAAAATGTTTGAAACTGATCTGATACTGCTATTGACGTCAGGACAAGTTGGTAAAATCTATTTAGTAATAATAAATGCAATTATCTTTATAAATTTATAAAACTAGTCGATATAAATACTTGAATTTTAGTGATAAACTTTACTATGTGATCATATTGTAAACAACATTTAAAGTTGATAGCTTAAGAACTGTAGAAAATTAAATAGATTTTGTATCTGATATTCTGATCGTTTAAAGCATAAGAACAAAAAATTGAAATGCAAATTAAATTTTTCTGTAACATAGGTGAATCTTTTTTTATCCTTTATACTTTGTTTTGTTTTCATTTAAAATCTATAATTTATGAATTTACAACTTTACTTTAATTTTTCATGTTGGTTGTACATTTATCAATTATGTGCTTTACATACAAAACGCAAAACTAGTCTATTTATTTCATGTATAATATCATAATCAGATTGATAATAATTTTATTTAAAAGAAGATTAAATTGAAATAATTGTTCTATGTAACGTTTATAGGAATGAGTTACTACATACCTAAATTATAAAAAAAAATTAAATAAATTAAAATAAATTCATAAAAAACTTTTGAAAATCATTTTTTAACCTTCATAACTATATTATATAATATTTGTTTGAATGTATATCGGAAATTTGCATCAATAATATAATAAATATAAAACCGCAAAAAAATACATCTTAAAGTTTTCATAATACCTGTTTTTATTATATCTGCCAGGACCAAGCACAGGTCCATTACTTATACGCGCTGCACTTAGGTGTATGTTCCTTGTAATACGATGTTCATCGACCGGCGGCATCACGATACTGCCAGTTTCAAAGAATATTCATCTTCTAACCCCGTCGATGAGAAGTTTATTCGGCAAAAAATTACACTCTTAACTTAAGTCTATAAGTGAAAGATTTTTAACTTAAAAATCATGATTGAATACAATAGATAGTATACACAGCGTATACGCTTCCTAAATAAGTAAAAAAATAAAAATGTGATCGGAAATGTATTATTTGTAAATAAATAAATAAATGAGTAAAAGCATTTGCTCAATAAACAAATTTTATATCATCCAGACAAACAAACAAATATAAATTGAAAATAAATTAGAAGGTTATGAGAATTAAGCTGACAAACTAATAGTACTTTTCGATACTACCCTGGTAGAAAATTATCTAGTTTTATCGAGGCCCTCGATTATTCCCATGGCAAACTACATAGATCTACATAGTTCTAGATTAAATTTCCACCAGGGTAGTGTGATAAAAATGATTCTTGCAGAAATGTAAGTTTGTCGCCCGAGCGAAGCGAGGATTTTTTTAAAACTTTTATAACTAGAAAACTATCAAACATAAATCAATTCAATTTTTACTGAATATTAGTTTCACCTAGGTCTTAATCTTTCGGGATATTAGACGTTATTCAGTTGAAACATTTTGTTTTTCAATGCAGAAATGAAATAGGTCTTTTTTCATGCCCATAAACCAGATGGAAAATTAAGCATTTTAAGCGTACTTATTGAAAGTGGTGCCAAAAAGTCATGTCTAGCCTTTTTATAGGGTATGTATGACTAAGCGGATAGAAATGGCCATTACTATTCTCTTTAGTGTGCTACACAAATCAAGTCGATTTTCTTAAAACTCACTTGAAATTTTATAGGATTGTCTATTGTTTTTTTACATTATAAACATATTATCAGAGCGACTTTTTCTTTCTCAAAGAGAAAGCTTTGTCACGATGATAATTTTGGTACAGTCAGACCTCGCATACTGTCGGGTCCGACGCACCTGTGCAGTATTACTGCGTGGCGTCTGCTCACCAGTCAATCAGGTTAAAGCGCCAAGGCTGCTCTGCTGCAATGGTCAGTCAGATCGCAACTTCCGTAGCGTAACAGTGCACAGAAATATAACCGTAACAGTTAATAGTGCGTGAGTTAACAGTGCGCGAGGCATGGCTGCGTGAAATTCTGATGAATTTCGATGTTTTCGAGAATACTGAATCAGAAAAAAAGGTTTTTAAAAAATATCTGTATGTACTTATGTATGTATGTGTGTACTAAAACTCATTTTTTTACATTAAAAATTTGTATTAACCGACTTCAAAATGGAGGAGGTTATCAATTCTACAGGTATTGCTTCCTCATAAAGAAAGCTTTGTAATGATAAAAGAAAGAACAAGTCTTTTACTCAAAAACCATAAATAAAAGACACATTTTTTAAGCTATTAATAAAATAAAGATTTAGCATTTTAAAATAATTTATTAAAACATAAAATTGCATACTGGAACAGTTTCTTTAATTTGAGGATGCTAAGTGCCAATGAATTGGCCGCGGTTTTTATTTTTTCCTACTTGTGCAGGTGAAGTACTTAAGAATACAATTTTAGCTATCTCGAAAAGAAAGTTTTGTAACGATCAAAATTTTTCAATTCGTGATTTTGATAAATTTTAATGTTTTTGAGGTTCTCGAATCACACTATATAGGTTTTTCTAAAAATGTCTGTATGTATGTATGTATGTATGTACACCAAATGGTAAAAATAACTTTGAATGTGGCGGGGTTATTTCTCTACTTGTTACCGGAGATTACAAAAGATTTAATTACCTCCTAATGTATTACCTATCCTTCAAAAACCCTAGTAAACACGAAGTAAAACGTCCCACCCAATTAAAAGTTATTTTTACCGTTAGGTGTATGTATATATCTGACGAACCGGAAAAACGACTTAAGTCTACTTTTCGCGTTTTCGAGATTCGTTTTAATGTTTGCACTGATATACCAGATCGAAACATAAGAGATATGCAGCCAAATTATATTTGTTAAATGCAGTGTCAAATATTACTGTAATCATAGTAATTATTCATAAGAAATACTTTTTATTTTCCGAGTAACTTTACAAAAGAGTTGAGTTAAGTCGTTTTTCCGGAAAATGTGGACTTAAATCGATATAGGATTTTTTTTTAAATTTAAGTTTTTATACACGATTAAAAATATACTGCAACATCATATCTATTAGTAACAGTATAAAAAACAATTTTTAACTCTCTCTCTCTCTCTCTATCTCTCTCTCTCTCTCTCTCTCTCTCTCTCTCTCTCTCTTTCTCTCTCTCTCTCCCCTCTTCCCTTACAACTAGAAAATACGCGCGCGACTGTCGTAGCAAGTTGCAATAAGCATAATTTGAATACCTTGAGCTGGGTTGCGTGTAAGTGGCGTTAGGTTATTAGATATCGGTCATTAGTTTATTTTCCTGTCCTGTTTTTGTACAAAAAAAATCAGTAAAAACTTATGTAAAATAAAAGTAACTGACCGATGATTGCGATATATAAGTAACTAATACAAACAGTTCAAACATTATTCACATATGAATTTATGTGTATACACTATAATTTATATAATAAAATTTATTTACATAATATAATTAAATAAAATCACTGATAAACGCTCTGATCGATCCACATACAGATGGACTTAAGTCGTATGTCGGTCAAAGATTTTATTAAATGAACTTAAGTCGTTATGTAATATTCTATTTTCGGCTATGATAGCTATGCTATGGCAATTTTTATCACTTTTACGTGAAAGGGGGGAACTTACAGTGGTGAAATCTAGTGTAAACCCGAAATTGCAAAAAATGGACTTATTAAGTCATTTTTCCGGTTTACCACAGATACGTATATATGTATGTATGTATGTGGGCAGCATGTTACAATCTGAAATATTGCAGAAATATTAGGTATGTTTTAACGTAGAACTGATTAGAATTTGGAGATAAAAAGTACATTTTTTAATGAAAATATTAATTTTGATAAATATATAAACATAAAGAAAATTTTTTTGCGTCATTTTATACCTTAAATATATTAAAAGAATAAACCTTCTCATAAAGAAGACAACATTTCCTTTGAAGTGATCTATCTAACAATTACTTTAAAGCTATTTAATTATGTAAAAGAAAAAGAAAAAAATTAGTTTTATAAAATTTCTAAAAAACGGAAAAAAAATTTGCTGTCTATTTATATATACGTTAAAAATATTAAAAATATGTACGTATTCAAAAATGAAACGTACTTTTCTTCCAATTTATATATCTAATAATCATATTAAAACTATTTTGGTAGAACAAAAATTAAATTCTAAAATATTAATTTCAAAAAAGATTTCTAAAAATGACAATAATGAATTATCTTTTTATACGTTAAACATGTTAAAAATATTCACTTTTTCTAAAAAGAGACGTAATTTTATTCCAAATTGTAGATTTAACAATCATTATGAAGCTATTTTAGTAGAAAAATAAATAAAAATATTAATTTAAACAAATGTGTAAACATCGCAATTTTTATTATATCTATGTTGAGTGACATGTTGAAAATTGTTTTACGTCTTAAGATTTTCTTAGACTGGCATTACTTAAACGCTTGTGTCTAATGAGTTAGTTTTAGCATTACTTTATTTAAGGTGAATTTTCATTTTTAATTTTTCAAACTTGAGTTTCCGGAACATTCTTTAAGAAAGCATTCTGCTAAAGTAGTGAGCAGCATTTCTTAAGCACCTCCTCACGCAGCCTACAAGCTAATGTTTTTATTTACATTTTCGCTTAGTCGTCGGAATCGGTGTTCTTATTCGTTCTAAAATTTCACGTACATGATCTTTAATACTTTCCCAATATTTTACATAGGTTTTCATTTCATTCTTAATATTTTTAAACAATTGAACTCTAAGTTTATTATCAGTTTACAAGTCGCTCTCATAAGAGCCCGTGTATAAGAGTCAAACTTTCAAGTAAATTATCTTTAAATCGGTAATGGCTAATGCTTTCAAATTTCACATACTATCGTAAACTACATTGAAGAATGACATTAAATTTTCAGAAACATCTAGATAAAAAACATAATGATAAAAATCTGATAAAAGGATTAGATTATTCTCCTTCAGTGTTCTAAATAATTCATTTTTTTAACATTGTTCTTTTAGGCACCAATGAGAACAAAGCTGTAAATCTTAAATCATCATTTTACTAATTTTTTCAATCAATTTTTTGTATAAAGCGGTTTAAATGGGGAGGGATATTTAGATGGATTTACTCTCGCTTTCTCTGTTTTAATTAAAGTATCGAAGTTTAAAAATTGGAATGAGCCATTTCCAATGTCTAAATTCAAAATAAGAAAGTTCATGATCTAGATCGGGGGAGGAGTCCGATTATTAGACTGTTTTTTTATAGATCTGCTAATACTTTAGAATTTTTATTACAAACAAATAGATAAAGAAGAAGTTCATAGTTTCGACATTAAATATAACTAATGCTAAAATGAACATATCCAAATAATTCGACGTCCAAATAAACGAAGGCAAATTTTATTAATATTATCGCATAAACGTAGAAAAATAATTCATTAGAATTAATAGATATACGACAATGAAATCGTGTAACTATTAGAAGAATAATATACGAGTGCAAAAATAACATATTTTTTCGAATCTTCAAGCAGTATTACTTTAATTTGTTTAACTTATAATTATTTTACTTATTATCAATTTTATTCCAAAAATCGTATCATTAAGGACTCTGAATATTTTATTTGACTGTTTGTACATTCGTGTTCTTATTTTTGTTGAAACTGTTTATTTCTAATTTGTGTAAATTTAAACTTTGAAATTCGAAATACTCAGCAAATCTATATAAAACAGTCTAATAAACGGACCCCTCCCTCTAGATCGTTACAAACCAACATCAGTATAAAGATATGATTTTCATTTTAAGGAATTCCATAATGTTGAAACAATATATTATCATATATTTTATATTTTTCTAGGCAAACGTTTGCGCGATTACACCGCTAACAGAAAAGTCTACACTTTTACACTGCTTTGAATCCTGCCGTTAATACAGCTTTCGAAAATGAACACTTTTGACATTATGCCTTGTATGATTTTAAATTTCGATAAAGTAACGATTTTAGTATAATGGGTTGTTGTTATTATTATTCTATTGATATTTTGATAAGTCATTTTCATTAATTTTCGACTAATATGACAAAGTTAAAATACACAAGTTTATAAAATAGAATTCTAATACGTGAAATTAAAAAATTCTGTACAAAATCACAATGAGTTGACTAAACATTGCATGACATGTATATAACAATATTTCATATTGGAGCAATTAATTAAGTGTGAGAAAGCTACGTAGTAACGAATTAACAGCATTTTCTTAGTAACTGTTACTGAAAAATTGACTAAGAGTCGTTCTAGATAACGTATATTCTAAAATTGCTCACATACCCAGTATTAATTTTGCGCCGCCGATCCTCCTGAGATTTTCTGTGCTTTAAGGATTCCCAAGAGTTGACGTCAATTTCCAATATAAAATTACTGCTTTAATTACTTTGTAATAATATTATAACACTATTGTGGTTTAGTCTTGCTTCGATAAAATATTAATTTGAATGATTAATTTAATGCAACTTAATTTTAAAACAGAAGTTACTGAAATTAAAAAATGTTTAGTTATTCTAAATTCAAAGAGAATGATTATCTTTGAGAAGGAACACTACAATTAAATCAGTAACCACTAATAATACTTGTTTTATAAAAAAATATAAAAAACAAAGCAAATTAAAAAATTGTTGAAACAGTATCGGAAGGTCCATATAGCATTAATTAATGCTGATTGAAACCAATCACCAAGTGATTGATTTCAATTCATGGGTAAGGATATATTACGAATGAGGAAATTCAATTAGTGTCATTAGTCTTTATCACACGAATAGAATTCTAACCGCTTCTGTTTATATAGTAGTTATCAAAAGTAAAAAGTAAATTTTACTACTGTAAATTAGGGAGTGACTAATGACTCACTCTAATTTTCACACTAGTTTAAACATTATTTGCACCAGGAAACGGCAATTAAATTTTCAAGAGATTTCAGTATTAAATGTACAAAAGAATGAGTTGAAAAATATACGACTGAGGGGTTACATATTTTAACTAGAGGTACTTTTTAGTTAAAATCTCTTAAGAATTTTACCAGATAATGTTCTTACAAAATTGAAGGTAATAGGAAAACCATTTATTTTTTCAAAAATAGAATGTTTTACAGGGATCTGTATTATCGACATCTTTATTTTAAACAGTTATTCCAATTTTCCTAATTATAGTTACTTAAAGGGCACTGCAATATCAGGCATTGCAATATGCTCAGCCGGGATGTAATTTCTCATCGTAGTCTTGTACTGGAGCTTTTGCAATGCCCTTCAAGTATGTGTAATATGAGTTTGGCTATATCTGGAAAGTACCCAAATAAATGAAAAATATTGAAAATTAGAGAAATGGAAATTGGAATGATTGATTACTTAAGTGGTAAGACGTTTAACTCTTAGGACAAAGGCCACTAAAGGGGCGTGTGTGCAAATCCCTGTTAGTGTCAATTTTTCAGGGACATTTCGGGGAAAAATAATGCCTTTCCGGATGCTCGATTGACTGAGATCAGGTTTTCAATCCGCTGTCTACATAAGGGCAGTAATGACTATATGAGGCGTTGGATGCAGAAACAACTTAACCCGGGTTAAGTTGTTTTTGGTGAAACATGCATATTCGTATTCTACGACTCTTTATTTATAAATATAGTGAATCAAATCAGTTTTTTAGAACATAAATAGTAGAATATATCGAAATCTCTCGCGAGGCCCCGGGCCTCCTGCTGTATCTACCTATACGCCGGAGACCGTAGCCTCTGCATCTCCTACTGCGCTATATACCGTCCGAAACTCGAGCGCGCGAACCACGCGCGATGTTTCCCTCTAATTGTACGATTCAAGACGAAAGTTTCACTCTTACAATTTCTAACGGAGTATAACCGATAGTGGTTTGAAAATATTATTTTAAGCATTGAAAGTGACAGTTCAGAGTGGACTAATAATAGACCCAAAGGAATATATAAGTTTAGGCTAAAAATTAAATAAAAATATACTTATAAATTTTAAAATATATTTATAATAAATTTTTGATGCAATAATTCATGTATGAACATTATTTTAATGAATAAAAGATATGTTCTGAGGTTTAGTTGATAAAAATAAGCTCGATTGAAGCGAAAAATACCCTTTCTACGTAAAAAATATCCGTTTTATGCAAGAACAACTTAACTTAGATAAGCTTCTTTTAGTTATTTAAATAATTTATATTGATAAACAAATGTTCTAAAACATGTAACTATATGCTCTAATAGTAGGCCTAATAAACTAAACAAGAAAAGCTGATTGGTTTTATTTATATATTAATATACAACAATATATAAATTTTAAACGTCTCTTTTTTCCAAAACTTAATTCGGGTTAAGTTATTTTAGCATCCAACGCCTCATATATGCAATTAAGAAAACAGCAATAATTGGAAAATTAAGTTTCGATTAACATTTTTCTTCATCTTCAAAAGGCTGTAAAAGTTAAAAAAGATATATTTTACTGTAATCTTGGTAGAGAAAACAATATTACATATAGGATTAATCGCATAAGCTTACTGGGCTCAATTAATATAATAGATACATTTTGTGGTATTGCATGGAAACCATGAACTACTCATTTTCATGTATGACATCGAAGTGCTCCATAACAGTCGACTTTAATTATTTTAAATTGAAAACCAATTTAATCAACACTTATTATTTTATTACTCTTGAAATATTAATAAATATATGTACGTAGGAAGAAGAATTATGCGAATTAATAGATTGATGGTTCTTAAAGAATTCGAAAAAAATAAAAAAACTACGTTTTACAATAGAATATTCTGAGTAATCGAAGAGCTTAACGTTCTTATGGATACGATCGTACATAACGATTGTTTTAAGAAGATTGGTGACCGGCCGCGCGGGGACTGCGGTGGGAGGGTAAAATTTAAATCCTGAATGCTGTGCGTGAAAATGTAGTAACTAGGTACTATTCACATCTAAAATCATTAGACCCACGCCTCTAAGACAAATATCGCAATATTCCGCGGACTTCAACTAGCTATTACTCGAAAACACGTCAATAAAAAGTTTTGAAAATTTGACACATTATCATTCAAGATATCTAATTCCGTGCGGCATAGCTAAAAAATTTGAAATGTATTCCATAAAAGAATAAATAATAATTTTTAATCCGTGTATTTTTCCCTTCCATCGATAAAATTCTGTTGGAAATTTTCTAAAAACTAAAATTTTTAATTATAGATACATTATAAAAGGTCTATAGAAACTGTGTGCAAAATTTTAAATCATGATTTTAAATAGAAAATTTTCTAGACGTCTTTTTATTACGAACGCATCGGTGGACGTTAACGCGTGTTTTGATTCCGCAGGCGCCGCCATTCGTGTCTATTTCAGGCATTGTAGCGCTTAGAGTACTAGATTAATTTTTACTTTTTCGCTTATATCTTTGAAAGTAATAGGATAACCTAGATTTTCTAAACGGTAAATCATATGAAAATACATGTACTTTAATTTGCAATGTTCTTTTTAAACATATTTCTCTTGTAAATATTAAAAAGTTGATCGGAAAGCATTAATTTTGGTGGTTTTCTACTATTTTTGTGCAAAATACAAAAACTTTGTAAAGCCTCATCAAATTTTAACAGGGTTTAGTTTATAACTAAAACAATGTTATACTGCAATATCAAAAAATTATTCCATATTTTACTTTAGTCTGAAACCTTCTTAATTAACAAATTTTCCCCGTAAACATCTAGTTCGATGATTTACTATGGGGAATGCAATTGTTTTATCGCATATTTGTAAAAGATGTTAATTAAAGAATCTTTAAGAATCTTTAGTAAACGCATATTTTCACGGATGTTTCTTAAAAATTTTTTTAAGTAACATCGTTTTCAATTATGCAATAAAACAATTGCATTCCCCACAGTAAAACATCAAACTAGTTAACTTTAACACAGTAAAGCATCAAACTAGTTGTTTACGGGGAAAATGTGTTTGTTCAAACGATCGTTAGGTACGTACTATTATTATTATTATTATTATTATTATTATTATACAGGCCAAGTAGTAATGATAGGCAGCAACACTGCCTGCAGGGCAACATCTAGTACATAGTCTTTATGTCAGCTGTAGATGTGCTTGCATCATCATCATTGCTATCATAACTACTTGTTGGGACTAGCTATCCGTAGCTGTGTAGTCCACAGCCTTGTTCACGCAGTCGCGCTATCTTTCTCTATTATTTGCGAGTTGAATCCAATCCTCCTCATAACATTCTATTTCTCGTAGGTCAATTTTAATATCGTCTTCCCACCTTTGTCTCGGTTTGCCTGGGGGTCTTGTGCCTGTCGGCTTCCCTAATACAAGTACTCTAAGTGCTGCTCTTTCATTTCTCATCCTAGCTACATGATCAGCCCAGTAAAACCAATGAATAATTTTGGCTATAATCACAAGGAATAAGCTCAAATTTTATAGAAGTGTAACATCGAGATGGGTTGCGCAAGATCCAATTTGAATCATGAAAACCATAAAGCTGAGAAAATGGGATTTTAGTAAGAAATGAATGAAAAGTAATCGTATTTACAGCGAAACGGATTTCGGTGAGGCTTTAGGAGTTGGTTTCTGGTATTCAAAATCGAGGCCTAGTACCCATATTTTGTTCCAATGGGCCTTTCTTTTCGTAATACAAACCACTATGCTTCAAGTAGGGTTGAACCCATAACAAATGTAATAAAAGTTAGTGCAAAGCGCTTTTATTTAAACTTTGTTTCATATAATAATAATAATAACCTGGTAAAAAATTATTAACAGTTGAAGGTGGTCACTTTAAATGCATGAAAAATCAACGAATTTAATTCAATCCAGTTTCTTTAAATCATAATTTGGCAAGTATTCAACCGCAAGATTTTGGCGAATACTTTTCATATCTTACGAAATACTCAACGAAATAAGAAAATTTCAATTATTAAATGTCTCACATGAAAAAATAAGGCCCATAGGAGTGGTTCCAAAAAGTATTCGGAAAAAGTATTTGTCGAATAAATATCGATTGCCCAAATATTAAAAAAAAATGTTCAAAATTGACATTACGAAAGTCCGACGACTTTTACACATTAGTAACATTTCTTTAGCTTGTAGAAATTCTTTACATAAAAATCAGATGGGCCCATCCAAGTTAAAAAATAGTACGTCTTTATATAAGAAGTCATCAAATCAAGTTGCAAGTAAAATTTTGGAGTTTCATTATGTCAATTTTTTTTCAAGATTCGAGTATTCGAAAATTATTCGCGGAATACTGTTTTTGAATAACCGATTATTCGAAAATTTATTCGACAAATACATTTTCGAATACTTCTTGGAACCACTCCTATGAGCCTTATTTCTTCATGTGAGACATTTAAACATTGAAATATTCTTATATCGTTAAGTATTTCGCAAGATATGAAACATATTCGTAGAAATTTTGCGGTTGAATACTTGCCGAACTATGCTTTAAATAGCCCTGCATTTTAAGGATGGAAGACCACATAAACCGCTAAAATTAAAAGGTTTTTATAAGGAATTCTTTGAAAGAGCTTTGAAAAAATACTAAAAGAACTAAAATATATCTACTAAAAGTTTCTAGAACATTGATTAATTATTATTGTTCTAAGCAATTGCTAATAAAATAACGTTAGTTTTAGCGGTTTAATGGTCTTTCCGGGGAGGGGGGTCCATTTATTAGATTGATTTTATAGATCTGCTAGCACTTTAGACTTTTCATTACAAACAAATGGATAAAGAAGAATTTTCATAGTTTTGACACTAAATATAATTAATGCTAAAATGAACATATGCAAATAATTCGACGTCCAAATAAACGAAGGGAAGTTGTATTAATATTATCGCATAAACGTAGAAAAATAATTCGTTAGAATAAATAGATATACGACAATGAAAACGTGTAACTATTAGAAAACTCATGTACAAGTGTAAAAATAACATATTTTTTCGAATTTTCTAGCAGTATTAGTGTAATTTATTTAACTTATAATTATTCTCCTTATTATCAATCTTATTCCAAAAATCGTCTCATTAAGGACTCTAAATATTTTCTTTGACTGTTTGTACATTCGTTTTTTATTTTTGTTGAAACTATTTATTTCTAATTTATCTAAATCTAAAGTTTGAAATTCGAAATACTCAGTAAATCTCTACAAAATAGTATAATAAACGGACCCCTCCCGTCTTTCCTCCTGAAGACACCAATTCCTATTGTTAATAACTTTGGATCAGACTAATATTTTTATATGAAACGAAGCTTAAATTAAAGCTCTCTTCGTCGACTTTTATTATACTTTTTTGAAACGTGCAGAGTTATGATCAGAAATAGAGAATACCACTACTTTTCTTCATTATTATTATTATTATTATTATTTTGCACTAATGACTTATATCTCAATAATAAGGGCTCATTACAACAAACTACAGGTGCTGGATTTCATTCTTGGATAGCTGAAACCACCTCCCAAATCTTACCGAAATCCGTTTCCCAGAGATGGGATACCCTATTTGTAAGCCAATTTTTATAAATCCGTTAAAATTTAAAAAAGTTATAGCTTCTTTAAATTTTCTTGATGGCGTCACAACTCAGTGGATTTCAAAATATGCCAATATGTACTGAAATATGCAAAAGTTTGAAGAGCTTACAGAGAAATCGTCGTATGATCTATCAGAATATTGCTATAAAAAAGCAACACTCGCAATAGAACTATGATAAATTCAAAGTTGATAAAGAAACTTGTTATCGCGAAAATAAAGGTTGATTGGCATTTTCTCCTAGTTCGTGCATTGCGTGTAAATCAGGCATATGCATGATTGATTTTTCATCTTCGTATACACTCGACAAATTTGTTTTAAATACGGCAAACTTCATTGGATCGAATGCTCGTTTTCGCTAACGTCAGTGGAGGATTTAAATAAAAAATCAAAAAAATTTGATCAGATGTTTGATTCGTCCAGTGTACATTTAAAAGTAATCTTAATTCTTGCAATCACCAAACTTATTTCTATGGAAATATTTAATTAATGCCTTCCTTTGGAAATCTTTTCCCACAAAAACGAAAAACTCTGTGAAGAACTACCTACTTTTTATTTAAGTAGCTCTTGCGTTAGGTACCTCAAAATAGCTATAATCTGACTATAAAGCGTTTATTTAAAGCACAGTTTTCTACATGAGCTCTCCCGCTACACATAAAAGGAGTAACTGTGACATCCGCATATGAAGGCTACAAGTGGCGAACCTCGCCTAAAGTTTCTCTCGTCGCGAAGCTTCACATAATTTTAATCTCTATACTTCAGAAAGAGCATCCAAGCGTTTCTCGTGCTAAAGTCTGGAGTTATAACAGTTTCTCCGTCCTCTAGTCTAAAGGAATCATAGACTTCTCGAGTGAGATCTGGTGCATGTATGCTGAAATTTTGAGGCAAATCAGTCTCTAAAGCACCTAGAAACTGAAGCCATCTGCAACACTATCAGTCAAACGACAAACTTGAATGGAATACGTGATTTTGCTTTGAGACGTTCTAGATGTAACAAGACATGGTTATTTAGCGTCAGTAATTGAGCTTTAAGTACGTGGGAGCATTTGAACTTCTGCGTACTTAACTCAGCTCGTATTCATTACTATGTATGATCCATTTCATTTCAATGTTTTATAAACGATCTTGCTTTAGATTAAACACAACAGTAATTATAATTTAATAGTATTAATTCAAATACAATCCATTCTCTATATTTTTTATAAAAAGTGTATAAAGTGATGTGAACTCACGTTGTAATTTAAATGAAGAAAGTGGAGTCCCACGAATGGTACCAAGAATCTATAAGCCTTCTTCATAAGTTTAGAAAAAGGAGACAAAATGTATTTGTACATTACAAAAAATGTTACTGAAAATTGTTGCTCCTAAAAAATGAATGTTTCTTAAAGTCAGCAATACAAAACTCGCGTTCTAATTATTATTAAGTACAGCTTTACTGCATATAAGAAACTATCTTCTTAAAATAAGAAAAAAATTCTTAATTTTAGAAATGCATTTTTTTAAATAAAAGTAAGAAACGGTCCTACTAATATTAAGAAACAATTTTACATAAAATTAAGAAATAATGTTTCTTAAAAAAACAAAAGAGTACACTACATTTTAAGAAACAAATTTACTGAAAATACTTAAGTAAAGACGTTGCTGAATTTGATTTCGAAACATGAAAAATCTCTGAAACTCGTAACAAGTAGGTTATGAATATTTACTTGCATTTATAAAGGTGAGAAAACGATTAATAACTGTGTTGCATAGGTTTATGTTATTCAATGTAGTTAAATTTATTATCATACTAATTCTTGTAATCATTTTTTGTCATATATCATTTAAATTTATGAATCGAATACTTAAACTATTACAATTTTCATATGTCATGAATTTCCGAAAACAAAAAGGACAGATTTTCGAAAAGACGGTTCACTAAAATTAAGAAAAAAAACTTTCTTGTTTTAAATACTTTTGGAGTTACATGCTTTCAGAATCTAGTATTTCTTAAATTTGTTGCATCGCCTTTTGAGTGTGGATTCTTTTTGAAAGTAAGTAAAATTGCGTATAATACATCATTCACGTCAATGAAATAAAAATCGGTGAAGTTTCTTATAATATTTTAATTTATATTCTAGTAAGATAAGAAATCAAACTTCTTAAACTAAAAATTAAAAAATGTTTCAAATGATAATTTCGCATCTAAGTAAAAAAGTCTGTAATTTAATAAAATTGGAAAAGTGATAAAGCAAGTCTCTAAGTATCTTAAAAACATTATTTAAATTTTTACTTTGTTCCAAGTTGAGAAGCAACCTCATAAATAACTGCTTGCGAAGCATTTTGTGAAGTATCTATACGATTCAGGAGAGAGGAATAGATTATCAGGAATTTAAATTACATTTACCAGTAATCGAAAGATCCTTTTCGTTACTTCCGTTTGTGGAACTGTCTGTACATTCAACGAGAACACTCGAAGTATTTCCTTCCTTTGTTAAGCCATTCGAAAAGCGCTAAATTACTTTTAAATTGCACCGCGAACGCGCGCTTTAAATTTCCGTTCTCATCCTTTCGTTTGAGGAAGAGCGACTGGCATACATATCCCACACAGCATGAAATATTTCCTAAATATAACTGTAATATTTCTTGTAAGATTTGAAATATTACAGAAATATTTCAGTGAAATATTACTGTAATATTGTTATGTCCGCCTATATGGGGCATTGTAATATTTCATGTAATGTTCAAGAAATATTTCATGAATATTTCGTGTAATATTTCATGAAATATATCCGAAATATTAAGTAAATATTCCAAATTATAAACATTACTATATAAAGAAATATTTCACGGAATATTTCTGAAATATTTCAGAAATGTTTTGCGTAATATTACATGAAATGTTTCTGAAATATCTCTGTAATATTTCCAACATAGAACGGCTTTTCTGAATCTTTCTTGGAATATTTCAGAAATATTTCAGAAATGTTTAGCGTAATATTACATGAAATGTTTCTGAAATATCTCTGTAATATTTCCAACATAGAACGGCTTTTCTGAATCTTTCTTGGAATATTTCAGAAATATTTCAGAAATGTTTAGCGTAATATTACATGAAATGTTTCTGAAATATCTCTATAATATTTCCAACATAGAACGGCTTTTCTGAATCTTTCTTGGAATATTTCAGAAATATTTCAAAAATGTTTAGCATAATATTGCATGAAATGTTTCTGAAATATCTCTGTAATATTTCCAACATAGAACGGCTTTTCCGAATCTTTCTTGGAATATTTCAGAAATATTTCAGAAATGTTTCGCATAATATTGCATGAAATGTTTCTGAAATATCTCTATAATATTTCCAACATAGAACGGCTTTTCTGAATCTTTCTTGAAATATTTCAGAAATATTTCAGAAATGCTTAGCGTTATATTGCATGAAATGTTTCTGAAATATCTCTGTAATATTTCCAACATAGAACGGCTTTTCTGAATCTTTCTTGAAATATTTCAGAAATATTTCAGAAATGCTTAGCGTTATATTGCATGAAATGTTTCTGAAATATCTCTGTAATATTTCCAAGATCAAACGGCTTTACTGAATCGTTCTTGGCATACAAAATCAGTCAACTGTAAGGAATTTTATCAAAAAATTAATCGGAAATATATTTTAAATAGAAATATTATTCTAAATAATGCTTAATGAATAATTATAAAATAATCAGTAATAAAAATGGATTTTTTATTCTTCGGGAGGATGTAGTAGGTTAAATGTTTTCCTCTTTTGACCAGCAGTGCTGAAAAATAAATATATAAATGAATTATTATAATGAATAAAAACAATCATGTTTCGGTTGTGGAAAAAAACTATCATGACGGCAGCAATGGCGCTAGTAAAAAAGTTACTCTTTCGTCTGCCATGCTTTTCTCGTTAACATGAGAAAGCGTATATCTATATATATATGAAAAATGGCCGACGACGGAGTATTCTGCCATAGGTCGCATGATAGATTTTAAGTTCCAAAAATAATATATAAAATGCTTACTTTTGCTCACGCTTGAATCGCGTTCCTGCAGCATCCAGCCATTTTGAAACGCTGGTCTTCACATCTTTATCAGTTGCTGTAAATATCGGCTTTACAGCATCTGTGAAAAAATAGTGCAAAATATTTGTTATGTGTTAATAATTACTGAAATGTAAGAGTCTTTACCATTATATGGTGAAAAAATCTTTTTGTTAAATTTTCGCAAAAGATGAAGTGTTAAAAATTGGTACACTCGACGTTATAAACATCTAATCGAATGAGTTTGAATTTTTTTGAAATTCTATAATGAGGTTAGCGAAAATGAGCATACAATCCAATAAAGTTGTAGAATTTAAAAAAAATTAAAATAAATTCGATAAAAATACTGCATTGAATGTATAAAAATAAAAATAAAATTAATTGTCAAGAATCTTGTAAACGATTAATATTTTTTTATTATATATATTTATTATTATTATTTTACTTGTTTTATTTTTATTTGTATATTTTCCCTGGTAGAAACGTTGACTAACTATTCGCCATATAATGCCTAATTTTATGGTGTGTGGTCAATTTATGGCCTATATTATGGTCAATAACCCAACTTATGGCCGACGGTTTATGGCCAAAAGATGGTGTAATTTATAGAATTATTTATAAATAAAATTTAATGATCCTAAAATAATTCAATACGAATTAGATATTTAAAAGAGAACAAATAATTAAAAAATTATACTAGTATGTTTCACACCGAGCCTATATGCTGAAAATATTCAAACCTAATCTACAAATATTTTTTCTTATATTTCTTTTAAGATATGTACGGTAAATTTTAGTTTAATTTAATCGTCTGCATTAATAAATATATATTAATTAACAAATAAATACATAAATTGGAACAAATACTGCTTATTTATTTGCGTTGAATTTGTCAAACTGCTCTAGCTCAACGACTTAAGTAAAAATTTATTTAGTGGTTAAGTAACATTTACTTGATTCTATTGGGCACATTTTACTCAGCAATCCTGCTCAACTTTTTAAGCAAAATCTGCTAAACTGTTCACAACGCAAAACTAAGTTTTTCTTTATATGTTTCAAACAGATAAGGGTCTGCTCTCTCCCTAGACTCCAAGCTGTCAACACACCGTGAATGTATGCATGCTGCATGTGTGTTGGGACACATAAGCGCATATATATACCAAACAATGTTATTCTAATGTTTATGTTTATTGTATATACGATAAATAAGATGAATACAAACTTATTTCTCTTGTATCTGTATGTTTCTGGTGTACCTATATATATATATATACTAATCAATGTTATTCTTGCGTCTTATGTTCTTATATGCTCTTAGCGTACAAACAACCTATAAGCGCCCGACGCCGTTCGCGTGCGCATGGACTTATACTATACTATACTGAGCATCATGGGCATATATTTGACGTATAGAATCAGAGTTAAAATTTGTAGAATGTATGAATACTGCAACTTCGCTTATATATCTCCTCGCATCAGTAATCTAAATTTTATATTGTAAATTCGTTTAAACCAAAAAACATTGTGCGAATTTAAACTTTTATACATGTATTTGAGGTTATAGTACATTTATCTTTACTCATATTATGGTCAACTTATGGTGTAAATGTCGGCTACAAATTGACCACGGAAGTTGGTCAATAGATAGCGAACAGGCCATAAATGATGGTCAATTTTTTACCAGGGTTGTCAAAAAGCTTAACCAGCATGAAAATTTATTAAAAATTTAATAAATAAATTTCAATGTACTATATTTGTTTTAATACATTTTCTATTTACTTTCTTTTTAGCTTGAACGTTTTTATAAAACTTTCTACCGCATTTTTTCGGTGTAAACCATGTAATAAAATTTTATTATCACAATTTTTTGATTAAACCCTTTTTACAAAGCTATTCGCTTTGAACAGTTGTATATTATAATTAAATAATAAATTAAGATAGTACTCAAAATAGTATATTGTGTACTTAGAGTGAAATGTAGTCTTTTTTTGCCCGCGTGCGCTTTTGCAGTACGAGGCGAGGGGAGCAAGCACGAGCCGAAGGCTAGTGCGTATTGCGACTCGAAGCCGAGTATATACTGCAATCACACAAGGGCAAAAAAATAATTTTCACCCAAAGCACACATCGTACTTTTTGTCATATCCGTCTTGATTTTGTGTGTTTTCAATGCATCTAGATCGAGTGTTATTGCGGCTGTTTTTCGAATCGGTGCAAACACATATTTATAAAACCAAAATAAAATATCAAAAGTAAAATAAATATATATATATATATATATATATATATATATATATATATATATATATATATATATATATATATATGTGTGAATATTTTACTATATTATTTATTTTACTTTTGATATTTTATTTTGGTTTTGTGAATATGTGGAAGTACGTATTCGTTCTGTACAATTTTTTATCCCTTCACGAGATTTTAGCCAGATACTTGAGTAGCTACTACTTAACAGTTAGCTAACGCAATTAGCTAAACGTCAAATTCTTAATGAGTTCGGGTCGTCAATTTTCTACCAGGGTATTTATATAATTTATTGATGAGTTACTAATTTGTTTTTTGTCATACACGAACAAATTTCGATGTGATTTCTGTTTTTCGAAATAATGCTTTCTCGTGAATTGTAGAGTTCATTTCACTTTAGTGCCGCAATTATACCCCAGTCTACCCTATAATAATAGTAAAATATACATATATATATATATATATATATGTGTGTGTGTGTGTGTGTGTGTGTGTGTGTGTGTGTGTGTGTGTGTGTGTGTGAATATTTTACTATATTATATATATATATATATATATTACTATTATTATAGGGTAGACTGGGGTATAATTGCGGCACTAAAGTGAAATGAACTCTACAATTCACGAGAAAGCATTATTTCGAAAAACAGAAATCACATCTGTTTACTAACTATATCTAAACGACATCAATCTGCATTACGTATGCATGAGTAAAATAAGAGAGCGAGAGAGAGAGAGAGAGAGAGAGAGAGAGAGAGAGAGAGAGAGAGAGAGAGAGAGAGAGAGAGAGAGAGAGAGAGACTTATATGATGAAAAGGAATTTAATTTTTTTTAGATGAAAATGGTGTACTCACGCTCTTAAATTGATCCGCCCATTCGATGCAGCTTCCAATGAGTGCAGATCTCAGTTGTAATGAAAAAATCCGCTGGAATCGAGAAAAGAAAAACAACAAAGAACAATAAAAATATTCTTATTTGAAAAATAAATGATAATACGTAATAATAAATTAGTATTTTTTTAATTACTTACGATTTCTTTATTATTTGCTTCCGACACACCGGTATACACGTGCGAGATCTGTCAATCTTTTACCGCCATATACAATTTCAGGCGAGACTAGGTATACGACGTGACGTATGCTACAAATTACTAGTCGTATCTCGCGACTATCGATTATAGCGCGCGAGATTTAAAAAGTACATTATAATATTATTAAGTAGGTATAGTACATTATATATATATATATATATATATATATATATATATATATATATATATATATATATATAATAGTTCTTTATAATTATGTTTATTTTTTTAATTATATTAATAAAATTAGAATATACGCAAATCTATTTATCAATTAAGAATGTGCTATATATATAATATATAATATATATAATAACTATATATATATATATATATAATAACTATATATATATATATATATATATATATATATATATATATATATATATATATATATATATATATATATATATATATATATATATATATATATATATATATATATATATATATATATATATATATATATATATATATATATATATATATATATATATATATATATATATATATATATATATATATATATATATATATATATATATATATATATATATATATATATATATATATATATATATATATATATATATATATATATATATATATATATATATATATATATATATATATATATATATATATATATATATATATATATATATATATATATATAGTTCTTTATAATTATGTTTATTTTTTTAATTATATTAATAAAATTAGAATATACGCAAATCTATTTATCAATTAAGAATGTGCTATATATATAATATATAATATATATAATAACTATATATATATATATATATATATATATATATATATATATATATAATGTACTATACCTACTAAAAAAAAAACTAAAAAAAAACTAAAAAAATAATCGATAATTTCGGAACGTGATATATATATATATCACGTTCCGAAATTATCGATTTTTTTTCCAGTTTAGATTAAAAGTAACACCATGAATATGAAGACAACATTGTTTTATGACGAGAAAATACATAAAATCAATTTTTACAAGAAGTGGAATTATCCGGTTTTGTTCACCCCCTCCTCATATAGATTAATAAAATTCCTAATCATCTAATAATTCGAAAAATTTTCCATCAAAAATTAAAACATTTCAATTTCTTTTACAAAATTATTTTCTTTTCGACAAAAAAATGGTCAAGATACAAAAATTTGATTGAATATTCTTCTCCATATTCCAAATCATCTCAATTTTTTTTTTCAATAATTTTCCCTCATACATTTCAGAAATATAACCGTTTACTAAATATGAAAAAACATACAGGTCACGAGATTGTAAAATGATACTATTTTGAAAATGTTCGCGAATATTCTTCTCCATATTCCACAAAAAATGACGTTTTCGTGTATAACAAAAGAAGGAAATAACGTTATATCCAAACTTTGAGATCGGTTAAGTTAGGTATTTTTATACTATTTCTAAGGTATTCAAAAACCAGTAAATCGACATAACGCTATAAAAACAAATAAACATAGAAAAATAAAAAAAATGTAATATTTGTTTTCTTAAATTTAACATCCACACACACACATGCACATCCACACAGACATTTTCTAAAAATAGTATATTTTGATTTCTTAAGTCTCAAAACATATTTCTAACAAGTTTTTAGCAAAACTTCTTTTTACTATCACAAACCTTCCTCTGTGAAGAAACAAAAAGATTAGTTAATTATTTTGCCTAATTATAACATTTCGTGAAATATTTCATTAATATTTCGTGAAATATTTCATTAATAAATAGTTCAGAAATATTACAAAAAAGCTTCCAAAATTTTCAAATGAACCTTTCTTGTAATATTACAGTAATATTGCGGTAACATTTAGTGAAATATTTCAGGAAATATTTCATTAATATTTTCTGAATTATATCGAGTAATATTTAGCGAAATATTTCAGAAATATTACAAGAAAGCTTCCAAAAATTTCAAATGAACATGTCGTGTAATATTACAGTAATATTTCTGTAACGTTTGGATAAATAATTCAGGAAATATTTCATTAATATTTTCTGAAATATATCTTGTAATATTTATGAAATATTTCGGCAATATTACAAGATAGCTTCCAAAATTTTCAAATGAACATTTCTTGTAATATTACAGTAATATTTCTGTAACGTTTGGAGAAATAATTCAGGAAATATTTCATTAATATTTTCTGAAATATATCTTGTAATATTTACGAAATATTTTGGCAATATTACAAGAAAGCTTCCAAAATTTTCAAATGAAAATTTCTTGTAATATTACAGTAATATTTCTGTAACATTTTGTGAAATTATTCAAAAAATATTTTATTAATATTTTCTGAAATATATCGTGTAATATTTACGAAATATTTTAGAAATATTTACTGAAAACTTTCAATTTGTATTGTTGGTAATATTACAAGAAATATTTCAGAAATATTTCAGAAATATTCCATGAAAACATTACATGTTGGCTGTTGGTAATATTACAAGAAACATTTAAGAAATATTTTAGAAATATTACACTAAAATATTTCTTGAAAGATTACATTTAAATATTTCATGCTGTGTGGGATACGCTCCGCCAAGTATATAAATAAAAAAACGTGCTCGCATTATCTTCGTGAATCACAGCTCGTCCCTCATGGCATACGTAATCGGGGGATGCACGAACGGAATATCAAGCTAAAAAGCATACTCTCCGTATATATAACCATCAAAAGATTAAGTCATTTCAATAAAACACGAGAAGGGGCGATCGAGGAACGAGCGAGAGCGGTGCACATAATAATTTCCCTCGCGCGCTCCTCCTTCCTCGTTTAATTGGCTCGGATTCGAGTCATTTTTGCAAGTTTTATTGGCGCCATTCATTTTCCCGCAAGAGGCATACGGTGGGAGGGAGGCACAAGAGGAGGGAAAGAGACAATAATTCACCGAAGCGGCGCATGAGCGCGCCTCGATCGACCGTCGGAGCGCGGAGATTTTCGACAGAAGTACGTCCACCCCCACGCGTCTCACCCAGTGCGCCGTTCTGCAGTCGAGCGAGGCACGATACAAAAGGGATCGCAGATCGGAATACACTCGTGTATGTAGGTCTATGGCCTTACCCGCAACTCGGCAATTTTCGAAGTGAAATGGCAGGTGGTCCCGGGGGACGGCGAACGAACGCACTCGTGATTTACCTGCCAATCTCTCTTGTGTATATCTATATACTCTCTTTCTCTCTTCCTTTCTCCCTTTCTCCCTCTTATTATGGTCCTCTCTCGCACGACTTCTCGCTCTCTGGATCTCGTTCCAACTACTCCCCGACTCGGACGCCCTATTCGGTATTCGACAAACGCGCAAATACGAGGGATGCAAATATTTTACGTGCATTAATTATTCATGAGACGTTCCCGCCGCTGTCTCCATTCTTCTTCCCCTCCTCCTTCCTACTAACTTCCTCTCCTTTTCTATCTTCCGCTTGCAGCCCCTATTCTCCCTCCGTCTCTCCTTCTCCCTCCCTCTTTATCATAGCACTTTTTTCACGCCCCTCTGGTTTTCGCCCTCGGCACGCAGGCAACCTGTAAGAAAACGAGCAACAGCAAGAGAAAAAGAGAGAGGGAGAAGGATATAGTAGAGTGTCGCGCGCGTGCAAGTCTGCAATGTGAAATCCTGTGTGCGCAGCATTAAGTGGACGTGTCAGAGAGTTAAGAGAGAGGAGAGGCTTTCAAAATCTCGTCTCGGGCACGAGAGGGTGTAAAAAAGAGCGAGCGCGCGCGAATGGTCGACTCTGCATATATTTATACAAGCTCGCGTTTCTGACACTTTTAGAATGCCAAAGACGAGGCACTCGAAATGTATTATAGAAACGGCGGGATTCAACTATACGAGCAGCAACAGTAGCAGCGGCATAGCAGTAATAGCAGCTCGGTGACAATGAGCCATTGTGTGCCTCTGCAACGAAAGAATATCGCCCGGGAATGCTTGAATGCAAATTCTACTCCAAGATATGAAAACTATGCATCCACGCGCCCGGCAGCCGATAGTGGCTGGAAAAAATGCTGATTACGGCGATGCCTCATCTTCTTTTTTTCCATTGTTGTCGCGATCATCCTCGCGCGGCAGCAGCCATCCGCTCGCTTCTTTTTTATTCCTTCGATTCGGCGTTCTAGTCCCCCGCCTTTTGTGGATTATTATAAGGGATGATTGTTATGCGATAGCGACTACAGCGGACGAGCGCAGCTTCTGTACGTAACACGGCGGCGGCGGCGCAATCGATCTTCTTCCGCCCGTCAGCCGCCCGAATCGCCGGGACTTTGCATCAATCGCCCGCGTGTATCTGTGTATGCAGACGTGTGTTTGTGTATGGGTGGTATATGCGTGCATGCGCGTTTCCACCCCCGCCGCCATTTATCGGGCCGCCAGCTCGTTCGCTCGCGATAACGCAAGATATTCATTTCGCCGGAGCGTGTATGTGCACTCTTACGGAAAATGGCTATAATAGGAACTATGATGTACTTATACCGAAGTAATGGGCATCGTCATAGTTATGTTTTTTTTTTCATACGCTGGCATGGTAACCATCATATTTTCAATCGATTATAATTAGAATAAGTCCATTTTAAATCATCGTTAAAAGGGGGCTGTTGGAGTATTCTGCTGGAAAAATAAATCAATATTTGCAATGAGGTATTACTTAAAACAATATCGAGTATTAGTTTTGTATAATATTTTATAATTTCAGATATAACACCCTAATCCTTCTATAGGTCATAAATTTATCTATAAACTACAAAACGCAGTCACGTCGTGGTTAGGCAAACTATGATCGGCATTGAGTTTATATATCGTTAGAAATACTTTTAATAATTATTATTTCTGTTCAATTAGATCTTTAATTAAAATTGTACGGTTCTGATTATATAGTCATCTTATGTAATAGTTTATAACATTATTTGTATACGAACGTGCATATGAATACAGAGGCAATCGTGTTTCACAATAATGTGTGCCCGGTTTATCTCAGGGATGTATTGCTTTTTGCACGACGACCGGTACAGTGCAGCACGAGCTGAAAAAACTCGATGAATACGTGAAAAAGCCCAGTCTCGATTTATTGTTATTAACGAGGGGGCAGGTTGCGCTGCCCGCCTACCGCCGAGAGAACTAAATATGAAATCGATCCTGACTTTCGTCCGCTACTCTTCTTTATCCTTTTAATGCAATTATTTGTCCGTTCTATCTATTTTCATCAGAGCTGCAATCACCTGCATTGCTATCACAGAATTTATTTCGATATTTTAATATAGCTTCGATAATAATAGTGTATCCTGTTTTGCGCTGACTGGGATACATAATAAAAATTTTAAATGAAACACTTTTTTAATTGTCTGTCTCGTATTTTAATTATTAAATGAAATTCTAGTCCATGAGCTTTGATTAAAAAAGTATTAGAGATTAATAACTCAATCCATATCCTAATGTGTTAAGCACGCTATATATGAACTCTAAACAATCGTTTCTAATTTGGTTGCATTGTATACAAAAGTTAGAGCTTTATTTATTACTAACATGAGTGATTTTATAATGTGTCGTTTACTTCCCACAAAAGTGTATGTGTATTAATACATATACACTGTAATATATATGTTCGGAGCTGTAAAAATCCATCTCATTTAAATATATATATATATATATATATATATTAATGAAAAGTAACCATGTCTTTTTCGGTTTTTCTTATAAATACAATTAATTTTTTCATCGTTTCTATCGTAACTGAGATTGCCTGCAATGCTATCGCCTAATTGATTTCTATAATAGTGTTTATTATATTATACCGAGTCAAGTATACACGAGACATTGAGAATAAAACCTTTTCTATTACTTGCTTCGGTATAATGAAATATCAAGGCTTTAGTAAACGACTATTGCATTTGACATGTATCATAATTTGACCTATTGAACTTTTTTGACGATAAAGCAATTTATGCAGTGTATTGAAGTTCATGTGTGATTTTGTCGTTGACAACCTCTGCGCTTTATTTACCGAAACATTTTTCCAATTGGAAACATAATAGTGCCAAGACATACCGCTTTTTTCTTATTAGGGATAATCGAAAAAGCTCAAATTTCCTGTGTGTATGCCAAGTGACCTACATTCATGTCTTATATATCTTTTTTTAATTGAACCTTCTCCAATATTTATGATTCAATTAAACAGTTCAACAATCATTGTCCTCAAAAGAAATCTAATTATCTTAATTTAATCGAGTGACAAACATAAATTTTCATCTTCACGAGAAAAACATTACAGTGCGCGTGAAATTTTTCATTGTTACAAACGAATGCGATAAGCCAACTGAAAAATACATGCTGATGGTACCCGATATGGCCAGTAGCCTTTTCTGCATTTCGCGCGATAAGAAGCTCCGTAGCCTCGCCAAGACGATGTTGCGATACAATCTTTAGAGTCTGTGCATTTATTCGCAAAAAAACAGCTGATTCCCTGATACTTATCATTTGGTCTTTTAAAATTTTAACGCCGTAAGAAGTAAAAAGTAAAAAAAAAAGTATTGTCTAAGCAATAATAATACTCATTTAAGTACAACTATTAAATTGTGCTTATGTGCAGGTAAATAACTTAATACTAGTTCATTCCATTTCGTTATGATTAGAAAATATTTACAAAAACTACTTTATTGGAAAAGAAGAATTAATTATTGAATATACTGTGTTACTTAATTGCCTTATAGATATGCTGTTTAATTTATAGCTTAATTCTTATTGAATATTCAAATTCTATATATATATATATATATATATATATATATATATATATATATATATATATATATATATCAAATGAAGAAATAAATCAGCTCCTTTGCGCCAATAGATTTCCTAAACGAATTAATGTTTAGCAATAAAAAAAAACTGCTGTCAATTCATTGACACTTAGCTTCTTCAAACTAGATTAATTGATCCAATATGAAATTCTTTGTTCTAATAAATTAATTTTAAATTGCTATATCTGTTTCTAATTCTTTTACTAAAATTGCTCAACGATGGGTTATAATCCTTATCACAGCTTTTTTTACTCTGTGCGTAATTTAGTAAAATTATTTGAATATTTAAATTATGTGCAATCAGATGTTAGTACGTAGATTCACGGAATTCCTAATCGTCTAACATTTTTGAACGATTTTCCATCATATATTTCCGAGATATAACCGTTTAAACTAAATGTAACTGTTTTCGAGAATAACAAAAGAAGGGAAAGAGCCTATCCAAAACTTGTGGTTGTAAAAGATAGGTAATTATATGCTATATTTAATGCATTTACACTAACACGGTGGATCTCGACTAAAATTAACTAACAATTACTTGTTGATCAAGGTCTTTTGCAGATATCATTTCTGTTATGCCTGAAGATTACTTTAAGACTAAAATTAGAAAAAAGTTAAGGAGGAAACGGAATTAACTTAATTTAATTTTTTTTATTGTTTTCTATTAATAAAGTTATAGTCTGTTTAAACCATATTTTATAAAAAAAATTTTAAAAATCGAAGAATTTTTGCTTAAATAGACTATAACTTTGGTCAATAATTTTTACGTACAAATTCTCACACTAATATCATAACTACATGTATTTTGAACATAATAAAACCTTGAAAGCGTCAATTCGATGACATTAACTTTCTAAACCTGGTAGCCCAAGAAATACAGAGGATTTCATTATAACCAATCAAAGAAACCTAACGACCTTCAAAAAATTTAAGACAAAATTTTGAAGTTATATTTTGATGAAATGTTCTAATTTACCGAAAAATATCGGATAATATATGATGAGCGACTTATTTTTACCTTAAAATGTATTACCAATTAATTTAATATTTAAAGGTGTATCGGTCCCCTTAAAGATACATCGACACCTCAGCGGAAGAACCTCCTATTTCGGACTGCGCGCTCTGAGAGCAGAAAGTATTTGTCTCAAAGTCGCCGTATTAACTATTAATTCGCGAAGCTTTCAATACAGTCAAATACATATGACTTAACAGTTAATCAATAATTACTTGAACGCTTCAAATTATGATAACATATTTCTTAATAGTTATAGATTATTTAAATTTAAAGTAAACTTCAAATATGTTTTTCTATTAAATTATCTTTTATTTCTTAACCACAACGTAACAATGAAGTCAATTTACAATAAATAACAAAAGTATACATATAAAATTAATGAATAATAATTTTAATAATTATTTAACCATAAGTAAATGAATTTAAGGCAGGTTTGCCGTGGATTTGCCCTATTTATTCAATAATTTTTATTTCATACAAAAAATAATCTTTATTGTTCAAACTTTTTACATATTAAAATACACATTTTGAAGATATAAAATTTTTTTTTTTTACGGATTTTTCTTGACAAAATGGCCGCCTCAAAATTATTTTTTTGTTTCACTGTCGACACGATATCTCACCAACGGATCATCTGAAATCAAAAAACTAAAAAGATTCTTAAAACTTATAGTTTTGGCTATTGCATAGTCTAGGATATTTCATTTTTACCGGAAAAAAATAAAATGGCGGACTTTTGAATTTTTTGGTTCTTTTTTTGTAACATAAATTGTTTATAACTTTTTGAAAAATTTATTGATCGTTATAATCCTAGAACATGCAATAGCCAAAACTATAAGTTTTAAGAATCTTTTTAGTTTTTTGATTTCAGATGATCCGTTGGTGAGATATCGTGTCGACAGTCAAAAAATAATTTTGAGGCGGCCATTTTGTCAAGAAAAATCCGTAAAAAAAAAAAATTTTTATATCTTCAAAATGTGTATTTTAATATGTAAAAAGTTTGAACAACAAAGATTATTTTTTGTATGAAATAAAAATTATTGAATAAATAGGGCAAATCCACGGCAAACCTGCCTTAAAAATTAAAAATAATAGAATGAGTTAGAGGGAAAAAAACTAGTTAATCTAAAGTTTTTAATTTCAACTTGTTTGAAGATATGTCGATTTTTTTTTCATATTTAATGTAGTAAGTGATACAGCAATTCATATAAAAAGAAAGTTTATTTTAACACCAATTTTTGCAAAGTGTGGGCTGCCGATTTGCCGCGGCGAAAATCATAACAGACGGGACGGGTTAGGTTGCTTGGTGTTGTGTTCATGTTTTTAGTAGATATGCAATATGCATTAACTATTAAGAAATATATGCTTCCCGAAAAGTAATCAAGGTATTTGATTTTAAATCATCCTGCGTATTTATCTCAAAGACTTTCTTCTCTCAGTGCGTGAAGAACCTTCTGTCTCGGTTGGTGCGCGAAGAAGCTTTTATCTGGGCTCGGGCGAAGAACCTCTTCACTCACCACGGCGAAGAACATCCTATCTCGGCTCACGCGAAGAAGCTCCTAACTCGCAGCGGCGAAAAAAATCCTATCTCGACCCGCACGAAGAAGGTCCCCATATATTATCCATATAATATTATTATATAATTGACTCTATCGGCCTCCACGAGTACATTTCTCTTATAATTTTGTACCTATCTCATTCTCTCTAATGGAGAAGTGATGAAAATATCATCTCTTCCATCTTATAACATACAAATAAAATTCATAATTTTGTACTTACTGATCTATATTTGGAATATACTGAAGTACAAAAATGTTTATTACCTTACATTACATACTTTTCTCTAAATAAAACGGCTTCTAACTGCTTTAGCAGAATGCTTTCTCAAAGAGAGGTCCTGAAAAATCGAGTTTGAGAATTTTATAATGGAAATTCGCATTAAATAAAGTAATACTAATATTAACTCATTAGGTATAAGCATTCAAGAATTGTTAGTCTGATATAATCTTAAAACTTAAAATAATTTTCAACATGACTGCACATGGAAAAGTCACAAAGTCTTAAATGACATAAATCCAATAAAAATTGTTACTTTTATAAATTTTTTGAAATTGATATATTTATTTTTCCTCCACTAAAAGAGCTTTAAGATACATGTTGTTATTACTGAAGTTACATATACAAATTTGAATGGAATTATAACTTCCATTTGAAAACGTACATATTTTTAATATGTTTAACGTATAAAATGACAAATAAAATGGTTTGAGCTTATTAGAAATTTTTTTTAATTAATATTTTATTATTTTTCCACTAAAATTTTAAATGTACACATTTTCAACGGGTTTTAGTAAAAAAGGCAAAAATAGATATATCAATTGGAAGAAAATGTTTGTACTTTATGAACGCGTACACATACCTTTAACATACGAGGGTAGTTCAATAAGTCTTTAGAATAAAGTATAAAAACAATTTTTTTTGGGTAAATTTTTTTTTATTTTTCAACATAATCTACTTGGAGCTCTATACACTTGGTCAATCGCTTTTTAAGTTTTTTTAATCCTTCAGAAAAGTGCGTTTTCGGAAGTTCCTCAAAATAAGCACTTACAGAGGCAATGACGTCTTCGTTGTCCGTAAATCTCTGTCCACCGAGCCATTTTTTCAAGTTTGGAAATAAGAAAAAGTCACTGGGGGCTAAATCTGGTGAATATGGTGGGTGTTCGACCAATTCGAATTTTAGTTCTTCAATTTTAGCCATTGAAACGAAGCATGTGTGAACTCGGGCGTTGTCGTGATGAAAGAGAATTTTTTTTCTCGCCAAATGTGGTCGTTTTTTTTTTAATTTCTTCTTTCAGCTGCTCTAATAATGATGCATAATACTCACCAGTAATTGTTTTACCCTTTTCCAAGTAGTCAATAAGTATAATTCCACGTGCATCCCAAAAAACTGTAGCCATAACCTTACCAGCTGACTTTACGGTCTTTGCCTTCTTTGGAGCTGGTTCGCCTGTGGAAATCCACTGTTTGGATTGTTCCTTTGTCTCAGGAGTGTAGTGGTGTATCCATGTTTCATCCACAGTCACAAATCGACGAAAAAATTCCTCAGGATTCCGACTTATGCGCGCCAAAAGAGCCTCAGAGGCGACCACTCTATTGCGTTTATTCTCAGCTGAGAGCAAACGCGGCACCCATCTTGCCGATAGCTTTTTCATGCCTAATTTTTCATGTAGAATTGAAACAACTGCACCTATAGATATCCTTGTGGCCTCAGCTAACTCACGCACTTTTAATCTTCTATCCTTCAACGCCATATCGTAGATTTTATTGATGATTTCGGGAGTAGTTGCTTCTACGGGCCTTCCTGAACGTGGTTCGTCACTTATTGATGTACGACCACGCTTAAATTCATTTACCCAGTTATAAACCGTTGCTAAGGCAGGGGCAGATGTGCCATGAACTGAGTCCAATTCATTTTTTATCTCATATGGAGTTAAACCCTTTAAATGAAAATGTTTAATTACCGCTCTGAACTCGTTTTTTTCCATTTTTCTTAACAAGCAATTTTTTTTTTCAATTGGTTATAAAAACACGTAAACTCAGAAGATGTGGACTGTGACTGCACCATATATCTAGTCGGGAGTGGTGCTGACTGAAAACAAATGATTTGGAGCGATTCGCGCGCCATCTGTTGGTCATTCTAAAGACTTATTGAACTACCCTCGTACTTAACATTTAAAATAACTAAATAAATTGTTTTTTGATTCTTACAAATTTTCTTATATTAATATTTGTATTCAAAAATATACTTTTTATTATCCAATCAATTCAAAAAGAAAATTTGAAGTTGATTTGTACCTATAAATCTGTAATTTTTTGGCTCGTAACATTTTACCCACGAAGATTTATCCTAGCTACAATTTCTTGACACACGCCCACACACACACATACACATACACACACACTCACACTCATACACACGTGCGCGCACACACACGCACGCCTATAGCCTATTTAAGCCATATTTTATGATAAAATTAATAAAAAAAATTGAATAATTCAGGCTATAAATGTGGCCAATAAATTTGTTTTTTATTAATTTCCACACTCATATCCTAATTATATATACTTTGAACTCTATGAAACCTCAAAAACTCCACTCTGAAAACCTTGCGGCAGAGAAAGAAATATACAAGATTATATTATAGGCAAACGAAGACCTATCAAAAAAAAATTTTAAGAAATTTTCCATAATTTTTTTATAAAATGTTAACATTTACCGTAAAAAATAGTTAGTATATGATGGATAATTTATCCTCAGTTAAAAATATATATCCAATTTATTTGTAATTTTAAGGTGATTAAGTCCCCTTACGCTTGTAAAGCTTTTAGTGGTCACAACGCTTTGCATAATATTCACTCCTCGATAATGGGAAGAAGTTCTGTTTGATAATTGCATTGAATTAAAAACATTATCATAATACTTAGTATATACACTTAATGCATAGATTTAACTTTGTACCTATTACTATAAGGGTCTAATGGTAATTGCGTACTTCAATGACAATGTTTGTTTAAGTTCCTTGTGTCATTCATTTACATACTGCGATTTTGCATTTTTTAATACTTAAGACTCATAACATTAGCCTCCTTTATATAGCTTAAGCTTTTGCTGTTTTTTAATTTCAGTAAACACTATATATTTAATTTACTCTCTCAATGATTTTTTTTAATTAGTCGTAAGTACTTAATCTTATAATACTTTATCTATGAATTTATAGGCAAAATATAGAAACTATATTCATTTCACAATATTTAACAATTCAAAAAAATTTAAAAAAAATTTTGATGAGCATCTGAAAATATTTAGAGAACCTAAGCCGATTCATGGATAAATTTGAATTTTAGAAAATTAGTACGATTTACGCGAGTTATAGTGTTTCAAAGTTTCTCTGACGTTAACGTAATAAAACATCAAAGGATACCGGCGTTAACATCGTGACGTCACAACAACTTCAAAGCGCTGCAACTTCTCTAATTTTCGAAATATATAAAAAATATCAACAGTTCAAAAAGAAAGTAATATGTGATCTATCAAAATATGGTATTAGATAAAATATCTATATTTTACGCTGTTTCTAAGAAATTTATTTTAAATAATACTAAATTTTCATAAATTTACATGAAAAGAAAAGAATCTCGTATATAACATCTTTTTTATTAATTATAAAAATGTTTTCCTTAAAATAACTTTAGAAATTTTGTAAATAATGATTTCTAACTAGCGACAATACTATCAAATTGTATCAACGCAAATCCGTGAAACTTCTGCGTAATCTCGTTCTACAGTTCGTAAGTTTATTCCGAAATGTAAATTTCCATCTAACAAAGTCGAAATAAAGAAAAGAATCGATGGTATTCGTATTATCTCCGGCTTGTTTTCAAAGCAGCGTCACGTAGCCAATGCGATTCGTGAATTATGCGAAGTCACGCTCGGGAGACTAGCGTTCAGCTGCAGCAGCAGCAGCAGCAGCATCAGTAAATAGACATATATAAAATGGCTAAATGCGGCATTTGCTTTTTGGTTTGTGTTGCAGGCAAGCCGGCAAGAAGTTAATTCATGCAGTCGAGGGCAACGGGCAGGGCAACGGTAGCAGAGCCAGGTCGCGTGAAAAATGAACCTGATAAACATGGACGCGGAGAACCGCGTGATCCTCAACGTCGGTGGCATCAGGCACGAGACGTACAAGGCGACGCTGAAGAAGATCCCGGCGACGCGGCTGTCACGGCTCACCGACGCCCTAGCCAACTACGATCCCATACTGAACGAGTACTTCTTCGACCGGCACCCGGGCGTCTTCGCCCAGGTGCTCAACTACTATCGCACGGGCAAGCTGCACTATCCCACGGACGTGTGCGGCCCGCTCTTCGAGGAGGAGCTCGACTTCTGGGGCCTCGACTCCAATCAGGTGGAGCCCTGCTGCTGGATGACCTACACTCAGGTGCAATTTACATACTCACGTTTACATTTACTTCATCTCTCTCTCTCTCTCTCTCTTTTTAAATTCTCTTAAAAAGTCGTTATAACTTTTTGACATTTAATAATTATATAGAGGTAATGCTCAAACATTCTATATATTGCATTTCCTCACGTTTATTCTGTCTCAATACGTAACAGCAAATGCTTTGACAGACATGTATAGAACTTATTATGGCACTAACTGTCAATATCACTTTTTGTGAATGAAATTAAATAATTTTCTTTTAGTAGAATTAGACTTTTTTCACTGCCACAGTATAGTACCTATGTAAGGACAAACCGAGATTCTATTTTAGGTAATAAATTCAATTAATTTTATATTTAAAGAAGATTATATATAGGTTTATCCATTTATTTCTGAAGAAAAAAGTATAAGAAAATAATCGAATTTTAATCGATATAAAATGGATTATTATTCATAATGTTGTAATACCTACCGGAATTTTACAGTAAAAGATACTGAATTACACTAAGTATCTATTAAGGCTTTCTTAAGCTAAAAAATCGGCGAGCCTTGAATTGTTAGGTATTTTCAAGCATTGCTGTTGATTGACATATTTGCAGCTAATATTCTGTAGTGTTTATTGTTTCTTAAAAAACTAGTAGCACCTTGGTGTATGTGCTTTGCGTACACAATTCTATAGTTTAAACTCTTGCAACTTAAATTGCAAATGTCTTAAAAAGCGTTTTCTTTTTTGCGTTTCTAGTTAATACATTTACGGATCGTTTTCACGCTAAAAATATATCTAATAATGCAAAAACCATCAATATATCTCGAAATAAAAATACTAGAAATGATTAGAATAATTCCTTGTGAAATATAGTTAACTCGTAACGTAAAAACATTTCAAAGCCGACAGTATTTCCAGCTCGTAGAGCTGCGGACTTTTGAACTTTTAATCCGCGTTCGAGTACTTCATTTTATATATACAGTTGCAGCACAGCTGCATTACATTCGCGCTTTAAGGTGACTTTATGAGAGGACGGCGTACGTATACGCGCTGCTAAAAAATGTATCTCTTAAAGCTTGTGCACGCTAAAAAGTTAGTGCCGGGTGCTCATAAAGTGCAAACACTTATCTTTACGAACGTGGGCTTATCTTCTCGAATGTAAATTAAGCTTAAGTAATTTTCGTTGATAATTCTCGAGATCTGGGTTAAAATCAATGAATAACTAACAAAGAAGCAATTAAGCATTTTTGATTAACTACTCTTCTCTTCTATCACTGTACGTACAGCTACTTTCATTTGATATAATAACTTAATTTGCGCAATAGTACCTAATCATCACTTACGTTTTACTGATACAATAACAGCTCCGATAGCTCGCGTATCGACTTCGTAAACACGCTCATTCAAACAGAGCATTGTAATGATAATTGCATCAGTAAATGGCCATACATTTATTCACAAGTATAATGAAGAGACTCTATCTCAGCAATCTGCAATATAAAGTCTTGAGTTACAAATTTTTATTATTTTTTAAACAATTGATTTTAATGAATAAAATAAAGTAGAAAAAAAGATTACATGCAAAAAGGTCGGTAATATTTACGATCGAAAGATGCTTGTAATACATTTATTTATAAGCATTCGGCACTTAATTTCTCAAATACTGCTAACGTTCACTTTGACAAATGAAGATACTAAGGCAAGAAACAGACAAGCGTAGCGGATTTGGGCTCGTCGCACAAAGGGGGTGAATCAGTGTTTGGAGTGACAAACAAGCAAACATAGCAGTCTAACACTTTTTTAGATCAGTTCACTTGATTGATGTGATTGGGTGATTCAAACCCAATGTAGTAACAAATATTAGTGTAGTCATTATCCTTAAAGAAACTTTCATCTTTGAAACATAAACATAACATGTGTGACCTAATAAATAATTTTAATTAAAGCAAATAAATTTATAAAATTGATATCGGTTTATTTTAATCAATTTTACGCGATCTAAAATAAAAATAAATTAATACAACTAAATATACAATGAAAAACATTTACATAATACAATTTTTTTAAATCTCACGTTATCAAATTTTAAAAATATGTATATCTATATATTGTACACTTACTAATCGCTATCATTTTCGTAGATTTTTAATGCCTACAGAGATGTGATTAAATTTTAAAATTATTCAAATACTAAATCTTGCATTTGGCTGAATTTAATCGAAGCTCAACCAGAGAGCTGTTTTCGGATCATAAATGTTAACGACGACAGGAGCACTTTTTCATAAACAAAAAACCATTCAGCCATCTCGGTTGCCACTCGGCCCTCTCCCGTCCCAACTAGATTCAGCCCATAAACTTCTAGTCGCGCTGAGGACGACCACGAACAAAAAGGCCGAGCGCGCTGCGGACGTAGCGAACAAAAGCTGCCGATGCGGAGCATAGGCCAGCAGAATTCCGCAAAGTGCGCAGTCATCTGTATAAGATGGCGAGCACTGTGGTCTCGGGCACAGTGGATTAATTGTAGCGAGTTTCAGAGCTGTAGGAGTCTAAATAATGTCAATACGTCGTATGACGTCACGAGTGAAACAACCTAATGTACGCTCGCGGATCCGCAGCACGCGCACATTCGCGACGCACTTTTCTCGCCGGATGATCAGTCAATTATCATGACGCCAAATATAACGGCATGGTCCCATCGCAGTCTTTTGCTCATTATCCCAGCGGAGATTCGCGCGAGCCGCGATTATTTCCTCCTGTATATAAATATAATAAAGCACAAAGGCCGATCGTCCATATATGTATATAAGGTATATGCATGAGTGCGTCAACAAACGCGTGTGATGGCGTGCCGCGGCGTTTCGCGCATGCATGTCGGTGTGAACGTGCACGCGAGGAAGAGGTATATATATATATATATATATATATATATATATATATATATATATATAAGTGCGCACGGGGGCGGTGCTCGCAGTATATTATAGATAGCTCTTTGAGGCTTGACTTGATCGAACAGTGAGCTGTTGTAGGCTCGCTGTACAATAGGAATTGCGAATTTTGCGTGCTTGTGGAAACACGACACTGCAGGCTTCCCATGCACCAACGGGGTTCTTTGTGCATTGTACGTATGTATGCATGTATATGTGTGTGTGTGTGAGAGAGAGAGAGAGAGAGAGAGAGAGAAAGAGAGAGAGAGTGAGATCATGCATACACTGCTTCGATCTTTAATTTCGGAAGTTGAATCGGATATCCATAAATATCGATGTGTGTAACGAGAGGTGTAATTCGTAACCCTGTTAGAAAGGAAAGGGAATGAGCGGATTAGAAAACAGGATTGATGAAAATTGACCAAAAATACTTGGTCTTATACTCGATATACATGATTGTCTATAAAAATAAAAGGTTCGTCCGTACTAGATAACTATTTTATAATCTGAGAAATATTTAATAGTATTTTTTAGTTAGTTGTTTAAATATTCATTCATAAATATTTAATAATATTTAGACTACCTTCTATTTAGAGGCCTTCTATAAAAACTAGCACTTTTTAGATTTTCTGATTAATACTAACACTTTCTTAAATCCTCTAAGAAAATTATATTTTTTGTTTAAAATTTTGAAAATTGCTAGTTTTGTAGGAGATTCTTGACAAGATCTAGTATTTTTGGAGAAATCTGAAATGTGCTAGTCTTCGTAAGGGACGTCGATATATCGAGTATATTGTTCTATAAATAATGAATGTCATTGTTAATGAATAAAATTTAATGTAATATATAAAATTATATTAAAAGAGTTGAGAATTGCTAATTTTTTATGAGCAAAAATATATAGTTTTAAAGAGCCAATTAGTAACGTGTTTCTATATTGGGATCTGAACTGAACAGTAGTGTCAGAAAATGCTTATGGTCTTGCTTATTGTTGCAATATTTAAAGTTGTAAGGGTAATCTCTATTAAAGTATAAAAAATAATCATTTAGCACAGACCAGAGACAATAATTCTTAAGACGGTTGTCGTACAATTGTAATACGAAAAAGAAAAGAAACAAACTAAATTCACATTTACATTCTTCAAGATTAAAAGTTAAAGAGAAGATGAAATCCTTTTTCAAAAATATATCCGTATATATAGTTGCTTATACTTTATAATTTACCTGCCATTTTACTTTAACTAATTATTTTGTACGAATCAACATTCAACTCGGTTCTAAAGTTTTTTAAAGACATTGTACTGGATGTCCAAAAAATATAGAAACATCAAGCATAATAAAAAACTAATTACATTAATTAGTAGGTATATGAAAGAGTAGAATAGACGTATTTCATGCAGTTAAAAAATGCTTAATGAAATTTTATACATTTTTTCTTCATATTTTAAATAAATTGTTAACTGCATTAATCAAAATACATATTTCAGTGCGGAAATTCTTCATGAATATTTTATAAATTTTTCTCTTTATATTTTAAATCAATTGTAGTAGAAGCAACCAACTTAATTAAACCTATACATGCCTAGTAATCTCTGTAGCTACGAAGCAGTCGCGTCCTCCTTCGTACAAGAATAAAATCATATAGCAAGGGCAAAAAATACAGCCAGCTTCAATTAAGTCAGTTTCGCGGGATGGCAGCGTATTTTTGCATACGCGACTGTCGTTGGTCTCTGTAACATTCGCTCGGTCGGTCGCGTCGATTGTGCCAGACAGAACTTGGGAGGAAGAGAAATAGAGGGAGGCAGAGAGTGAGAGAGAGAGAGAGTGAGAGAGAAAGAGAGAGGGCGCGGGGAAGGGGACAACTTTATTACTCGTGCCATACTCGTTAACGCGCTTCGTTTGAGTGATTAAGCTCTCTTTACGGGGCTGCGCGATCGAGTTACGCGCGAGCGCGCGCAACGGGCCGGTGCCGCGAGACTGCAGCACTGCTGTCAGGCCGCCGCTAAAGTGAGCAGCAGTAGTTGTGCAGCAATGCGTCCTTTATACTCCTGAAAAACTCAACTTTGACGCGACATTAAGCGGTAATCTTGTGAATGTTCCGGTACAGGCTGGCTGCTCACGTATTCGAGTGCTTAACCCTTTGACCGTGTATAATTGATCGCGTCGCGGCTACTGCTCGTATTCTCGGCTTTTACGGACCGCGAGGAAGCGGGATGACGCCGGACAAAGGGGGCCGTGTAAAGCAATCAAAGCTTTGCGCTTTTTGTTTGTCATTTTCACAATCTACACTCAGTCTAAAGTTTGTTTCTCTTTTATTTGTGCGCATAATTTTTAAAATGCAATTGTTTCAATTTCTTCAAAGAATAAGAATAAAAAGACCTTTACTTTTTATACTCAAACTTTCTTAGGCACTGCAATGTATTTTCACTTATAAAAAAAGAATTTTCATGAGCAAATACAAATTTTATATCTTCAGGATTTGAAAATTATTACAATTATATATTATACACTGTATTTGTATAATATAAAAGTCGAAATTTATATTTTTGTCTGTAATTGGACAAAATAATTTATTTCTTTTTGACTATAAAACTTTTATTGTATTCTTTGGTAATAAAATAAATTTTGTGCATAAACAATAAAATATGTGTACGGAAAACACTCTAAAAAACGTATAGATACTTACGGTTTAAATTTCATAACAACCGGTTCAGGAAACAAAATTGTCAATTGTTAATAACCTAATTAACTTATTTAAGGTGGGGTTATAGCAAACTTGAAAACTTTTTTAATATTCAATCCTTTATTTCTAAACTTTGTACACATATTTTGCACCAAAAAAATAAATTAACATTCATCCTTATTGTTGCTATAGTTCCCGTTTATCTCTATTTCGCTCCTGGACAAAACATTCGAATCCGGTCTAACAAAGAGAGTGTAAAAAATGAAGGTCCTAAAATTTTCTGAAACTTTCAGGATCATTTACTGGTAGTTAGAAATGATACCCAACTGATATAGTTTTTGCAAGTGGACCCTTTCTCTTAAAATAACAGAGAATATTATACTACAAATATGTATTATTTCATCAAAAATCAGTACCTCTTGTTGCGATAATAATTGTGCAAGTTTTAACGCTAAATAAAAGTTCTCGAAAGTATCTATAAGGAGTCAGAAAGAGCTTTAATTTAAGCCTGAACAGTTGAATTTCCTCGAACATTCATGGATTTTCAGTTGACATATTTAATTATTAATAATTTTGGACGAGGTTAATTCTTTTCGCGAAACAAAGCTTATTTTAAACTCTTTCAGATTACTTTAAGATGCTTATAGACAATTTCTTAGTGTGAAAACTTATAGAGTTATGATCACAACTAGAGGTACCATTTTTTAATGAAATAATGCTTATTTGGAGTAAAATAGTTGAAACCATAAAAAAGGGTCCATTCAAAAACTATGGGTGTCAGGCTTCATTTCTATCTACCAGTAAATAATCCTCAAAGTTTCAGAAAATTTTGGTACCCGAATTGAAGACACTCTCCTTGTAACTCAGGTATATCGGGCAAGAAATAACCTTCATTACTTCTCACACGTTGCATAACAACTACGAGGTGGAAATTATCATGTAAAATTTTGCTAACCACTTAATTTATATGGAAATGAACATACAAATTTTAAACTTCTTAAATTCGTAAATGCAAACTAAAACAATAGGCAATTGTACTTTTATGAGGTATATTAATATTAATATTAATACAAAGTAAAATACAGAATGTGCAGGTTTTTAGACTTTTGATTCAGAATGAATAACCCCTTTTCACCCCTTTAGGAGATGAATTTCGAAAAATCCCTCCTTCAAGAATACTATACGCTACGAAAGGAATGTACATACTAAATGTCACGTTTCTAGGTCCAGAGGTTTGGGCTCGGCGTTGATAAGACGAAGAATGAATGAATAAATGACCCAGTATATTTTCTAATATGTACATAGAGATCAGTTAATGAATGCTTTAAAAGCTCTATTATAACTGGATTATATTCTTGCAGAATTGTATATGGCTAACAAGGAGAGTGTACTAGTTGTGGGTCGCGAATTTTTATGAAACTTCGAGAGGGGATTTCTGGTGGCTAAAAATGAATCCCAGTACCCGCGGCTTTGCCTAACGAGCCCTTATTATCGAAAAACAGCCAATTATGTCCCAAATACTCGTTTATTAGTGAAGAAATGGTATCTCTACTTCATATCATAACTCCGCAAGATTTTACTTAGAAAATGTATTCCAAATGTAGTTAAATATAGACAAAAAGAGCTTTCATTTCAGCTTTGTTTCGTATAAAATATTAATCTTTTGCAAATTTATTAAATTTCAAAAAGAAGTAAAAAGAAATGTATGAAAAATCAGCTATTTGAAAAAATTAAAATCCTTATTTTATTCTCACATGCATTACTTATTACTTTTTTTGACAGGTAATAACTTTGCAAGGGATTAATATTTTTATACGGATCGAAGCGGAAATTAAAACTCTTTCTGTCTACGCTTAACTACTTTGGGATTATGTTTACTAAGTACAAACTTTCAGAATTATAATATGAAGTAGATATGCCATTTCACTAATAAACTTGTATTTGGCACATAATTGGCTGTATTTCGATAATAAGGGATCGTTAGATAAAACGGCGGGTACTGGCATTCATTTTTTGCCATCAGACACCTCTCGAAATCTCATCAAAACTCGCGATCAGCAACTCGTATACTCTCCTTGTATCTAAGTGTTAAATCAGTTTCTTAACAAGTTTAATTAATTAAAAAATTGAATTCTTATGACCAACGCATACACATTTAAAAAAATACATTATTGTAAAATATATAAATTCAAGGAAGGAAATAAACAAACTTTTTAAGAGAAAATCGATTATCCTAATTTATGTATAACATACAGGATAAAGTGAGCTTTTCTGAGAAAAAGAAAGTATAAAATAGCAATGAATAATTAGTGCGAAAAGAATCACTTGGGAAAATGTGAAAGAATATTTACCTTTCGTCCGTACAAAGAAACCATAGTCCGCTCAAAAAATCAAAGTCCAAAAAGAAACTCAATTTGCCACAGCCTTGCCTGCACTCAAAAGCGCTCTTTTTCTCCCTCAACGCCTAGGATCTAGCTCGAGCAAGCGGCAGCTGTCTGTCTAGCCGTAATCCACTAACTCCCTCTTTCTCTCTTCCACCATACTTTTTCCCTTCTGTTTATTCCCATTCTTCCGCTCTACTCAGCCGCTGTGCAATTTTCTTCAGCATCTCCCCCCCCCCCCTCTCTCTCTTTCTCTCCCTCTTTCTCTCTCTCTCTCTCCATCTCTTTGTATCCCGCTCTGGCTCGGGCAACTGAGTGCACTCGCTTTTTTCGGACTTTTTCCATTTCCTGCGCGGCCGGCTTAATCTCCCTAGTAATTCGTCCATGTGGCGGCTGCCCTTGCGCTAGCTGTATACGCGCTGTGCACGTATATAGCGCGGGACTCGGACAAATCCGGCAGGTGGTCTCTCGCTCCCTCTCGCTCTTCAGTGGCGAACAAGCGCTCTCGCGGCGTGTTGTACAAAGCCCCGCGACTATCGATTAGTCGTTCTACAAAGAAAATAGATCAGGCCTCGCTCGAGAGCCCGTCGCTCGCGCAGCTCAAGAGCCGCGTATACTCCCTTCCTCCTTCTCCTCCTCCGACGATTGGCTTCGCGCGCGCCGCGCCGTATAGCTTTCTATATATGCACTTACACTTACTTTGCAAGCACTGCTGACATATACGATGTGTATGAATGACTGATTAGCGATTTGCTGTCATTTTTCATGCCTCTGCGCCAAATGCATTGTCGGACTTCTTAATTTTTTATACAGCGAATAAAAATAGAAAGTCTAAGGATTTTTCTTCTAAAATGAATACAAATTTGGTGTTTTTCTTCTACTTAAACATTATATATATTAATCAGAGAAATAGAACTTTAAAAAATATCCTGCAACAGGTTACTTTATTATTACCCGAAGAGATTCATAAAAATAAAATTCATAAATAACAATATATTCACTAAAAATATATCAAGCTAGCGATGTCGACCGCGCGCCGCGTGGTTTATCTTTTCATTTTTGTCGTGGCGTTTGATTATATAAATTTTAAAAAAAACATTAAACAGTAACAGTATAGCTATACGTCTAAAAAGTTATTTTCTTTTTTTTTTGTTAGAAATTTCATTAACATGCATTTTTTTCTCTCATCGTTCAACATGAATATAGCTGCTTAGGAAAAGAACACTAATAAATCAATAAACAGTATTATTGATGAGAATGAGGTAGATTGGGAGAAGGCAATCCTAACACGATATTAAAACTCAAATCGAAATGTTTATAAGGACGTCATATGCGTGATTCAGATACAAAAAGGTATTTTTTTTATTACGAGATTTTCAACGCTCTCAAGTATAGTTTTGCACTCATGCTACAGATTCAAAACTTATATCACCTTCTTATATAATCCTATAAAGAGAATTCTATAAACATTTTAGTTTCTTGCCATTGAATAAGAACGTTTCAAATTTTGCATGCGTATGAACAGTAATAAAAACTCGACCATACATGAACTATCCATTCCGTGAATTGAAATGTTTAAATTCTTAAGCGATGTTATTGAGCGGCATAGAGTAATTAATATATCGATCAATTTTTTCATCTTTGAAAACCTCTCAATTACATGCAACGCCTCGCTGCATTCACGGCCTTGTGCACACACCTCGCGCTGGGCCATAATATCGCCAAAAAATAGAGCATAAAGAAAACGAAAGAAAGGTGTCGTGGCGCGACTGACGAATGAAAAAAAGAAGAATCTTTGAATCCGCCGAAGCGCGAAGCGCGCGATAGGCCGCCTTAATTAAAAAGCGTCAAAGCCGGTGGGTGCGCGGATTTCGCCTTTGCCTCTGATATTGAGGCGCACAAACGCCGCGTAATATTTCATATAGAATCGTGGCTGCTACCGCGTCTATGCAATGCCTCGCGGTGTGCAATTCATCACTGGTGCGCGAGACGTGTCGCTCGTTATTTTGCGCGCGCGCGCTCGCTCAATTCGGAGGTACGGCCGAAAATGCAATCGTTTTCGCTGCTGGCTGATACGTACGGAGACTTACGTAGGTATATACGCGCAGTGCAGACCCCCGCGCACATGGGCTTTTCATCAAACGCGAGGAGACAAAGGTAGTGTCAGGCACGTAACAGGGTCAAACATTGCAGGGCTGGCAGCTCAATAAAAGCCTCGGTATGTACGTACTGTGGCCGCTATAGCTATAGGCCAAGTCGGCCTATGGGCATTTTAACATGAATGCCCTCCTCTACACCTTGTGTAATTTTAACTTAACAAAATATAGGAAACCGTAAGTTTTTCAAATACTATGTCCCTCTGGTATTATTTATTAGAGTAAAGTAGAGCAGTAATAAATAAAGAAATTGATTTTATAAACGTTGAGAAAACTTGTTGAGATAGAAATGTATTTAATAAGCTTGCGAGAACGATTTCATTGCCCAATATAAATATATCCTTAGCAATTCAACGGAATACTTAGTATTTCACACTGTGCAACTAATGTCATCTTTGTGTATTTTAACTGAAATTAATATTATAAATGAAACCAAACAATTTAAATGAAAAAATATTCTGAGTACATAGTTCAACTTCTTTATAACATTAATTTAGTTTTCCCAAAAAAAATATGGTTACTACGTATGTGGTTACCCTTTTTTAGACATGATAATATTAAATACTGCAATTTTAGACAATGTACTACTAATTTTATTCAATATACTGAATTAATAAAGTAGATCGCTATCTACAATGTCTGGAAGATTCTTAAAAGAAAAATATTCTCACAGAGCTATGTAAGAGTATATTATTATAATTATTATTATTTTAATTTAAATGGAAATATTAAATTAACATAAAGGAGAATGCCCACGGATACTAGAAATAGGGGGATGCAGGAGAACGTATACAACTTACTCTATTATTAGTGCTTATCTAAATATGAAAATTAAAAAGATATTGATCTGGGAAAATGAAGGGAAAATTAAAAGTAGAAGGTCAAATTCCGAGTTTATTATAAATTGAATTTGGATAATAATTAGAGAATATTTATCCATGAAACTATTTTTATAAATAATATAACATTGATCATTGTAGATAGAACTATATTAAGTAATGTTTAGGTGTCCAAATACTGGGCATAAATACTAATCGTTTGTACTTTTACCTCCGTAACAATTTAAAAAATTCATATTTGTATGTTATTACATTATATAAAATGAAATTGTTTGTTATTTAAATATTTAAGATTCCATGGATTCTTCATGCTCATATCAATTTTATAGGTCACCTATTACCTGGGGATGTACAGGCATCCTCCTTTGTCATACTAAACTGTTATTCTGTAGTGTTAGCTATAATATAATTAAAATAGACCTTTAGTAATAATAAAAATCCAATCTACAATTAGGGTATTGCATGATTTTTTTAAATTTAGTTTTTTGGTAGATGATGGAATAAAAACATCAGGTTGTATTTTCTCTTCCATTAATAAAGCAAACATTAAACTAGATGCTGTTTAGAATTTGTGTGACATCATGATACTGCAATATTGTGACGTCATTCATGTAAAATTATAGTATATCTATAGGAAAAACGAACGGCAAACTCGACTGGCAGTATTGAAATAAAATATAGATATAAAAATACCGAAAGTAAAGATACGTGAATCCGGTATATCTAACGTAGAACCAACAGCCGCTACAGGTGGACTTAGCCGCAGTTTGTCAGATCGCCTTCCCTACATACAGTCAAATCCCGCGCACTGTGATTTGCGTAAAGTTAAATCCAATTCACTGTCATGGCTCAATACTACGTTGCTCACTGCTATGCTGTAATGTGATTGACTACCGTAGTAGAGCCACCTTGTCGCTTCAATGTGATTGACTGGTAATGTGATTTGACTGTATATCGAAAATTCAGAAACTTTAAACATCTATAACTTCCGAGTTTATTATTTCAAATAAAAAACAAAAAACACAACCAAATTTTGTATATGTTACTAATCTACCTAATACACTTAAAAATGAATATTATTATACTTATTTGCAACACATGCTTATTGTAAAGAAATAGGCACTTTCAATAGATGCTATGCTCTATCGATCGTAGCGAGCCTGCAAAAGCGTATTTGCCTGTTTTTTCTCATTCCACCGAGAAAAGGTCATGCTCACAAGAGATGATATCACAAGCAAGCAAGAGAAAATAAAATAGAAGAGTGGCACGTTATTGCCGGCACGCTCGACGCTAGAGATTGAGCTTAACGTGGTAACGAGTCGTTTGTTTGTTTTCTGTTCTCTTTCTCTGGCGCATGTGCAGCATCGAGACACGCAGGAGACGCTGACCGTCCTGGACAGGCTGGACCTCGACACGGAGAAACCAAGCGACGAGGAGCTCGCCAGGAAGTTTGGCTTCGAGGAGGCCTACTACAAGAACGAGCTGACGTGGTGGCAGAAGCTCAAACCAAAAATGTGGTCCCTTTTCGATGAACCCTACTCCTCCAATGCTGCCAAGGTCGGTACCAACGTCTAATGCGCGAGAACGCCCTCCTAAACTGAAGGTCGATCGCTAAACGATCGCGAACGATAAGGTCGTGGCTATTACTTTAATCAAGTAGTATCATCTTGAGTAAAAGAGTAATGCCCATGCAGAGAATTATCTCTATCTCAAGTCTAGGTTCTTATTAATTACATCTATATTTATCTCGTCGTCTTCCACTGCTTCACTTCACTTCTCCAGTCTGTTGTCCGGTAGATTATTTCTATATATCATGCATTGCGTTCGATTTTTTTAAATTCTTGTGTACCATACTTTTTTCATAATTAGAACGATGCGCGTCTCAAGTCTGTATTTAGCCCACCGTCTATATACGCTATGCATGGAATCGCTCAACTACATATACGTACTTTATCCAGACAATTTTTTACATAGACGTAGAAAGTGATAAACGATCACGTCACGAGCGTCCATTCGCGTATTTAATCAGAGCAGCGAGGCGTTTAGGAGAGAATTCGAGAAGTCATTTGAATTTAAAAATAGAACTTTATATAACAATTTTGTGCTAATTTACTTCAATGAGATATTTATAATATTTATAACTTTTTGATAGACTATTCAACAGGTTGACAACTTAGAGTGCAAGAGCACACTTTTAACCAAATCATTTTTTAATCTATTTTCATCTTAAATATTATGCAAAGGAATGATATATGCAAATGAAAATACAAATTGAAATTTCTTTTTAATTTAAACTTGAAAAAGTGACTTGAAGTTTCATTTCCTTCAGATTTCAAATGTTTCAATTAAAATTTAAATCTGAAGCAGCTAATCATCTTTTAAAGTTAAAGAACTTTAGAGCACAAACATAAGAACTGCGAAAATAGTTGTGTACTCATCTAATAAATAGTTTATAATACGTCTAGTAAAATTTTTATAATATGCGTACATTTATTTACCAATTAAAAAAACTTCTTCGATTCTCACCCGTCTTGTTCATTTGACTAAATAAGCAGTGGAGGTGAGTTCAGTTCGCTGCACAAAACCTTTTTTACTAGAGATTTTTGAATTTTTTCCCTGATAACCAGCTAGAGCAGCACTTTAAATTGATAACTTTACTTATACCGCTTATACTGGCCTCTTACAATCAAAAACTAATCTAACTATAAGCTTCCAACTTATATTTGTACAGGTTAATTTTAACACTAAATCAAACATTCAAAATTTTACAACCTCTAATAATTTGTATGTTTATACTTTACTATCAGATTATCTAGCGTCAAAAAAATTTCTATTTCGTTTTCTATTTATAATATTTCATAACTATCATCTCAAAAACTATCTTATCGCTAGAAAATAGTAGTTAATTAGTTGAATCTTATTGTAAATATTCATTAGTATTTGTTTGCCTGAAAAATATAATTTTTATTATACCTTCTTTATCACGCCTCAAATTGATATCTTGCTGATACATTATACTTATGTCCCCTGCTATGATTATAAAAGTTTGTATAAATACGTTTTTCATACATACTATTGATGAAAATATTACAATTGTGAGTAAAAGTATAGTGTTTGATTTTAGATTGATGATTTTCACAGGTGTCCACGCATGTTTCACAAAAAATAAAATAAAACTTAATGTTTTAAAGGTACATTATATATTTATTTTCTATACTTTATGTAATTTAAATTTGATTTGTAAACATCCAAATGCTAAATGTAAGCACCGTGGCTACTTCAAGGAGGTATGAACAACCAATTGTCCTTAAAATACAATAAAAGTTTACTATAATTCGTTCAGTCATAATGACACGAAAGTTAATATATTATAAAACAGGGGTTCTTCATGTGACTAAATAAAAATTATTTATCGAAATTCCGCTATTGTACAATTAGATATCATCAATTAGAGACAGTTGACAAAATCGAAGTAACTTTTTTATTTTTCATCCGATGTGTATTCTGAAGGTTTCATTTTATTCCTTGAACAATTTCTGGAGGACTTACCTATATTAAATTTTAAAAATAATCAAAACCTGAAAAGTTACATTTAATTGTTTATACTTATACATATACAGGCTTATAAATAATTCAATGTAACTTTTCAGGTTATGATTATCTTTCAATTTTGATATCTGTAAGTCCCTCCGAAATTGTTTAAGGAATAAAATGAGACCTTCAGAATACACATCGGATGAAAAATAAAAAAGTTACTTCGATTTTGTCAACCTTGTCTCTAATTGATGATATATACATATATAATTTTACAATAGCGGAATTTCGATAAGAGAATTTTTTTAATCACATAAAGTACCCTTGTTTTATAATATATTAACTTTCATGTTATTATGACTGAACGAAATATAGTAAATTTGTTGTATTTTAAGCCATATTGGCCGCTCATACCTCCTTAATGAGAAATAATTTATTATATCTAAAGCTGTAATTTTTGTTACTTTTTTAACTACAGATTAAAAGAAATTGAACTTACTTGCATAAAACATCTTTTAATTTGACTTTATTATAAAATACCTTTATTATATGACAGTAAGTGTATCATAAGAATATTTGTAAGTACTACGGCACTTAGTATTTTTTTATATCCTCAAACAATTGCATATTTCAAAGATCCTACTGATTTCAAGAGACTTCTGCAGTTGACTGATAAAATTAAGGATAATTGCACTTAAAGACGAATAACCACGGTGATTACATAAAATACGTAACATTTTTGAAAATCACTTATATCGTACATTAAATAAAGAATGAAATATCAAAATTTTGTAATAAATCCTACTTGGGTTAAGCATGTCTCATATTAACAAATATCTTGTTAGCAAATAAAAATAGTAAATAGAACATTGAAAATGGCATTTTGAAGTAATGGCCAAAATTATTATGAAACGTTAAAAATCTTTGAAAATTTTGTGTGTTTGATTCGGTTGGGAATTACCTACATATTGAGTCACAAGCACATACACGCCGGAATGTTTCCTGTGCTTAAAATGGTACTGGAGCTTTTCAGCGTGACCAGGTTCAAATAGATGAATAAGACACATATATATATATATATATATATATATATATATATATATATATATATATATATATATATATATATATATATATATATATATATATATATATATATATAACATATTGATATTGACGCGAGAGTGCAGGGCGGAATGGCTTGAACATGATAATTGTTGGGATGTTTAAAGACGTAGAATGATGATAATATATATCGTTTGTTCAGAACAAGATTGTTGGATCTTCGTTTAAATAAAATGTAGATAAATGTCTGATGAATTTATAACAAACTTGTCCTGAAGAGGCAATAGTATGAGTGTCATCAGTTGGTGCTAGCATGCGAGCGCTTACTAGTTTATTTATTCGAAATACATCCCTTGCTGTGCACGTTATAAGCTGGGGATTGGGTTATAAGTTATACGATGCAAGTGGTGGCCTGTGCTCTCGTGGCGATGGGTCTTGGATTTGACGAGACTGTTGGGATGGCGCTTGGGCGTTTTTCAGATAATCGGCGTGATCTCGGTGTTCTTCATCTGCGTGTCGATCCTGTCCTTCTGCCTGAAGACGCACCCAGACATGCGGGTGCCGGTGATCGTGAACAAGACCGTGTACGCGAGCAACGGCAGCTCCTGGGTCTTGGACAAGACGCACACGAACGCGCACGACGCGTTCTTCTACATCGAGTGCGTGTGCAACGCGTGGTTCAGCCTGGAGTTCCTGATCCGCATAACCGCGAGCCCGAACCGGTGCGAGTTCATAAAGAGCTCGGTGAACCTGATCGACATGATCGCGACGCTGAGCTTCTACATCGACCTGGCGCTGCAGAGGTTCGCCTCGCACCTCGAGAACGCGGACATCCTCGAGTTCTTCAGCATAATCCGCATAATGCGGCTGTTCAAGTTGACGCGGCACTCGTCCGGCTTGAAGATCCTCATCCAGACGTTCCGCGCGTCGGCCAAGGAGTTGACCCTTCTGGTCTTCTTCCTAGTCCTCGGCATCGTCATCTTCGCGAGTCTGGTTTACTACGCCGAGCGCATCCAGTACAATCCGAAGAACGACTTCAAGAGCATACCGCTGGGTCTGTGGTGGGCCCTGGTCACGATGACCACGGTCGGCTACGGCGACATGGTGCCCAAGACCTACGTGGGCATGTTTGTCGGCGCTCTGTGCGCCCTCGCCGGCGTACTCACGATCGCCCTGCCGGTGCCCGTGATCGTCAGCAACTTTGCGATGTATTACAGTCACACGCAGGCGCGAGCCAAGCTCCCGAAGAAGAGGCGTCGAGTGCTTCCTGTGGAGCAGCCCCGGGTACGTGTGCCCGGGGTGCCGGGGACCGGCGGTGGCCCCGGCTCTGGCTTGCCCGGGCCCGGCCACCCACCGCCGGCCACCGGCCACTGCCAGGCCATCAACGCTGCCGATGTTACTGGCATGCCCCCCACGAGGCATCAACGAGCCAACGCGATGAAGCCCAATCATCCCAAGGACCCCTTTGCTACCAAGTCGGGTAAGCAATTATTACAATTCTTACAATACATCCTCTCAATAAATGGAAAGTACAAATACAACAACACGTCGCCAATTCCATATTGGCCTGCTTCTGCAGCTCAATACGGATCTAGCAGAAAACCTTAAGCCTTCTACATTGCCAAGCATAAATGGTTTTCCTCTCAAGTCGTCAAATCTCTTTACTATATATTATTATGATTCTATTGTTTTAAGAAAATACCTTAGTTAAACAAAATAATTAATTATAAATAATTAATAATATTTAGAAATACAATAGAATATTTAGCTTTTTTCCATATTTGATTTTTTATTTATTCGTGGAAACAAACTTTTCTAAAAGTACATTACTTGCAGAAGGAGATTTAAAGCCTATTCATTTCAACTATCGATATTCATAAATCATATACCTTTTTTTCTCATGTAGGGAGCCATGTTTAATTGTAAACAAAATTTCATCGGACAGTTTGACAAGTGGACTTGGTTAAACATTTCAAGAATATTTTTATTCCAATTTAATCAACGGGAGATGATTAAGTTACTTCTTTCCATGCATGTTGGTACGAGAACTATATTTACTTTATTGTGTCAAACGTTCACCTATATACATTTAATTGTTCAATGCAATAAAACTATGTACTGATTCCTGATTTAATACAACTTCTTGCATACATTTTGCACTGGTTTGTGGATAATTGTATATAAATAACACGGCACTGCAATTCTGTTAGGAGAGTAAAATATATTTTTATTTGTATTAAATGTAAATGTACGAATCCTACTAATGGTATCCTGGAATATTGTAGATCAAAATAATATGATAAAGTAACTACTAACAATTTAAATAATATTTAAAAAATATTTTTTTTTTGTCAAATACGAATCTTTGCTGATTAAATGTAAACTTAAACTCACGTTTATTAAAATTTTTCATCAGATGTACTCAGTAGAAAATAAAAACTAATTTAAAGTAAAATTTAATAAATATAACGAGTAACTGTAATTGCTATTATATAAATATCGTAAACATAAAAAGTATTAACACGAAAAACTCCTCAATGACATTCGGCACGCATTATTTTGCATATATTTATTTTAGACGCTTAAGTTTTAGGCACCTTTCAAAATATTGTTGCCTCTGAGTGTATTTGTACATTTTCGATTTTATAATAATATTTTATCCCACAAATATTAATGATTACATCCACCTGAAATTAATGTTTAAAAGATGTTTGTATTTCACAGCAGCTGCACATTCGTGTCCTCAACATAATTAGTTTTAATTAAACAGAGTATTTACTTATTTTTCTTAATTTTTCAATAGCAAGTTCTTTTAATATTATGTCGGTACTCGTGTCTGGTTGCGTAGTTACAGATATTTTTATATTGTTCATTATTTATGTTTGATTTTTAATATTTATTTATTATCACAGTCATCTAGTATCCCTTGCGCATTAATTTATACTGTTGATATCAATTCATACTTCTACTAATGAAAAATTATGAAACATAGGTGATTCACTCTGTTACCCAGAAGGAGAATGTCAATGAGAGTGTATAAGGAATTATTGCAGTTATATGAAATATCAAATAATCTAGATAATATCAGTAATATTTTTTTTTCTATAACATTTTACAAATTATAGCCTTATTTTGTCCAAAATGACTTGATAATTAATCGTAACTAACTTTCACTGTACGAAGGAAAGTGCAATAAAAATATATTTCATTGGTTGGCATTCTCCTCTCTGCTAGGTAGTTTACATTGAAATTAAGTTTTGCATGGAAATTGAAAAGAAAATATATCTATATTATATATGTATGTACACCACTGTACCCAAAATGCCCAAATATATATGTATAACATACATCTTTGCCCCTGAAGTTATTGGGCTCTCCGCACAGTATTTTGCATAATTCCTTATGGTAAAATTCGCGCGGTAGACGGGCGGGCAGTGAAAAATCAGTATTTTAATTCCGTTCGCTTCGGATGGACAGCGCGCTAGTCGGGAGGGAGAGACTCGTGCGGGTCGGTCGTTGTGGGCGCGGTAACGAGCCAAAAATAACCCGTGCAGGCAGCGGCGCTGCAGCTATCTTGCGCGCGCGGCGGGGCCGACCCGAGCGCGGTTTTATCTACTTGACCGGCCGGGCCGACTGTACACAGACCGCTACTACTGCTGCTAAAATCAACTCGAGAGATAGCGACGCGAGAAGTGAGAAGAGCCACGGGCTATATCCGTCACCTGAATATTTATGCCGAGCATTTTCGGAGAACGAGTAGCCAGGGAGAAAGAGACGGATCGAACGGCGAGGAAGGGAGGACGGGAGGGGCGTGCGGACTGCGCGGAGGGAGCAAGAAAGAAGCTGCCGGCCGGCAGGAATATAGATCGCTGACCGCTAGAACCGCGGAGCAGATTTTACGCTGGGGCTATAGCTGGAAGGGCGGGCTTCTTTCGGACCATAATGCGAGCTTTTCAAGCGGGTAATTGCGCGAGAGTCCGCACTTACGGAGCCGACCGAGCCTATATTATGCGCGGACGCATGCGCGCCGTCGGCTCGTTTGCTTGCCTACCTAACGCTTCCGGGCAGGGAGGGAGACTGAGTGGAGGGCGAGAGGGGAATCTGTAGATCGAGCTCTGGTCCGAGAAAAGAGGAAAAAGCGAGGAGGAGAGGCGGACCTTGGGAAAATGTCAGTGGGCTGGCTCAGTCAAAAGGAGGCAATTTTCATCGCACCACCGAAGGATGAAGCAACTCTTTCTCTCTCTCGCTCTCCCTCGCTTTTTTCCACGCGGACTCGGAATAAGGAAGTCGTATCACAAGATGAAGCGGCTGCGAAAAAGAAGAAGAAGCAGCAGCAGCAGCAGCAGCAGCTGTAGCATCAACCTCTCTCTTCTCGCTCTCTTTTTCTGTATATAGGCCGAGGACGAGCAAGGCTCAATAGGTGCGACGCGGCGCGCGTCCTTTCTTTCATTTCATTCGCCAGCAGCGCGTGCGCGCGTCAAACTCGTGGCCCCGGCAGCCGATGAATTAAAGGGAGAATCCGATCGGATTTTAATCTGCCGTGAAAGCAGCCGATGCCGCGCCATCACCTCGCAGCTGCTTCTCCTCGAGATAATCAAAGCCGCAGCCGCGCTACATCTGCGCCGAAGATGCGGCTGTGTATGGGCTCTATTAGATGCCTCCCTATTATAAGGCGTCAGCGAGTGCTGTAGAAATCAGAAAATATTGTGCGAATTACTGTGCGAAGAGCATTTTCGACCGAGTATTAATTCTTGGCTAGTGCGTGACAAATTAAAGCATTCGTAGTAGTACGAGCATTTATCGAAAAATGTATTTTTTAGTATTTTTCTTTTAAATCGACGCATTCTTTATAGAAATTATAAAAATAGTACTGTTATAAGAATCGGGTAAGAAGATAAATAATTAAAAGAGAACAGGTCATTTTTCGATGAATGTTCCTGTTTGATTTACTAAGAACGCTTCAATTTTACCTGTATAAGTATGTAAATGAACTAAACGTGAATATTATTCGTATAGCATGTAATGTTCGATAAAGTATCTCTTTATACCAGTAGTTAATAATCTTTTAGCAGCTACAGCAAAATACACGTAACTTGGAATGTAACAATATTAAAAATATTAAAACATTCAAAGTAAAATAATTGTTTCTCTTGATGAAAGTATTAGAACTCCGCACAATGAATGTAGCAGCTGCCAGGAGTATTTACGTTTGCATTAAAGGTGTTGTCCCACGCTATCCAAGAGTTGAAGCTCGATTAGAGCCCGATCCCGCGCACCCTCATCAAACAAATAGCCCCTTGCGCAAAGATAACGAGAAAGTCCTCTGGTCCATACAAAAGACAGAGCGGAGAGTCCGCTAAACGTTCATTTCTGTTTTTCTTTCGCAACCTGTTACAGACGAGGATCGAAAGAGCTCGAATATGCGGACCAATGGGACCAAGACAGCCGCGGGCATGGGCTAAGCTGTGTTTTTGTCCGTTCCTGTGCACGCGCGCATAGAAGCACAACGACGACGACGAGGGCGGAAAGAAAGAAAGCGCCTCGAGCGACGCGACTCATCTCTGCATCCAGCCGGACAACGAAGACGACGACAAGGACGAGGACGCGCGCGTGTATAGCCCCAAGTGTCTAGGGCGCGCGTGCGCCACAGGAGTGCACGATGGTGCAGGAGGAACGCGAGGGGGCAGCCCGCCAGCGGCGCATAGCACGACACGAGGGCGGCGGCGAGACGGACCAGGAGAGAGACAGACTCGTAGACCGCGATATCGCACCGAGGCAGGATAACAGTCGGAGGGGGCGGAGAGAGGGGCCCGCGCGCAGAGGGAGAGAAAAGCGCCGAGAGACAGCTGGCCGCCGCGCCGCCGCCGGCTACCTTATACTGTCTCACGAATCCTTCTTTTGTCTTTCTCTATCGCACGCTCCTGCCCTCGCCGCTCTCTCTCTCTCTCTCTCTCTCTCTCTCTCTCTCTCCTCTCTCTCCTCTCTCTCTCTCTCTCTCTCTCTGTCTCTCTCTCTCGCTATCTCTCTCTATCTCTCGCTATCCTCGCTATCCTCGCTGCACTATAGAAAAGAACGAGCAAAATAATCGCACTGAGACTAGGGAAGAAAGCGACCAGCACTCGCGCGGAATAAAACTCTGAGTAAAAATTACTTGACGTTAAGTCGAATTTCATTAACGCTGTTGGGTAATGCATGTTATAAGCGAAATTCCATTTCAGGATTACAGGCTTTGCTCCAACGGTGTTAAGGAGACGTACCTTCAGATTAAGGAGCGTTTGCTCAACTTTTGAATGAATTATATATTTAAACAAGGCTTGAGTGTAAACTTACGAACGTATTCAAGTGATTTTTACGTGGGTTTATTATTCGAGTAGTGCATAGCATTTATGCGGCAAAACTCTTGTACAATTGCATTATTAAATATGGAAAATATAGTAGATCTGTGTGAATTCTCACGGTTAGATTTCGCAACGTTTTACTTTGTGAATGCAATGCTCAGTACTGGTCACTTTATTTCAGACTAGTTATTTTTGACTTCTTTTTTACAGTGTACTCTACACAATAACACATTACACAATAACACATTACACCTACTCACCTACACATACAATTACGAGCAAGCGCATGCATGTAAACAGACTTTATCTTTAAATATTTTTAAACTGGAATCACGCTTTTATTAAAGTAGATTATTATTTCATGCATGGTGCAAAAGTCACCTCGAACCAACTATAGTAAATTACAATCTGAATAGGTGAATAATTTTCAGCGTTAGCAAATCTTGTGATCGCGTCAACAATTCTATAATTTAAATTTAAGATGTTATATCGTTTGTAAAACGTTTTGTGATAATTTCCAAGTGTCAATAAAAGTGAGTTCACGTGCATACGTACACGACGATTCACTACAGTTAATTCGAAAAATATTCACTCTACCAGACAGCGTTAGAAAGCCGACCAGTATATCACAGCAGAAGTTTACCCTTTCGACGAGTGAGATTCCAGCTTTAAAAACTTCGCGAGTCCTACAAGTACAGCCAATCAGTCGCAAACGCGCGATAGCACATAGAGTGCCCCTATAGAAGTTGTCCCGCTGAAGCGAACCTTTCGAGTCCTCCCCGTGCAGCCACACAAACAAACGCACACGGACATACACACACACACACACACACACGTATACACGCGCGCGCGCGCACGGTCGAAAAGACGTTTAAAATCCAGCCAGCACCGACGAAACGGGAGAGGAAAAGTTGCGCGAAATTGATTTACCGGACTTGCCGCTGCACGGAGCTGCGTGTATACGTTTCTCTCGCTCGGCCAACTGCTTAAAACGCGAGGGAGAAATCGAGCAGCATGAGCGGCACACATCGCGTGCTACCGCCCGCGACTTCGCTCTTTTTTAGTGTGTTTTTTTCCTTTCTTTCTTTTCTTCTTTTTGTCCCCGCGAACGACTACGTATACTGTACATTGCCGAATCGTATGAGCTCGCGGTCGTACGCGGATTTTTCACTGCCGCGGGCCACGAAAATTCATTTTTCCATTTTTTGCGCTTTCTAAATGCTTCAGAGTGGAATTTAATTTTACGGAGCCTGCTGCGCATGGGGTATTCCACATGAAGATTATTAAAACCGTGCGAATGGTTTGTTTTGAGAATGGAAAAGATGCCATGTTCTCCAATTTAGCACAGACGAGTTAAAGAAATTATTCTATTTTAATTGCTATCCTGGCATTTACATTTCTTATTCATAAAAGTTCAATATGTATTATAATAAAAATTGTAACACTTTACCAAGAGTGTACATTTTTACTTGTTGCATAATTAAAACCTTCCGCCCTCAATATTTTAATTCTGTTAAATAAGAAATGCCTATATCTATAAGATCTCAGAATACTGGTGAAAATCATAGCCAGTTTAATGTGAATTTCTACTCATATTTGACATTAAAATAAATATAATTTATTTGTTTAAATCCATGTTGTGTGACATTGCATTGCATTAAACATTATAAAATATAATATGTAATCTAGTTCTTTCTAGTTTTGGTATTGAAATAAATTAAATGCAAGGCTTTCTAATGTATTTTAAGTATTCAATTATATAAAAATAATCTTATTACATTTAATGTGAAATATAGAAGCACGAATTAACAATGAAATGGATGACAATTTGCTCATCCGGTTCTATTCACGAGTTCCACCAGGGTGCATTCAAAATTCACTACTCCGAATTGCAATTCCGTTGAATCGTAATGAAATCAGTCTCCGTGAAAGCGAAAATCCACTAGGAAGTATTCAGGTAGGAAGAATCGATGATCGTCGCGACGCGCTCGCGGGCGTATTACAGCTCGTCTCTCAGTTCTCGCGCAGCCGAGGATACATAGCGGGAGATCGCATACCTGCTGCCTCTTGGACCCGCGCGAGATAATTCCTCGTAATCTCGCATTCGGCTCATGCGCTCCGTGCAGGCGAGCAACATTCGACGCTTTGCTCCGCGGGCACGCGGCTGCGCACACAACGCGCGATTAATTTACCTAATGGTCGCGCCTTCGCGCATCGGCCGGAAAATCGAGGCAAAACACGGGGTGGCACAGGACAGGAGGGGAGAGGGGGATAAACAAATCCACCTCTCGGCGATTATATACGACGGCACGGGGAGTCGAAGCGCTCGCATGTCCCGTGACAATAAAGCATCGGACGGTCGGAAATACATGGCGCAGCGTGCCAGTGTGGCGCGCGGCGCCGAGGAATTTCGTGCGTCGCCCGCGGTGATCTCGGACTCTTGATTTCTCCTTGTTTGCTTCTACCTACGTCACTTGGCGCAGACACACGTGCACGCGGACGCACACGCGGAAAGAAACAGCTATACACACGCATGCGTACCCTCCATATCGTCGGGACCAATCAGAAGCTCTTTCTCATCACCCCACTCGACTTTTTCGATATATCCAAAGCCCAATATACATTTTTGCAGCTATATCTCGGTGTGAATGTATATTGCACGCGTGACACACGTAAAATATACATGGAATTCGAGGGAAGTAAAACTGACGCGCTATGTGCGTCGCGCGACGACAGCCTATAACCCTTATAATATAGAAAACCTGACAGATCGATTTTCGTCGACAACGGTTGTAAAAAAATCTCATATCACGTAGAATATCCATAGTTTGTAAATTCAGATGCATGCGTCTAGCTGCAAGTTTCTCGCGTACATAAAAGTGTCGATGGGTAATGGGCGCGTTACATCAAGTTCAATCCTCTCTACGATTTTCAGCGCGATACGAAGAAACTTCGTTATTTACTCGAAGCCGTAGATGCTACTCTACAGCGTACTGGAGTGCTAAATCCGACTGTTTCTATTATGGGAAGAGGAAATGAAGTTGTGTAGGGGGCGCGCGGAGGACAGGAGAAAAAGTGCGCAGGACCGCCGAGTAACGGGGTCGCACGCGTTCGCAATATATACCTTTAAATTTCAAAACGAGCCGGAGCGACGCTTTATTTTATTATGTACAAAAAAAAGGTACCGCGTAACGAAGTTGACAGTGAAGAATGACGGGACGCGCTCGGCAAGAAGCGGGTATAAAAGACGGAGCGTTCATAAATACATAATGTATCGAATAAAAAGTGCAAAACCCGCGAGGAGAATTCGTAAGTAAACCGTTCAGTATCCTGCGGGTTTCTTAGTTTCCTCGGTGAAAAGTTTTCATTATGATCATGAATATATGATTGATCCTTTGTAAAACAGTTGAATTGTGCAGTTTTTAGATCGGATAACCAGTCTTCTGTGACTAGTTCTTGGTTTAAAAATGTCTTCATAAACAGTTTAAATACTATTAGAATTGTATATAGAAAATTAGATTTAAGAAAGACTCTTTTTAGTACTTTTATTAAATTTCATACTTGCTAAAAGAGTTCTATTGAATATTTCGTAAAGAAAGTCAAACACTTTTATTAGAAAAATTAAAAATCGTTGTAAAGTTGCTTACATATTATAGCTAGCTATTTTCCAAATTCTTCGTAAGAGATTTAGTCGAAATAATTCAGTTCATGAAGACGTAGTACAAAATCGAATGTTCGATTCACTGCTCTAGCTATATAATTATAGTATACAAATCTCCCTTTTTCTTACACATCTATAACACTCGAAAATCCCTGAAACTCACAACGATTCTAAGTTGTCGAAGTAACCAGTTTCTACGTGCATTCGCATACCTAAATAAGTGACAGTGAGGTTAGCAGAACAGATCTGCAATGGTGAAAGAGAAATAGAAAGAGAAAGAGAAAGAGAGAGGATAGACGAAGAAAAGAGAAAGAGAGCAAGAGAAAAGTTGGCCTCAGCCACGTCTTAGCGGAAATCCGCACGTACGAACGTAGCTCTGCTGCTGGTGCTGCTACTGCTGCTGCTGCCGTTGCCTCCACCGTTATACACGTTTTTCACCTTTTTAAAGAAGACGGCGTGGCGCCGAGTTTAAGCCAATCCCCGAACGCTTGTTGCTCGCCCCGGGGTCACGAAGCTTTTCCGCGGTCTGCGGCTTCGCACGCGCCGCGAGCTGAATCATCCTCGGCGATATCGCGCACCTCGGCTGCCTCAGGCTATGTAGTTCGCTTTTCAGCCTTATGTACTTCTCGTTTTCACCTTTTTTTCGTACGTTGTACTTTTGCGGGCTGCGCGCATCGGGATTTCGCGCTCTCGCCAAGGCCGTTACGCCTCGTTACGGACTGCGCGAACCTTTCACTTTGCGCCGGATAATTGGATGGGATTTGGTCTCTTGATTTTTTAAGCAACTTTCAGAATCGGTATGAATTTATGAGTGCATTTTATGTACTTGTTTAACAGTTGCGAACCCACTCATTGCTTATTGAACATAGCGGTACATTTAAACGTTGCATTGAACAGAATTCAATAAACATTGACAAGAGAATACAAATACTTCAGTTCTCAATTTCGCTACTACAATTGTCAAGGGTCTGTTTTTGGATTGCCTCTCATATGTAATTCACTCAGTGGGTTTTGATTAATGTTTATTCGAAGCATGCAAAAGAGCAATTTAATTTTATGCAAATGTGCAAAACGTTTTCATAACATTAGTATTAGTATTTTAGTATTAGTGTTTTACTATTAGTATTAGTATTAGTATTTCTAAGTAGTTTAAATTACATTAAACCATACTTTTAATCTTAACTTATCTTTCATCTCAAATATTAGATTTATCAAAAGTTTTTACTTATTTAGTTAGAGTAATTTTTCTTAGACTTTATTCAATTTTGAATAAGTAACATAGCTTCTTCTTTCATTACTTCATGCAATAATTATAAGAAGTTTGCATCATAACTTTCTAAATAAAACTTTACAGTTCTTACGGGGCTTCTTCGGCATTTCTAAAGTAATCTTTCAAGACCGATTCAGCTATTTTTGTACAATTAAATTTTCGATTTAAAAGAAACTACTTAGCGTCATATTTTGCATTAAAAATATACACGAAGCCTGCACCATCTTTTTAAGCTAATAAATTTAAGTAGTAAAAAAATGTGAATTTTTGCTGATGAAATATTAAAACATAATTTTCTATTTGGCTTTTATAATATTTTGTTCTTAAAGGCAAATAAGATTGTTAATTAAAAACCATGTCTGATCGTACACGGGATATACATCAATTTAATATAATTAAAAAATAGCTATTGTCCATCCTATCTCACAACTAATATCTTATCACTTAATACGGGTCCAACTATGCAATGAGTACAAAAATTTTTGTATAGGCATCACACAGGTTACTTTGAATGTCAAACCATTTTTTCACCATCTTCCATTCGGATCTTAAACTTTCTTCCACAATCCACGTCGAGTTTCTACGTACTTAAAAATATTTTCCGCAATACGCAGCCAATCTCGTTCTTAAAAAAAAATCCACAAGCCCACGTATATATGTATATATATAGCACTTCACGATCCTTCGCCTGGAGGCAAAGTCGTTGCATCGCATATCAGTCGCGCGGGGGGGGGGGGGTGACTAGGGGCGGTGTAGCGTCGGCACTCGCGATATGCGCACTCGGGCGAGCCGAAAATGGGCCGCTGCGCGGAGGTGGTAAGGCGGCTGAGGAGAGGGGTAGAATCGGGTGAGATAGAGAGAGAGAGAGAGAGAGAGAAAGAGAGAGAAGGACGCGCAGCAGCAGGCCTCGGAGAGACAGGAAATCGAAAATTCTTCAAATTTCCTCCTGAATCTGAAATCTAGAGCGCGTAGAGAGAAGCACGGCAGTGCAAGCACTTAGAAAGTGAATGAGAGAGCGAGAGAGGGAGAGAGAGAGACAGGGAGGGAGAGAGAAAGATAGAAAAGGAGAGAAAGCTCGGAGAAATGTTTCCTCGTCGACTCTGTGCTGTCGCAGGAATGCACGGCCTAGCTCAAGCATCTTTCTGCCTTATTCCTGCTCCTCCTAGCTCTATAATGTCTTCTCTCTTGTCCGCACTCTTGGAGCGCACAATTTCGCGAGACAAATGCGCGCGCGGCTCTAAGCTATTTTCGTCCGACCGTAGCTATACGTTGCAGCAGCAGCAGCAGCGGGATCTAGTATGCATATACCCAGTCAATCGAAGGAGAATGAAAGGAAGGAAGAGAACAGCGAAAAAACTACGTCAGACATATCGAATCTCGATATACGTATCTCATGTATACCTCTCTTATACTTTATGGATTAGACCAAGAAGTACACATGCACAATCATGCATACACACGCAGTCACACCAAACCCTATATGTCGATGTATATAGGATATTCGTGACTAGGTATGTATATATATGGTGTGCGCGGCATGGACGACGACTCCTCGGCGCCGCGTCTTCCACCAGCTCTCCTTTCTGTAAATTATATCGATACGAGGGCCCCGCGCGCGCACACGGTCAATCAGTGCACCAGGCTCCAATATAGCGATTCAATATATATATATATATATATATATATATATATATATATATATATATATATATATATATATATATATATATAGCAGCTCCAGAGTCGTGTCTCTTTACTTGTATCGCTCGCTCGCACACGATGCAAGCACACGTGCGTGATGGAAACTGTGATTAAAATCCGAGCAGACGAAAATTCGGTCAGGTGCTTCGTATTACGGTTCGAGTGATAACCTTGAGTATATATCGCTGATGATGCACGATTATAAAAGCAAAAAAAGTTTTTTCTACTCTCGATGCATCCGTTTAAAAATCATGCTACATCATGAATTTTCAGCAGATATGTTATTTCAATGACGTAGTACTTCAAATTTAGGTCATACTGCTCTATCGACCAAAGTAGACAGCAAGATCTTTAATTTTCTTATTCATCCTGTAATTAGAGAAAGAAAACAATAATTTAGGATTTGATCAATTTTCTTTCATCTAATACAGGTGCTTTAATTTGTTTTGCTAAATGTGTATATTGAAAACGTCAACATTAGAAGTATAGTTAAACGATTCTGTAAATTAGATTTGTAAATATATGTATGGTATATATTATTTTAAATTAGTTATAACTTATATTTATTGCACGAAGAACATCGTTTTTGTGATAATAAATATTCTAGTATTTCTGATAAGTTACAATTACGTCTAAAATGAAGCGACTTGAAAAAATTTAGCCTGCTCTGAATTATTTCACATCGAAAATCTTTGGTGCTTGGACTAAAACGCTTACACAGACTCTAACGCACACACACTCACACACACACACACACACACATGCATATACAAATACGTATATACATAGACACACGCTCACTCAAATTCAGTGGTACCTTAACACGGACCGGAGCAATTGGGTCATATGCGGCACGAGAGTGCAAAACTGCTCAGCGTTTTACTGACCACTAATACGAGTTTCTGGAACAAAAAGTAAACGTCGAGACAAAGAGGAAAGTAAAAGAAAAAATGCACTTGAGAAAAGACGTTCTCTAGGTACAGTAATAATAACAAAAAAATGTATTCCATTCTCAGAAGGTTCACTCAAATTTCAATATTCTTCTCCTTCGAAGGCATCACGTCGCTTACGATTAATTATTTTCTTTAAGGACAACGAGTGCATCGATGCATGCAAAACACGCGCTGCCGACGCGATAATTTGAATGAACCTCCTGGAACGCCTTTTTTACAGTACTTGTACATTATGTAGATTTTTTTACGAGTTTAAGGGTTCATGTTAAAGTTTTCACTAGTTTATGTATCGACGTTTTTCCTTTATAATATGTAACTTAAACTTAAAGAAAGAAAAAAATGCTATACAAATTAAACACTTAGTTTGCGCATGAGAGGAATATTTGAAAGAAACGTAGCACACAGATGTAATAAAAAATGTTATATCTTGTAAAAGTAAAGAAGTAAAAAATAAAGCAAGTAATATGTAAAACATAAAAAGTAAAAATAAAATACAAGTTTTAAAAAAATGTGAGAGATAGAGAAGTAATCGTTTGTGGGTCGCCAGTACTCATGCAACAGGGGACCTTTACCTTACTGATTACGATGAGTAAAAATAATATCACACAACGAGGTGCACAAAATAGGAAAATAAAGCTGGTAAAAGAAACTCACACACAAGTCTCATCGATAGTAGTTTCCTGGGATATGTAATAGTCCGATTTTCACGCACTTGACGCGCACCACTACGTGTTTTTTGTAATCGATTAATCAATGCGATCTTACACACATACATACACCCTCTTGTATATCGAATCCTCCCTGTCTTGTACCCCAGTTACCTCACCCACCCCAGATCCTCATTTGTATACCGAGGCTCGTAGCACGCGATAGTCGAGCTAGAAAGAGAGGTAGAGAGAGGTAGAGAGAAGAAGAGGGAAAGAAAAAGTTAGAGAAAGAGAGAGAGAAGTAAGGACAAAATCCTCTCTGAATTTCTTAGATCAAATTTTTTTTATTCATTCTACTGAAATAAGTAAATTGTACAATGTGTAAAATTGTTCGCAGGCAATATTTCAATATCACAAGGTAATATAATTGCAATGTAGTACACTTTTGTCATTTAAAAGTAAATAGTCTTAATTTCCCCCATCCAGCTTGTTAAAGAGAATTCTAATAGAGTGAGTCCTCTCTCTAAGAGACTTACAAATACTACGCGGAGAGATGAAATATGCGCGCTTGAGACGGGCAGGGAAGGAGGCAATATATATATATATATAGTGTATAATACCTTGCACGCGCGAGGAAAAGAAAAGGGGGTCTAAGCGAATATAGTTAAAAAAAGGTGGTTCAGGTGTCGAGGAGGCTTGTTAATTGCCCTTAGCGTTCGCGCCTCTTTTTCTTCTCAAGCGCGCGGGCAGGCGCAAGCCCGGCACGAGGATTCTCGTTGAATAAGAGCCCCGAGTCGGTGGCGGGCTTTTCTATTTCCTCGCTCTCCTCTCTTCTGGGTCTCTCTCTCTCTCTCTCTCTCTCTCTCGGATCCTCTAAATCTCTCGCCGCTCTTCTCGAATTCCATCGCCGACAGCGACGCCTTTGCCCGTCACGCTCTAAATGCCTTGGAGTGAAGAAGAGTGAAGTCTCGCAAACGTATATATAGTCCTCGAGCGTACTTCCTTGCATACTTGGACCAGCGTGCGGCGAAAAATAACTCTGTTTCGAATCTTATGGCATATATGCATATAGGTACGCGATCATCGAAGCGAGGCTCTATTTACTCACTTGAAGCATCGACGGACCTTTCTGAAATCCATTTTCAACGTAACCGAAATTTATCTAAGTCATATGTAAATTTATAAGAAGTATTCCAAACCATTCGAATAATTTTTGTGTTACTTGAAATTTAAAAATATCAGTTCGTATTAGCTGGAGTGACCAGTCCTTTGCAACAAGGCTTTCGCGCACATATATGATTCGTTTAATGCATGTAACTCGCACCCAGTCCTAGAAACACACAGACAGCGAGAGAAGCGTTACGTTGTTCCAAGGCCCGTTCGAACGTAATCGCGTTACAACGTTCACGAGCACAAATCCGATCGAATTTCTTGTACCGCGGAAAAATGCACTCAGACACACACACACACATACACACAGACGGACACATAGCGGGAGTTTGCCGAGTCGAGTGATTTACTGCCTTTTTCATCTGTCGATACCGTGTTTTACATATATATAAAGAAGCATAACCCATTAAATAGACAAAGCGCAGTTGCGGTGAGTGGATTGTACGGTTCTCGGATTTGCATGCAGTGCAACTAATAGGCGTGCGTGCTATATATCATAGAAGACTAATGTCCCCCTTACGTTGCAATTGGGTCTGTCGCCGTGGTCCCTTATTTGTCTCAACGCCGGGATCGTTTCTCACCTCACGTATAAATAAACATACGAAGGAAAAAAATATAAGCGTATACATAAATAAGTGGACGCGGGAACGGTATTTTTCCGGAAGGTATCGGCGAAAGACCCAGTTGTAGAAAAATCGACGACGACGCGAGGCGTAGGTCTCGCGTAATATCTCAACTTACACACGCGTCATTTCGCGACGGAACGTCGAAGCTCACAAATCGTGACAATTTTTGTATTTTCCCCGGTTTTTTTCTATTTTTTTATGAAACGACGACCACTTGTGACGATGAAAAAAAGTTGAAGATGAGGAATAAAATACAAACACACACAGACCAAAAAAACCGTACGGTTCGTTCCTTCACAGCGAATTTTAGAGTATAATATTAATAAGGAGTATAACAAAAAAAATCACTAAACGGAGATAAACAGGTACGAGATGGCGGAGAGGGGAGGCGAGGGGAATCAAGGGGGTGGGCGAGTGAAAGACTCGAAGGAGTAACATTAGAATAAAATATAAAAAATGCTAAGCATATCCGCGGCGGGCACGCATTGCACGCACGCACGAGAGAAAAACCAAGTTACAAAGTCACGTATTTATTACTATAATGTATGCTAGGCCGTATATATAATTGTGTACCGTGGTGCGCCGGTTGGCATGATGGACGCACACATCGCGCCGCAAAAGTACTCTGAAACAAATAAAAGAAAAAAGGAAGGGGGACGTAATGAAAAAGGAACCGAAAATAAAAGCGGAAAAAGGTTTCGAGAACAAAAACGAAAATATATAACGAATGAACGAAGCATGATGAAAAAAATAGGGATGCCCAGTTTAACGATAATAATAGAGAAGGGTTATATTTTTCCCTCTATCACGTCTACACGTTATACACGTCACACTTTTTTCATACGTATAAGGTATAAAATACACTCGCCGAGTCACACAATGGAACGGGGAAAAGCGGAGATGGCTGCTCCTGATTATTTCGGTGCGGTCGAAACTTATATGTATAACAGGCGAGATGAAAAAGTTATGGCTAGATTATAACGTTATAATATATCAACGACTGTAGCTATACCGTCACTCGTATCGACTTTTCATTTCTGACTACTACGATTATTATAATTAATTAGATCGTTCAATGTTGGCTTGAACTCTGTAAATTGCTTGGTTAAAATATTCACATGAATTGAAGACCGAATTCTCAATTATATTAATTAAATTGACAATTGTTCCTTGTCGATCTTTCAAAAACAGCATTTCCTTAATACTTCTTGTACTAAGAGAAGTCCTAATGAAAAGCTTTCTGATAAAGAGTCTTCTTTCCAAGCAAATTATAGAGAATGCACAACATTTTGTATTGGCCGCGACCAATACCATGAGCAATACAAGCAGACAATGATCGAAGAAGTTAAAAAAAAACCAAGATGCAATAAAAAAAGCACATCGAAAGGCTACCCCCAGTATCTATCTCCCGTCGCTAGACGCTCGATCGTTCTTGAGATGATCAGGGTAGCAGTTGGCCATCGCCGCCCCTCACAGGAAGTTCAGCGGCAATCGACGCACCAAAATCGCTGAACCTCTAATCTTATCACTCCCGAGCTCGTGGAGCCTCTTTGTACCCATTTACAAACGCCGCTCTTCCCCCTCCCCAAGCTCCATCAGTCCCTCGTACCCTGTACTTTCGCCTCCTCCCCCCGCCCCCTCCTGCCGTTTTCGCTCCAACCCACACTTTCACGTTCGACGTATACATATACACATACACGGCAGATAACGTAGCTCTAGCTGTATGACTTTCTTACACGATGACTTATGATTGTGCGGGGGCTTGTGTATAGCCTGCAAGTATTACTTGACGATGAACTGAGTTCAGTCTTATCGGCCGCATCATGGGTGTCGTTCTAACACACACCTTATTCGCAAAGAAAGACGCGCGCACACATACAAACACATACATTACATACACACAAGCGTAACGTTATTAATACGGAGATGCTGTAAGTGCTATTCCGATTTTACCGATTATTCCGATTATTATACTCCGATTTTCCGACTATTCTCGGGCAATTATTAAACATTGGCTTTTTCGTTGCGCGTTTATAACGTCCCAGTATCGATGCGTTCTATCATTGATTGTCATTAAGTATATTGCCGATGCCATCGATCGGGCGCATTGTCATTATTATTGTGATTAAAGGTAAGTGCCACGCATGGCGCTACCGTCTGTTATAAGAATTTACTAATTGTATAAAAAAATCGCTAGTAAAGAACAAATGAAAATACGAGATTATCAGTTGCGCGAAAAATGAAAAATATCATCATCGATAATTATTATTATTGCCATAATTGTTAATATTAATATTATTATAATTATTATAATGATTATTATTATTTTTAATAATAATAATATTATTATTATTATTATTATTATTATTATTATTATTATCATTATTATTAGTATTATTATTATTATTGTAAAAATTATATTTATATATATTATGAGATTATTATATTGTATTAAGAGTTTAATTATGCGCATTAACTTTTATGATTACGGAGTAACATAAATATACGAATCGTTGCTGATTTTCACAATTAATAATTATAAAAGATAAACTATACGTATATATTGTACGATGAGCTGAGCGCTGCGTTCACGATAAGCTAGCTGGTTTGTAAATAAAACTATTTGACTCTTTGAATTTGTTGACTTTTTTACTTTTTATTCCTTGTCCTAATCATCTTAATAATTAAATCCTTATATAGTATTTTTGCCATTATGATTTGAAAGTGTTTTCTTCTATTTTTTATAAGTACTAGCTAAAAAAATATTAGTTTATTAATCAAAACAATACTTGTCTGCATGCACGTCAATAATCATATAAGTTATAATATGTTTATCAGAAGTTTATTATTTTTTAAATATTGTTTGTATTAAAAAGTATTTTTCAATAATATTTTCTTGGAAAACTTTATCATTTTTTCTATTCAATATAAGAATTTCCTATTTACAAATATAGCAACGCTGGGTAAGTACTATCTTTGTAATAAAATGTGTAACTTAAAACTAATATAAACCATATGTCTATTTAATCAGTCACAACAGTTTGATTGTAAACCTATATATTTACCATACCAAATAATATAAAACATAATACAGAGGTTATTTTGAGAAAATAATAGATTCACAGTGTCACAGTGATCGCGTAGGTATATAAAATAATTAAAAACATTTGTATAATAAAAGAACCGCTGTCAATTCATTGGCACTTAGTTTCCTCAAACTAAATAAATTGTTCCAATATTAAATTCTTTATTCTAATAATAATACATTATGCAACAAGGGTTAAGTCGATTTTATTCCTGTGTTGCATATAGAACTTTATTTCCGACCTGACTGTGGCCAGTTTATTGATTTTTATTGAAACTGAGAATCATACCCTGCCGTAAAGTATTGTGTTTATTCCCCGTTGTCAGGGAATAAAACGCCACATTCTCTCACGCCTAGAAACTACCACGTGCATGCGCGTCTCTCTAATTTTCCTCCCGGCTAACACTGCCTGTGTATTGCTGCCCTCGCTTCGCTCGGGCTACAAATTACGCAGGCCACATTAGTCTGGAGCAAAAGTAAAAACGAGCATCCGCGTCGCAGTTTCTAGAAATGAGGTTATGCGATATTTTCGACCCTAAAGTCAGAAATTAAACGCAAATAACGTTCCACCGGGTATGAGAGAAAGTGGTATACTGTACTCGGGAGCAATGAGGGCTATTGCCGCCTGTGAGTTTGCTGCCCTCGCTTTGCTTGGGTAGCAAGTCACTCGGGACGTCAATAGCATACATTACTCGCTTGGTGAGTAATATACTATTATTCCCGCTTTCGCGGGAATAATAGTATATTATGCACCTAAGGACTACAGTGAGCTATTAAATGCCTGCGTGTGGTTTGGCGCCCGAGCGGAGCGAGGGCGTCACATACGCTGGCAATCGCTGGCTCACTTTATTCACGCGTGCAATATACGATTTTTTAACGTACCTACCAAAAAGTTCGTACTTGTTCACCGCCGAAGAGAGAAAATAGTGCTACATATTAATTTCCTAACCTCACGCTCGGGCACATGCGCATCGCGGCGGGGATTAGAGTGGGGGTAGGGATTTAATGTAGCGCTTTATTCCCGGCTCGGCGGGGAAAAGTACGTACTTTATAGCTGGGTGTGTTAAAAAGTAAATTTGCGGTAATAAAGTGCCATTTTCGACCCGCTTTTCAGGTCACTAAAGTGGTCATTATAGTTAAGACGGGAATAAATTAATTATAAACTGCTTTATCTCTTTCTAAAATTAGTAGCTCAAAAAATGTGCGCTTTTTTATCATTGATGATTTGTTAAAAGATACATTTTTACTAAAATAACACATTTAGTTTAAATTACAGTTTTCCACGTGACCTTAGAGGTATTGTTATAGACACGTTAGGTTTTTTCTTTATTTTAAAGATTATTTAGAAATTTTGCTACCTCAGAAAAAAAAGTAATCCTCAAAGATTTTTTTCACAAAATGATTTTTTTTCTTGAGAAAAGAAACGGGTAAAGACTTCAAAATTTTACTGAATATTCTTCTCAATATTCCTAATCACCTCAAATTTTTTCATATATTTTCCATCTGTTATTTCCCATATATCACCGTTTAAACAAAAAATGACGTTCCCATGTATAATAAAACAACGGGTATAGCTTATCCAAAATTTCGGGTAGGAAAAAATAGGTAGCTTTATCCTCTTTTAAATGTATTTACTTTCTAATGTACTAAAAATTCCGAGAAACTGAAACTAAAAAATCATAAAACCGCTATGAAAACAAATGCAGCAAAATAAAAATAAAATTATTTTTTACCTTATTCTCTTAAAAGAAAACAAAATAATGAACCCTGCAACATTAATTTTGACGGTGAATATACAGAGTAATGCTTATCCGTATCCGTACATTCACACACGCACATACCACACACAGGCACACGCACACATACACGCACACGTACACGCACACGCACACACACATCTTATTTTGTAATTTGATTCCTGATATCAAAAAATCACAAAGCTTCCTCTATGACGAAGCAAAATTATTATTTGCAGCGTGATTTGTTTTAGAAACTTCTGATTTATTTTACTAGTAAGAGATGCATCAAAATGAAACTATTTAGAATCTAGTTTCTAATTGTAATCAAAAGTTTAAATCTATACGTGGTATGTGATATACGTGTGACCTGATTGAAACTGTCCTCTAATCAAGTTACTACAGTGCTTTCTAAAATCTGATTCAATGAAACAATTCCTTATGAAATCCACAATATAATGCAAATTCAAATCACGTTGCATAATGTTGTCAAACTTAAATGAACTTTACAGTAATGTAACTAATAAAGTTGCCTAAAATGTTTTTTCTTCAATCATTTGCGACAGTTTACTTTCCCTTGAAAGGTGCAAGCGTGTACAATTATCACATTGACTGAAACTCCTTGTTTTTACTCACATGTACAAAATAACATTATTACCCTGACAAATCATTAAAATTTGCTATTAAAAATATATTATAAGCTCTATACAATTTAAACTGTATAAATAAATTATTTCATAATTTGGCTTCGTCAAATTTATAAAATAATATTTAAGAAGTAAAAGGAGTATTTAATAATTAAAGTCCAATAAAAAATAAATTATTGGAGTTTAAATAAACTTTCTTATTTCGTATATATACATACATATATACATACATATATACATACAGACAAACAGACAGACATTATTAAAAGACCAATATATTCTGATTCAGGACCCTCGAAAAAATTCAAATTCATCAAAATCTCGAATTCAAATATTTTCATCTTTTAAAAGCTTTCTGCTTGGGAAAGCAATAGAATGGGCTACTTGTGTACTATTTTCAACATTTTTAAATATAAATCATTTTTAAAACATAGGAATGGACACTTAATTTGGGTGGTATTGAAAGCTCATCTATGATATACGGTATAAGCAATATTCAGTTGAATTTTTTTGTTATTATTAAAGAAGCGTACAGAAAGTTAATTTGGGGCCCTAAATCTAACAGTTTTGTAAAAATTATGAACTGCCATACAAACTTCTTACTTAAAAGTGGAATACTTCTTTTTAATTAGTCCCATGCAACTTAAGAAAATTAATCAGGCATATAAATATAATGAATTATTGGATGTTAAGCCGAGCGTACAAAGCAACACCAATAGTGGCAGCTCCTTGGCACGAAAGCGCTAGCTGAAAAATTCTCCACTAGCAAAAGCTTGTTTCTCTTTCCCCTTCTCCTCTGGGCTGACTTTTTTTCTTTCTCCTGACACTCTCACTCGATACGATCAACTTCACGAATTACCGGCAATAAATACGTGTAGCGAGTTCGGGTGGCTCAGGAAGAGCGGCGTCGAACACGCGATCCAACAACAGGTCGTTCCGAGACCTACTTTGAACTTAGCGAAGATTCATTTTGTGCCAGTAAAGAACTCGGAAACCTTATACACCCTCGTAGATTCCTATCCAATGACGTTAATTGCTCTCCGACGCTTTCGAGAAGCGCCAAAAACATTTTCAAGTGAATGGTTTAAACCTCAGAGCCTGAAATAACAGATAACCAATATCGGTTCAATTAGGTTTTTCCGTCAATAATGTGTTGAAGATTAAATTAAGCGCTTTGAGGATAAATAATATCTTTGACTTCATTAATTCTTTTTTATTTTTTTGGTTTTATAGTATAAAATATAATCAAATTTAACAATCAACTGTATTGTACTGTACGTGGTAAAACGGAAACGACTCTTCCGATGGAATTTCATTGAAGCGTAAATCGATCTAGATGATAAGTGAAGGGAATGTCGTAATACAATCAAAAGAACGATTCAATAAAATCTAATCTTATAAATGATGCAAACTTATTAACAGGGAGTAGCTGCCAAATAGTTATTAAGACAAAAATATTAGCATCCATTTTCATTAATTCCTATGAAGCTTAACTATAATGTTTCAGAAAATAAATTTTCATTGTAAATAAATTAAATATTAAGCTTTACAGACACAAAATTTTCAATACTTTAGATAACTTATAGCTTGAAATAAATTATTCATTTGATACAAAACAGCTCAAATTAAACCTCTTGTGTAACAAGCTGCAGTGTTCTATAAGAATATGATATACCACATTTACCCAAATAATTCACGTTTTAGGTATACAATAGCTAAGAACAAGAGCTTTATTCAATGGAACTATGCACACTGTGTGTCCCTTCCCAGTCAGCGTGCGAATATTTAAAAGTACCTATATCGAGTTTTCATAAACGTTATTTAAAAAAGAAAATCGAAGTAAGTTCACCCTTATTTAGTCCCCTACTCTCGGACACAAATTTTCGTAAGGTTTTCATACACTCCCTCCCTTCTATCACTCATATGTAATCTACACACGGTCGCTATAATAATGAAACCGAAAAAATAAATATTTTGAATCATTATTTTCAAATCATTAAAATATTCAAATATGATTTTTAAGGAACATAAAAGAAATTATGATAAAAAATAGCATTAAAAAGTGTTTCAATATAACTATTTTTAATTTATGCTAAAAATGTTGTTACGGCAATGACCATTTATGATACAAATTTATATTCTAGTTTTGGCAAGTGAAAAATAATTTCAAATTTTAGAAAAATACGATTTAATTATTTAAAGTCACGCATTATTCGATATTGATGTATTAATAAATTGATATATTTAGATAATATCCTAAGTATTTATTTCCTTTTTCACATTACTAATAACCTATGAATATCGTTTATATTTATCAAATAATTATTTATAAAGCAAGGACAATATTTAAAGTTAATTCGTGTATATAAAAGGTAACATTGATATTTAAGAATTAATATTTAAAAATTAAAATGATAATTATGCTAATAAGTTACTTGATCAAAATAGCAGATATATGAGTTGTGTACAATAACTAATCTAATAGATAGCACATAGTGCTTTATTGGCTAATCACAATACGTTATTATTTGGCTTGGATTATAAAGATAACTCAAAATGTTAACGAAGAATGGCTTTAATAGGAAGTTTAGCGTGGCTACTCACGTAGAATTTTCCAACAAGTTTTAGATTCTAGTAAATTAGGCATTTTTTTCAACTTTCCGTGAGAAAATGGCTCATATAGAACGGCAGAAAACACTTGTATGGTGACAAGAGATTTAAGCAACAGGGAACGCGTTTGTGCAGAAGGAAGTATTTTCGTAATTGCGTCGTTTCCTTTTTGTCTGCGAAGAATTTGAGTGCTCTACTTACAGTTGCATTAAGCCTTTTGTAAGGGCACTTGAAAAGTGTTCGTTTCACGAACTTTTTAAAAAAGTGAGAAAGAAACAAAAATAGCGCTATTGTAAAAGAAATATCGTTCTTCTATTCATGTTCCAACGCATGGAGAATGACTTTGGACATTTGAATTTACAGACTCACAAGATTCCCTGCGTTCATTATAGTTTTTTATAAGTATATATATTTTACGACTTTTACAGACTATAACTGAACCGAATGTACATAAAATAAACTTTTTATTAAGAAGTAGCCACAGCACTGAAAACTTTTCCAATCTATCGTTTTTTTTTTATTAAGACGAAAAAATGTAGATGATAAGAAAGAAGTCTAAGTAAAATGCAAGAAACAGACAAGCAATAAAAATTCTTATATTAGCTCTCAGTTGAAGAATCGCGATAAGAGAACTTGGCACAGTTCATAGTACCAGTCAATTTCTCGCTGAAAAGAAAATAAAAACAATCTTGATATTGGCTGGATGAGAAAAAATTGACTTGCATTATCTATAGAAAACAAAAGCAAAAAAGTAATTTTGTTGCGTGTACGTACCTCATACATAATAATCATGACAATCACACACAATGGAAGGGAACCATGGTATCTCATGAATAAAATATTCAAACTAAAAATGCGATAATAATAATAATAATTATAATAATAATTATAATACATTTTTGCGTCCTCCTAAAGGAAGCTTTCCAATAGTAAAAAAACAGTTTTCTTCAAAACATGTTAGAAATATGTTTTGAGCCATTTGGAATCAAAATAAACTATTTTTAGAAAATGTCCGTATGGATGTATGTGTGTATGTGTATGTGTGTACGTGTATATGTGTGTATGTGTACGTGTGTGTATGTGTATGTGTGTGTGTGGTATGTGTGTATGTGTACGTGTTTGTATGTGTATGTGTGTGTATGTGGTATGTGTGTATGTGTACGTGTGCGTATGTGTATGTGTGTATGTGTACGTGTGTGTATGGGTATGTGTGTGTGTGTGTGTGGTATGTGTGTACGTGTACGTGTGTGTATGTGTATGTGTGTGTGGTTTGTGTAGTACTATATCTCGAGTAATCCGCGGTTAAACTTAATGTGTTAGGTCTCATTTTTTGTTTTTTTTTATCGGAAGGCAACACAAAAAATTTTAAGTTGTTTTTCGAAAATGACTTTTCAAATTTCGTCAATTCGTTTTTATTTTCCCTGGTAGAAATCTTGTCGTGGCGGCCACATTCGCTATAACGGCCTTTATAGGCAAACTAGATAGTACAAGAGTGTACAAAACTCGATAAATCCACACAGATCTATATAGTTTTCTCAATAATAATATGTACGTATAAAATCTGTGAGGTTATATATTATTTATTGAACAGAAGTTTTATTGTAAAAATTAATGTTAAATAAAGTTTAACATGCAAGTTTTCAATTATAATAATAAGATCTACAGTTATATCCATACTATTTACATATAAAAGTAGTCAGAAAGCATATCTAACCTAAGAAATGAAAATTTAGAAACAATGTTCCTTGCATATGAAAAACAGTGATCACAAAATAATGTTATTGATTGATGTAGTTGTTTCTTGAAAAGTAATGTATAAATAATAATAATATCATATGTACAAATATGTACTTTATGACATGCTTTATTTAAAAACTAGAATTTTAATTTCAGAACTACAAATAATTTTGTATCCATCTGCGAGTTTTTATAATACATAAACTGCTCATCCGTGACAACATTTTCTAAGACAAACACATTAGTCGAACACATGTAGACGATAATTTTCTTTATAAGTAACAAATTACTATGTATTAACTGGCCATAGATGTCAAATGAAAGTGTTTGATTATAAATTAATCACAGTAGGAAATACAAAAATAGAACATATATATATATATATATATATATATATATATATATATATATATATATATATATATATATATATATATATATATATATATATATATATATATATATATAATAACTCAAATACATTATTTCTTTATAAAAATAGAAAATTAATCAGTTGATAATAAATGTGTGTGAAAATAGTTTTCCTTACATAAACCATACAGGTTTGGAAACCAAGCCTGTATTTAGGATGGAACATAATCAAATGTAAAGAAAATAATTTTACATAAACAAAATAAATATATGCACTAATACTTCATATACTTCGTTATTTGGATATTCAGATTATTTTCTTATTTTGATTGTTTAATATATATGTGTAACATAATATTGTTATTGAGTTCTTAAATACAAAAACTCGATGTATCTAAAATTAGATAACCTTACACTTTAGAGGTTATTTACAATTATTTACATTGGTAATAGGTGAACAATAACAAGTAAATACCTTTAAATCAAAATAATACATAATAAGCATAATAGATTTTGCTTCTGTTTCTTAAAACATAACCTTTAAGTGGTTGTTATTGTCATAATTTTGCTTATCTAGTTTTATCGGGGCAAATAATATGGGAAACTAGAAGGGTCGACCGTTACACGCCTTTATAGTAACTATCTAGTTTGCCTACATAGATCTACACAGTGCGAGATTATTCTACATAGATCTATAAAGTGGACGGGATAAATTTCTATCAGGGTTATAACGATTTTTATTATCCATACTTTTTATTATGGTGATATAATAAATTAACTCTCCATAAACTTAAATGTTTTCCTAATTATAATAATTTGATGGTATCAATTTATTACTTAGTACGTAAACTGGTAACATAGTATTATTGTAACGGTTGTGGTTGTTGATAAAAAAATTAATAATATGGTGGCTTTAGTGTAAATGTATTTGGAAGAGCATAAAATTACCTTTTTCTCCAACGCGAAATTTTCTATAAATTTTCTATATTTTCTATTTTCTATAATTTTTCTATTTTCTATTTTCTATTTTCTATCTGCCACATTTCTTCTTTTGTTATATACGAAAATGTAATTTTTTGTTTAAATAGCAATATCCCGGAAACATATGATGGAAAATGTTTAAAATAAATTCAGCTAAAAAGGTAGGTTTCCATATCTCCTGACTGAGCTCTTTGTCCAGATTGTAAGGTCTTTTATCTTTCAAGATATTCTAGGTTATATTTTTTTAAATTTTATTGCTTATATGTACAAATTGTTGCGGTCATTTTCTATTAAACAAACTAATTTTTAATTGTTTTTTTTTATGACATACCAAATCAGACTGAAAATGAAAGATTCCTTGATTCGTTTTTGTTTTATAACGTTTTTTCTATTTTAATATTTTTAAATTGATAATGCATTTATAATCATAAGCTTATAATTTTCTGTATTTTATCTTTTGACAACAATTGAGGATAAAAAGACTACCTTTTTTGAGCTACTAATAAGAAAGAAATATAGCAATTTAAAATAATGTTTTAGAATAAAGAAATTCATATTGGAACAAATGTAAAACCATTAGGTCCATTAAGTAGAGAACAAAAAAATAATGAAACCGTATTTTTTCCTTTTCTAAGTAATTGAAAATTAAAACAGATACAGGAGGTTAAAGCGCGCGTGACGACAGGGACGTATTTACGTAACGTCATTCGCATTGGAGTATATCTATGTACATCGAAAACCCGTAAACTTCAAACGATTGTAAGTACTGTAACTTGTATAATTTTGATTTTTATGAAAGACGGCACAAACTGTAGCGTGAAACGTTTCCTTTATATACTCTGTGCAGTGAATGCAGTGAGTGTTAGTGCATATCAAACCGAGAGAAAATGAGGCCGCGGAAACTAACAAACTGTAGAAAACTTCGCGGAACAAGGACTGTGCGCGGAGCCAAAAACTTGAGTACCTCCGGGTGAGGTATAAGCATCAAATATCTTGAAAAATAAAAGATTTCATATTCTGTTCAAAGAGCTCAGCCAAGAATGCCAAGAGATAGTTGAAACCTTTTCCATCTTAATTTATTTATAAAGAGTTTTTGTCATACACGCACTATTTTTGCATTTCTTCGTGTATCTAAAGCGGGCGCAAAGCAGCTGTTTTCCGATCGGCAGGCGAAAAACAATTTGTTGCCCTCTCATAACAACAAGATTTCGTCCAGCAGACGAAAAGTATTCAAAGCTCATTTTTTTTTGTTTTTTGATAAAAATTCAAACTTAAAAAGACTTTTCAAATTTTGTCAATTTGTTTTTGTTTTATAACGATTTTTATAATCCATACTTTTTCTTGTGGTGATGTAATAAATTAGCTTTCCAAAAACTTAAATGTTTTACTAATTATAATAATTTGATGAATTTTTTCTGTTTTTTGATAAACATACGAAATATGGAAACAATTTATTGAATTTAAGCTGTTATATTTCTAAAAGATATAGCAATTTAAAATTAACTTATAATTTTCTTCTGGTGAGCGTAAGAGACAGGCTAACTCTTAGTGGCCCTATGAAACACAGGCGAGATCAAACCCAGTAACGCTTTCGCATTGCTTCGGGTTTGGCCCGGTTATCTTGCGTATTTTCAGACCTCTTTTTCCTTCTGTCTTTTCTGTATGTCCCCCATCCACCTTTCGGTGATCAGAGGTTTAGAAGCGTCTACCATCCTTGGCCGTTCTTATCGCCGCGTAGCCCTTGGTGGTCTCGCCTTCTTTGCAGCCTCCAAAGCTTCTCTGAGGACTTTGCAGTTCCCGAACCAACTACCCAAGCTTAATGAGCCCTAAGCCCTAAAACACACTGCCCCAGCGTCAAGAGAACTATAAAATTAAAATCAACTACCACAAACTCAATAAAATACTCAACTCCAAAACTCTAAACACAACTACCTCGAACTCAATAAAATCCTGAACCTGAAATAAAACCAATTATCGCAACCTCAACAAAATCATAAAAATCATGTTATTAAAAGATATGATGTTGCAATACATTTCTGATCGTGTATAAACAAATATCTGGAACTAAAATTATACCTATTTGCATCTGAATCACACATATGACAGTATGACATGCTTTTAAGGGTAAAAGTCAAAAAGTCGACCATTCTCAGATATGGAATTTAAGAAATAAAAAGTATGCTAAATTAATAAAAATGTATTTTTCTACAATAGTATTTATTAGTCATATAGATGTGAAAAATCTACTTGGCCAAGATCAATAACTATTTTTAAACTATTAAAATATTTTTTAAGTATTAGAATACGTCTCATTAATTGTGCTCAAATTACTCAGTAATAATTATTAATAAATCTTTTTCTCGTTCTTTTTGTATTTTTTCTTCTATCAAAACTCTTTCTTGTGCACATTTTAATAGAAAGGAGAATAATCTAGCTTGATCTTTACGTACTATTTGTAACTCAAAAGCACTACTGTTTAAGAGGTTAACATTATCTTTGTTTGCTGCTCTTCTATGCGCAGTGACAATGCGTCGACAAGACTGCTGTGGTGGTGCGAGCTTACACTATAGTATAGTTCATCAAACATCGGGACACACATTATAAGCAGGCTATATAATTTTGACAATAATTTCTTCCTTACTCGTAATATAAACTTAAATGAAATTTCGGAAGAAGCAATTCATGTATTATTTCGCACGATTATCTTATTTTCCAAGTTACTTTTTAAAATTTCTTAATATCTGTTTAGTTATAGTACCAGATACACATGACATCAATTAAGGTACGCAAGATAAAATGCAGTTATAATTCGACTTTACTTAAAATATATACAATGAAACCTTTTAAAATCACCAATGCATGAAAAGGATTCGTTAAATTAACAAATATATTCTGCGTTGATAATGAATTTACACATCTTTATATTTTTAAAATTAATTTTAAAGTCGGGACACACCTGACGCCAAAATCGAGGGACAGATTTTAAATAATTTCTCAATACTCACAGCATGAAAATTAAGATATTACACTTAATCTATTTGATAGCTGAAAATAAGTTTTACATACAGGACATACATGACATTTCATGGTGTTTTTGATTTTTAATTCGAAATCAAATCAATCAATAATATTGAAGCATTACAGTAATGTTCTACATGTTATATCAAATATATCTGATTTTAAGTTAGACCGATATATCGTTTTAATTTTGTGTAAAATAACGGGGACACGACTTGGTCGACTTTTTTACTTTTACCCATAAGCATTGTGATTAGAATTTAGGCTTCACTCCTCCCAATTGACTACTTATTTATTAATATAACTGTTCATTAATTTATTAGTAATTAATTTTAAATTAATTAAAAGAGGAAAAAATACGTGTTCATTATTTTTTGGTTCTCTACCTAACGGACCTAATGATTTTACATTTTTCTTTTTCATGCAAATTCCCAATTCATAGGCACTTAGCTTCCTCAAACTAAATAAATTGTTTCAATGCGAATTTATTTATTCTAATAAATTATTTTAAATTGCTATATTTCTATCTTATTATTAGCTCAAAAAAAGTAGTTATTTTATCATCGATTGTTATCAAAAGATAAATTACAAAAAATTATAAGCTTGTGATCATAAATTGCATTATCCATTTCAAAGTATTAAAATAGAAAAATCGTTATAAGACAAAAACGAATCAAGAAATCTTTCATTTCCATGCTGTTGTCATACATTCATAAAAAAACAATTAAAAATTCGTTTGTTTAATAGAAAATGACCGCAACATTTTCGAGATATGAGCAATAAATTTAAAAAAAATATAACCAAGTCCTTACTGTCTGGGCAGAGATGTCAGTCGAGAGATAGTGGAAAGCTACCTTTTGCAGCTCAAATTATTTTAAACATTTTTCATCATATGTTTCCGAGATATCGCCATTTAAAAAAAAAATGACATTTTCATGTATAAAAAGAGAAGAAAGTTACAATAATACTATTTTACCATTTTACGAGCAAAATAATAAACTGATACCATCAAATTATTATAATTAGTAAAACATTTAAGTTTATGGAAAGTTAAATTATTATATCACCACAATAAAAAGTATGGATTATAAAAATCGTTATAAAACAAAAACGAATTGACGAAATTTAAAAAGTCTATTTAATTCTTAATCTTTACAAAAAATACAACAAAAAAATGAGCTTTGAATAGACAGAAATTAACGCTTAAAACCCAAGATAATAAGCGGCCAAATAAAAAAAAAATCATAAAATTGAAATATCATTATAAAACAAAAACAAGTCGACGATTGACAGTTTTCATATCCAACCTAACCAGTAATGCGCAAAATTATGTTTGAGCTACCTTCCTTAAAAAAAATGAGCCCTGAAAGATTTAATTTAACCGCGGATTATTGGAGATATAGAGCTACACATACGCACACATACAAACGCGCACACACACACACACGCACACGCACGCACAATAATAACACAATAATTGTTAATGACATTTTTTTTATGAATATAAAAAATGCAACTACTTTTACTGATATTTTTTTTTTAATTTTGTAATTTTGTTCGAGTTTATGAACAACGAATTGATTAATTTATTAAAAAATAATAGTCTAAGCATGGAAAACCGTGATCAAACAAAAACGAGTAGATAAATCATAAAAAATATTTTTGATTTCAAACCTTCATCAAAACATAAAAAAAAGTAGCTTTAGTTTAGTCGCGCGCAGCGATATATCGCGATTCCACTGTACATGTAAGGAAAGGAGAAAGTATTAGCAGTAATGGAAGAATAATAGCTGGAGAATGGATCATCGTATTTTATTTAGTATTAATCAAAACGTAATATATTTACATTATAAAATATACACATAATAAATACCGAATTTTCCTTTGCCACGTAGTTTGCGAAATACTACACATAATCTTTACGTTCAAAGTATTTGAATTTGTACAAGATCAAATTGACTAATAAATAATAAATAATACATAATAATAAATAATGGTCAGCACTTAATGCTAGTTAAATACCATATTAGTCAATTGACAATTAAGGGTAAATTGGAGTTAATCCGCGTAAATCTAGCTTATCTATCTATGGTATTTATAGGAATAAATGCCCTACTACATATGTCATATTAATTGCGATTTTATTATGCATAAGTTCGTTAATTAAAAAGGTAACCAGAGTAAATGTTTTCTTTATTCTGCCTTATTGTACCTAATAGAAAATCATCGAGTATTGTTTAGATTTCCACTTTATAATCAGAGCTTCTAACTTATTATTACTTCTTTTTTCTTTTTCTTTAAGTAAGATGGTATAAAATAAGTCGGTATGCCTTTGTATAACTTGGTACCCTATTGTTTTCGAGTATCATCTTTCCAAATCTGTGGTTCTTCTTTCTCGAAACCAAAGTGTTTTTCCAGTATGGTGGCTTAGAGTAAGATAAAGAAGAAAATTTGTATTTTTTTTCAATTAAATTTATTTAGTTAATCGGCATAGCGTGTTTCTTACACATAAGAATTATACTCGTAATTATTGTACACAATTTAGCAATGGTCAAATTATACCTAGATATATTTGACCAATACTAAATTGTGCACAATAATTACGTGAACAATTCTTATGTGCAAGAAACGCACTATGCCGTCTCTCTCTCTCTCTCTCTCTCTCTCTCTCTCTCTCTCTCTCTCTCTCTCTCTCTCTCTCTCTCTCTCTCTCTCTCTCTCTCTCTCTCTCTCTCTCTGAAGAAAACAATTGGTGGGGTTCTAATTCAATGGGAAAAATTATTGATTTCTCATGCTTGAATAGCGTGCGAGAAATGTCCGATTTATGCACTCTACAAAAGAAACTCTTCGTTCACGGTGTCTGCTTTGTTTTTAACTTGTTTTTTACATTATAGCAATATTTGAGCTAATATCTCGCGATAAAACTTCTCAATCTCGTTTAAAAAAATAGTATTTACAACGCGGCAATTTTCGAACTCGTGTGACTGTCGCCCTCGCTTTGAACAATGTACTACTATTTAACTCACTGAAAATTGACAAATCAGTTATTTTCGCGATAACTTTGGTAGCCGTAAATTTAAAATATCAAATGCAGGTTATATTATAATAAAACCAAAATATACACCAAATTCACTTGGTTCATACTAAAAGTTGGTTCATACTGTACGACTCTTCCCTATATAACCATTTCTACATAAAACTTTCGAATGGAGTAACTGACGTTATATGTTCTTTGAAATCAGTACTTTTACTTCACAATTGACAACCAGATATTTTATAGAGAGAAATACGATTCTGAATTATAGTCACCCCCTGATGAAACGATTCATCAAAGTTCGGAAAGATAAGTACCTTTACGAGCCTGGGTGGATTTTGGTACCGGTCTCGCGCGAACATTTCCAAACGATGGTAATATACTTTTTACACAATCCGAAATGAACCTTTTCAATTCTTTCAGCTTATTTGGTAAATATTTTTAGAAGCTTTCCGATTCCATCTGATCTTATATATCCGGATCTTAACGTTACTTGGAGGACTTGTCCGATATTTTTTTCATTCCATTTACCGACCGTTTCTTTACGTAACAGTCCATTTCTTTTTTGTAGTTTTATTAGAACCTTTGAGCTTTATACTGAATCTTTCCATTTGTTTTATTATACATTTCTTGAAGGACTTTTCGATTCTTTCTGATTTGATCTGAACCTTATCGTCAAGATTCGGAAAATAACTGAACAGTTCGGAAATTGAGCAAATTCTAATTATTACTATTACTCACATGCATTATATAAATCAACACTATATGTGACTTTAAAATATATACTGTTTTTAATATTTAAAAATTTACAAAGGAACGGAATTATTCGGAAAAGTTAAAAAATAAGTTAAAAAAATGTTTCATTATTTATTTATTTATTACGATTTTCATACTTAAAACCCTATAAATTCAAATTTTAATTTTCGTAAAAGTTCTGAACAATTCAACAAGATTTGGAATTTGGATGTCGGATGTGTCCGGAAATATTCTGAAAAGATGGGATGGAGATTTCAATTCCTTACCGATCCTGCCCATACCGTTTCATCAGGGGCCATTTTGAGTCTAAAGTCTAAAGCATAAATCTACCTATATACCACCAGATCCAGAATTTTAAATCAATTGGATGACGTTATCACTAAATAAATTACGATTGACTGAAAAAAAGATTCTTATTTTTCTTAATTTGAGTCATCATATTGAAAAAACACTTCGGTTTCGAGACTAAAATTAGAGATTTGAAAAGATCATACTGGAAGGTCCGTAGACTTCATTTATCATTACGAGTAAGATGAAAACAACAGAAAATGTATGCCATCTTAGGCCAAGATAGGTTACTAAATAGGGATACTAGATACAACTGGATTATTTTTTACCCGCATAGGTCTAATTTGTAATCAATCAAGTCTTACGCAAGATACAGCGAACAATATCACAAGATTACAGTAATAAGACAAACAATAAATAATGGAACGAATAACATTAAATAAATGTTGAAACCGGATGCAGAACTTTAGTTTGCAGGTTGAAAAGTCATTCTTCTAAAGAATTAAAATAATAAGTTGCCGAAAACTTACGGAGACGAAAAACCTGTTGCACAATACCAGTAAATTAAATAATTATAAATCACTAACTGTTACGCAGTTTGTAAAAATTCTTTTGGAACTAACAATAACATACTCTCTTATACATTTTTTAAAATTAACAAGCCAATTTTTCACGAAAATAGTTATTTCTTTTTTTAAGAAAGGATATTACATCACATTTGTATATAATATTAAAACAATGTTGAGGAATTTTTTGTCCGTGTAAGTTTTCAAACTGTCACTCTTTCTCCCATCCAATTCCAAAAAGTCAACTGTTCTCAATCTTCGCAGAAAGCTGAATAGATATGTCGACCTGTCCAGGTTAATTAAATTAAGGCGAAAGCCAAGATGAGTCGTAATGGGTATTCCTGTGGCTGTGTGCAACCGAATCGTAAAGTTATATGCGCTCGCATGCAGCCATGTTTATATATACACTCAGCATCCAGTGCAGCTGCTGCTACTACAGCACTCGGTATACATATAGAGAGAACACACGCATGCATTATATGTATATGTACAGGTTGGCGCGTTTATAGGTGGATAGGAGACGGAGAGGAAGAGACGGAGCGAGTCAGGAAGGAAGAGCAAGAGTAAGAGCAGGAGAGCGTTATAGCTTAATGAAATTCAAGGGACACAGGGTAACTGTTCGTAACTCAGGCACATGCCCACGTTGTCTTCCGGCGAGGTTCCGGTGTCCTCGCCCGGGCCAAAGGCCACTCTTATGTGAAACGGCAGGGCCGAAGTTTCGACGCGGCAACTCGAGCCGTTGGCGTCTGTCTCCGGCTGCTGCTTCTGCTGCTTCTGCTGCTGCTGCTGCTGCTGCTGCTGCTGCTGCGGCTGCTGTTGTTCCGCTGCTGTAGCGCTGCCGATGCCAGCAGCACCGCATAGCGAAGTTCCGCAGTGTTCAAGGTCGCAGATCCCGGCGCCGTCGTTGCCCGGCTGAAAACGTGAACAGAAAGCCACAATGATATACCGATTCAAGTACCTATGTACCTACTGCACCCAGGACCACCTCCCAACAGAGTCGCGACCAGCCCTATAGAGGGACAAATTGACCTGTTGGAATTCGGCTTAGCGTGCCTAGCCGAATTTCAACGAGTCGCTTCCTCTTCTACTCGAGCTCTGACTATTTCTGCTCCACGCCTACTCTCTGCCTCTCTCCTCCTCCCTCTTGGCTCTTTGCGTATACTCGCCTGTAGAGACGTTTAGAGGAATTCCAATTTCGCTTTGAGAGACTCGAGCCGATTCGCTTCGTACCCAAGAGAGAAAGAGAAAGAGGACGAGAGAGATAGAGAGAGAGAGAGAGAGAGAGAGAGAGAATCGCACACCGAAGACGACGAATGAGTTTAAGGATGATGCATTTGTATGAGGGCGTTTTCTTTACCGGATTATTTTCCTAATTCTCACTTAGCTGATTTGCTTCTTAATTACACTGTTGTTGTAATTTAAGACATTTAGGCGTTTAGAGACGGTAATTGAGACATTTATCCAGTCATTTTGTACTTAAGAAAACTTGTATATTTCTTGTTTCTATTCAAGAAATTGTTAGTCAAAGTACTGGTTTTATTATCTATAAACAGCGATGATATTCTATCACACCATTTTACATTTATACTGCTTTTTTAATGTAATAAAAATAAAAACAGAAAATCTTTAAACTTATTCTTCATAATCACTTTCTTTTGACCTTCATCATTTTAATACTCCTTTGCCAACTTGTATACATGCTCAAATATCAGCTAAAAATAGACAAAAAGAGCTTTAATTTCATCTTTGTTTCATAAACAAATACTAATCTAGGCCAAAGATATTAACTTTCAAAGAATGCAATGAAAATTACTCTAAAAATCACTGTATTTAAATGAGTTATAATCCTTGAATTTAGCTGCCTTTTTCATCACGTTTTTTGAAAGTTAATAATTTTGTCAAAGATTAATATTTTTTTACGAAATAAAGATGATATTAAAGCTCTTTTTGTCTACTTTTAGTTACATTTGGGTAAATTTTTCTAGCATAAAAACTTGAAGAGTTATGCTCAGAAGTAGAGGCACCATTTTTTAATAAAATAGCGCACAATTTAGATCAATTGGTTGATGCCTCGAGAATAAGGGCCCATTGGAAAAAACTAGAGGTGCTACACTTCATTTTTTGTTGTCAGAAAACACCTCTCAAAGTTTCAACAAATATCGTTTTCCAAACCTCCGACACTCTCCTAGTGAGTTATTATTAACTTTAATAACTCAAAAAAAAAGATTAACATAATCAAAATATTTTGAAACTCAATAATGTAGGTATGCATTTATTATAAAGTAAAAATAAATATTTGTTTATTATAAAATACCTCTACGGTGGTAAAAAAAATTGAATATTTAAAATGCAATTCTTGTTCTTGTAAGCAACCTATAAATTTATTGAAATAACCTTCTGCAGATTAAAGAAAAATAAGATTTAAGAGGAGTTAGAGATTATTTAATCAGCAAATGTTATTTCGAAGCTTTTCTCCTTTAAAAAACTTTAGTGTCCTCTGAATAAATGAAGTGACTTTTCAAACTTTAAATTGATATTGCAGTTTCAAAGATTTTAAGACTCCCGTTATTTCTCGATATAGATCAAACAGATCTGTATTAAAGTTATATGTATTAGGTATGCGAGAAAATATACAGTTGGACGTTATAAGTTCGTTTCAGTCAATAATTGAAGAGCGCAGAAACTGAAACAATCTCGGCACATCGCAGCGCAGCACTACGCCATCGAGCTTTCAGCCTTCTCGGGCTTTATTCGATAATTAATCCTTGCTTATTACGAAGTGAGCTACCTTCCTCATAAGCCTCTTTGGCTTGATTCGATTTTCCTTGAAATCTGCTTCTCATGAAGCCGAATACCAATTTCGCGGCGATATTTCGAAGCTCCGTTTTCAATATTTAAATTCCATGTGAAAACATTTGAAGAAAAGTTTATATCATTGATCGCAGTGATTTATTGATTTTAATTAAGCTTAATTTATATATCTCAAAATATACTTTAAGTCATCAAGCATTTTTTTACTTTCATAGCTTTTTAAAATGCGAGTATGATTGAAATGTATTCATTTTTATAATGCGATATATTGTTCTTAGACTTAAAAGATTTGGAATTTTTCCATTATTTTTCATTATTTACAAATATAATATATTCATGAATTTCGTTATCGGCTTTCATTACTTTTGATGCCACTTATTATAGTTAAAATTTACGTAATTTGTTACAGAATTTTTGAAGACGTAATATAAAACTGAATAAAATGTAATGCTTCGCTAATTTTAGATTTGATCATAGAAATATTGATAAAGTTTTAATATACTAAAGGTTGTTCTTCTTGTGTCGTAAGTTCAAAGATTTAGTGATTATTGTTTTTTTCCTTGCTAGCAATTCAGCTAAGTAAGTAATTAAAAAAGTCAACGAGTCGTGACCTGAGTTCGCCTTCTAGATTTGTATCTTCATGCTTGAATTGAGCTGCGTACTTCATTGGCCTCTTAAGCGAACAATACAAAGAGCTATTATAATAAATGTTGGCACCCAATCGGTGTATTAATTTATTATAGCGGGAACTCTATTTAATTTTAAATATGATGTCTATATTCACTTTTGATTAATCAATAAAATTAAACCCCGAGAAATATAAAAATAGCTTTAAAAATTTATTTATTTCATCATTTATACTTATCTTACACAGAGAGAATTTTCTAATAAAAATTATAACTAAATTCAGGGTAAAAATTACCGTAAATAACTATAAAGCTGGGACACTCCTACTTTCTGGCACTTTTTACTGATATTTTACTATAAAAATTACCTCATTGACTACAAATTTTACCTCACAGACTATAAATTTCACCGCACTGAATGGTAAAATTTGCCTGATTTGAGAAAAAGAAGACAGCTGATAAAGAAAACAACTGAGCGTGTACACATTTTAGGTTAACTCAAATATAAATGTGTATAATGTACTTATTTAAGTATTAATGATACTGCTACAACAATTGGAAGAAAATCCAGATTTTTAAAAAATATTTCGTACAAATTTTACCACAAATTTTGGTTTTCTCTAAGATTTATACAGGGAACTTTTACTCTACGGCAGGCAAATTGTACCCTTCAGTACGGTAAAATTTATCGTAAATATTAATAAAAACTGCCGGAAAGTTAGAGTGTCCCAGCTTTATAGTCATTCACGGTAATTTTTACTGCGAATTTCGTCATAATTTTTATTAGAAAATTCTCTCCGTGTATATAATTTCGTATAAACTCGTATAATTTTTAAGTCCTGAGTTTACTGTATAACATATGTTAATAAAGGGAACATAATTTTCCACGTACTCTTCTAAAATAGTTTTAACAAACTAGAATAATCAACAAATTCATATTACACCATTAAATATGTACGTAAGTATGAGCATGAGGCACATAAACACATTGAATATATTTATAATATACTAAAAGAAAAAAGATAGTACTTTAATTGATGTAATAATATCCAGAATATACTGTAGTTCTTAATAGTGACCTATGAACCATTTAAGTCTCAAAGTCCCAGTGGTAGTTGAGTCTGTATTACGTGAACTTTATGTTAATGCGATGTGAAAGTAATTCATTATATATGTACCATAGAAGTACCTGTGGAACTCAAAGAGTTTAACAAGGCTTACATTGCTAACTCCATCAGTGTGCATTGTAACGAGCAGCATTTCTATGAAAGGACTTCACTTTGCATGTGATCACATTCTCGACAAGCTCAAATAAATCATCTCTGCTTCATTACAAATAATTATTTATTTAGTTTTAAATGTCCCTTGCGATCGACTTATCTTAACTATGCTTTTAAGTAACAACATCGTTTTATCACCGAATAGACAATGTTTTTTTCTTATGGGTGTTGAAATATTTAAATCTGCAATCATCTAGTACAAAGAAATATACAAAAAAAATAATAAAATATTTGAGAAAAATAAAAAATAATAAAATAATAATAATATAATAATAATATTTTTCATCATACGTGCTGGGAAAATAATATATTTCGTGACGGATTTGCGTACGGTAAATGGTCAATAACAAACTGCGGGCGTTATCCTATAACACACTCGGCAGCGTTACGCTAAAACGTGCGTTATTTTTATTACGTCACGCTGCCGAGTGCGTTATAGAAAATAACACCCGTAGTGTCTTTGAACGATTTAGCGTACACAAACCCCCCCCCACAATATATGTCGTATTCCCAGCACTTAACATCAAAATTAGTGTGTGAAAGTCGTGCGGTGTAGCGTCCAATAGTGCCACTTGGGCTACATGTCGCACTCGCTGCGTTCGTGCGCCCGTTACACATTGTACAAAAATTTTTGAAAAATTTCAAAAATTTTCGATAATTTCGATAATTTTAGACAATTTTGAAAATTTTGGAATATTTAAGTTTTGGAAATTGTTGAAATTTTAAGAGTTCTAGTATTTTGAGTAAGTAAATGGCATACGACTCAAAATGTGCAACTCCTCATTCGCCCTATATGCATAAAAGGGCCTTACATGCACTTATCAAAAAAAGTACGGTGTGTAATAAGGGGGGAAGGGCAATTTCTAGATCGGGTGATAATTTTAGCACTTGTCTCCATCCCCAGGCGCCCTCGGCGCCCTCGACTCCGACTCGTGATAAACTCATCTCACCCTCGATAGAAATGGCCCATTTCCCCCTCTAGTTACATAATATACTATTATATGTATAAAATATTTGAATGTTATTACATTTTTCGTATCATAGGGAAGAATGCCGATTTATAATTAATAGTATGTTCTTATAGTTGATGATATAGTTTATTCGCAAACTTTTCGAATTTTTACGATATCTTCTAAATTGAAGATGATATAGGTAAAACTTTCAAAAAAGTTATGACGTCACTCCGGCATGCACCTATAGATGTGTAAAGGGAGTTCTATACCAAATAAAAATAACGCTGAGAAAATACTAAAATGTTGTATACAGGTTTTGTTTAACTGATCGGAAGTGGCATTCCTTGTACAATTAACGTTGAAAAAATGTTTTTTTTTTATTTTGATAAAAATGTACGAAGTTTATGTATTTCTGGCAGTTATAACTATTAAAATTGAAAAAATAAAAGTTTGAACTTATTCTTAAACGTATAAAAAGCACTCGCGATTGCAGCAGACGCGTGCGGCAGGATTGCAGCAGACGTTCAGCCGATGAGTGCGACTAATGGGTATCAAATAATGTACACTCAAGCAGAATTACGACAGAATTTCGAATGACGATTACAGAAGACGCGTGCGGCAGGATTGCAGCAGACGTGCAGCTGATGAGTTCAACTAAGATAAATGAAGTAATGCACTCGCGAGTGCAGCAGAATAGCGACAGAATTGCGTACGACGATTGCATCAGACGCGTGCGGCAGGATTGCAGTTAACCGCGCAAGTCCAATGAGCCGGTGGAAGCAAAGTTCATACATCGCGGCCACCAAGCGACGAACTTACGCGTTTCGGGCTCACTCGACTAACTCGGAGCGATAGAGACTATAAGAGACCGCGCACAAGTCATCTGGGAGAGAAAATTATTTGTACCTCTAATTTTTTTGTTACCATTCTCTGTGTTCCAAGAATTTCTGCTACGAGGTGTGTGTCTAGTTTTTGAAGTATTGTTATCTTCTCTTACGAATAAAAGTACGTTTACGTGCGGAATTATTCAGCGCTTTTTTCTACAAGTTCTACCGTTCTTTTTGATTATTTTTTAACACAACCCAGCGTAAAGTTAGTACTTTTTTCCCGCCAAGTCGGGAAACAAGTGCTACATTAATTCCCTGCCCCCACTCTAGTCCCCCAGTGCGTGGTGCCGGGACCTAGAGTGACGTTAGAGAGTAAATATGTAGCACTTTTTTCCTTCTTCGATGGTGAACGAGTACGAACTTTACGGTGGGTATGTTAAAATAGTATATTATGTACATAGGGAATAAAGTGAGTCAGAAAACGCTCGTGTGTGGTTCGGCGCCGAGTGGAGCGAGATTGTGTCCGAGCCTAAGGCGAGGTCACATACGCGTCGCGCTGGGGGACTAGAGTGGGGGCAGGGAATTAATGTAGCATTTGTTTCCTGACTAGGCGCGGATGAAGCACTAACTTTACGCTGGGGTGTGTTAAAAAATCATATATTGCACGCGTGAATAATATACTATTAATTGTAACGTTTGTCAAATACTTTTAAACGTTAAATTTATCGATGTGGAAATTCACGTGAATTTTTTCAACAGGGACTCGTCGGTAGCACGTCTGCTGCGAACCTGCCGCATGCGTCTACTGCAATCGTCGTACGCATATCTGTCGCAAGTCTGCTACACTCGCGAATGCGTTACATCATCCCCCTTAATCACACTTGTCGGATGCACGTCTGCTGCAATTCTGACGTACACGTCTGCTGCACTCGACGTGCGCAATTCTATTGAAATTGTGCTGCACTCGCGAGTGCGTTATTTCATCCTCCTTAATCGAACTTGTCGGCTACAAGTCTTCTGAAATTATGACGTAAGCGTCTGCCGCAATCGTCGCATGCAATGCTGTCGTAATTCTGCTGCACTCGCGAGTGCATTATTTCATCCCTCTTAGTCGCACTCGTCGGCTGCACGTCTGCTGCAATCCTGCCGCACGCGTCTGACGCAATTGTCGTGCAGCACAAACCTAGTCGAAGTGTGAAGTAGACCGTGCCCTTTCGGCTCAATCGCAAGTGCATCAGACTATGTTAGCAGGGTACTTATTTACATATTACCAAACATGTGACGCTAAGATGTTGTTAACAATTTTTGTAGTATAAGAGTAATGTATGATGAAGAATTATTGCACTTGAAAAATATCATTGGGTACCTCTGACTTTAAAAAAGAAATTCATTAAAATCATAAAAATGTAGATTTAACCTAAATAAATAAGTCAAATCAGCATCTTAATGGAACTTATGATTGATAATTAGGTTGAAAAGAATAGAGAACTTTCATGAATTCTAATTTTTATTTTAATCAATAATATACTTAAAAATAACAATGTTCCCAAGACAGTTTTCTTTCTTATGTGATAATTGTTTAATTACAAAGCACGTGGCCCCATCCGAAGATGACGCAATGGAGGCTAGAGGCGCGACTGATGATCCTCGAGAAGGAAATAGCCAGAGTGCACCCTAGTCTCCGAGCTGCAGAGACAGGAGTAGAAGGAAACACCACTGCTGATGAGCACGCCACCAAAACCCTGAGACATGATATTGTCCCCGGAGCTGCCGCAACTACCTATCGACTAGGACGAGGTTGACGACGCCCTGGCGTACCTGTCGGCCCAGTGCGATCGCATTGACGACCTATATGAGGGTAGCATCGCGGAGTTTGGGGGGTGGCTACAGCAACTAGAAGATTGAGGAGGTGTTTTTGCTTTTGTTTATTGTTTTTTCTTTTTTTTTTCAAGTTTTCTTATCTCAATAAATTTTAAGATAAAATAAGCAAATCGTTATTTATTTTCAAGAAGCGAGCCAGCGAGAGCCGTCAACATAAAATAAAATTCAATTTTTTCATTTTATGTCAAAAGAAAATTTTATTGTCAAAAGAAAGAATTTCATGACGGCCTGTATTTGTTAACGTTATTTAAATAAATAGGATTTGATTATATTTTAATAAGATTCAAATATGGCTATATCTGAATTTGAATAGGGGTTAAATTGTTAATCAATTTAATTATTAACTCCATTAATGTTAATAATTAACAAATCGCAATTAACGCGAAATTACGCACTCTAATAAGATATAATACACACCAACGCGCGAACGCGGCGGCAAGTGCGAATACAGCGAATACCAATTTAGAGTAGAGGGGAGCAATTGAGGAGAATGCTAGTGGGAGATGAGAGCAAGAGTGAAAGGTGCGCGGCTTGACCACATATAGGCAGGTGAGTCGCGGGCTCGGCATCAGTCTTCACGAGATCTCCGGGAGACGGCGTTATACCTAGTGCTGTCGCTCGCTTGAGTAAGTGAGGAGCTGAGCCTTCTACATATATGTTACCGGAGCTAACACGCTTAGGCGCACATACGTATGTTTCTCCTTAAGAGGAAGCCGTATTCGCTGTCCTTGTCTAATCATAGTTTTGCTATTTACTCAAAAAGTAGTTCGTTAATTGAAAAACTCAGTGTTGACCCCAATTCGTCTTAAAATAAAGAATATTTTGAGACCTACAAACGTACCTAACATTATTTCCTTTTCGAGAAAACTTCGGAACGTGAAAATTGAGGTTAGGTTTTGCGTTCCGAAGTTTTCTCGAAAAGGAAATATTGTTAGGTACTTTTGTAGATCTCAAAATATTCTTTTTGTTTAAGACGAATTGGGGTCAACTCTTAGTTTTTCAATTAACAAACTACTTTTTGAGTAAATAGCAAAACTGGGATTAGATATGGACAGCGATTATGGTTTCCTCTCAATCGCTCTGTCATACGCCCATTAATTATACTAACTCCACCTTCTTTACATAAAAATTAATATAACCCATTTAGTCTTTTTACATTTATACATGCCTTTCATATGCTCACTTGGAAGTACCGAACCTCGTCGGCATCGTATCGAAGGGGCTAACGTACTACACCAAGTTTCTCGATGAAGGATGTATTCTTGAAGCCGGCACCGTGCTGCTCGAGTGTCTGCTCTTTGGGGTTTTACTCGAACAAACGCACACACGTTTTTTTCGAGTTTTTGCCTTCTCTCCTCACTCGAGCGCTAATGCGCGCTCTTGCTGGACCGAGCTAAACAATCAAAAGACAAAACTGCACTTACGGAGCTCTTAATTAGGCGGCTCCGAGAACGTAGTGAGGATCAACGTTCATCGAACTATTGGGAGGCAATTCGCTTTTTGAGATTACTTTCTCTTGGGTCAGTACGCGAACCGTGTATATATTAACTTTATTTTTTACATTAAATGGCTAAGACCGTAACAAACGTTAAAGTTACGGATTGTTGAATATGCAATTCAAATGGAAATCACGTGACTACTCGCTTTACGCCGGCGTTCAGCGTCTCTATCGGTGGAATCCAACTTCCACTGTATAGATCTTATTACAATGTTTGAATCCACCGACGGAGGCGCGGAACGCCGGCGTAAAGCCGTAGGCAATTGAGTAGTCTCGTGATAGTCATTTGAATTGCACGAGAAACAATGCGTAACTTTAATGTATTGTAAATAAACCATTATCGCATAAGAAAAAGAACTGTCTTAAGAACATTATTATTTTTGTTTAAACTTTTAAATAAAATTGAATTAAACACATAGTAATGGCCCATGTAAGTTCCCTATTGTTTAATTTATATATATAATTGTTATATGGTATAAGTTGATCTATATATGCAACCTTTCTAATCAAGTACCTATACCTCGTGAATAAACAAGAAATAAAAAGTGCAATCATTTTGACTAATGTAGTTGGTATGGAACTCCCTTTAAGCGATGTGGCATTACGCAAAGGACCTTTAATAATTAAACTATACCATTTGCACAAGTGCCGATAAAAAAATAAATTTTGTTTTCTTCCCTATTACCTTAACAATACGTCATATATTATTTTGTCCTTATTTCTACTCATGTCCAGATTTCTACTAACATCGTATTTGCCTCATATTATTATAAATATTGTATTCCCTATTTCTCCTAACGAAAATTCACATTGAATTATTTATTTTAAGGGGAGGCACTATGTGAAAACTGGTGTTTTAGCCGTTTTGATTTTTTTCTAACCTATGCAAGAAGATGTTTACAATCATCCCAGAAACACGTAAAAAAAGTTTCAACTAAAAATAGTAAAAACTGTAGGAAAAGATAGATTTAGGGCGTAATATTTTTTTGTATTTAAACGTTCTTTAACAATCTATCTGCTCCTGCAATTCTTAATATTTTTGGTTGAAACCTTTTTTAAATGTTTCTGAGATGATTCTAAACAACTTCTCGCATGAGTTTGGTATAATATTTCGTAGATCCAAAGATAACAAAGAAAAACTGTTAAAACACCAATTTTCAGTAGTGCCTCCCCTTAAGCAGATAAATAATACGTTACATATGTCTCCCAATATACTTTCAGAAAAAATTTAATTTTGATATCTAAATGCTTATTAATGATACTTAAATATATCAATAACCCTGGTAGAAAGTTAATTAGAAAGGCTGGTTAGCTTATTAATTATTAGCCAGATTAATAAGCTATTAATCAGTCAAATTATAGCTAATATCTGACTAGCATCTGCTTAAGACTATGCTTTAAGCAAGAACGTATTTTCTTTGCAAATCTAACCTATTTATATTTTGTTTTGAAAAGTTATTAGTTTTTAAAAATATACATTATTATACTTTATTGAATGTTCAATATAGTATGCCGCCAAAATGAATATTTTTATCAACGAATAATAACTTACGAGATTATTGAAATATGTATATGCAATACTAAAAGTATTTGATAACTAATAATTTCCTTTCCGAAAATTAGTCGATCATAACTTAGTCAACAAAAATGTTGTAATTGATGTCGAAAATAAAATTTTGCAATAAAACTTCATTGTAAAACTACAAATATTTGTTTACCAATTCTCCAAATTTCGTCATAACTTACAGTATTCTGTTGTTATTGTTATTTTTAAAATAACGATAATTATATGAGTACATGCATTCTATTATTTATAACATAAATTTCTTTAATAAAGACACTTAAATTTTACTCTGGGCTTTGGTACTTTTTGTGTAAATAATACTTTTTAAATGCACACGTCGTTTTGTAAACAAATAACCAAACCTCCATTACTACTAGACATTTAAGGTAAATTTTTAACTTTAATTTAGTAAAATACTTAATGTAGTACGATTAAAATTGCGTATTACTTTGATTATTATAAAACTGTTATTATTTCTTTTATTAATTAATACATAAATTAATTAGTTTATCAATTTTATATTAACCAGAATATTAAGCAGAATATAGCTAGAAATTAGCTAAAAAGCATGTCGTTTTCAACTGATTTCTAGCTAATTTCTTAACCAGAATTAAAGCAGATTTAAAAAATCTAGCTAATATCTGGCTAGAAACCAGCTTAGATTTCTACCAGGGAAGTTATAAAACATTATGATTATTAATAGTACATTATGTAACAAAGGAATAAAGTCAAAGATTATTCCCGAGGATGGGGTCACATATAGAACTTTATCCCCGATATAGAGAAAAATAATTAAAAAGAAATGCATTTGCGGGAAAATGTAGATTTACGGGAATCATATGCTTCTTTTGACCCGCATTACGGCCAATAAAGTGGCCATTACGGTGGAGTCGGGAATAAAATAAATAATGGTCAAGATATTAAATTTCAGAAAATAACTTTTGACACAGAGAATCTTGACTGGACGTTTATTCTTATGACAATTTCTTTTAAAGTCGAGCCTTTGACAAACGTTTTCTGTTACCATAATATAGAAATGAAAGCTTTGACTATAGTCAGAGTAGGGCACCCAACTCAATGTTCGATTTTCGAGACAGAGAGTATACAGTATTAAAATTATTCATATTTCAGATTTTTCAATAGACTCCAAAAAACTAATACTTTTTACATTCTGTGATAATACTAATACTTTGTTAAACCCTCCGGAAAAGTTATAGAAATCTTCGTAAGGGTTGACGTTATGTACGGTGGATGAACATTGCTGACATCTTGCAACAAGAGCCTGATACTTATGTTATTATTATTTTAAGTAAAAGCCAGGGTAAATAGTACATACTTTTCTTACACGCACGACGATGCTTAAGCCTGAATTATTATTTTTTTTTAATTTTATCATAAAATATGGTGTAAATAGGCCATATCTTTGAGTAATAATTTTATTTGTCAAATTCCCACACTTATATCCTGATTATACGTATTTTAGACACAATAAAACCTCAAAAACTCCAATCCGATCAGTTTGACTCTGAAAACTTTGCGGCAGAGCAAGAAATATACAAGTTTGTATTTTTACCGAATAAAGAGACGTAACGACCACAAAAAAAATCCGTCTTTTTTAATGAAATGTTCCAATTTACTGAAAAACATGAGTAATACATACCGAATAATTTATCCTCACCTAAAAACATATAAGCAATATATTTGTAATTTTAAGGTGGTTAGGTCCCCTTAATTGAGTATAAATAAATAGACCAAGTTGAAATTCAGCTCTAAAAACAAGAAAAGAATTCTTTGAGTGAAAAAGTCCGTATTGCCTCACCGTGATAAATTCCTCAAAGTCGCAGGGGATGAGAACCCGATCCTTGCAGCGTCCGACAGTGAGAGCGGTGGCCTCGGGCGCGCTCCCCGAGCCGTCCTCGTCAGCGTCCCCGTCGGAATCGGCGACGGCAGCGGCCTGGTTCGTCGACGTCGCCGTCGCCGTGACGTTTCGCAGCCGAGCGTTGGGCCCGCCGATCCTGAAGGAGTCGTCGGTGCAGGGCGCATAGGCGACGCTGCACATGCCGTACTCCTGGCGAATGCAGATGAGATAGTCGTGGTTGGCGAGGTAGCGGCCGTTCGGCAGATAATTCAGGGTCTTGAGCGTGCCGTTGGCCGACTGCAGGTACTGGAGACAGCCGGCCGGGGCTCGCTGCTCGAAACCCAACTGCACGACGCGCATCTCCCACATGCGGGACGTCAGATTGCCGGGCAGTCGAAAGTTTATGGTTACCGGCTCCTCGCCAATGTCCACGTAAACTGCAAACAGTTTGCCACCGCTCGCGCTATTTTACTCAAGACCAATCTGACTGCACGTGCTCGCATAAGTCTCTATCTGGCTATGTGTATGTATGTGTATATGTGTGTCCAGCTCCAAAGCTTACAATGCTTTCATAGATGGAAGAGCCATGCACGAGCACGCCTCCGTCTAATAACTTAATAATCCCCGAATTTATCGATGTAATGGAAAGGACCAAACTTCTGGCTTTATTCCTGAGAAAAATTAGAGTCACTTCGAAGAAAAAACTTGATATTATTCATCAATTTAAGAATTATAAAATAATAGTCTGGTCATTTTCATAACAATTTGAAACAGGGTGTATTTATTTATCTCATATGTAATTACTATTATTTTATCGGTGTCTTCCCGCTAAAATAAAATCAAGTAATTCATATTTTTGAAATATTGAAGTTTCCATACTTAAAAGTTATCCTGATCATAAAATTTTACCGCATACATATAACACACACACACACACACACACATGCACATACGCACGCATGCACGCACGCACATACACACATATACATATATATATATATATATATATATATATATATATATATATATATATATATATATATATATATATATAAATAAAGACATTTTTTAAAACCTGTATATTCTGATTCAGCTACCTTAGAAACATCGAAATTCATCAAAATCTCCGATTTAAAAAATATCATCGTTACAAGCTGTCTCTTTGAGAGAGCAAATAATGATTTAAGTTAAAACAAAATGGTTTATTAATCAATGTTACATTAAAACTTAACAAGATACAGTCTTATAAAAAATCAGTTTATAGAGCACCCTATTCTGGGCCAAGATTTTAATAAAATGGACTGATGTTTTTATGAATTGCGCTAGTATACATTTGCGAGAAAATAACTGTTCTTCTTCGCATAATTAAGTAATAATGAAGGAAGATTATTCTTCCTTTCAGAGAGACTATTAAGAGCTAATAATTTACCTTAAAAAAGAACAGACATTCTACATTAAACAATTTTTTATAAAAAACTTTATCTCTTGTATGTACCTGCTCAAGAATTATTCGAGATATATTTGAGATCTTTATAAAGATTTGGTAATATTTTAGTGGAATTATTTTTAGACGACTTGTTAAAAAACATATATTTAATTACTTATTATGATGTAGTCTAAAAATCAATATTGAACCAAAATAATTGAAACTAAACAGCTATAGATACTCTACCTTTTGTAGTCATCGATTCTTATGCGGGAAAATATATTGGATTAGATGACTATAAAATAGGTAGAGTGTCTATAGCTGTTTAGTTTCAATAGGGAACAGACATGATTTTTTAATAATCTTTGAACGAAACATGAGGTTAAATTATACACAAAAGTAAAAAAAAATACTTTTTTACGCCCATATTTCATAAGTAGCTATTTTTTTAAATTGTGTTAGTTACATAAGAATTTAAACGCTGTACCCTGGTAGAAACGTTCCCCATATGTTCGCCAGATTTTACTCTATTTTATAGGGAATGGCCAATTTCTGCTTAAAAGTCTGGCCAGAAACCCCGCTACCTGTCGACGTTTTCTCGTCAGAAACCTGACCAACTTATGGTTAATGAATAAATAAATAAAAAATAACGTTTAACGAATTTTTATAAGTTAATAATGATTATTATGTCATGGATTTAATAGCTTATTGTTAATAGAATGCTAAGATATATTTGGGATAGATTCGAAATAAAAACTAAAAACTTATTTCATTAAAAGTTTTTTTAAGGTTAGAGTTTTATAATGAAATAAAACATAAAAAAAATCAAATAAATAATCGAATAAAAATTTGCATGCTGTTTTAACGCAGAAGTACTATAATGGGATTTACATTCTCAATAATTTTTTAGGGTTATGTAAGCTATTTAGATTTTCTATAAATTTCTGGTCAGATGCTGGTTTATTTCTGGCGAACTATTAGGAAACGGATCTGCCCAATAGATCGTGAACCGACCATCTGATATGCTCAATTTTCTACCAGGGTAGTAGGTCACGTAATTAAGAAAAGTAGTATGGCGGCCCGGACCAACCCAGTTTATGTATATGTGCGATTCCATGTCAAATGAGCATGCCCAAAAATCAAAATATCCAAAACTCTGAGAAAATGTTGGTACCCAGAATGTGTAAAAAAATTCAGAGCCTAAAGTGTCATAGACTAAAATAATGAAAATTTTGGAAAAGATTTTATTGATATTTTATTTTGGTTTTATAAATATATATTTCCACCGATTCAAAAAATAACCACAATCAAGACATGCTGGGTGTCCACGAACTCTCATGCGGAGAGGGAGGTAATAATTATCAGTAACCCTAATACATTATCAAGTTATTGCTTTAGCAATTACTGAAATAATTACTTTGAAATAACTCAACGTTTATTTGACATATGTTATTGCTTTAGTAATTACTAAGGTAATCACTATTTTTTTAAATTCATTCTTAAACACAAATTTAGTAATTACTTTTAGTAATTACTTTAGCAATTGCTTTTGTTTATTAAAAAAACTAATATATCATGTAACGGGAAATGTACCTGAATAGTTACTTTAGTTATGTCAGGGCGTTAATTTGGGTCCATTTAGTAATTATAATAAATCATAAATAAATAATAAATAAATAATAAAAATACATCGCTTGTATCTTGCATCTCCCTTGTATTTCGCTTCGTGCCTGAGGACTTTTAATTCTTATAATACGATTTGCAAAAATAAGAATATCAATAGTAAATAACCTCGGCGACAATGGCGCATCTTTTTCTAGTTTTATTCTAACAGTATTATAGAGTATGCTTTTTGTTTGTTTGCAGCTATATTTGAAGAAAAAAGTCGGAGTTTCAACGTAGCAATACAATTTTTTAAATGAAATAAAAAGAAAAGAAATAACATTTTTAGCAATAAAAACTTTAGTAACTACTTTAGTAATTACTTTAGTCATTACTAAAGTTAATACTTTTTTCTACTTCTTTTAATAAAAAGAGTAATTGCTAAAGTAATTACTTTGGTAATTACTAAAGCAATAATAAATGTCATATAAATGTTGAGTTATTTCTAAAAGTAATTACTTTAGTAATTGCTAAAGCAATAACTTGATAATGTATTAGGGAGCCACCTCCCTCTCCGATATACAAAAATAGTACATTACGATACGTGTGACCTAAGTAGTTCTTTACAGAACAGCATGCATTCAGGACGACTTTTGACACGAGTATCGTATACTATTTTATAGCACTACTTGCCTAAATCCGTTATCACACTCTGTGACTTGAGCAGTCCAGTATTGCACCGTCAGATTAGCGCCCGAGCGTAGCGAGGGCGATAAGGACGGTGCAATAATGGACTACTTAAGTCACATGTAGGCGTGACAGCGGATTTAGGCAAGCAGTGCTATAAAGAAAGTATATCTATCTCCGCGGAGAGAGCTCCCGGAAACCCGGAGAAGTACGGTGTGTACCTTGGATGAATAGTCTTTTTTGCCCTCGTGTGATTACAGTACTCGTCTTTGGCTCAAAAAACGCACTCGCCTTCGGCTCGTACTACAAACTACATGCGGGCAAAAAGGCTACTTTTCATCATTGGTACACAATATACGATTAATGTAGAATATCTGTTCTTTTCAGTAAATTATTAACTCTGAATAGTGATCTCTCAAAAGGAACAATATTTTTTGTTGCATTACTAATTAATTATGTGTAGGAAAACAGTGATTTTCTTGAAAATGTATACTGTACGAATACTGTTTATAATAAGATATCCACTTTTTATTAAATAATTCGATTAGAAAGTAGATACGACTCATAAATATCCTTTAACAAAAAAGTATTTGGCTGTAATTAATCAAAAATTAAATTTTACAATAAGAGAAATATGATGATATTATAATAAAACATTTGCATAGATACTGAAATCATTTTATAATTTATATAGATAATGCTTTAAACTTGACAAAAAAAATAAATCCAATTGATTTCAGATTCATTCTATTGCATTATCTTACTATTATTTCGATATGAATAAAACTAAAGAATAATTTAATCAAAATGATTGTGTACATATTGTGTTTTTCAATTAATTTAAAGTATATAGGTATATCATGAAAATCCAAATAAGAAATTTTTTAACATAAATAAATTCTAATGAAAGAAGCATTAAGATATATATCTTTGAACCATACCCAAATCAATGATTTCAAGGATATAGAAACAATTCACCTTGGAAAATTAGTACCCGATAACCGCAAAGCCACTGCGTTAATCTGCCTTATAGAGGCGTGATATATATGTACGTATAGCCATTGAATGCGATAAACGCATTCATCTAATCATTAGATCGTGTAATCCTTATAGGTTATACAGAGAAGACTAGAGAGGAGGAGAGAAGGAGATAGGGAGGTAGAGATAGAGACTGCGGCAATTTCAATTTAGACCGCTAACCCTAATCCCTGAAATCGTAGGTATACTTACTGTGCTGACCGCTATTCCATCCGCAAAGCTGAAAGGTCTTCTCGCCAGATCTCACCTGCAAATATTCCAGAAATTTCATATTCTCGCTTATATATGCGCTGTCTGCGGATTTCATTATACAATTTGAAGGACCACACTGGCCCCATAATCTTATCACCTTTTGTCAAATTCGTATATGCATTTTATTTGTTTACTTATTTTATTATCAAAACGCATTTACGCTTCTAGTAATTTGAAATTTATGTTAATCATAATTATATTCATTATCGCACTTCATTAATATACTAGAATCTCTGATATTAGTTTTTGATATTTATTATTTTTGTATCTGCTACATAGTGAAGAAAACTTTTTTTAACAATAATAATTAAAATAGAATTGGGTTATTTCACGATTTTCAATAAATATCGGAATCGAAATATTAGATTATATTATAGTATAATAAAAAAAACATGTTTGAAGGCTTTATAATTTACTGAAACTATTTTATTATACTATAATATAATCTAATCTTTCGATTCCGATATTTTTTGAAAATCGTGAAATAACCCAATTATATTTTAATTATTATTTTAATTATTTTTTAGGTTATTTTGCCAAAATGAACTTTGACGATGATGATAAGTGGCGTGCGTAGGATATGATTTGAAATTTAGTTCAACTTCAAATAAATAAAAAAACATGTTTGAAGGCTTTATAATTTACTGAAACTGTTTTATTTATTTAAATTTGAACTAAATTTCAAATCTTATCCTTCGCGCACCACTTATCATGAACGTCAAAGTTCATTTTGGCAAAATAACCTAAAAAACTAGTAATATAAACATTAATACTAACTCACTTTAATCTAAATATTCGAATTGATATAGTGTCATTACAAATCTGACTACTTTCTAACATACTTATCTAGTTTTTGAGCCATTATTAACAATCGATTCTATAAAACAATAAATTGTAGTTGACTATTGTCTGTCTTTTTTCATCTTGTGCTTTCGGTCTAATGTGATACATGGCCAGTACATAGTCTCTGAACTTTGACGTCACGATTGTGGCTATCGCCGCGTAAATTATACCTTTTGAAATTATTAATAACTTTAATTATTATTTTTGCACGTATAAGGTCACTCAAATAAAGAATCAAAATATCTTTTAACTTATAAGGAAACTATCAAAGATGTGGGTCCTGATATTTTCTGAAACTTTCAGGATCATTCACTGGTAGCTAGAAATGAAGCGTAGCATCGGTAGTTTTTGTGAATGTGCATTATTTCATTTAAAAGTGGTACCTCTAGCTGTGATCCTAAGTCCGCATGTTTTTGCATTAAACAAAACTGCCTTGAAGTACCTAAAAGTAGTAAAAATAAGCTTGAATTTGAGACCTGGAACTTTACAAAATATTAATCTGAGCCAACATTATTAACAATTGCAGATATCAACTAAAAAAGCATGAAAAATCAATGGTCAAAATCAAAAAATTTATGCATTTTTAGTTGATATCTTCAATTATTAATAACTTGGCTCAGATTAATATTTTGTAAAGTTCCAGGTCTCAAATTCAAGCTCTTTTGCCTACTTTTAGGTAATTTCAGGCAGTTTTGTTTAATGCAAAAGCATGCAGAGTTATGATCACAGCTAGAGGTACCATTTTTTAATGAAATGATGCATATTTGGAGTAGAATAGCTGATATCTTACGAAATAGGGCCTATTCACAGAAACTACCGGTGCTACGTTTCATTTCTAGCTACCAGTGAAGGATCCTGAAAGTTTCAGAAAATTTCCGGTTCCGCATCCTTGATAATCTCCTTGTTAATTCGGTTCTATAGATCTCAGTCTATACGAAACCATTTTATTCAGATTTTTTTTAAATATCCCAATTGTATTTACTTTATCCTTTTTATGAAACATGTCTATCAATAGTTTTTGTTTCTATTAAAATTTGGATTCGCCTCACTAACCAAATATGAAAATAATAACCGTGACATTGCTTACTTTACAAAACTATATAATATGTATGAGCAAACTAGACTAAAGTAACATACGTGAATATATTTACATTAAAGAGATAGTCCAAGTATATTATTAGAATTCAAATATGATATTATATTTATTAAAATAAAACTTCATAAATAAAAAACTAAGGATAGAAAACTTTTACTTTTAGGATTAAATATATTGGCAACGAATAGATGGATTTCAATCTAATAAGTCTTACTTTCTTTGCTTTGTATCTGATGATACCGTTATATGATTCTTTTTCCTACTCTTCTTACATTTAGCTCTCAAGATATTGAAGGTCGGGACAAAAGAAATTAAAATATAAAGCTTTCCTTATCGAAAAATAATCTTAGGTTAAATAAACTTAAAATCAAACACAAACTCAAAATAATAGAAAAATCTATACATATATATTTAGTAACTTCCCTATTATTTTCTTCGGTTTTATTATAACTAAAAATATACTCTGAACTTTACAGAAATGCAGCTTTACCTTTCATATTTCTTTGAAAGTTAAATAATAAAATAAAAATTACCAACATTACGTCGTCATCACAAACACCAGTTCTTCGATTCGGTTGACCCTAAAAGTAAACAAAGAAACGTTTTTAATTTTACAGTAACATTATCTTCCTTTTACGCACAATGAATTCGATCTAATAGTCGGGTAAGTTAGATAACGTATAAGTTGAGTCTACAATGGAAAACTCAACATCTTTGGAGATTTATCAATCACTCTGAAACGTTAATCTCTAATTCAAGACCACAAAACTAAGATATCAATTTTTTGCATTTTTTAATCAACTATTATTTACAATAAATACTAATTAATATTCAAAATTGATTGAAAACTAAATAAGTAACGAGTGTTCTATATACATTAGGTGTTGTTATAAACTATTCTAAATGTTTGTACTTATATTTGACACCAAAATAATTTTCTTTTTAATTTACTTTCTATTTACATAAATTTTATTTTTAATGAAAAAACAATCTCTGTTTCTTACAAAATATTCACAGAACTGCACGTGTACTATAATTTCTTAATTGATTAGGTTAATTTAATTTGGGTTAGAACAACTATTTTTTTATTTTCTTGTAAAAGTAATTTCTACAATATTATTGATATCCAACAGCAATTCTTCGAATCGGCCAATACCCATCGTTTAATATTAACAAAAAAAAATCCTGATGGGCACAGAGGACGAATAAAGCTACGCCTTAATTTCATTACATTTTGTCATAGATTTTATCGTATTCTCAGCACTTCAATAATTACATTCAATTAGTTTTGTGAACGAACACTATTATTTTCTGATTATTTTATTGACAAATGGAAAAAAAGGTTTTTATCCATTATTGACTGTAGAATCACCTTAATATATACATAACAAGCATTGTAGTAAGTTACGTAAGCTAGAAGCTCGACATATTTCAAGAAAAATAATAATAAGAATAGAGTACTCTTCACGCTTAAGGAGCGATATTGTCTGTGTCTATTATAATTTTATCAGACAACGGGTGTAGAATTTAGCTGTAACCTGTGAGTCTTATTGTTATAAGGTAATAATAGTCGAAGAAAGAGGAAGAGAGCAACGCGCGGGGAGGCAAAGTAGAGAGAGAGAGAGGAGAGAGAGAGAGAGAGAGAGAGAGAGAGAGAGAGAGAGAGAGAGAGAGAGAGAGAAACAGAGAGAGAGAGAGAGAGAGAGAGGGAGAAAGAGAAAGAGAGAGAGACAGAGAGAGAGGGAGAGAGTCGCGAAGTATTGTAGCTCTATCCCCCCTTCAGCTGAAATTCCGAGCTCCTCTCCTCTATAATTCAGCGAGCGCGGGGCGAAAGCCGCCGCGAGGGTTCGCGTGAATAAACTTGGCTCGATTGCCTTCTTAAACTTTTACGACGTACACATGGATTGTTGAAAAAAAAATATCGCAGCGAGTGAGAGGCAGCGTGCGCGCGCTGCAACCCACCCCGGCTTTCTTAATACAATAATACGACCGTCCTCGAGCGCGAATCTCTACGATAATATTAGCCCTGCATTTTGCTCCGGAGGTACAATTTTCGGGAAAGGCAATATTTGCCGAAATTGCAGAATATTACCTTTTCTCGGGGATGGTGGTATAAATTTCATGCAATCTTAAATGAGAATATGGAATATTATGTTTTTTTTCTTGGAATAATAGTAGCAAGTACACGAGATTATTTTCAAAGCTACTTTAATGAAACTCTGAGCCAATATAAGGATCATAAAGAATGTAAGCAAATTATTCCTGATAGAAGTGAATATATTATAGTTAAACTTTGCCAAATAGCATTAGGATAATACATGCGCTACGTCTGTTTTGAGTCTGAATCTTACTCGTAAGATGAAAAAAAAACCCTTTAGTGCGCACTATAGTGTACATTATAGTGTAATTATAGTGCGTAATATAATATTTTTGCGAATACTATAGTGTATTATAGTGCACACTATAATAAAAAGAAGATGTACAAAACATAAGAAAACCTGATTGCCAGTAGGTTGGATCGCCCATTTGGGACGTAGCAACTGGATGATATCACCCAATTGGAGGCACGGTAACCCCGCTGCTAGCGCCCTCTAATTATAAGATAGTGTCATGTTTACGCGCGAAAGCATCAAAACTCTGATTTCTTCGCAGTGCATGCATGTAAAGAAACCACTTTTGTCAGCGTTATATGAGCGAAAAGAAAATCATGCAGTACATAAAACTGTAGCTTTTTAGTGTAGAGTTTATTTTCGATGCGAGAATTGCAACTTTCGTTGACGTTTATCGATTGGTAAAGTGGCCACACAAATACATTGCAAGGCAAAAGGCAATCGACGCCGATAAAATCGGTATTGCTTCTTCAAAATTCCTAGGCCTACTAATCCGAAAGTATCGACGCCAAGTCGTACGCTACGACACCATGTAGTTAAATAACACATAAAGGATGTCTCTGTTATTCTAGTCTTGAGTTTTTGAAGCACTTACTATACGACTTTACCATAAGAACTGATAGATGGCCACTTTACTAACACTGTTGGTAAAGTGTCCAATTTTTAACCACTTCTTTATTTAAAATTCAGAGAGTACATTTTTGCAAAAAGCTCATGAGGTATTAGTGTTAAAGGTTCAAATAACATGTCTGAATAGTTTCCGAAGTCCGAAACCCCGATATATATCTACTGGGAATCGAAAGTTCCTTAAGGTGGCCAGATTACCTGTACTCCGCTTATAATAAATATGAACTAGAAATTTGTTAGCTGTGTTATTAAAATCGATAAGTATTATTGTATACTTGTATAAATTATTAAATATTCAATTAATTTTCTTTTGTACTTTCTACATTTGTGCGGGTACTTGCAGTGTTCCAATTTAAAGCATAATAGTTCATTAAAGCAGCCATTTGTTACTGACATAAGAAAGTAAATGTCTTACAACGATATACTTTAACAATAGCGACTTAGTTATAATGTCTACAGCAATATAAATCGAATATATACACTGAAAAAAAAATTTGTTAAATCTAAGTAAACGTTTCCTCGAATCGTACTAAGAAAAGATTTATTTGATAATAGTAAATATTTAATTATGTTTAGACTGGTATTCATCAATTCAATAAATATTTACTAAATTCAATAAATATTTACTAAATTTAAGAAATATTTACTTTATTTAAGTAAATCTTTTCTTAGTACGATTCAAGGAAACGTTTACTTAGATTTACCAAATTTTTTTTTCAGTGTAATCGTCATGTTAAGCGATGGGTGGCACTGCCCTAGTGAATGAAATAGAAATACTCAAGAGTCTTGAAATGCGTGAATAAAAATTGTGTAAGTAAAACATGCAATTCAAATTAAAATGAGTATTTAATGAATATAAAGGAGTTTTTAGAGTATTTGAGTAGTTGGGTCTAGAAAACATTTAATGAAAGTATCGCCTATGCAAATCACTTGATGTACGACAGTATAACGAGCACAACAGAAAATGAAATTGAGATTCAGCTTCTTTGCTTGCAATTAAGAGATTTATATGTAACGCAACATTAAAATGGTTTAATTCCTTTGAACAGTAAGTAAAACATAAATAAGGAAAATATATTCATTACTAACATTCAAATAGAATTTAAATTTTATTGTACTTTTGCTCATATATATCAAATGATTTAATGATACGCTTCTTCAGTATTAATTCGTCGTATTAATTAAAATGTAATTTTTATTAAAATTACATGTTTTATTTACACAGTTTTAAACTGAATGTTTCGAGACTCTCGAGAATTCCTATTTCAATCAGCAAGTTGCGCCACTCATCAGTTTACAGAACTAATAGAGGTGTAAGTATAGCCTATGTTAATCATAGGTATATTCGTTTAAGAATTCGTTTCGTTTAGTTTTCAAGAATTTTATATTATCATTAAAGTCATGCCGATTAAGCATTTGATATTATAAAGTAACTCGTAATACAAAAATCTAAGTTAAAGGAAAAAAGTTTGATAGCACAGAGTAATCTGAGATGTTACGCGAAAAAGATTTTTCATTAACAAGCAGAGCACGTCGAAGTGAGAATAAATGAAGAGAGGAGGGCTTACGATGTTGAAGTGTAGGAAGTCGATTCTCAGTTGACTGACTTGCTGCTCGATCTTCTTGACGAGTACTGAACAATTCATGGCTTGATCGATGAGGTTCGGGAATCCTGGACTGGTAACGTACGTCAGATTGTTCTGCACTTCCCCGCCGCAGCTCGAGGTGACTTATTGGACATAAATAATATATGAGAATACTGAAGTTTGCCCGAGCTTCTGGGAATCGCAAGTGCGACGTTGTCGTCGTCGGTGGCTGCGGTGGCGTCACACCGCGATGCTCTGAGGCATTGCCGCAGCCACCGCCGCCGCTGTTCGCGATTCGCCAAGCGCTGGAGCATATACCGAGGGACTTTTGGCTTTTCAACTTTGCCTAGTATTGGAATGTTAATAATTTTGCCGCGTTGATGATCAGTTTTTGTTTTCAGAAGAATAATATTTACTGAAGATTTTTAAACTTTAAATACACATTTTTAGATGGTCACTAGTCTTAAATCTTATTTCTTCTTACGTCTTCAGTTAATTTATTCAACAAATGTCAAGGAATAGGATCCTGATTAGGAATTGGAATGTCGATTGATTTCTCGCCTAAGAAATATGGATAAAAGGGATTAAATTTCCGATGCAAAATATGATTTTTATAAGAGATAGACTTATTCTGAAGTAACAGTTTCAACATTATTCGAAATTAAATAACTACACAAAAAGTGGGCAAAAATTAATTTTTTTAGAGTCATATTTTGCTGATATTAGGTGGCTATATTTAATTTCGGTAAGAATTTAAAAAAAATCTTATTTCAAAATCGAAAAAAGCAAGTATCTCTCTTCTAGGCGAAAACACAATCGACATTCATATGGTTGCTGAGGAAGTAATGGGTTAAAGTAGGATTCACATTCATTGTGGAACGGGTCCATTAGTAACTATTTCGAAGAGTGAATATTAATTTAATCATGTTAATTGATTTGATAATATGGAACAATCAATATCGAAATCCACTCTGGCGACAATTCTCTCGGGTGTCACCTGAATATAATAGCGATGAACAGCTCGAATAACACGTGATCGATTAGAGTTTGAAACTGCTCGTCAGTTTCCGTCAGTGATGCAATTAAATAACAAACAGGGCAGGCCAATCAAATATAATTAGCCCATCCATGAATGTACTTTTTCGTTGCAATTTGAAAGCTCAATAGTTGAACATACGCTAGCGTAGGCAGATTAGTCCGAGTGAATTATACCGCAGTAATGAAGTTACGAATGCAAATTAAAGCGGCTAATAAAATTTCAAGTATAAATCTCAGGTATCGAACAAGTCTATCGCTTAAACTAGAACATACGTACGAATCATTATTATACACAGCAATAACGAACGTCTTTATATTTCGAGTGTCGCGGAAACCGACTTACTTATAATATCGGCGCAATTCACCGTTCAACAAAAAAGCGTCGCTACGAGTGCACAAGAAAAAACAAACAAGCTTTATCGAGGTAATAAAGCTTTTCCTCAATTCTCGCTGGTCTCGAATTATTGAAAAAGTCCAAGTGCTCTGGAGTACCGTTTGCGGCGAGCTTGACAATAAAACAAAGTTACATGCATGTACATATATATGTATATATGTATATATATATATATATATATATATAAAATACATATCTACATACATACAAGCGCAGTGTCGTTTGTCATTGGCAGAATCGACCTTCCTCTGTATATAGATACTTTATAATTTATGGTACTCCTTTACAACAGATTTGATTGCATTCTCAAGGAAGGAAAATAACGCGGGAGAGAGAGAAGCTTCTTGAAGGTATAAAAAGCAAAAGTAAGATAATATATATACTAGGAGGTTCCCCCTGCTCACTCCACTCACCAACCCCCATGTTAATATTGAAAGTTATACATATATGTGGATAGCCCGAAAAACGACTTGGGTCCATTTTTAAAAATTTTGAGATAATAAAGTTTAATGACTTTATTTTTCATTTAAACTAATGCGAGCAAAATTCATAAACAGTAGATGCGGTTGCTTATTTTTACACTTTCATATTTTTTTACACTTTCATCTGGACATATACTATGTTAGGATACCACAAACACTCAAAACTCAGTTTTTAAAAAAATAGACTAAGTAGTTTTACCGGTTCACCATAGATATATTCATATTTTATTCCTTATATTTTTTCTTCTTGCTTCCTCCTAATGGAAGCTTTGTAATAGTAAAAGAAGGTTTCTTAAAAACGTGTTAGAAATATATTTTGAGCCATTTTAAATCAAAATACACTATTATTAGAAATTGTCCGAATGAATGTATGTTTGTGTGTGTACTTGTGTACATGTGTATGCGTCTGTGTGTGTGTGTATGTGTATGTGTGTGTGTGTGTGCGTGTGTATTTGTGTGTGTGAGTATGTGTGTATGTATGTGAGTGCGTGCGTGCGTGCGTGCGTGCGTACGTACGTGCATGCGTGTGTGTGGATGTATATCACAATATGTCGAGTAATCCATGGTAAAAATTAATGTTCTAGGGCTTATTTCTTTGTTTTTCTTAAATGAAGGCGGCACAAAAATATTTTATTTGATTCCGATGCGTTTTTATTTTTTTAGCGATTTTTTGATTTTTGAGTTTTAGTATTCGGGTTCTTTAATACCTTAGAAAAATATCATCAAACGAGCGAAAATGAATTTGACAGAGCATAAAATATATACATATATCCCGAGATAGGAACGGTCATTTATTGCCAACTGCGACTGATTCTTTTCATTTCTAAATGAGGATTCTGAATTTAAAGAAATTTTTTACATTCATCGACTCGTTTTTGTTTTACAACGTTTTTCTATTTTCGTTATTCTGAAATCAATGAGGTATATTATTTTGGTATGTAGAAAGATAATAAACTTATCTATCTTCCCCGACGCAAGATTTTCTATAAGCTATCTTTCTTCTTTTGCTATACACGAAAACATCATTTTTTGTTTAAATTGCGATATCTCGGAAACATATGATGGAAAATGTTTAAAATAAATTCAGCTGAAAACGGTAGCTTTCCACTATCTCTTGACTGAGCTCTTTACCAAAACTGTAAGGTCTCTTATCTTTCAAGATATTTAAGTTATATTCTTTTTTAAATTTTATTGCTTATATCTCGAAGTTGTCGTGGTCATTTTCTATTAAACAAAACCAATTTTTAATTGTTATTTATAACGAAACTTTTTACCAATAAGAAAAGTGGACCAGTATATTTTTTTCATATGGTTGTTCATATAATCTGGATGGGATTCATTTATATGCCCAATAATTTTGTCTTCATCACTTACGCGGTCTTCCTATGAAAACTGTACATACGGAGCGAACATAGTCTTCTGCGTCTAAAACTGTAAGGAAGAAAATCCTAGCAAGCTTACGCAAGAGAGAGTGGGAGAGTAAGAGAGAGCGAGAAAGAACTACTGGTATACATACGATATATGTATACATACAGCAGGAAGAAGCAAGGGAGAGCTTTTGCAAAGGGAAAACGAAAGGCTCTCGTTCTTTCCACGTTCGCTTCTCATCCTCTCTTTTCTTGCCTCTCTGCCCCCCCCCCCTATACTTTATTTCTCTCTCTCTCTCTCTCTCTCTCTCTCTCTCTCTCTCTCTCTCTCTCTCTCTCTCTCTTCACCTTACAGAGCGAGTGGGTGCATTCGGCTTCTCATATAACAAGCCGTCCATTCACCACCTTACGAGAGCGCCTATATATTCACGTTTCCCTCTCGCTTTCTCTCTCCCTCTTTCTCTACATGTCTATATGAATTCTCTCTGTCACGCTTTCTTCCCATTCAGTGAGCGAGCAGAGGCGCGCATACACAACCTCTGCGCAGAATGTTTGCACGAGCTTCTCACCCGCGGAAGCGAAACAACTCGAAATAACTCGGCAGTCTGAAAAATTCAGGGCTTTTCCTTCTTTCTCTCCTCAAGTCTCGGGTATCCGTACACCCACACAGGCAAGCAAACATAGCTGCAAGGTGGTGTGTGTTTATGCATGTGTGTGTGTGTGTAAGCGTGTGTGTGTATGTGGGTGTGTGCGCGCGCGTGTGTGTGTGCCCTTAAAGCAGAGAAACGATTTGCTACGAACACTGGAGAGCGGGGGTTTGTCGGCGTCGTAGACCATCAATGGACCGGAGAATGCAGTAGCCGTGGCCGAGACGAAAAGAGAAAGAGAGGGAGCTTATAAGAACCGGATATTTGCTCGTCCCTGCGACTCTCGTCTTTCTGGAAATTTGAAAATGCACGGGTTCCTGGTATTATTAGTGTACCTTCGACCTTCTCCACTTTCCGAGCTTGCATTATACGCTATTTGCATCTCGAATTTTTTCTGTGAGATCTTAGAATTCTTAAATCTTGTTTTTATTTTAGTTTTCAGCATTTTCAAGTAATATGAATATGGAGAACTCTCTGGTACATTTTACATTTAGACTTCTAAAACACTTCTCTTGTAGAAATTGTGGACGGATAATGACCGAAATCTTGTCAGATTTGCATGTGACTCGATGGGATCTGGCAGGGATACCTCGTCAGATACTGGTCGGAAAGTGTCCCGCTAATTATTTTAAATGTATTCTAAATTGGCTTTTAGTTTACTATCCAATTAAAGAATGTAAACCTATATTTTGTGTAAACCATGCTAGAAACAACTTACGAGCATATAAACCTACGCATATGTAACACTAAAAGTATTTGATAACCAATTATTTCGTTTCCTACAATTAGTCAATCATAACTTAGTCAACAACAATTTTGTGACTGATGCCAAAAATAAAAAATTTTGTAATAAAAGATTATTGTAAAGCTACAAATATTTGTTTACTAATTAATGTTTCTCCGAAAAATCATCAAAACTTAGATTACTCTGTTTCTACTGTTGTATTTAAAGTAACAATAATTATCATGCCTACGTTATTTATAACATATATTTCGTTAATAAAGACATTTTCAATTTTAATCGGGGCCTTGGTACTGTTTACGTAAATAATACATTTTAAATGCACGCATCATTATGTAAACAAATAACCTAACATCCAATACTACTAGACATTTAAGGTACATTTTAAACTTCAATTTACTTAATAAAATACTCTATAGAGTATTATTAGAAGTACCTTTTTTTAAAACTGATTAATTAATATATATATTACTTGTTTTATCAATTTCATGTTTACTATATTATTAAGCAGATTCTAGCTATAAATTAGCTAAAAAGCATGTCGTTTTTAACTGATCTCTTTCTATCACGCGTTTCGTATATATGACCCCTGGTAGAAAATTGAGCATATTGGAATGTCGGTTCACGATCTATTGGGCAGATCCGTTTCCTAATAGTTCGCCAGAAATAAACTAAGGTAGTTGACCCTGTTCTCGATAGTTTAGTAACAGACTCAACTTATTTCGCTATAAAAAATGCTTTAATTTTAAAAAAATTGAAATTTTTTGTTTTCAACTATTAAATAATATACTTATTTAGCAAATAACTCGAAAAAGACGAAAATTTAACGTAATGTTTACTTCTAAATTCAATAAACCAAAAAATAATCCGAGGGAGCAGTTGTCGATAACCATTTTACGAGTCGGAGCAATTCTCGATAGATGCAAAAGACCCAGTTCTCGATATACCAACAAGCCCATTATTCAGGTTAGGTTCTAGGTTATGTCAAAACTTGATTGAATAACATACACATTTTGATTATTATAATTACATAATTATTAATTAAAAGTAGTGCTTAAGTACTTTTAAGCATTGAAATAACATTTAAAGAAAAATTTATTTGTATTTTGTATATATTATCTGACTATCGACAACTGGGTACGCACGCATAATTAAGACGGAGTTGTCGATATATGAATTAAAATAGTTATAAGTAAATAAATCAAAATTTAACTTTTTGATTACGCTTATTTTGTTGAATTTAAAGCTAATCTTGGCTTTATAGTTTTTTAAAACGTTCTATTTATTACAAAAATATCACTTTAAAGTTTACTGTTTGTTACGGTCGTGATTAAGGAAACGTCGAGAAACTCATCAAATCTGAGAGTGCCAAGAAGTGTGAATTTCTATTTAACAAGTAGCGCTAACTGAGTTTTTATAATTCAAAATATTTATTCAGTGATATATTCTTAATATAGAAATAATTTTCTCGTACCGAAAAATTGCTCAAAATATATCTAAAATCGTATTATTCCTTCGAGTTATCGACAACTGGGTACCTATCGAGAACCGGGTCCACTACCTTAGCATCTGACCAGAAATTTATAGAAAATCTAAATAGCTTACATAACCCTAAACAATTATTGAAAATGTAAATCCCATTATAGTACTTCTGCGTTAAAACAGCATGCAAATTTGTATTCGATTATTTATTTGATTTTTTTATGTTTTATTTAATTATAAAACTCTAACCTTAAAAAAACTTTTAATGAAATAAGTTTTTAGTTTTTATTTCGAATCTATCCCAAATATATCTTAGCATTCTATTAACAATAAGCTATTAAATCCATGACATAATAATCATTATTAACTTATAAAAATTCGTTAAACGTTATTTTTTATTTATTTATTCATTAACCATAAGTTGGTCAGGTTTCTGACGAGTAAAAGTCGACAGGTAGCGGGGTTTCTGTCCAGACTTTTAAGCAGAAATTGGCCATTCCCTATAAAATAGAGTAAAATCTGGCGAACATATGGGGAACGTTTCTACCAGGGACCATTCAAATAGAAAGATGTTTTCGTGTATAAAAAACCGCTGCCAATTGATTGGCACTTAGCTTCCCCAAACTAAATAAATAGTTCCAATATGAATTTCTTTATTCTAATACATTTTTTTTAAATTGCTCTATTTCTTTCTTATTAATATCTCAAAAATGTGTCTCTTTTATCATTGATTGTTGACAGAAGATAAATTACAAAAACTTATAAGCTTATGATCAAAAACTGCATTATCGATTTAAAAATATCGTAAATAGAAAAATCGATATAAAATAAAAACGAATCGAGGAATCTTCTTTTTTCTGATTTCGTATGTTCATCAAAAACAGATAAGAATTCCTCAAATTATTATAATTAGAAAAACATTTAAGTTTATAGAGAGTTAATTTATTATATCAACACAAGAAAAGTATGGATTATAAAAATCGTTATAAAATAAAAACAAATTGACAAAATTTAAAAAGTCTTTTTAATTTTGAATCTTTATCATAAAACAAAAAGAAACTAGCTCGCCACACGGGCCGCGGCCTACGGCCGGCAATCCACGTGACTCGCCGCTCCGGCGCTTCAGAGCGAGCTAGGCTAACCTAGCGAGGTTCACGTTTCGAAGGGAGTTGCATTTGACAACCCCTCAATTGGTTATCAACGCCGAAAACGTCATAGACTACGGCGCTATGGTTCACGGGGTTCAGAAATGCAACTCCCTTCGAAACGTGAACCTCGTTGGGTTAGCCAGAGCCAGGTGTCACCAGCTTCCTCCACGGCGCATTCGTAAAGTTGTTTTCAGTATCGGGTGTACTATTTAGTGTATAATTTTTTCAAATGGCGTACGCAAAGTACTCCTTTTTTTCACTGTTTCAAGCGTGCACAAAGTGACACTCAATGCGAAATTAGAGTACTTTGTACATTTTCAAAATACTTTACAATTGCTTTGCACACTTGTTTGACAAAATAGTATAGGAAACTCGTGCGGAAATCACCTACTTAATTTTATTAATAAATTATAATAATGAATACAAAAAATTAAATATTTAAAGATGATTTACGAAGGTAGCATCAGTTTAATAGACAATTATATTAAAGTCAAATACAATCTTTTAAAAATATAACAGAAAAGTTCAATTATTGATCTTGTGAAGTGAAATATAGCGAAAGAAAAATTCTAATACGGTGTAACACCGAATTCTTTGCGGAATTTTAAAATTATAAAAAATGTTAGGAATCATATCAGAATTGATCGAAAGTCATAAGATAAGAATGTTAAAAATACTAATAAGGTAAAAGTTATTAGAATCACGATCGAATTAGACTGTTTGCAATGTGGTGTTGAATACTCGTTGTGGTATATATTTGTAAAAATGAACTTAACAATTCGCTGCGAGTTAACCAATTGGTTATCTCACAGCGAATTGTTGAGTCCATTTTTACAAATGAATTAGACTGTTTTTAAATAACAACAATTCAGAAAAAGATTGAAAGAGAAAAATGTTCTTGATATCAATTTTTAGACAATTCTTATATGATCTGTTTGTGTATTGAAAAACAGAGATGTAGAAAAATAATATAATTATTAAATAATAATCATAATAATAATAATAATAATAATGATAATGTTAACGATAACGATAACGATAACGATAACGATAACGACAACGACAACGCCAACGACAATGACAATGACAACGACAATGACAACGACAACGATGACGGTGACGATAGCGATAATGATAATGATATTGATAATAATAATATATTTGAAATTGCACAAATTTAATTATAAAATTATGTGTTACTTTGCTGTTAATTCTGTGCTTTTCGGCATAACCGAATATGTATTTTTTTCAAATTGAGTTTTGAACGTTTGTGCTATCTTGTCATAGCATATTTTCCGATAAAAATGCAAAAATCAGAAAAGTGTAAAAATAAGTGACCATATTTACTATTTATAATTTTGTAATCATTAACTTGAAATGAAAAATAAAAACTTTAAATCTTATATAGTGGGATATCGATTCTGTGAAGTCCTCGGGACCGAATTCACAAAATCGAGGCCCAATCGCGTGTCGCTTCCCCCGAACGTGCGACTCTCCACCATGCGGTACTAAGCACGCTGAGTGCGGGCTCTTCACACCACAGATGCCGCCGCGGTGAACCCCGCCGTCAAGTACTGGCATGCCGGTGGGGGAAAAACTCACATAATCGAGGTACACTAAATCGAGATTCCACTGTATCTCCAAAACATAAAAAGTTAATTTATTCGGAAAGTCACAGATTGCCTTTAACAATTTCAATGTTTCATTTCATTAATTCTTAAATGTTATTAAGAAGAAAAATAATTAAAACTATGCGAATATACACGACAGGTATAATATTTTTATATGATTTTCAATTACATAAGTTTTAAAAATCAGCATCCTTCATACAATAAATAGGTCAAATGTGCCCAAAATGTTAGCTCCGTAGTATATTTTTATTGTAAAATTATACTAAGTTTGAAATATACCTGCCTCTTTATAAGATTTGAGTAATTTAAGAATTGTGCTCCTCAGAATATATATTATTGTTATTGTTATTGTTTACCGAAGGTCTAAGTTCAAGTGAACGCTAGACCTGGTTCCCTGTAGTCAATATGCATCCATTACTTCCTCCTACATTTAGAGAATGTAGTATAAGTGAAGTACGTATATGCATCATAACTGGTCATACAGTTTCAAGTGGAATCCAAACCATCGGAGTAGCGGTAACAAACATATGAAGAAATCATTTCTGAAAATTTCACATGCCCGGAATTCGAACCTGGGACTTCTTGGTTAGAAATCCGAGTTACATACCACACAGCTACTGCGGCTCCTATGTAAATTTGTACATTTTGTATCCAATCAGAATTATTAAATATTTAATTAACTATTCGAAACATTATTCGTCGAATAAATTTTTCCAATATCCGATATTCAAAAATAAATAAAATAAAACAATCGCTATTCGAAAAATGTATTCGTCGAATAAATTTTCGAATATCGGTTATTCGACAAAATTATTCGACAAATAAATTTTCAAATACTTTTTTGAACCACTCCTATGGGACATATTTTTTCATGGGTGACATTTAAAAATTAAAAATTTCTTATTTCGTTCAGTATTTCGCAAGATAGGAAAAGTATTCGTCGAAATTTTGCGGACGAATACTTACCGAACTATGGTTGCATGATGATGACTATTTTTAGTCCATAATTTCCATGTTAAATTCCCATAAGAGAAACTGATATACATATAAGACAGTATTAGGGGAAGGTGGGGCAGTACGGGCACCCTAACTTCAAAAGAATCCTGTACTTTCTATTTTGTACCAATACAAATTATTAAAAGTGCTTCTTAAAGTAGAATATCTCAAGATTTAGATACATTATTTTTTATTATAAAATATATATTGCATTGTTTTTTATAATGCAAAGTACAATACCGCTAAAACTGCCCATTTTCCCCACCCGTGGGGCACGATTGGCATGGAGGTGGGGCACGATTGGCACGGTGAATTAATGAAAAATTTATTTAAAAAAAATATTGGACGTTACTATTAAATTTGCATTTTATAGGATTGAGGATCAAAACTAAAAACCAGACCATTTCATTAACACTGACTCTTTCACCAACATCTAAGACTCCGACTCCGAAATGTTAAGGGCGCAAAAGTAAGGTTAAGAAAATCAGCTGTTAAACTCGGCGGAAATAAATTGACGACTCACGTATGCCAATCGTGCCCCGCTAGTCGTGCCAGTCGTGCCCCATTTTAGAGTATTTTTATATGTAATATTACTTTTTTCCTAAGCATCGGAGATCATCAATCAAAAATACTATTAAAAATTTACGATTTAAACTGTAAAAGTAATTCCCATTCGAAGCTCATATGATTTATTTGTTCTTGAGAAATAGATTAGAATTATGGAAAAAACAACGTTTTGAAGTCCTCAATTTCTAATAATTCTCATACGATTTGTATTAATTTTTTTCATTTAGGATTTGCAGAGGGAAAAAGTAAAAGCTATTTACAACATATAAAAAATACTATCATGTTAGAATATTCATTTATTTAGTGAACATTTGAATGCCCAATCCACCCGCCAAACCCATCGTGCCCCACCTTCCCCTACAAGGTCTTTCTCGAGTGTTGAACATTTTTGTAGTATATTGTTTCTCATTTTTCAATTGTTTTAAAACCTTTTTTTGGCAGACTTTGTATAGAATTACTCATATACACATATATCTGTCTCTGAAATAAGAAATTTAAGTTTATCTAAATTAAACAATTTACTATATTCATTCTTCCATAGAAACATCTTCGATGTACGCGTATAAGTGAAAATCTTTTTTATAAATTTTTTCTCTTATAGTCCACTGATACTTTTAGCAAATTGAATTAAGGTCTATAGATGTATTCAAAAGATATACATAATTAAAATCTCAATTATTAAACTAAGCATTGATGTTAAAATAATCAATTTAATAATTTATTTAACGGGACAAGACATCTTTAAACACTAAATAAATTTTTTTTAACGAGTCCATAAAACTTTTAATACTTGAGGAGGGTCTTTCGCTAGATATAGGGCATAAAGCAAAAAATCGTATGAGAGTTTATATAGGTCCTATCATAAAACTAATGATATGTACTTAATAATAGTCCAAAACTACATGAAAACAAAATTGTTCCAAAAAAGTCGTGACGTCACAAGTGTAAATATTGTTAATTTAAAAAATATTTAGTGAAACCCCAATTTTTTTTTATTTTTTAACCAATTTTAATGTTTCGGGGCTTATTTTTTTACTTAAACATTTCTCTACAAAGCTAACCAAAGAAAATTTTAAATTAATATATCTGTAATAAAAGAAAGCTCATTATTTATAAGTAAACGCGTAAAATTTTATAAACAATTGGCATTCCCTAATCACAGATATATTATTATAAAATTTTCTTTCGTTAACTTGGTAAAGAAATATTTAAGTAAAAAAATAAGCCCCGAAACATTAAAATTGGTTAAAAAAAAAAAAATTGGGGTTTAACTAAATATTTTTTAAATTAACAATATTTACACTTGTAACGTCACGACTTTTTTGGAAAAAAAAAAATTTTTATGTAACTTTGGACTGTTATTAAGTATATATAATTAATTTTAACATAGGACCTTTATAAACTCTCATACGATTTTTGTCTTACGCCCTATATCTAGCGAAAGACTCTCCTTAAGGTGAACACTATGTAAATGGCTCAAAAAATAGTTTTTTTTCTTTGCGGAAATCGATAGTTTTAAATGTGAAAAATATGTTCCTGAAATTTCAAATTGTAACTCGCTCTCTAAAAGTGCATACAGTCTAGTTCACACGTGCGCGCTTGCATGCGCGCCGAACAGGTCCGTAACTTTAAACGCGTTTTTTTTTCAAAACTACATTTTCAAAATGGTGGGACACATAACTTGAAAAATATGTGATCAATCGTGATCAAACGACGCACACATATACTTTATCACATTTTTCACCGACTGAACCTATAAAATGAATAAGTTCTTGGAGTCTTATGACACAAATAAAGCGATTTTTTCGTAAAAATGTAATTTTTTTTTCAAAATTCCATTATTTGACAAATTTTATAATTTTTTTTGTAAACATAGGTTCAGTCGCTGCGTATTATCATAAAATAACAAAATATTTTTGGATCTTATATTTTAGACACCTGCAGTGGGTGCTATGTGTCCCACCGTTTCCGTATCTGATGCCGAAGCCATTGCAAACATCTCTAATATATCTATTATATACATCTTTCAAGAAACCTAAAAAAAAATCTTTTTATTTTAAAATATGTATTTAATACACATAAAAGATTTTAGTGCTTTATAATATATTATTTTTGTATTAAAAAATCATGGTACATTACCTTCACTTTAAGCATTTACTTATAGTGCTCCCCTTAAAGCAAACATTCTGAAAATTTCATTACTTTAAATTCCTGGCAATATTTTTCATTTAACCATTATAAAACCTAAAAATCCTGATTCCACATGTCACATTAAATTACCATTATCGATACCTAATTTATTGAAGAAACTTTGGAACATGCTCACTGCGATTAACAATATTTTTTGCTTTTAAGTATGCAAGGTTTTATGGACTCATAAAAAAAATTTTTTAGGATTTAACGGTGTTTTGTTTTCTTAAAAAAAATGAAAAATTATAATATTTTATCTAATGTATACCGACATAAATAACGTATTACTTCTTTAATCATTCAGATTTTCCTGTTTATGATAGAGGGGGCGAGAGACAAGAGAGAGAAACTCATAAAAACAAGGTGTATTTGTTTTGTTCGCCCAATTCATACACCAGATGCCTAGATTCCAATTACTTTTGCGAGAACACGAGAAGCGAATAGTGAATTTGAAATGTTCATAAGCCACATACACGAATACATATGTATAATCAAGCGGGCTATACGCAGCAACTAACGAGTTTGCCTCTTTTATGTAGGACAAGTAGCCGAACCGAAAGGCAATCAAGTAACTGTACTCCCCGCCAACGAGATAACCTGGGCCGGGAGAGAAGCGCGTGCGGCTCTCTTCTCTCGCGGCCAAGAGACGTTTCTCTTCTTTTGCGCTCAGTTAGAGCTGAAGAGTAAGTACGACTCGTGGCGCATTTTTTTGCGTTGCATTTAAAATAAAATTTTTACCATCTGTTCGGCCAGAAAAAATGTGTCTGCCTTAATTTTATACTTTAACCAGATGTTTTCTCTTCGTATATTTTTCCTGTGCATACCGACATTTGAAACAAAATATTATATTTGTATCGGAAATTTTTTTTTATTCTTGGTATAATTTTAACTTTTTGACGAAATAATAGTAGCAGCAATGTTTTAAACTACCTGAATTATCCAGCATTTATTTTAAGGAAGGATTCTAGTGTCTTTTTTTAAACTTTATAAATATAGTTTTATCACAGAAAATGGTTGTTTAAATATTGGTTTACAAGTGGTAGTGTTATTTTTACATACAAAACATGCAAATAATATTTATAAATTAATGCTAAAAACTAGTTGAATTTATTAAAAGTTTTTGGTCTATAATAAAAATCTGCAAATATAAATACGTGTGCAATAGGTATAATTTATAAATCTGTGATGATCCGAAGAAACGACTTCAGTCCATTCTTTGAAATTTCGAGATATTCAGGTTTGAATGGCTTCCTCCTAAAGGAAGCGTTTTAATAGTAAAAAAATGTTTTCTCAAAAATATGTTAGAAACATGTTTAGGGCTATTTGAGATTAAAATACACTGTATTTAGAAAGTCTCCGTACGGATGTGTGTATGTGTCTATATGTGTGTGTGTGTGTGTGTGTGTGTGTGTATTAGTATGTCTGTGTTAGTGTGTGTGTGTGTGTGTGTGTGTGTGTGTGTTAGTGTGCGTGTATGTGTACGTGCGTATGTGCATTAGGCCGGTAAATTTTGTGGTCACGAAAAATTTCGATGTTTTCAACATTCCTGAGTCAGAAAAATAGGTTTTTAAATAATGTCTGTGTATGTTTGTATGTCATATGTATGTGTGTGTGTATGTATGTGCGTGTGCGTGAGTGTGTGTGTTGATGTATGCATCCCTCTATATCTTGAGTCCACAGTTAAATTTAATGTTTCCGGGCTCTTTTTTTTGTTTTTGTCGCATAAAGACGACTGACAATAGTATATTGTGTATAAAGGGCGGAAAGAAGAATGAGGTGAGCCGAGGGATGTCGAGCAATGTCTCTTTGGCCTACCTGAACTGAAAGGATGATTTTTCGTGCACATATAAAGAGGTTGGAATGTGAGTTACTTTTCCGCCCTGGGACGGAAAAGTACCGTACTTTTCGCCCGCGGATTCTATTTTCCGTCCTTGGGCGAAAAAGAACCACTTTCCGCCCGCTATATATTATATGCACGAAAAAGCATACTTTCGGTGCAGGTAGAACAAAAGCGTCCTTTTCTTTAAACGATTATATCTCGGAAATATATAATGGAACTTTATTGAAATTTCTGGTTATTAGTATCACTGAGAGAAATTTTCAGTAAAATTTTTGAGTCTTAATACTTTTCTGCTTCCACCAAAAAAATTATTTTATAAAAAAATCCATTTATTATGTCGTACGATAACTTGAGTAAAACGGCATTATTATTTTTGAATATTTCCGGAAAGGTAGCTATTAATTGTCTCTTGGGTGAGCTCTTTGCCTAGATCATGAGAACGTTAATTTTTCAAAATATTTGAGGTTATATATTTTCAAACATGTTTTGATTGCTTATTTCTTAGGTATTACAAGGTAATTTTTTACCAATGAGCGCTTATTATTTTCGTCTTTTAATGAAGATTTGAAAAAAGTAAAAAAAATTGAGATGTTTCTTTAAATTTTTTTTATTGCCTACTTATATATATATATATATATATATATATATATATATATATATATATATATACATACATACATACATACATACATACATACATACATACATACATACATACATATATACATACATACATACATACATACATACATACATACATACATACATACACACATACATATAACAAATATACATACATATACAAACATACATACATACATACATATACAAACATGCATACAAACATATACATACTACATACATACATACATACATACATACATACATACATGCATACATACATACATACATACATACATACATATATACATACCTATACATGCATACATACATATATACATATATATGTATTTGAACAATACTGCTAGCAATAGACCAATACCGACTCACATTTTTCGTAAGACCACCAATGGAACATACTCTATCAAAGAGAAAAAGCATTATAATCGAAATCGATGCATCCGATGAGGAGTTATGCGTAAACAAACATAAAAAGAGAAAAACATACGGGTCAAATTGATAACCTCCTTCTTTTTGAAGTCATTTAAAAATAATAAATTTTATTAATATTTATTTACGTGTGCGCTTTTCATTTCTGAAGGTATATATACAGTTATAAAACCCCAATTAAGTTTTGCGTCCGTTCAAATGATCAAATTAATTATTCGCCAATGTTATGTATCCCTATTTTTTCATGAATATACAGGCGTAAACGCGCGGATCAAGCAAATTGTTCGGTTCTGATTGTAGAGAGTAAGAGAGAGAGAGAGAGAGAGAGAGAGAGAGAGAGAGAGAGAGAGAGAGAGAGAGAGAGAGAGAGAGAGAGAGAGAATTTATCGGAATTCGATGACGACATGCATTGCGGAAACGCGCGATAATTACATTCAATATTAATATGCGCAAAGTATCTAGCACATGCCATGCGACTAATAAATATAAAATAGCGCGATAACGCGATCCGTGAATCGCACGTATAAATGAACAGAGGAAGCGCGAGTAGCAGCTACAGAAGGAAACAACTGGAAAGAGAATGAGATTTATGGTCCAGACAACGCTAATGAAAATGCGACACACGAAGCGAAAAAGAGGCGCAAGTAGAAAAGCCAGAGGATAAAAAGCAAAGAAAAAAGGAATGTTGAGATACTCACAGATGCAGCAGACGCCGAAACCGAGGGCACAGGGTCCGTGGAAGGTGCCGCGCTGCATGCGGCATTCGTACGTGTTCATGCATATTCCGCGGCGGCGCTTATCCGCCGAGAGGCACTCCTCCGCCACCGGGTCCGGGAAGAAATTCAGAACTGCAAGAAAAGAAGAGAGCCGTAATGTCGAGGATTTTATAAAAGATCTCTCGAGAGCAAGAGAGCGCGCGCACACAAGTGTTCTCGCCGACACTGAATCTTTGATTCCCTGTGTGGCTTTAATTCGATAGACTAAGCTCTATATAGACTTGTGTCCGTTTACCGAAGCCCAGAGACGCTTATTCTCGACTCGTACACTTTACACGTCAATAATTTTGTTAGGCTCAATAATTAGTTCTTTTCATAATACTAAATTAATAAACATTTTCACAAGCAAATGTCAATATTTGAGCTTGGATAATATTCGTTTACTTTATCTTATTCATTAGTATAAACTTAAATCAAGTTATTTATTATACTGTTAAATTGCTTTTTTTAATATTCAAATTGAATAATCACTTATACTAATTTACTACATTATATGTCATTACATTTTTAGGAGCTTAATGAATTGTGTGGATATTCGATACGAAATTCTAATTAGTAATTATACTAAACATAAATGTTTTTAATGCAATATTATACTCAAATAGGCACATGAAATTAATAGTGAATGATTATTTCAATAAAAAAAATCATAGGTCAATTTTTGTAAAATAATAAAAGTCATTTATACAAGTCTAAAATTCGTATTAATATATCTTATTTTAAGTGACAATCAATGGAAGAAATTAGATTTATATCTACTAATCACTTTATTCTATTTAAAAAAGCGCAGTTAAAGTAAAACATCTGAAAGCTCTTTCAACATTTAGTAGACTTGATCAGTATAGCTAAAACAATTTAAGTTCCTAAATATATTATTTCTACAAAGATCAACCCAGTCATTTGAATTTACTGCTTTTCCTCCCTTCGTGGTCCTTAAATAAAAGCCTACTGCTTCGGACTTAAGGGTATCCGAATCCCTGGGCTGCTGATTTAAATATCGTCAGGCCTTTGTCATTAACGTTGAAACGACCTTCAATCTGCGTTACTGTTACACCGCTAGCTACACTGTGTAAACTTTATATACGATTGCAGTGATGATGATACCACTGCAGCGTACTACAAATGCTTTGGTAAGACGCAAGAATTCTGTTTTTAGTGTAAGAGATAAGAATACATTTTTGTAGAGGTGGATACCGTTTGTTTAATTATTCACTCTCTCAAAAATTTCGTTAAAAATTAAAAAGATGCACGTTCTGAAATATGACACCTCAGTGAAGATATACATATGTATTTATTTTAGGATTTCTATCTAAAAGTTTGACAAATTTGTCAAACTTTTTAAAACTTTCCAAAACTTTTTAAACCGCTAAAATATTAAGTTTTTTTGTATAGTTTATCTAAAAATGATTTAAAACTAAGAAATTAATAATTTTAGTAGGTCGAAAATACTACAAATATTTTTTTCTGAATACAGTCCAGAAGTGAAAAAAAATAATAAGTTTGTCATATCTTCGTTAGCCTTGAAAATCTCATGAGTTTAAAAGGAGTTACGTGTTATGTAATGAACTATGCTGAAATTAGATCAAAATTTGCCCATAAGAAAAATGCATGAAATTGGTCTATTATTACGTTTTTGGACCTGTTGAGCACGAACCCTTCTGAAAGAGCGATAGGTAATTTTAATAGGTACTTTCCCGTAGATTACGAATTTGATAATGAATGTGTTCCATTATGCCGCATTGTTTCAGAAAAACAGGTTTAAAAAGTCAAAAAAACTGTTTTTGGTAATTTTTTAAATAATGTAGAAAATAAACATGACATAAATCTTACTGGACTTTTATGAGGGCTCAAATTTATGTCCCAACACTAAACTAAGGTGGGTGCAGGTCATGTGACTACTAGGGTACTTAAAAATTTCCCGAATCTTATCTTAATTTTCTTCTTGTAACCCCTTCAAAATGTTTTAATTGGCTTAAAAATAAGATATTTTGTCCGTCGGTTGCCTGAAGTTAACATTAAGAGGTCCAAACAAGGTCATAAGGTCTTAAAACACCATCGCTAAATGCTAAACTCTGTGCTTTTTGCATAAGGGACTCACAAGTCGTTAACGAATGATCTTAGTACCATATAAGGGGAGAAAAACTCTTCACTCATTTAGGAAAAACTCTCGGAAGGATCGGTTGAATTTTATAACAAATTTGTAGAAATGTTTTGGAGTCATAAGAAATGCTCTTACAAGGAGATTGTCTTAACTGCAGGAAACGGATATTCGTCTAAAACCTTATGAATCGTTTTCCAATGCCTAAAAATTAAGCCTTGTACAATTTAATCTCATAGGCTCTAGAACTTGAGATATAACAAACATTAACATTGTAAGTATATATATATATATATATATATATATATATATATATATATATATATATATATATATATATATATATATATATATATATATATATAAACAATTTTTTATGAGATTAAATTAGGTATTGGGCTTTAATTTTAGATATTAGAAAACAATTCCCAAAGTTTTAGACGAATCTGCTTCTCGCAGTTTAGACACTCTCCTTGTTCGTAACGGTATGACGACCCGCATTTTTCGCTGTTTTATTTGTTTAATGCAGAAAAATGTTCCTATTTTTTACTGCGGTACTCCTTATGGAAAATACACTCAAATGTTGAGTATGTACACTCAAGTTGAGTGTCATTTCGGTTTTATATTATCGTACGTATTCAAGAACCGTCGATTTTAGTCGAGTGTAACCGAATTCACACTCAACTTGAGTATTTTTTCCGTAGGAGACATAAAATGCATTCCTGCTAAAGTCTGGGAAGGGTCGAGAGAATGTTATAATAAATATGTAGACATTTTATGAAATCGTAAGAAGTGATATTAAGGGAAACTATGGCGTGACGAACGGTATTTTTCATTGTTTTTGTGTTCTTGGGTTATGGCAGAAGAAACGGCATTTTATTAATACTTCGAATTTTGTCAAATACCAATGTTTAATTTAATTTTAATTTTTATTCGCGCTAGTTAAGTCGATTTAATATAAACTCGAAGAAAAGTCAGGAAAATATTATGTTAAGTATTTATGAATTTTATGTCTGTGATTAAATTAAACCGTTTCTTCAGCCGACAGCTGCACGTTTACACAAGCGTGGACGTTTACAGGAGGCTGACACACATTTTATCAACTTTTTTGTGCAGAGGTTCAGCTCTCAGATGATGAAAAGCATTCAGTATTTAGACTCAGATATAAGGTCTTTTTTTTGGTATTTTTTTCGGAACCCGACCGTCTAGTCTATCTTACAGGCCATCGCAGGTACAGAGTAGACATTTTTGATCAGGTAAAAAACGAAAAATAAGTTTATATAACTCTTAAATATATATTTCTTATACTCGAAATGTCAAAATTTAATATGTAAGAATTTATTTTGTGCTATAACAAAGTACAAACAGTGCCTGTATATATGTTTTATTACCTCATGAAAATATATGGCAATCTTAACCTCTCTTTGCGCCTCTCCCACTTAAATACGCGCTGATTATAATTACCCGGACTTATACTGTGATTTTTAAATTAATTTGAACGAAAAAATAAATATCATTAAAGTAAAAATAAGTAAGTTTAAGTGTTGAAATGCTATATTTTTCTTGGTCAGTACTAAAATTTTCCCATAATTAGATAAATAAATTATAAAAAAGATTTTAACGCAAACTTTTCTCATAAGAAAGGTAGTTAGAATCTGTCGGTGGGAATATCTCATCAGAAATCTTTTATATGTTTGGATTTTTGTATGTAAATATTAGGTCTAAAAATAGATTCTAAGGATTGCATGCTATACCCTTATCCCAAAACAAACAACTTTTTCCTGAAATTCTAGGTCAATATGGTTTAAATTTTAAGATCTGGTTTAGTGATGTATTTTCTAACACTCTTTGTTTCTCGAGTATAATTCTTAGAAGTTTTATAATTTAGCAGTTTTCTTTAAGAATATATTACTTCTAAGGCTTCGATACTTAGTAGGCTAGTTTATCTTCTTGTATATATTATGTTATTGAGTCATGAAATTGTTGATTTTTTAGTATAAGACTGGCTATGTAGTGTTATTTTACTTTTTTTCAAAACTATATTCTAAATACGAAAAGGGAAAATTAGCTTGTTTTATTTAAAAATACTGTTTTAAAAAATGTTTATTTTTTTACTTATTATTGCTAATAAATTTTACTTAAATTTCTCTGAGTAAAATTAATTAAAAAGTATAATACATACATTTGAATTTGAATTATCTTAGAATGCCTTATGATGGTCAATTCTTTACCCCTTGTTTCTGCTATGGTCTATTAAAATTTTGCTTCCTCCTTAAGGAAGCTTTGTAATAGTAAAAAAAAAGTTTTGCTTAAAACATGTTAGAAACATGTTTTGAGACATAAGAAGTTAAAATACACTATTTTTAGAAAATGTCCGTATGGATGTGTGTGTGTATGTATGTATGTATCCCTATGTATCTTGAGTAATCCGCGGTTAATTTACATGATTCAGGGATCATTGGATTTGTTTTTTTTAAGGAAGGCAGCTGAAAAAATTTTTTTTTGATTTTTGAATGTTTTTTATATTGTAAACAAAGCTAATAACGGAATTGAACTTTCTGAGTTAAGCAACTTATTTTTAAGTTAATTATCTATGAGTGTACAAGTAATTTTTTGCTTATATGAGTAAAAAGTAAGCGTAACATTTTAAGAAGAGACATAACATCAGTATGAGTGTTCGACAACAAACACTATGTATGTATAGTGACTACGAACAAATTATATTTTGTAATTATGCTAGATTATACTATTTGTATTTTCTATATTAACAAAATTAAAATTTGAGTAATTTTCTTTGAGTGTGCATCAAATCTTGACCATAGCAGGTTGCCTCAACTGTCATAGAAATGAAAAATGTGATTAGAAGATTAAAATAATCTCAAAAGCTTTAGATGTACATTCTAAAAAATAATAATGCTATATAATAATTATTTTTTAGTACATTTTCTATTATAATATTTGTGTATCTCAGTTGTACTGATTTAGTCTTTTTAGTTGCCCATTATACCTATACTAGTGTAATGCATTGTTTGGATGGGAGGAAGATAATGATCGAACTAAATAAAATTTAGATGAGTACTTTTGTAGTATGTATTAAATTATTTAAATTAAAACTTTAAACGATTTATTCCTAATTTAGTTTTTCTTAATTTCAGGTGCTGCCCCGTAAAGTTTCAAGTGAACCCATGGAACATAAGGGAGGAAATTTGTGGCTTTCATTTTTCAATATATTACGTTTTATATGAATGAAAATAAAAAAGTAGTTTTAACTTTAAATGAAACTCTTAATTCGTATCAAATGTATTGAAAAGTATTATCTCCAAATTTGGAGCAATATTATGACTTGTTCGTACCCTTGGAATCTTACGTGTAGTGGATTCTGGTATCGAACAGTCTTTGCTCTGTCGCTAGTATTGGGGGGGGGGAGATAAATAGACTTGGTCCCCTTAAACTGAAGGTAATTGCACTCTTCTACTTTGTCAAATCAGTCAAATACTTTGTATTATATAAAAAATGAATTACGCGTTGCTAATAATTATTTTTATTTTTAGGTTCTAAAAATGTCCTATTTTTCCAACACATTTTACTTATTTTGAGCAACTATATTTAAGTAGGGAAATATCAAAAATATCATTTCAAAAATATAAATTTACAATCGAAACGAGCAAGGCCTTTCCGTAGAGTGGGGTGACTTTAAGCTGGTGGGGCAACTTTGTGTCACAGTTTTAATTAATTATTATTAATTGTTTATAGTTTATAAAATTCTTTATAAAATAATAGGTATTTGAGTGGATTAAAAATTTATAAATTAGATTTAGGTATGTTATTCAATAATGTTTTGCTATTTATGCTCTTTAACAATCATATTATATTGCTCAACTTTATATTTTAAGATCGTGCGAACAATCTCCTGACCAGCCAAGTGCATGAAACTAGGCTTTATCAGGGCTTCATTATTCATTTTTTAGTGGTTAATATGCTATTCAGAATATCGCTATTTATGATTAACATGTTAGTATTATCAGATAAATGAAGAAAAAAATATTTAATTTTTTGTTTATGCAATAAATAGTTTTCTGGTAGCTGGCCAGGAGTTTGTGCTTAGAAGAAAAATTAGCCCGTACTTGTAAAAGATAATCACTTTTATTTTATTAAAAGGTCTTTAAAAAATATTTGTTACTACATCGGTAAATATAATGGTGTAGTCGTTGGCTGAAGTAGTAACCCGCTTGCCCCTCTGGATGAGAGCTGTTCAAGGGGCGTGGATTTGAATCCCCGTCTGGCTGTTTATTTAACGCCGCGCCGCCCGAGTTATCATTTTACGTACAGTATAGCGGTTCCAAAGTTTTTAACTATAAAAACTAATTTAATTCTTAATTTTCGTATTATAACCTTCGTTGCAAATCAAAAAACTGTTTAAAATATTAATAATTTACAAAATGGTGCAAATTTTAAAAAATTGTGATTATTAACATTTTTTGTTCTTATTAAAATGAAAAAATTAACACGAAAATAAAAAAAAAATTTCTTACCAAATTTAAATCTCTTAAATAATAGTAAAACGTTAATTATTTTTCGATAACAAAAATTATTTGTGTTGCTGAAATATAGTATAAAATGGCCTTAAATTTGTGAATTAAGAAAAAATTACTCAAAAATATGCCCCCTTAAGAGAAAGTAAAAGGATACTTTTCAAACGCGTTTTCTGAATCCAGATAACAGAATCTTTTGATAATTGGACCAAATAATGTTTATATAAATGCGAGGGACATAGTGAGACAGTTTTTTAAAAAATTGAAAATGTGTTTACATCTTTTCATCTGGATTAGCAATTCCTATTACTCGATGTTGAACAAGATTTTAGAAAAGGCGATCCAATTTTTTGTTCGTTGATGAAAATGATTTAGAAAATATTTTCCACGGTTATTCGACTCCTTTGACATGCATTACAAAATGAGCGGAGTACATTTTCATTAAAATTGTTTTTATTATTCGTTTTCGTAGATCCAATCAATGTTTTAAAAAATATTAAATAATGTTTTTCATAAAATCGATTGGATCTCCGAAAAAAAATAATAAAGAAAATTTTAACGAAATAGTGTTCCGCTCCTTTTGTAATACATGTTAAGAGGAGTAAAATAGCCGTCGAAACATTTTTTTTTGGTTTATCATGTCACCTAGAATCGTATGAGGAATAAAGTTCCTTTAATAAATATTGTATTAAAAATAATGATTTCTTGTGACGTGTAGAATCAAGATTTTGAGGTTTACAACGGTAAAATTTAAGATATAATGGTGCATTGATAGCACAAAAATTTTCAGAATGATTGCTTTTAAACATATAAAGTTTTCCGGACTCGTAAAGAAAGAGTCTAGGTAAGGGCAGTAATAATCCTATTCTATATGTGTTTCTTTGTATGACGTATCAAGGTGAAAATAATATGTTTGAAGATTGTGACATCAGAGGGCAGGTACCTGGAATATTTTAAAGCTGTAAAAATGTATTTTAAGAAAAATCCGTTTAAAGTTTTTTATTTTACATTCAAATTAATTTATTTAAATATTTATAACTTTGTTAAATTTTATCATTATTGCATTCTTTAAGTGGACCTAAATAAATTGGTTATATATTCGTTAATTAAATTATTCATTATATACTACCTATTTTTTTCGGTAAATTTAAACATTTTATCAAAATATGACTTGCTCTACAACAAGGTTTTGAGAGTCAAACGGATCGGATTGGAATTATATGAATATATAAATTATTGACCAAAGTTATAGCCTATTTAAGCATGAATTATTCCATTACTTAACAATTTTATCATAAAATATTGCTTAAGGGGTAACGCCACTCTGGCTCTCTGAATAATGAGCGTTTTTGCGTAATTTTTTGTGAGGAAACGAGAAAGTTTACAGGAAATTCATTAATAAGGGGTTGTAAGTAGTACATGTTATTAGGTTATAAAAAAATTTTGTATTGACACTTTAATACAAAGAATTTTTAACCTGGAACACAAAATCAAAGTTTTTCTGAAACTTAACATAAAAATACATAAGATGACGTAGGATTTTTTTAAAATATTAATTTTTGATAACATGACAGTGTATGGAAAGAAATTTGCGTTTTTGACCAAAAATTCAGCGATAAAGTGTTTATAAAAAAAAAATAAACATGACATCAAAAATCACCTACATCATCTTATGGGGAATGTCATTACGAAGTTACAGTTAAAATTTCCAGTCAATCGGATTAAAAATGAGGACGAAACCCACCCCGAGATTTTGAAAAATGTTGATTCGAAAAAATCGCATTTGAAGTTTCGAAAACGATAAAAGTAGAGAAATTTTCATTGTACCTTCAATCTGCGATGCCTGCTCCATACTTAGGAACCTTAAGCATCATTTAAGCCAAGAAAAATCGATTTTTTGAAAAAGCCAGTGTGGCCATTGTTGATTAAATAATTTGTTTATGTACTCGAGGTATACTAGTATAACATATATAATGATTTCCACTAACAAATTTTAACAAAATAGAAAAAAATGAAAATAAATTGGTCGTTTTGTAATCCTTGAATCTCCTTAAATAGGTCTGTATATAACCTTGGACAATAATTTTGGTTTTTAAATTCCCACACTCATATCCTAATTATATGTAATGTGAACAGAGTAAAACCTCAATAATCCGATCAGATCATTTTATGAATTGCAATAAACTTTCCTTATAAAGATTTATTTTTTAATATTTAGGGGTTATTGAAGACGAAAGGATAGTATTTTAGGAGTGGGCTGGTAGTATATTACAAAAGTACAAAAGTACAAAAGTACATAAGTACAAGAGTCACGTTCAGTCTAAGTCCGAAAATCGCGTAAGATGCTTTGTAAGTTCAATAATGACGTCAGAGACTCAGTTTAAAATCGCGTGGGAGGCTAAGTCCGAAACTCACGCCAGATACCAAGTCCGACAATTACTGCAGAGGCTAAGTCCGACAGTCGCTTCAGAGACTAAGTCCGACAATTGATTTAGAGACTACTTCCGACAATTGCTTAAGAGATTAAGTCAGAAAATCATGCCAGAGACTTAATCCGACAATCGCTTTAGAGATTAAGACCGAAAATCGCGCCAAAGACTAAGTCCGACAATTGTTTCAGTAACTAAGTACCATCATTTTTCTGATTAATTTTTCAAATAAAATTAAAGACTAAGATAAAATCTCAGGTGAGATCTCATGTGAGATCTCATCTGAAATATTTTCTATCATTGGTCACCTGAAATTTTGTGAAAATGCGATAATTTTTTTCCTTTACTTGACCATTTGTTAGTTGATTTCACAACTTTCTTTATCATACATATCAATAATCATACAATCATATTTGTATTGATTATTTACCACTTCATCAGCATATGAAAAATAAATAAAAATGATGATAAAAATTCAAATCAAAAGTGACATATACAGTAGAACCTCCCGGCACTGTGAAACTCGGGACTAGCTATCCCCCGGTACCGTGAATGGGTGCCAGCCAATCATCATCGAGCACTAGAGTTATCTAGGCCGTATGTATGTCATAATATTAACTTTCCCCTCTACCTTCCCCAGAATCAAATATTCTCAGTATAATTGATTTTCATGCAATTTTATAAAAAAAAAATTATAAAAATCTATACAATGTTAGATCATTTCTATTTATAAAATTTTCTATTACGTTATTTGGTGTAAAACCTTTAACAAAGGTTTTTATTAAAATTTGTTCGTTTAAACCTTTGTATAAAACTTTTTATATCAGACTTTTTTCGTTTTAAACCTTTTTATAAAACTTTTTCCGCAAAGTTACATACAGCCAACTCTAGAAAAATCACAGTGTCGAGATGCTCCGGAGTTACAGTTCTGGGAGGTTCACAGTGCCGTGAATCACAGTGCTGGGAGGTTCTACTGAAGTTCTATAAATAATTTTAATATGTTATACATATATTTTATTATTTTGCCATCTTCTATGAAAGTTAAGTATTTGTAAAAAAAATAGACAAATATTTAATTTCTGAAGATTTGACAGAACGCTACACTTTTATTATTTGTATTTTTTTACCAAAAATTTGGGATGGTCTCCGAAGCTACACTTTTGTCAGAATTATTCCAGACCTCTTTTTACACGGGGTGTAATTAATATTTTCGAAAAAAATGAGTTTTAAAAAGTTTTTCGTTAATGAAGGAATAAAAACGTTACACCAAAGCAATGAAAGTGATTACACTAATCTAAACGCTTCAAATGTAATTGTAAAGTACATTTAAAATATTGTTTTCTCTTTAAATGCAAAGTATAAAATTGTACCAATAAGAAATTTTTACGAATAATGGGTCGTTTTTCAGAATTAAGTAAATTACTGCATCAGAAGATCAAGATATAACAAGAGCAAAATCCATTTGGCGCGACTCTCGCGCTAATAAATATACAGCCGAGAAAGAAAGGGAGAAGAAAGGAAAAGAGAGAGAGAGCCTTATTACTCGAGAGCATTTATAATAAGTAGTTCGAATCCTCGGGGCGAACACGATAAAGCTATTAAAACATTTAAGTGCGCGGCGGCGTTCGAAAATTTGTTCAACGAAGCGCCGAGTGCCCCTCCTTCCGAGGATCCGGTGCACTTGAATGCTCGACTGCTGCTGAAGTGTCGCGCCATACACATCCAGGATTAATTAAGAGGCGAAGCTCGTTAAATTAAAAGTTCTCGTTAACGAATTGACTCGATTTGCGAAAAGGGCCTGCCGCGCGGGCGCGCGGTTCATTTGTACGCGTCACTGCGGTGCAGCTACTGGTCTCTGTGCGCGCTTGTGGGTATGTGTGAGAAGTCGTATATAGAGCAGAGGGAATGCTCCTGTACAGCGCCACAGCAGTCTGAAAATGAAATGCGCAAGCGCCTTCGAGAAATGCAAAATTCCTCACGAGAAGCTGTGCGCAGCCAAGTAGCTTAGCGCCAATTTATATTATTCAAAGCTAATGCCGGAGTTATTATTCTCGCATTATTCACGCATTTGTAGACGCATATTCAGATGTGCGCGGCAATCGCTTATATGAATTTATGGGTTTGGTAATCGCGTTGTACTCGATGGTTCCTTCATTCTTTGAATCATGTGATATTTAAATAGTTGATTGCAAAACAAGCACTTTTCCAGATGTATACTCTAAGAAAAGCATGAAAAATTGTAAAATGTATTTTCAGGTAGTTTATACTCTTATAATATTACATTATGCACAATATTATTTGTATACTTAAAATAAAAAAGTAGAGTTGGAATTAATATAAAATATTAAGTAAAAATTTACAAATAACACTTATTAATTGTTTAGAGATTATGTTCAACATATATGACAAACCCTAGTAGACATTTTTCTTCTGAAAAAAGATAAAATTAAACTTTTGTAATATTTTAACAATCAATTTACATGTCATACTGTACACTAATCGTGTTTGTCATACTGTACGACACGTACATTATAACGTTTTAGGTTATACTGTGCGGATAATGATAATTAGAAGTCCATCGACATCTTAATAGACTTATGAAGGACTAAACTTGATATCAAAATTGTTAGAGAGACATAAACTTACCTAGAAAAAAAGAGATCAGGCTCATAAAATAACTTTTGTTACTTGTAAAATTGAATAAATCGTTGGTTATAACAGAAGTTTTGAAGCAATAAACTTTATCTACCGGCCGCGAAGTATGTTTAATATAACACCAAAATGCATCAAATCCCCGTGCTAAAGTGGCGTCAACTGTTAGTGCAAGCCAGCAATGCACAATTTGTCATACTGTATACTTTGTCATAATGTACGACTCTTCCCTCTACAAGTGACTATGTAGTCTTGAGAGTATTTCGTTGCTGAATGTTTATTCTTCTACGGTCGTTCAAAGAACGATGTATGTACAAGATTCGATTGACTAATCATTGATTCAACTATATATATAACCTTTTGTTCGCATCCTAAAATGATATGTTGATACATAATTGTTGGCCAACTCGATTAGAGAAATTTTCAAATTTGCTCCCAATCGTAGTTAGCTTAACATTTACATTGTGAAATTTAGTTGGTCAACTCAATTATTGATACTCTTCAATTAATTTACATCTGTATAAATTGCTTGACATACATTTTAAATTTTAGTTGGCCAATTTGATTCTCACAATTTCACAATTTGTAGCCAATTTTTATTTTTCTCGGTTTGAAAATGTAAAGAAAATTTCTTTCTTTTTAATTCTTTTTTAAAATAAATTAAGGCATAAATTTATGTTAAACCCTATTGTTACCGTAAAATACGGGGAACCATTTTTTTCATTCAATATTTAACTTTGAGAAAATATCTCTCTGAAAAGTTGTTGTTTTTGAGTAGGACAATAACGTTTCATAGATATATTTACTAAAAATTAAAAATAAAATAAGAAAAGTGGTTCCTCATATTTGTCGGTGACTTCTGGCTTTAGCATCACCTTAATTGTAAAAAGTGATTAGATTGTCAACTAAGTATAAGATTAAAGTTTTTGAATTCCCGCAAAATCATCGCATCATTATTGTCACGGACGAGCTTAAGGCTCTCCGAGGCAACTCCGACGAGCAGAGCGGATGCGCGTCAGACGCGCAGTCAGCAATGCTCCTAGCTGCTTTAGCGTTCCCGCGCGCAAAGATGCAGAGCTTGCACCTTTGAACGTGGGACAGTCAGATTCCCGGCAACCACAGCAGAGGCAGGTGCTCTTTTCGTTGGAATAAACAGTAGCCACCCATTCGCGCCTCATCTTTTCACCCTTTCACTCACTCCCATCCGTCACATTATATTTCGAAATTCAATATAAAATTTAAAAATATAGACTATTACAAGATAGGTATACAAATATTATAGGTGACTAACATTTATATGCATGCAAATTATTTTTTTCTGGGCACATATATGTATCAGTGTATTCAATAAAACAAGAACAAGTATGATAACTATTTCATGACCCATCGAGTAGAGAGACCGTATCTATTTATCGCCAAGTGAAATGCGTCTGCAACCAATATATACGCCAGCTTCTTGAACTACTAAGGGCTTTTGAACAAGTCGTTCATCTCCGATTACAATCTATTGTTACAAACTGTATGTACAAGCAAGTTTGATTCGGGAGAGTTTATAATTATGACTACGATTTATTGCATTTTAATTGCAATATAATTACAGAATTAGAATGCACAGTTAAAGCACATATAATTTCGTTTGCTGAAAAAATAATCATTTGACTATAAAAAAGTTTTAAGAGAGCCAGTCGGAATTAAACTTGATAAAAGAATTTTTGTTTTCATGACCCGATAAAAAATTATTGGTATATAGATGTCATAAAAAAGAAACATTTTTTACTGCAATTTAACAATTTAATCTCACATAATGATATGAAAGTCAATATATTATGAGATAAGAGGTTTTTGTCCAACTGAAAAATAATTTTTATCGAAATTCCTTTATTGTAAAATTAGATATCGTCAACTAGAGAAAACGTTGACAAACCAATGGAGACTACTTTATTTTTTATTCGATTTATATTCTAAAGATCTCATGTTGCTCCTTGAACAATGCCAGGGAGACTTACCGATATAAAATTGGAAAAATATGAAAACCCGCTAAGTTACGTCCATTGTTTATAAGTTCATACATGTGTTTTATAAACAATCGGACGTAACTTTGTTGGTTTGGATAATTATCAAATGTTTATATCGGTAAGTCTCTCTGAAAATATTCAAAGAACAAAACGAGACCTTCAAAATTCAAATCGGATAACAAATAAAAAAGTCTCCACTGTTTTGTCGAATCTTTCTTTAGTTGACGATAACTACTTTTGTAATAACGGAACTATGATAAAAAATAAAATATTAGTTCGACGAGGATACCTTGTTTTGTAATCTATTAACTTCCATATCATTAGGAGTGATTATATTATAGTAAGAAATGTTTCTATTTTATGACGATAGAACCTCCTTAGCAATCATTCTGAAAATGTTTTCACTCGAAATACTTGATAATATCTGTATTTTTACCATTGTAAAGCCTCAAAATCTTGCTCCTAAGTGACATAAGATATTACTATTGTCAATACTATATCTATTGGGAAAACTTTGCGGCGTGCACGTTTCTAGGTGACACGATCAACAAAACATAATTTTTCAGATGGTAATTGACTCCTTTTAGCGTTTACTAAAACTTTTACGGTTCACTTATTAGTTAAAATTTTTTGTATCATTACTTTAAGGAAAACAAATCAATTCTTAAAAAAATTTTCTTTGTGATTTTAAAATATTGATTTGTTATCTGAAAAATGATAAAAAAAATTTTAACAAAAAGTAAATCGTAAAAGTTTAAGTACATGTCATAAGGAGTCAAACTACCACCGGAAGAAAAAAATGTTGACCGTGTCACCTAGAAACCTGCACACCGCAAACTTCTCCCTATAAATATAGAATTGCCAATAGTAATATCTTGTGTTATGTAGGAGCAAGATTTTGAGGTTTAATAACAGTATAATAATAGATATTCTCAAGTATTTATAGCGAAAGAATTTTCAGAGTGGTTGCTGTTAAAGGAAAAATTTGTATCGACTCGTACAAAAATTTTCATTTTTCGAGTTTAATTCAGGCTGCCTCCCCGCCCTTAGGGGGTAAAAGGCTGGCTAAATATGAAAATTTTAAAAAATGTTAATGAGTGAATATTTTTTCTAAACATAGCTTAAATGTTCGATTTTATGATTATATTATGTACATAAGAAGGAAGATGAAAAATTATCCAAAAGAAAAAATTATCCAACCTAACCCATTGCTACCCCCATTGTCTTCATTGGTGATTCCCAAAATTGATTAAAATTTTTTTTATATTCTTTGCATATGTATTTATAGCAGTGGCCTACAAAACCCATAAGATTTTGAGTTTGATAAAAAAAAATAATTTTTTCAATTTTTTTTTGTAAAAAAATTAATAAAAATAATGCCTTTACAACTTAAAATATTTTTTTTATCAAACTGAAACCACTTTAGGTTTTTTAGGTCACTGCCATGAATATATATATATATATATATATACAAAGAATGTAAACAAAATTTGTTTAGGTCAAAAGACTGAAAATTTGAAAGAATATCCTACGGTAAGTATGATAGTGTCAATTTTTTTCGAGTCACCGATGAAGACAATGAGTTAGGTTGGATATTTATTTTCTTTTGATGATTTCTCAACTTCCTTGTTATGTACATAATATAATTAAACAAAAAATTGAACATTTACGCTGTTTTTAGAACAAATATGCATTCAATAACATTTTTTAAAATTTTCGTATTTAAACACCCATTTATCCCCTTAATAAATTATAATAGAAAGTATAAATGAAGAACTCTTCCTTGACTTTTAAATGTGCATCAAGACTGCCTTATAAAATAACTAGCCCCCTCGTCGCGGTTTCGCTCGTGATATTTCTATCTAAAATTCAGATTCTATAAAAATTTGTTATTCAATAATAATTCTTTTCACTCTCTTACGACTTCGATTTCGTTGCATTTCTTTCTAGCAGGTGCTCACGTCATGAACAGACATGAAATTTGTATAAGGGTGAATCTTTGTAAGATCGGCTAAAAAAAATTTCTTTTTATTTCTTCGAAAAAAATGTTCTTTTTGGTATGTAGAATGTATGTGAATTTTTTCAGATTTTTTGAAACCCTTAGGTTCAAAGTTGATCAAGGCTAAATATGAGCATTTAGTCATGTTTTACATTTTTTTGCAAATTTCAACCTTCATTTATTCAATAAAATTAAATCTCTTTAAAAAATAGCAACAAAGGAATTTTTAGAAAATTCCCTGAATATTTCATAAAAAATGGTTCCGAAACATTTTACTGTCCCTTTTGATTAATAAAACTCATTTTAAAATTTAAAATCCTCAAAAAAGTGGGTTTAATCACTCGAACCATTACACCAAAAATCATGAAGATAGCTTTTTTCAGTACAAAAACAACTGCTATAGGCGATTTTAAAAAAAAATCAAAAGAACATAAAATATATTGTTAAAAAAATTATTAAAATGCACGTTTTGGCAAGAAAGTCATATTTAGCTTCAAACAACTTTAAATATATAGGCTTAAAAAAATCTGAAAAAATGTACTACCATTTTACATACCAAAAGAACCAGCTTTGCCGAAATAATTATTTTTCTTTGTTCTCGATTTTCCAGAGAATCACCCATGCATATATATATATATATATATATATATATATATATATATATATATATATATATATATATATATATATATATATATATATATATATTATTATTATAAAGGCTAAGTAGTAATGGTAAGCAGCAACGGTACCTGCAGGGCAACACCTATATCATAGTCTTTATGTTGTCTGTAGACGTGCTCGTATTATCACCATATCAATTATAACTACACTGAAAAAAATAAAAGGCTACTTCTACTCGAGGGGTACGAACAGTGTCTTCTTGGCTCCCGACACGACGAAATATGCGCGCAGTAGACGCGCAGAAGACTGAAAGTGAGGCTATGTCTCTCCCACCGCTGCCGCGCTTTACCTCGCAGCATTATGCGTGTCTACTGCGCACCTATTTTGCTCTTACTCGGGTGGTCAAGTAGATACTGCTAGGTTCATGAACTTGGCACCCAGAATTATAAATTTATAACTTATGATAATTTAGTTTTGTTAAATCGTCTGCGCGTTAAAAATTACGAAGAAAAGCTTAATAACTTTTGTTTGCGCGAGTTTGAGTTTTTGAGTAATATCAAAATCAAAGTTGGGTGCCGCCGAGCTAGCACCCAAAAATAAATTCCGCTTTTGGCTTCAAAATGGCAGTATTTCATATGTTTATTTATCCATATCGACTGCGCGTATCACGCGCAGATGGCACCCGAAAGAATCAATGAGCTATAATAACTCAATTAATTAATAATTAATATTTTATTATTTTCTCTCTGGCGGGTGCTAAAATATTGTTCCGGTTCCATATTTCGTCATTCTAATAATCCTCAATATGCTATATATATAGTTTCGGACCGTTTCAGCTAGGGAGATTTTGAAAATAAGAAATAGGTTATGTCTGGCCGTCTGCTGTTCGAGACGGCAGACGGCCAGAAGGGTTCGGGTTTTTCAATTTTCCATCCGTCGGAAAATTTATACGTCTCGGTACTTCAATTATAATATAGAATTAGAGGCTGCCTATAGCTTCTACAAGTTTACAGGAGTAACAGAAGAGACAAAATAGAGCTTCCGTAGAGTCTACTACTCTCCCTATAGTAAAATTGAGTATAGTGAGAACATAATCGAAGTACCCATATATAGGGATAATTCTCTAGTATTATTGGAATGGCGGAATATGGAATTGAAATGACGTCATTCAGCACCCGCCAGAGAGAAAATAATAAAATATTAATTATTAATTAATTGAGTTATTATAGGTCATTAATTCTTTCGGGTGCCATCTGCGCGTGACACGCGCAGTCGATATGGATAAATAAACATATGAAATACTGCCATTTTGAAGCCAAAAGCGGAATTTATTTTTGGGTGCTGGCTCGGCGGCACCCAATTTTGATTTTGATATTACTCAAAAACGCAAACTCGCGCAAACAAAAGTTATTAAGCTTTTCTTCGTAATTTTTAATGTGCAGACGATTTAACAAAACTAACTTATCATAAGTTATAAATTTATAATTCTGGGTGCCAAGTTCATGAACCTGATACTGCTTGAGTCCTCAGTAGAAGCAGCCTTTTATTTTTTATACTTGTTGGGACAAACTATCCGTAGCTTTGTAGTCCACATAGCCTTGTTCACACAGTTACGGCATATTTCTCTATTGTTTGCGAGTTGCATCCAATCCTCCTCGTAACATCCTATTTCTCGTAGGTCCATTTTAATATTATCCTCCCACCTTCGTCTCGGTCTACCTGGGGTTCTTGCTCCTATCGACTTTCCTACGAGCATTGTAAGTGCTGCTCTTTCGTTACCCACCCTAGCGACATGCCCAGTCCACCCTAGACTTCGAGATTTAATCAATCTGGTAATGTTTGGCTTCCCGTATAGTTCGTGTATTTCTTGGTTATATAAAATTCTCCATTCTCTAGTTATCTCATCTATTTTACCCCCAAATATCTTCCTATGGACTTTATTATCAAATACTCTAAATCTATTTTCTTCCCGTTTGGTTAACGCCCACGTTTCGCATCCATATAAAAGTTCTGGCATTACGATTTTTCTATATATTTCTAATTTAGTCTTTCGCAATAGTTTAAATGATCTAATTGTTATTTTTTGGCATTCTTCTTGTAATTATCGTGACATATCTAATTTACGAATTTATCAATGTTAACAGAATATTTAGATTTTTGGAATCAAAAAAATATCTTCTTTATTAATAATATTACTCTACAAATGTCCAATTTGTAACACAAATGACACGAAAATTACAATGTCTGAAGGGACAATATAACATGTAACAGATATTTTGTTGCATGTTACATATCGACGCCTGAGCGGAAGAACCTCCTATCTCTGCCCGCACGATAAAGCTGATATCTAACATTTTATTAAAAATACCTACAAAATAGATTTTTATTTAGAAATATATTGCAAGGTATCCTCATATATCATCTGTATAATATTATAATTATAATATTATTATATAATAATATTATTATATAATAATATGATACGGATAATAGATGAGGAGCTCCTTCGTGCGGGCTGAGATAAGATTTTCTTCGCCGCTGTGAGTTAGAAGCTTCTTCGCGCGAGCCAAGATAGGATGTTCTTTGCCGCGGCGAGTTGAGGTTGTACTGTCTATATGTAAAAAATAGTGACAATTCGTTTAAACTCCGATAATAGATGCCTATTATCATTGTAAAAGCATATGCAAAATTTCAGAAAGATTCATGAGATTTTTTAAAAGTTATTGGCATTTTACATTTTTACACGTTAAAACACGTTCTTATGGAGTTTTATACAAAATGTGAAAAAAATATAGAAGCTAAAATGAAAAATTCTCGAAAGTTTTAGTAATTATTAATATCAATCGTATTAACATATTCCACTGAAAAAAAGTATCGTTCATGAGTTATTTTTGTAGGCTACCATTTAAAGCCTGTAGGGTGTACATTCAAAAGTTTGCGACAAAGAAGGTTAAAAATTGATCTCTAGTTATCAAAGACGTTTTGAATAGTTATTTGAACTGTGTTTTATTATAAACACATCATTCTCAACAAATCTTGGTGTCCATAAATCCGTTTTCTTACATTTTCCTCACTTTTGACTCCGATGGTATAGCCTATACATCTTTAAGAGGTTTTTCGCGCGAGCCGAGATAGGAGCTTCTTCACGCGCCGACCAAGATAGGAGGAAGATTACGCGTCGTTAGAGATAGAAGGTTCTTTCGCTCAGGCGTCGATATGTATTATACAAATGCAAAATCTATTACGCAAATGATATGAAAATTACAATGTCTTACGGTACAATGTAATTTTTGTGTCATTTGTCTTACATATTCGGAATTTGTGCTACATATTATGTGACACGCAACAGAATCTTCAGAGTGATACTATTAATAAATAATAAAATAGAAGATATTTCTTTGGTTCTGACAGTCTAAAAATACTGTTAACGCTGATAAATTCGTAAATAAATTAGATATGCCACGAAAAGTATAAGAGAATGTAAAAAAATGACAATTCTCGTTATTAAACATGATTTATTTAGATAATCGGATCATTTGACTCCCAGTACGAAGAAAAATGCGATTTCAAAGTTTAAGGCGAAGAGTATCGTATAGTTCAGCATTTGCGGCGAAGAAAATCTCTATAAAGTGTTTGCGGCGAAAAGTATCGTGGTTCAGAGGTTTGCGACGAAGACTAACGCGGTTCAGAGGATTGCGACGAAGACTAACACAATTCAGATGTTAACGACAAAAACTATCGCGGTTCAAATGTTTGCGATGAAGACTATCGCGGTTCAGAGCTTCAAACGATTCAGAGCTTTTTGAAAAAACTATAACAATGTAGAGCTTTTTGATTGACGACTATTGATCAATTTACGAATATTGATATTATTGATCAAGAATATTAAGTTGTATGCAATATATATAATTTTTTTTACTAATTTTAATACTTTTTATTCATTGGTTTTAAAATATTATTCCGTGAATAAAGAAAGAAATCTCAAAAAACGAACTAGATGAGAACAATAGAAAATAGAGGTAAAAGAGAAAAAGGGCATTGTTTACCTTAAAAATAAATGATATAATTACGTTCGATAAAAATTGATAGTCTCCGTTAATAGCTTTAAATTGATAGCTTTCGTCTAAACACTCTGAACTGCGATAGTTTTTGTCCGAAAGCCCTACTAAACCACGTTAGTCTTCGTGGCCAACCTTTGAATCGCGATAGTATTCGTCGCAAACCTTCGAACTGCGATACTCTTCGTATCAAACGCTTAAACGCGATACTCTTCGTCGCGAACGTTAAATGCATTAATCTTCGTAGCAAATTGAAATGCGTTTTTCTTAGTATTGAGCGTCGATTTAGACTTTCGAAAGAAAAGAAATATTTTCTATTCAATATATTATAAAATTCCAAATCTTTTCGTCAATCACCCATATATAATGAAAAAATGTTCTAAATTTTTCATCGGAATACCTTTAACAATGTGAATCACATATTATTAAAACAGTGTAAGTCGCATATTTTAATTCAACGTTATCGAACAATTCTGTCTAAATTCTGTACACCAGAATCAAACATTGGATAACAATTGTGTGAGATACATAACAATACAAATAAGTATTGTAGCAGTTTTTACACCTATATATTTAACCTACAAGCGTGCCGATTACTGTGCCCTGTTATTGAAATCCAGAGAGTTCGCTGATTTAGAAAATTTGAGTAATAGTCCACATGTTTTAAAGCTTCTATGACACACTTTTTTACTTCTTTTATGGAAAGAAATTATTTTTAAATGTAGATATTGAATATTTTTATAATATTAATGGAAACAAAATAAAAAATTTAAGAGTTAGTTACTATGACCTAATAACCCCCAAAAATCAATTACTGCACCTCAGTTACTGTGCATCCCGACCGAACACTGTGCTCCAGATGCAGTGACTCTTACCGATTACTGTGCTCTAAATATGGTGCATCCGAAAATTACTATTGCAAATTACAATTAAATGTGAAATTGCTATAATTAAGTAAGACAAATGAACTAGGATAGTACATTTTAATACAGGTAGGAATTGATTTAAAAAAATTATTTGAAAATAATTTATTACTTCGTACGTTTTTTTAACAAAACTTTTATTACATTGTATGAAATAAAAAACGTACATTTAATACAACTCTCATAAAACACCTAATTATTATTTTGTAACTATAAAATCATATAGCACAAATTTCAAATGATCATTTTAGTATTTAAAAAAAGAAAACGTAATATACATTCGTTTCATATACATAAAGGAGCACTTGAAGATTAATTAAAAAATGTAATGCGTTCTTTTTCATGAAAGGATAATTGGTTATAGGTACGGGAAACTAAGCCTAGGGCACAGTAATTGGTTACCCCACAGTATAAGCACACCTATCCTAACACCTAACCTAACTATTTTTTTCTAATTTTTAATTTAAAAAGCTTAAACACATCAGGCGATTTTTGAAACGTAATAATTCATTGTATTCACGTAATATTCAAACTTTGAATATTATCAACAGAAAAAAAATTGCAGTGTATATTGTTAAAATAGTGTAAGTGCAAATCTTTAATACTAAATATATCTGAAAAAAAGAGTGGATTTTTAAAAGAAACATTATAATTATATTGAACTTTTATAAGAGAAATAAACTATAACATTTTTATGCATGAAAATCGTATTGAATTTTATTATACCGGATTTCCACGAGCTCTCCCCGCGGAGAGGGCGGTGGCTCCCTAATACATTATCAAGTTATTGCTTTGGTAACTACTAAAGTAATTAATATTTTTTCAAATTCATTCTATAGCAAGAATTTAATAATTATTTTAGTAATTGCTTTTTTAGGTAGACAAAAGTATTCACATTAGTAATCACAAAAGTAATTACTAAAGTAGTTACTAAAGTTTTTATTGTTAAAAATGTTATTTTCTTTATCTTTTTATTTTGAAAAATTGTATTGCTCCGGTTAAATTTCAGCTTAATGATAGTTAAATGACCGTAAGGTGAATAAAAAAACTTTTTAACATAGTTTTCCACACAAATCAAAACACGCATTTAAAAAAAATATAAATTTTGTTCTCCATTTTGAAAGTTTTCTTTTTCATTTTGTGCCGAAAATGCTCAAAACCGAACAAGAAGATTAAGTTTTAGTGCCCGGTGGTCAGCCGGTATAAAGCGCCGGTCGGATTCGCACGAATACTCGTCTTTGTATCGAGTTCATCTGGTACATAACTAGACAAAATGAATGTGCTATTTTTAATTTTTCTGTTTTCGAAGTATACTTCATTTAAGCTTTTGTATAAATAAATTTATAAGAAATTACAATTATATATACAATTCAAATAATTATATCCATCTTATTTATGTATAACACTGATTTGACACTGTTTTTGAGGTTAAATGCACCTTTTTTGTTTTCAAATAATTTAATTTGACATTCAGAAACATTCATTGCATATTTTTAAGCTCAATTAATGTTCGTCAAATATTTGTCTTAGAACACAAAAATTTTTAAGTAAAACTATTCCTCTAGTTTTTGGAAATATGCAAATAGAGACGACAAAAATGCGATTTCTCTTAAGACTCCACGATAAATGTTTCAAAATAAAAATATTAATATCTCGCTTCTTAGGTATCCTTATCTTCCGAAAATTTAACTGAATCATTTTGGGAACTAAATTGATTCATTAATCCTTAACCAGATGAACCTCCTTAAGGGGTTAGTCCTATGTAAACGCCTAAATTTTAACTATTTTTTTTACAAGATAATAAAAAGCAATCGTTCCAATTTTTTTATATGTTTTTAATGACATCTTATAGTGTAAAAAAAATTTTTTTTTATAAAGGTGCCATTTTGTTATTTTTTAATAAAAATATCTAAATCTGCTACCTGCGAGAATGACAAGCCTACAGAACAATAATCCGTTCGATTTTTTTATTTCAGGCAACCCAAACTGCCGCTATCCCCATGACCAGCCATCTGCCTTTTTTTGGATGTCCACTTTGGCCGTAAAAACAATTATAAAACATAACAAAATAAAGTTAAAAAAGTTTTTTTGTATATTATAAAATGGCATTAAAAGCATATAAAAAAATTGGAACGATTGCTTTTTATTCTCTTGTAAAAAAAATTGCACAATAATAGTTAAAATTTAGGCGTTTACACAAGACTAGCCCTTTAAGATCTGCACACTGCTTCTTTCGATCAATTTCGTATTCTGGGTTAAGTGTCACTATGTTCACTGTAAATATAATTTTCTTCATTTTGTTAAACATCAATTATGTAAATAGATTTCTCTAGTAAGAAAACAATAATAAAAGATGCAGTATCGGGTTTGAAGCTTTTTTTAGCATAGTCAGCTGCAGATCGCAGATGTGAGTAGTCGTATTTAAAATTAGACAACAATTGTTAACTGATTGTCAGAATACGAAATAATTGTAAGACTCAGCGTGCTGATCGTAAGACACAGCCGATCGCACTAACACTTAAGAAGGTTCGGGGGTTTTACAGAAAATCAGAGAACGTAATGAAACTTACACATATCAATGTTTAGAGAATCAAGAAGCTCCCTGAATTTTTTCCATATTTATTACCGATGTTATATTTAAGATATTCGACTTAGAAGTTTGCTCGTTATACATGGGCTCTTATGAACTCGGCTATTAAAACAGATTGACGTAGGGTGCGATGTGTGTAAAAAAGCAGAGAATGGAATAGAAAACTATGTACGTTATCAAGTAACTTATTTTGAAGCTGTATGCAAAATTTGAACGCGTGTCACCGCATTTAATTCCGAGTATTTAATGAAAACGTAAACAACAAGTCAAGCTTATAGGCTGTGCGCGTTGGAGCGCGGGGTGTGGAGTGGCGCGCGAGGAAAGGGGGGAGACCCACCTTCCTCACCGCTCCTACTGATATCCCCGAACCGTCTTAAGTTCTTGATACAAGTACTCGTGTGCGCAGCGCGACGCAACGCGGGCACCAATGTAGAAAGATTGGGCGCGTAAAGCGCACGTGATACGTGAATTACTGTAGTAATTACTAAAGTAATTACTAAATTGTTACTTAAGAATGAATTTAAAAAAATAGTAATTACTTTCGTAATTACTAAAGCTATAACTTATGTCAAGTAAATGTTGAGTTATTTCTAAAGTAATTACTTTAGTAATTGCTAAAGCAATAACTTGATAATGTATTAGGGAGCCACCGCCCTCACCACGGGAAGAGCTCGCGGAAATCCGGAATTTCTGAAAACTAGCATTTTATCACATGTGCTAATTTTATCAATGTACGATTCATGTATTCTGCAAGGCTCAGATGGGCAGGGCATTGAAGAATGAGTGATTAAGTCAGGACATATTTTTTATTTATACATATAGATTTAATATTAAAAATAGCTCACCACGCGGTCTGCGGCCTGCGGCCTGCAGGCCGCGGGGTTCGCAGCTCCGTCGCTTTAGAACGAGCAATGCTAGGCATGCAAAAAGTTACGCTAAAAAAATTATTCATGGTATAAGATAATTATTTATGGTAATAAGTTATTAGTTTTTTACAATAAAAATTTATATTGTAAAAAATTAGTTAAAAAATGAAATTTACTCAAGTACTGCTGAGAATTCATTTTCTTATGTCTATTTTACGCTTGACTTTTCGTTTTCTCCAATGAACTCGGTTTCAATGACGTTCATGTGAAAAGAGTTAAATACAATTTTTTTTTATATCTACAACTTTACCCTGGAAAATTTAGCAAAAATATCAAATTTATTCAAGATACAGCTAAAATTCGATTTTTTAATATTCAAATAATATCTATAAAAATGGTCCTATTTGGAATATACACATCGGATTTAACTGAAAATAGGACTGTCAGCTTCGAATGACAAGACAAGTATCTACCATAAATTTCAGCCACTATAGCTAAGACCTCGTAAAGATAATTGATAAACTTGAATTCATACATACAAACATTCGTACATACATTTTAGGGTATGCTCGGAATGGGCTCCTTTAATCCTAAAACATGTTTTTATGCAACAATTTCTTCATTTCCAAGTTATTACACTTTTTGCGTTGACGAAAATATAAGACTCTCCCTTGGAGCGGTCGTACCTAACAATTATATATGTCCATGCCACGCTTTTGGTACGATGCAATTAATTATTATACTCTAATTTACTTAAAACTGTAACTTTTCATAACTTATTAATTTTCAAGAATCAAGATAAAAGACAACTATAAAAATTGTAAATACAAAAGGAATCTAAATAAAATATTAACAAAATAATGTTTTAGATGATAAAAACAGAACTGAAGCAATCAATAAATGTACCTAATATTTCTCTTTTTATTGTATTCTTATAATTATTCAGAACCACCTCCATTGTTGAGGGACACGTTTTCTCGACCAAAAATAGTACTGTACAATGAATTGTTCAAATGAGACTAAGTGAAGGTAATATGGGATTGTATACGTGATATGGGATGTTCGCATAACTTTAAGCTAGGAAGCTGTATATATATGTAGTGCAGCTTGAATTCTCTTAAAGTTAATACTACTATATTTTGTTGTACTGAGTTTGAACTATCTAAACACATGTTTAAACGTCATATTCTAATAAAAAATTCAGTTAATTATAAAAGAGAACGGGATCAACTTGTGCAACGTGGAATATTGTGAGTTAAAATGTATATTTTGACTTATTGAATAAACATATTAAAAATGTGCACAAAGTCAATTAACAATGACATTTTTCAAAAGACGTTATTACATTTTTTTATTATTCTGTATAACATTTCAATATTTTAATTAATTCAATAGGTATGGCCGTAACATGCCCAATTATGCATGACGAAACTTGCAAGACAGCAGTTATGGATCACTTAAATCCCTTTATAAAAGATTGATTATAGTCAGATTGTAATCAGCAAAACCAACACACTAAAAACGGAACGCTAAATTAAACGTATTATAAATACGATATATCGCTGGGAGAGCCAATGTCGAGATGATGGAAGAGTATCCCATTATAAAATAATGATTTTAATCACTAAAACCGTCACGCTAAAAACGTAATGCTAAATTAAATGTGTTATATGTATACGTAACTAAGATATAGCGCTTAGAGGGGGGCGCTTAGATATAGCGCTCAATGGGGAGATGATGGAAGGGTACGATTAGTTCAATAAAAATAGGATTTGACCCATAACAAATTGCACCAAAGCTTATCCTTTTTTTTAAGTCGTAGAGAAATCGTCTGAATAACATACTAAAAGCCCAGTAAAATCCAGTTAACACAACATTATTTACTATTGCAAAATAGGTTAGAAATTATAAACAAATTGAATTTGTTCATGAACGGCTGATTATTTTTCAAAAACAATATAGTCTAAGGGGTTTTCGAGTTCGCTGATTTAAAAGAAATATAGATTCTTTTAAACTATATTTCGAAATTCAAAATAGCGGATCCAAAATAGCGAATAAAAACTAGAAAAACTGTGTTAATTTGCGCAAATACTTTCATATAAAACAGTTTCAGGTAGCTGATTTAAAATTTTACAATACTAAAATTGAAAATTGTAGATCCAAAATGTCGTGTCGGATTAAGAAAAAGCTAATTTTTAAAGGTTTGTACGTGGTGTGTTAAAAAAATAACGGGAATTTTTGTTTTTTGAAAAAAATATTTATTTATCGTCTACATCAATGTTATCCCCTTCAAAATAGTCCCCATTAGATATTATGCACTTGTGCCAGCGCTTCTTCCAATCCTCGAAACACTTCTGGAACTGGATCTTTGGGATAGCCTTTAGTACTTTCAGCGATACGCTTTTAATGTCATCTATGCTTGTAAAACGACGGCCCTTTAAGGTTTTCTTTATTTTTGGAAATAGGAAAAAGTCACACGGAGCCATATTTGGCGAATACGAAGGCTGAGGCATCGTTGCAGTTTTGTTTTTGGCCAAAAATTCACGAACAAGCAATGAAATGTGAGCAGGTGCGTTATCGTGGTGCAAAAGCCATGAATTGTTTTTTATCATATATTAGGGGCATGTATACCAACATAATAAAAAAAAATATTGAGAATCGAACTCTTCAAGCTCGAGAAATTTGAAAATTCCCGTTATTTTTTTAACACACAACGTATATTTGTAGCTGCGGTTGATTACATTTATAGGTATAAAATAAAATTTTACGTAGTTTTTAAGTTCCACGAGTGATAACTAAAATCAAAATTGAAAAACAAAAACGAAAAGGATATATAAAATAGGATCAGTGTTAATTATACATATAGCCGACACATGGTTCGATCTGAATACAAGCAATCAGTATTTACCAGACTAATGTTGGATATCGTAAGAAAATGGAAGCAATATTAGTAACGTTCATATAATGATATACAAGACCAATTTTATTTATTATTTTAAATTTTGTTATTGTTATAATCATTGTGTTTTCATTGATACGTACTGATGTCAGGTTAAAACTCTAAAATACTTCCTAAATACATTTTCACTCAATCTAAACCGAAATGCACTTTTTAGCCCGTCTTTTTCAATCCGCCAAGTTGAATTTTGATTTGTTATCTTCATATCAGAAATCAGCGTCTGGAAAACCCTTTATATGGAAGTATTTGTGCAAATTAGAATAGTTTTTCTAGTTCTTATCTGACATTTTGGATCCGCCACTTCTAATGACTGCACACACGCATGCGCAATAGTGACTACATGTATACAGGCATGCGCGGTAGTGACCACGTGCGCAGATGCATGTGCAGTACTGCAGTTATGGGTAAAGACGTGTCGAAGACATTTTTTACACGACACCGTATCATATATGTCATTTATGTAATCTATGTCGTAATCGTGGCATAATATGTCATAAATGTAAAAACTGTCACGAGCATGCACACGAAGCCTTTTCTGCGCGCGACAATTTCAACTTTTACGTTTAAATAACCTAAATAAGCAAAATATTCTATTCAAAATATTAACAACTAAATGAAAGTTTAATTTACTATGAAATCAACAAATCATGCTATAAACATTTTAAAATATATACAATTTAATTACTGAAACATTAATTGTAGATAGGAAATTACTATTATAAAGTTCGTTGGTTAACAGAACATGTAGATCGACATAAAAGTTTGTTTGCAACGTGTATACTTATATATCGCTTTTTTATGTATACGGACCTCGCAGTTGATTATTAAATTTAAAGGCTGAAATTGCTCATTCGTGTCTTTCGGTTAGTCCACGCTTAAAAGATTAGAATAGTGTAATTATATTAAATTATTGGAAAGGATCTATCGTGCACATTGAAATTTCAAAATTGAATAGTAAAATGTGAGAAATAAATAAGTATATACTTAATTTTCAACTAACTATTAATAAATGCAACCTTTAAACTCAAATGAATACAGTAATGAATTAAATCAGCTTTTGGCGTTTTTTTGGCTTTAACATTCCTTTTCTTATTATGGTAGAATTCGATCATTTTAAAAATTTTGTTCATAAATTAAATCCGTAGAAGTGTCAGAAATCCATTATGAAAGTGACTCAAAAGGTTGGCATATTGTATTTAGATTGTTGGAAAAATTCTTCAATAAATTAAAAAAATATTGTTTCTCAACTACGTCTCTATACTAAAGATAGCATTTCTTGGATTCATGGAACTTTAGTACTATCAGTGAAACATCAGAATGATTAATCTAAATAACAAGCGATAAATATAGCGTTAATATTTATGCTGTTGTTTCTACAGGATATTATTTATCAAAAGAATATTTGTATTTATTACTTATTAGATGTATAAATAAAGTGTTTATGTCCAAAATACGTTTATCTGATATAATTTAATGGCGATATTCGCATGGCGGCGTGTCCGACTATGAATAACCTTAAGAGAAAACTGGAATATTTTGCGAAGTTAATTTTATCAACCATTAAAGTAATTAATATAAGTATTGCAATGATTTACTTCCATAAAGATTAAGTAAAGTAAATATCACAAACTAATAAAATTTAGTTAGTTATTTTGACTAATTATAACTCCATAATTCAAAACATGTTATTGGTTAATAAATGATATTAGAATAATATTTGTGATTTTGTTAATTCTCTAGATTTATTTACATAGATTATATATAAAGTATGATTACTGCATTTATTTATAACAGTAATTTTAAAGTTCCATTTGCAAAATATTTTAGTTTTCTTGGCGATAATTGCATGTATTTAGCAAATTAAACATTAAAGTTACTATTTTAAATAAATGCAGTAGTCATATTTTATTATATATAACGTATATAATAAGCCATTCGATTAAGTCTAAAAAACCAGCGAAATCACATAAATTATTCTAATGTCATTTATGAATTAATAACATGTTATGAATTATGGAATTATAATTAGCCAAAATAACTAACTAAATTATATTTGTATGTCGTATTTACTTCATTTAAGCTTTATGGAAGTAAACCACCGCATTATATTAATTGCTTTAATATGTAATCAAATTTAATTCACAAAATATTTCAGTTTTCTCTTAAGGTTCATAACCGGACACTACGTCATGCCAATATCGCCCTTAAATAATATCCTGTAGAATTTTTTCAGTGTGTAAAACTGGGCTGAAAGTTATTATTTGATTTATTATGCAAAGAAAATCTGTGTTTGCCCGTATGAAAGCGTTTGATTCTTTCACCACAGAGGTGTAGGTGCACCCAGCCTATTACGTCATAATGACGTATAAAATAGAATCACAAACAAATCACAAATACTTACATTAATTACGTGTCATAAATACATAAACGACACGGCGTAAAATATGTACCCACCACTGTGCAGTAGTTCCCAGTAAATACATGAATGATATCAACAGAAAGATAGCTTTACGCTGTCTTAAGGTGGTCCTATAGTAAAATTTGAGGAAATAATCGAATTTTTTTATTTCATTTTCTGATACTATGTACATTTTTATAACAGAATATGATTTTGTATTGGTCATATTGACCATAGAAATCAATTTAATGAACTTAATAGTTATTTATACGTATTTGTCCTCCGACCTTTATTGCGCACAATCCAGCGTGTTCATAAATTAACTGAATCTTACCCGTGCCCAAAACTATCCTACACTATGCAAGCAAACTTCAGAAAGCAAATAAATTATTAAAAAAAGGTTTTGATAGATATTCTACGATAGAAAAATTATTTCGTATTTTTACAAAAGTGCGGTTTTCTCCATTTATAGTTTTCCAATGTTCAGCAAGTCGTATGCGCATACGATCACAATGAATCAATTAGAAACTTTAACGATATCTTATTTAACTTATTCGCATTACAACTATGAACTCCAATTTATAAAAAAATTTATTAAGAATGTGTTCTTTCAAATTAGAAAGAATTTCTTCAAAATTTTGCAATTTTTCCACAATTTTGCAATTTTTCCACAATTTTGCAATTTTTCCACAATTTTGCAATTTTTCCACAATTTTGCAATTTTTCCACAATTTTGCAATTTTTCCACAATTTTGCAATTTTTCCACAATTTTGCAATTTCTCAAAAGTTTTTTTCTTTTTCAAAATTTTTTTCAATTTTTCAAAATTTTTTTCAATTTTTCAAAATTGTTTTCAATTTTTTAAATAATTTTAAATTTTTTTGAAAAATTGAAATTTTTTTAAAAAATTGAATTTTTTTTGAAAAATTGAAACGTTTTTGAAAAATTTAAATTTTCTAAATATATACCTACAGGTTTTTTGCGACAAAATAAGTGTATTCACACGCCGTGCGTGAAACAAAATGCTTCGCGCGCGCCTAGGTGAAAATGCGTAAATCGGGCACTTCGCGTACGCTATCCACGCGTGAAAAACTGTGCTTTTCGCACGGAATTTAAAAAAAAATGTTACGCACAGTTCCATGATGACTTGTGCGTGAAAACGCTTTTACGCACACTTCGGGTTGACTCGTGCGTGAAGTTAATTTTACGCCCTTATATTTATATATATATATATACTATTTTCTGACTCAGGAACTTCAAAAACATCGAGATTTATCAAAATCTCTGATCCAAAAATTTTCATCGTTACAAAGCTTTCTCTTTGAGAAAGCAATACCGGCTGTAGATCATATTAGAATAAAACAATAACGAACACCAAATTAACTTGGTGAGGCGTCGCCACCGAGCGATGTTAGCCCAGAACTAAAAAATGTTAATACTGAGAGATTCTTAATACTGTGCGACTCTCCCGTATAGATGCATTGAATATTCTTAAAAATTTGAATTTTTTAATTTTTAGCACTGCATTGTGGTTCTTAAACTTATTTTATAACTATTTTTGACTTAAGGTGTCTATAAGTCTGAAAATTACAAAAATTGTTTTTTATTTATTTTCAGGCAAACTTTTTTAACTTTTAAACATATTAAAACTTTGCAACGATAATTCTCAAGTCACGAAATATGTTATTAAATAGTAAAAGTTGCATAATTTGATATAAGCTACTTGATATGAAGTTGAATTTCTTTCAAACAAAATAAAATCTTGTTTACCTAAGTTTCGAACAAATAATCCAAAAATTGAATTCGATCCAATTAATCTATACCAGGTATATCTATTTCTTTTTAACCGACTTCGATGAAGGAGGAGGTCTTCAATTCGGCCTGTATTTTTTTTTCTATTTTTGTTCGCGTATTACTCCGAAACTACTGGACCACTTTGAATGAACTTTCTTTTTAATGAAAGAGGATGATCCCATGGTGACCCCATTCCAATTTTGTAAAGATTGGTCCAGTATTGGACCAGTAATTTAGTTTCTTGCAAGATATTTATTCCGTACTTTTCGGCCGCTGCCGACTCTTTCCGCCGATTATTCGGAAACTACTGAACCGATTTGGATAAACTTTTTTTTGAATGAATGATAATGATCCTATTGCTCCCATTACATTACTGGGTCAGTATCGAGCCAGTACTAGGTTAGTTTTGTTATGTTCATCCGCCGATTATTCCGAGACTACTCAACCGATTTAGATAAACGATTGGATTTTGATAAATAAAATGAGATTTGGCCGGTACAACTAAAAAGTATAGAATAAAATTTAAAAAAGAAAAATAAAACTGACTTAGAAGAAAACGCACTAAAATGTATGAAATAGTCGATAAAATGTATGAATAATCGATAAAAACCTTTTCGAAGACGGCGCCGAATTTCAAACTGACTTCTAATATCTTACTTATGGATATGATTTGGAACTTGTACTGGATTGGGTCTAAATACACATGATTATAATGCCTCTAAAATCAGACCGCCGTATCTCGGTGAAATTCGGCTTTTTATCGATTATGTCATCTTTTTAGTGCGCCTTTATTAGTGCGTTTTCTTTGAAGTCAGTTTTATTTATTTATTTTTTTTAATTTTTTGTATATATAATATAATAAACGTTTAAAAAAGAGCCATTCAAGAAGTTTCGAACCGCCATTGTAAAGCCATATCCTAGCGAAAAGTAATTCCTCTTCAAGCCAGAATTGGGAGCATGACATCTAATAATGGTAATAACCTTCACGGGGCCGAAATGAAGTTTTCAGAAACAAGGAGATGGAAAGGGAGAGTACGAGAGAGAGACTCTGACTACTCGACGAAGAGCGCTGCAGGAGCTGCACGAGTCAGGCGCACATATAGCCAGTCTGCAGGCCCCCCACGACTATACGGCGTTCGCGCTCTCGACACTGCGCCAGCTGAATTATTCCTGGAGCGCGGGCGCTTTATCGCCTCGCTTCGGTGAGTTCGCCTTCTCGCAAAATCTCTCGAGTTCCTTGAATATTGCAGGCCGAAGTGCGCGCGCTCACTGCTTCGAACAATTAGTCGGGGGGAGAGGGGGCACGTATGCGCGCGACCCCCAGCGACGAGAAAGGCGGCGCGGAACAGCCTGCTACTGCTGCTGCTGCACTGCCTGAAAATACCGCGCTGCAAGCAAATAAAGCGCAACGATAATGAAGCCGCGAGACTGCTGCATCGATGCATTGTACCTATCAGCGAGAACTGCACGAAGCAGCCGCCACGACGAATTCAACCGCGCCTCGGCATCATTCTTACGTAGTCGAAGCTGTATTAACGAAGCCGCGCGCGGAGCTATATTTCGAATTTCCCGCACGAAATAGCAGTGAATTTCTTTTATAGTCAAATTGTGGTTGCGTTGGTGGTAATTCGTATTTCTTAGGAAGACTTTCTTGCGCGTTTACATTAAAGCCCGTCCTTGTGCTTAACTTGCCTGATTTTTGCTTCCTCAAAAACCAGCTTTGTGAAAGTAAAAATTAAATTTTTCTTTGTTAGTATTGGAGCGTAAGTTTATAGTTAACTTTGTCAGTCAAAAAGTATATATACACATATTTTGTGCTTCTCTTTTAACCAATTAATTCCCTAAACATCCGAGATATTTAAGCTTATATATAATTTATACTATTTTATCAATATGTACATTTCGAAAATTATAAAAATAAATATGACGATATTTTAATTATTATAATTAAAATAAATTAATATAAAAATAAAATTTATTATTATATTGTTTCATATAGGAGGTATATTCCTGTAAATTTTCAAGTCATAAGATTCATTTCTTCATGAGAACACACACACGCACGCACGCACGCACGCACGCACGCACGCACGCACTCACACACACTCACACACCACACACACACACACACACACACACATCACACATACACACACACATCACATATACACACACATCACACATGCACACACACACGCAGACTTACACACATTCATACACACATTCATAAGATCCGCGGTGCCTCGTGGATAAGGAGTCGGTCTTCTGCGTGCACGGAAGGTCCCGGTTCGAATCCCGACTGGGTACCTCTGTAACTTTTTTCGCAAGAAAAATTGTTTAAATACCTCTACCGCAGGTCTGATGGTTCGAATCCCATCTAAAAACTGTAGTGACAGTTATCGTGCATACACACTATACACTCTAAGAGTGAGGGGTGGATTGATCATATGGGGCACACAACACACACACACATACAGATACAAACAATGTATATATTATTACGCTTAAATGGCTCCAATCTTATGTCTCCCAGAGGGACCCACAGCCAATAAAAGAGAAACAAACAAAACAAACAAAACAAACATTATCTAAAAATAGTGTTTTTTGATTCCTACTGTCTCAAAACATGTTTCTATAATAATTTTAGCTTAACTTTCTTTTACCATCACAAAGCTTCCTCCATGAGGAAGCAGTTACAAAAATGAAGGTTCCCTATTCGCAGTTACAAAAATGAAAGTTACCTAGTCGCACTAATAAATATAAGATAATGTTGTAATTAACTTACTATAGATAGAAACGTTTAAGTATTGCCAGTCTGAGATAATTTCAGAATTTGAAATTTAAGTTTAGTTTAAAGTAAGGCTGAATCCCTTATTACCGGCGGGGAAACACTTTTGTTCCGGCACAAAGCAGGATTCACCAGAGGAGATATTAATAATTTGATCACTGTTTAAACTTTCAAAATTATATTTATTCAGATGCTTTTCCTGCTAGTTACACGTCTGAACCTATCGAAAGTCAAAGCTGCATTAACTGGTATTGTCGTGAGCTCTGAGCCTTTTTTACGAGCTTCTTTCTAATTTCTGAAGCAATAACTTGATAATGTATTAGGGAGCCACCGTGGGGAGAGCGCGTGGAAACCCAGAATATTTAAAAATTACGCAAAAATCACTGTATTTAAAAGAGTTAGAATCCCCGAATTTAAATGTGGATTAATATTTTTGATCGAAACAAAGCTGAAACAAAAGCACGTTTCGTCTATTTTTATTTACGTTTGGGTCATTTTTTAGCGTTAAAACTTGCAGAGATATGATCAGAAGTAAATCGCTTTTTACTGAAATAACGTACAATTGAGATAAATTGATTGGTAACTCGAAAATAAGGGCCCATTGGAAAAAATCTAAGTGTGTTATTATACTTCACTTTTAGGTGTCAGAAACCCCCTCACAAAGTTTGAGCAAATATCGATTTCCAAACTTCTGACACTCTCCTAGTTAAACAAAATATAGTCACACATTTTAGGTCATCCAAGCCCCGAGAAACTCCATAGCACAAAAAGTTTAAACCGTAACAGTTTAAACCAACAATAGATTTTCCTTTTTCAATTTAAATGTATTGATAACCAATATATGCTATAAAAAACACTTTAAACTGCGCACAAAATCTACTTTTCAGTTGCTATGAACACTTTCGTTGCTACATATAAAAAATGGCTTATAAATTTGTTACCCTGGTGTTACACGACACATATATGGCTTATGAATATTTATATAGTTTTAAATAACAAAAGTATCGATTTATTTTGGAATAAAAAATTATGGTTTAAAATGCCGTAGTACTGTGGAAAAGAAAATGCTTAAATATTGTCAGCAGCAAAATTGTTAACTAAGAATATCGGCAGCTAGAGTTTCGCGGAAAATCGACAAGATGAAAAATTGGTCACCACGCGATAAAATAAGAAGCAGAGACACTATATCGAGGTATGGCTTTTAACCCTGTAAAAATGATTACTTGTTTTAAGAACAACATTTTCTTGAAATAAGATGCAACAAATTTACGAACCCTTTTTTCTCATTTTAAGTCATGCTGAAAAGTTTCTTATTTTAAGAAACTTTAAGTGCAAAAACTGTAATAGAATGATCTACTTGGATTATCATTTATTATCTTCTTTCAAAAATATTTTATTGGTCTGAGTCTTGCGCTGTCCTGCAAACCTAGCTGAAACTAAGAGTTTTGTGAATTTTATGGCGACCATGAGATTGCGCGAAATAAGTAAATTTTATTTCTTATTATAAGTAACTGTGTTTCTTACTTCCTTATTTACAAAAGTTTCTTATTTTAAGTAATTCCTTTTCTTGAAATAAGTAATGCGTTCTTATTTAAAGTAAGATTTCTTACAATACCTTTATCATTTATGGTGATTGGAACAAGTGAAGAAAATGAAAAAAAGTGCATAAAATAACGCAAAAATGTTCACTCACCAAGTATATTATTTTACATGGCTTGAAATTTCAAATATCTTGATAAATTTTCAAGGATAAAACGTTCGAGAAACGGCGGGTGTACCAGAGAATAAGCGTGTAGTATTTTTTTAAATACTAAGACTTGGAATATAGTTTTAATTTATTTAGTCGCAAATCTTACGTAAGAAATGTTTTTGACCCCCTATCCGTAAGAATCTGTAAGAAATACTTACTTATACCCCCATCCTCTACAGCTACTTACGTAAGTAACAGATAGCCCTTAAATGAAGTATGAAGTAACTCTTCTTTGAGAAAGTATTCTGCAATTAGCAGCGGTTTTTGACAAAAACCACATAAACAGTATAGATAAGGTTTTAGATTGGAATTTTCTGCTGAAGTTGTTGAGGAATACAGAAAATCATGTAGGTGTTATATCTTCATGTATCTGTAGATAACCATTTTCTTCATTTTCGTAATTCTTGAAAACCTCTGTAGATAGGATAACGAGGGCTTCAGTACCGAAATATGTAATTAGAATTTTAAATGCAATTAGCACATTTGAATGCATATTTTACAACAAATCGAAATGATCTACATACTTCTAACCAATCTATCGAAGGAAGAGCAATTTCTAATTAACGCTAACAAGGAAAGTATTACATCTCCGGGTCACGGATTTTGATGAAACTTTGGGAGGTGTTTTCTGGTACCTAAAATGAAGCCTATATGACCGTTTGTGTTCAAATTACGCGTTATTTCAGTAAAAAGTGGTCCCGATATTTCATATCATAACTCTGCAAGTTATTTTGCTAGAGAAATGGTGCAATAAGATAACTAAAGTTGAGTAAAAGAACTTCAATTTAAGCTTTGTTGCATATAAAAATAGTATTCTGTTGCAAAGCTATGAACAATCAAAACTGATGACGAAAAAATCTTGAAAACTTGAGGATTTTCAGTTCTTTAAATTGAGTAGTTTTTCATGCATTTTTATCAGTATTTTTGATTGTTCATAACTATGATTTAAGTATTTATTGTTAATTGGTTCGATAATAAATAATTTTAAAAGCATTATCTCATATCTAGGGGAGAGGGGGGCTATTTGTACACGGAGTAAATGTATGCAATGCAAATATGTGGAGCCAGAGGTTTTGTTTAGGCTTATTAATCAAGCATATTAAGGACAGAAACAAAATCTATAACTTTTGATATTTTAAGCAGTATGGTCACGTGTTTTTTTTAGCAGACGCTTTTCGATGTTCTCAACATTTTCTATAAGAATTTGGAATTCTAATAACTTTAGTATATCAAACAATGAATTAAGTAATGTATGTTTTGAATTTTTTCTAGTTAGAGAATAATACTTATTTATAAAGATAAAGCCTTGATAAACAATAAAAGGTGTACAATATGCTTTATAATAATTGCCAGAAAATAAACTTATGTGTGGGGCAAATTTGAACTCCCACTATCTAATTCTAGGCATATATAATTTATCATAATATTTGTATAACGTACCTTTTCCTGCATGTATTTTATGATGAATTTCGTTACTAAGTATTTAAAAACTGTAACGTTAATAATAACGTGATATGCAATAAAACATTAAAAAACAATTAAATTGTAGCTCCCCGTTTAAAATACAGTCGAGTCACGGGGACTGAGAACCCGGGGTCTTAAATAGCGTGGGAACTGCAATGCTCTTATACATGGGAATGTCTCGGGGACTGAAACGCTCCTATACAAAATACACATTGCAGTCCCCGAAAATTTTGGTCCCGAGCCTTTTCAGTCCCCGCGACTCGACTGTACACGTAAAAACAAATTTACCCCAGCGGAGTAAAATTGTTCTCAAAATGTTGGTTTCATTCAATTTTAAAAAATACATATTAAATCACTAAATAGATATTCAGAAAAAATCATACACTTTCAAAGTTTTACTACATGCACCGAAGAAATTAATTAAAAAAGAATAGTGAATTTAAAAATTCATTGAACCTAAGTGTGCAAACATTCCCCACTCTCCCCTATAGATAATAGTACGTTATCTTAAGTGTTTATAGTTTGAATCTCAATGAATTTAAAAAATGATAAAATATTTTCTTTGCTTTCACGTCTATTAATTATACAAAAATTGTAAATTTTTAAGGAAGAGGTAATTAGGTGTGTTTAAGTTTACAGCTATAAGAATAATGTAATTAAATCGATCGATCATTGTACTTAGTATTAAATCGTTAACTAAAAAGCAATATTTAAATGCATCCGATCTACATTCATCATATTTAAGAAGTGAAATTTCTCGTTTTTATATTTTTGTAATTAAATGTTTTGTGACATGCACTATTTACTTTCGTGATGCAAATTTATTTAAAATATACTAAATGATACAACAATAGAATGAAAGAAGCAAATTTCAAATTAATGTTTTATAAAGAAAATAGTCTTTATATGATATATCAGAGAAATTTGAATTATAGTTTTCTTGTACTATAGTTCAATATTTCCGCAATATTAATGTTAGGTATATATTAATATTCTATTGCATATAATGAATATCATCTGCTAACGTAGTCGTAAGTTTAAAATCCACGGAGACATTTGATTTCAAGATGAAGATAAATATATCTGAACAATAATTTTGACCTCACTGAGAAAAAAATATGATAAAATTTGTTATAAAAGTACTATACGATATTGCGATATTTGGTTATCTACTAAAATATAGTAGATATTGCTATTTTTTTTACTAAATAAAGATGATTGAAAGTACAATACAATATAAGTATAATAAGAATAAAAGGTAAAAATTACCATATTTTCTTGTCGAACGTGCGATAAGATTTTCAGAATTAGCAATAAAAGAGGTGAGGTTTTCGTATACAAAGAAATTAGGGAGTTCTATATTGAAAACGCTTTTTTATTAATAGGGATATATATACATAAATCTTCGCATAGCATGCTCATAGTGGGATTTGAAGTCGTTTGATATACTCAGTATAGCAACAGCACTATGGCATAGTACCGTGGCAGAAGGCAAGGCTATACTCCCAGTCTGTGTTCTCAGAGACCTGATCCTTGCTGAAGACGGCCAGAGGAATCAAGCTGGCGATGCGACCACGACGTGGCAACACAGTATGATTGAACGCACGTTCAATAATACTGCACGTTCCCATTTATATGTGTGTACACGTGTGTGCACGAGCGTGCGCGCACGCGTGCACTATATAATGTGTGTATTAATATAATTTCAACATCTTGATATTTAATATGTTCGAGAAGATTCAATAGAGCACGTTTATAAGTCAAATAATTACCGAAAAATTTCCCATAATACTTAGAGTGAATTTTTGCGAGGATTCCAATCTAAAAAGAGATAATTTTCACTCTTAAAATCTGAATGCGATCAGTTCAGTCTAAAAAGTGAATTCTGCCCCTCTAAATTAGGAAGTGACTAAGGACTCACTCAAATTTTCACACTACATTAAAGTGAATTTTGTTGAGTGAAAACATAATTTGCACCAGGAAGCTTCAATTAAATTTTCAAGAGATTTCATTATTGAATGTACTAAAAAAATGAGTTAAAGAATACACGACTATGTGATTAAATAATTTAACTAGAGGTAAAAGGGTACTTTTTAAGTTGAAATCTCTTAAAAATTTAACCAGATAATGTTCTTATAAATTCAAAGGTCCAATTTTTTCAAAAATAGAATTTTTTACAAGTGTCTGTATTATCGACTTCTTTATTTTAAACAGTTATTAAAGATTAAACAAATGTTTTATATAAAGATGACTTACTATGCCCCGCAAATTTGTATTAGCATTGTTTGGATAACATTTAAAAAAATTCCGATATTATTTGCACCCGGAAAACATCTTTAAAATTTTTCCGTGGTAAGCAATGCGTATGGCGACCATTTTAATTATAACATTTTTCAACCCATTTATTAGTTAATGATACCTTTTGAAAAATCGACTAAAGATTTCTGGTAAAGGCTTTCAATGCTCTTTTTTATAAACATTTATTTAATAAAGAGAAAAAATACAAATAATAAACCAGTAGGAATCGGTTACTATTTTTACATCCATTTAAGGCAGGTTTGCGGTGGATTTTTTTGGAAAAATCATTTTTTTTTTTATTTCATTATTCGATAGCAATACTATCTAGAAATATTTTAAAACTCATACAATTAGTTCCTACGGCCGGGAACAGGCAGAAAAGAGGCAGCACCTACCGCGTTTGAGCGCGCGCGCTCGGCTGCTCCTGCAGCGGCCGGCGTTGCGCTGCCGCTGCCCCCTCTCCATCTTTAATCCTAGTCCTGCTCCTATCCCCCATCGTAAATAGCAGTTTTGGCGGCCATTTACCTAATTCAGTGCCCGCTCAGTCATCCCAAGCGTCGCGTCGTTGTGAAATTGAACCGTTGTGAAAAAGTAGTATTTTTACTATGTTTGATCAGCAGAGAGAACGAAAATAAGCCAGGCCGATCAAGAAAACGCTCGTTTCACGGGAATCGGCATACTTCTGATGTTGATTCAAGTTGCAGTCGATCCAACTATACTATACTGTATAGTCTCTTATAGTGTATTCTTGGCTTTACAGAACATTGTGATTTGTAAAACATGCAAAAGTGAAGTGCGTTTTTCGAAATTGAATCAGAAAGGTTTAGGCTTTGATTTAAATGTGGCGTGTAAATGTGAAAATGACGTTCACATTCCATCGAGTCCAAAAATTAGCTCTGGTTACGAAATAAACAGAAGATTTGCTTTCGTAATGAGGCTTCTTGGCATAGGTATTCAGGATCTGAATCATTTTTGTGGATTGATGGATTTGTGTACTGGATTTAGTGAAAATGGATATTATGATATTGTTAATCACATTCACATAGCAGCCAAATCAGTAGCATTATTAGCTTTTAAAAAAGCTGTAAATGAGGAGAAAAAGGCAAACGCGGCAGCTGGCAAGATTGAAAATCGGCTCACGGTCTCCGGAGATGGTTCATGGCCAAAAAGAGGTTTTTCGTCGTTACTTGGCTTAGTCAGTTTGATAGGCAAATATACAAATAAAGTTTTAGATCTCGAAGTGAAGTCAAAGTTTTGCAGAGCGTGTGAAACCTACGATGGTGGCCATAATACTCCTGAATTTGAAGCTTGGTTTGAAGATCATGAACAAGATTGCACAGCTAATCATGAAGGTAGTTCTGGAATGATGGAATCGAATGGAATTCTGGACATGTTCAAAAGATCCATTGAACTTTATAAAGCTATTTATAAATATTATATAGGTGACAGTGACACCAAAACCTTAAAAAATGTAATCGATGAAAAACCTTATGGAGACGAAGTAATTGTAAAGAAGAAAGAATGCGTTTTACACGTGAAAAAAAGGATGTTTCGGAGAGCCAAAGAGGCTAAGAAACAGTTAACTCAGTTAAAAAAAAGCTAAAAAAGCTATAGAAGAAGCTGCCTTGAAAAAATCAGGCGCGAAAAAATCAGGCGTGAAAAAATCGACATCCAAAAAAAAAAGCCGATACTCCTAAAACTTTGGCTTTAACTGGTAAAGTTATGTCCGAATTATCCGCTTTTTATGGCATTGCTGTTCTGAATCATCCAGACTCACCCGAAGAAATGAAAAAAGCTATTTGGGACACATTCTACCATAGAAGCTCGGCCGACGACAATCCACAGCACCAATACTGCCCAGACGATTCTTGGTGTAAGTATCGTTGAGCAGCAGCACAGAATAAACTGAGTACTTTTAAGCATCCCTCCGCTTTTGACAACGATACTCAAGCAGTACTTAAACCAATTTATGAAGACCTCACTAGTGAAGATTTATTAGAAAGATGCACTGGCGCAAACACTCAGAACAATAATGAAAGTTTTAATTCTTGTGTTTGGGCCATGGCTCCAAAACACACTTTTTATGGGAAAAAAATCGTTGTAATAGCAGCTTATACAGCAGCATGCACATTTAATGAAGGCTTCAGTACAGTATTAAAAATAATGAGTGTTATGGGCGTAACAATAGGCAGTGAGGCTCAAAAAGTCAATGCAACGCGCGTGTGGAAAGCCGAACGGGTTGCTTCTCAGGCTTCAAAAGAAAGCAGGGTGGCCCGCAAAAACGCTAGAATACGAGAAAATGATGCTTACGAGGAAGCTGAAGGAGTTATATATGGAGCTGGCATCGCTGATTGAGTGTAAGACCCTTTTTTTCTCAAATTTTCATAAAAAAAAACTTTGAACGCGTTTTTCTCGAAACAACGCTTTTCAACTCTATCGACACGATTTAAAAAAAACTACTGCACCGATTCAGTTGAAATTTGAACAGCTTACTCCTGATATATGTTCTTTTTGTATGATCTAGGATTATAACGATCTATAATTTTTTCAAAAACTTATAAACAATTTATGTTGCAAAAAAAGAACCAAAAAATTCAAAAGTCCGCCATTTTGTTTTTTTTTAGGTAAAAATGAAATATCCTAGACTATGTAATAGCCAAAACTATAAGTTTTAAGAATCTTTTTAGTTTTTTGATTTCAGATAATCCGTTGGTGAGATATCGTGTCGACAGTCAAACAAAAGAATAATTTTGAGGCGGCCATTTTGTCAAGAAAAATCCGTAAAAAAAAAAGAAAAATTTTTTTATATCTTCAAAATGTGTATTTTAATATGTAAAAAGTTTGAACAATAAAGATTATTTTTTGTATGAAATAAAAATTACTGAATAAATAGGGCAAATCCACCGCAAACCTGCCTTAAATTACAAAAGTTTTATTGATTTTTAAAATTTTAGTATTTACATCTTAAACTTTTCATAAAATTGCACACATTGATAAAATGTAGTAAAAAAATGTTAGACTCTTCAACCAAATATTAACATTCCGTAAAAATAAAGAATTTTCTATAAAATATAATAGTTATATATAACAATTATTTACAATAACTTTACTCTACCTTCTAACAGCTCGTAATTATTTGAATCATATATGAATATGCATTATTTTCAATTGAACACCTTTTACTAAAAAAATAGTTGGAATATAAGTTACAACTATAAATTATAGCAGTTTTTACAATAATTATTGTACCAATAACAAAAAAAAATATTATATCATCTGCTAGAAATTTTGAATAATTCAACTTATTGTTAACTATACCATTCCGAGATAGTAGATGAAAGACAAATATTTATTGTAGCACGAACCATAAATTATGCATTGCGTTACCATATATAGTTATACAAATTTATAGTTAATATTACACAAGGCGCATATTACATTCCACCAAAATATTGTAAATTTTGCAAATAATTCTAGTAATCCAAACTGTATTTGATCAGCCATATTTTTTTGTCAATTTCACTAATCGGATTTTTCTCAGTGCTGTCTTGCATTAGATGTATATGCTATTAAAAAATTATTGGAAAAATAGATGAAAAAATATGTATCATTTTCACAATTTGGACTCATAAGTTTACTTTCAATCAACAGTCATATATTATTTTTAATATGATATGTAGATAAAATTAATTAAACTATTTTTATTTAATAAGTTCATAAAATGATTTTCCATGAGTTTGTAATTATAATAAGCATTTATCGCAATATTTATTGACTATACTAATTATATAATTATAAACAATTGGTCTAAAATTTTAAATATTACTTTAACAGGTTATTTTTAATCTTATAATGAATTATTATTATTGTTACACAATTTGAATAGTAATCTTGAATCTTTGAATTTTTGTTAGTGAACTACTTTATTGCATCTATGCTTTTGACTTTTATTAATTCAAGGGCTTTCGATAAGCATAGGAAATAAAATAAGGCAGATTTAGTGCGCTGAATAATTTGAATCTATTTAAAATCAGCGTTGCTAGTGACACAAACGTCGATATATACGATCTAACGAAAATTTGTCGTTTTCCTATGTTTACTAATACATGGGTATATACAACAACGAGAGTGCGAGCTTCTTCGCAGCTCAGTAGCTCTCCGGCAATCGATCAGTTTACATCTCCATCTAGTCAAACGTCCGCACACACAAGTCGTCATCGGTTTTATCGCGTGTTATAAAATCAATTTGCGAAACAAAATGAAATCCAAAATTGTCGCCGTTATTCTTTTCGCTCTTTCCATCAAAGCTCAATACTGTAAGTTTTTTCATAATTTATTACTACTTTTATTATTATTATTATAATTATTATATTTACTTTATTGTATCGAACATTTGTTTTACATTTATATTGTAATCAAATATAGACTAAAAATACATATTGTAAAAATTAATTACATTTTCACTAATTTAGGTATTAAAATTAAAAATTATTTTGGTTTGAATATTAAATTATTTTATAAATAAATACATATTTTTTCACGGAGATTTTAATTTTAGAATAAATTAATAGTATTCAGAATTTGCAAATTAAAGTAAAAATGTTGTTTGTTTAATAGCTCCACCAATCCCCTGTCAAAGTGATAATACGTGCAGGAATGTCCTTATATCTCCACAAAATTCTATATGTATCAGTTCGGTATGCATGTGTGCGAACGCTACTACCAAACTGTACCAGTATTGTTCTAACAAGGACCTCATCGTAAATGCAAGATATGCAGGTAATGATTTATAATTATTACACGATTTGTAACTTATATTTTAATTGTATCTAAATTTAATACAACTAAGAGAAGTGATTTTGATTTACTGAAATAGTGAAAATACCCTAATATATTGACTGTGTGGTTATCAACATTTGAATTAATGTAGTAATTTAATTAATTGTGTAAAACATTTATGAATTAAAATCAAACATCAAAATTTATCATGGATACAAATAGTAAAAATATAAATTTTTAGGACAAAATTTTTGTAAATAGAGAGAACAATTTGTTCGTTTTGCAATTTACCTAAAGTAAAATAATGTAATGCTAAGATTTTAACAGAATTTCGCTGCATACTTAAGAATAAAAAGATAAAATCAAACATGAATAAACCATCTACATTATTTGCAAAATATCCTTCATTTCTCATGAAATTATCTACAATGGTCGAAGGTTCCGCACGCACGTGTAAATAGCTTTTGAGCGCGAAAGGAAAGTAAATAATGTGCTTCGCTTATCCCGAGGTATCGAAAATTTCCTACAGCCACTCAGACAAAGCAGACAATCGCGCGCGTGCTACCCGCAATTAAATATATAATTTGGCGAGGCCAGGTCTGAAGCGGGACTGCAGCGGCGACGTGGACTGCGAGCACATCGAAGGCGCGAAGTGCTACAACGAGCAGGGCGACAGGTCCAAGGGCATCTGCGACTGCCGGCCGCACATGCTCATGAGCACGGACGTGCAGCGCTGCCTGCCCGTCGTCACGGAGCCCCTGGCGAGGTGCACCGAGTCCATCCAGTGCACCGCGGGCCTCGACGGCGCCGAGTGCGTGGACGGCCTCTGCCGCTGTCGGACCAACTTCCACTACGCCAGCTCCCAAAAGCGCTGCATTCTTAATAAAGGTGAGTTTGCCCGGGGCTCTCCGTCTCTTACTTATTACGTACTATACCTAAAGCGGCCAAAGGGCATTCTTCGCGAGCGTCTTTCCGTACGGTTGTTTCATGGGCATCACTTTTATTCACAAATGTAGCAAGATGTGCAGGTATGTACAAGGGAATTGTGGTGATGCTGTGCTTTAGAATGCGATGTTTGCCAAAATAACGGTTTAAGCTGGTTCTTCCATGAGAATCGATCTTGAATATAAATATTTATACAATAATGTGTTTACATGCCATACTATCAATAACGATGTAATATTATTGAAGGGTACTTCAAGTGATAAAAAATAAAAATTTTCATATTGCAAAAAAGATGTCGCATCAATTAGAGAAAGATGTGACACAACTACGGAATCTTTTTTATTTCTTATCCAATTTTAATTTGGGAGGTTTCACAACCAGCAAATTTTCATCCAATAGTTTATACTTGCTCATGATGTACGGAAAGTTCTGACTCAAAATTTTTTGTAAACAATTGAATTTGATTAAGGAGGTTCAAGCGTTACGCGCTAGTCAAATCAGCAACTATTAGGAATAATTAAATTTCGGCTATGTAACGTGCGTGCTATGCTTATTTGGTATAGTATTTAGATAACAAGTTATTAGGAACACAAATTGCCATAAATATTATTCTATTATTAAATTGAGATGATATAATAAAGAATTCTAGAAAACTCACCGTTTACAAAATTTTAACTATTTTTTTCCATTTTGTTATACTTGTTTAATCAATCATATCATAAGATAACCCATAATTGAAACTTCAATTGAATATAAGTGTGATAAATGAAACACAGGTAGTTGAAAAGTTTTGAACGGCGAATCTTTGAGTAATTTGAAAATTAACAAAACGAGCCTTATAATATAAAAATCGGTTCATAACTGTTGAAGAATCTTCTAAAAAAACAATTTTCGTAATAATGCGAAATTTCTCATTCCGATGATTTATTTTATGAGTTCAAATTAATAATGAAATAATAATATTTATGGTAATTTATGTTCCTAATAACTTATTTTATCTGAATACGATACCAAATAAGCATAATACGCACGTTATATAGTAAAAATTTCAATATTCTGAGGAGTTGCTGATTTAACAAGCGCGTAGTGCTTAAACCTCTTTAAATAAAGGGCATTTATATTATATATCTATAAATGTTGAAAATAAAGTTTCATCAGGTGGATACATTCTTAATCATTATATGAAAAGATAAAAATATTTACGTTTGTAAATACAATCAGTCAAGTCAGCTTTGTACAAGGTCAATATTTACGAATTTGAGATTCGAAATTTACCGAAAAAATAAATGAACCTTTGTATTTGAAACTATTTCCGAATACAATTCTATTGAAATATAAATTAAATTTGAGATTATTTCTTGAGTGTGATACTAGAACTAAATTTTAATACATATCTAATATAAATTTAAATAGAAGTACTACTTGAATAATCGACAAAATATTGATTTTGTTCAACTCGAGTAATCGTCCTTAATTATAATAAATGAAAATATAATTTAAAGATTAATAACAATAATATTGATATACTTATTTTCAGTATTTGGAGAAAAATGTACAAGAGAAGAGGAGAGCTGCTTTCAGTTGGCGGAACCACATAATAAAAACGCCTTAGGATGTTCCAACAAAAATGTTTGTAAATGTTTGAAGGATTACATTTACGTTAATGGCCTCTGTCAACATTCAGGTATAATAATTGAATTGTATGCTTTAAAAAATTCCTTAACTCATACATCGTATCTGTATGAGTAGTGTGAATATTTATTAAATACATATTAAATTATAAAAAATTCTTTTTTCGTGTTACAGAAGCCTCACGAATAGTCATTCAACTTTCGCTAGTCGTAATAATGGTGATATCTACCATTAAGATGTTCTAAATAAACGAGAATCGATCAATTATCGTTTTTAATGGGCTGTTAAAGATTTTTATAATTATGTCGTGTATAAGAAAATTTTTATTTACTAAATTTTAGGAATTATGGTTATTGTATATTTATATAAAAAAATGTATTGTGCGATGTGCGGATTTTAATGCCATAAATATTTATTGTTTAATTATTAAATTTTATCAATAAATTATGGCTATTGTATGCTTATATAAAAAAAAATACTGTATTAATTCTAGAGCTACAAGTATGTATTTTAAGAACCAAAAATTATGTATTAAATGTATTGTTATGCGTTAAGTTTGAAAACAAATATATGTACATTGAATTTTTAACTGAATGCCAAGATTCGTTTTTTTAAAAATTACCTTCAAACATTTTATACTTATTTGAGATTCAATATATGTAATAGCTTGAACATTTCAAAATTAGAGTAGTTACTTTTATATTATAAAATGCTATTTTACTTTACGCAAGACGTTATAAAACGTCGTTTACTTTACGTTATAAAAAATGATCTCAAACATTTTGAAAATAAATCTACCGATTTTTCTAAAAAGATAAATGTTCCCGACGAAGATTAATATTATTTTTAAAGAAATTTTGAAAACGATTTATTAAGTTCTACCCTAGTTACAGTGTTGTAAGGGATTATCATTTTTCTCACCCCCCCCCCCCCCTCCCCCCGATCCACACACGCTTTGAAAAATACGAAGCCTCCAAACGGATTGTTCCCCTACCTATTTTCATCATTCTCGAGTTTTCTACAGACTTTGCTTACACAGTACTTATAAAAATAGAAAAAAATTATAGTAAAGTTATAACTAAAAATGAGTTTTACAAAAAGAACTTAATTACGAATAATTATTTTTTACATGACGCCACTGAGAGTCTTTTGCGATACTTATTTTCTTTTATTAAGATATAAAATCTATATACTTGATAGAGAGATATTTTTATTTTGAAATTTTACTTTGATGTTAATTACTAATATTCAATCAACTTCAAGCCCTTGTGAAGTAAATGTAACATATAACACATCGTTCTCTTTGTAATTATAAAGATCTTTGAAACCCAAAAGGCCCAAATCATGGACAATATACTTCGATATGTTAATATCTATAATATATATCACACATTCTAATGTGGATGTAGAGTAACAACAATGTCTTAGTAAACTTCGAAAGTGCTGAAAGTGTGATTTTGAACTTTATGTTTAGAAATACTTTCAGAAACTTTAAAGATCATTTCAAATTTTATAAATTCTATTAGATCTATGATTCAGGTTTGAGATATAGCAAAAACTATAATATTAAGTATATATTATGAAATAAATATTGTCAAAGTATGATCTTTAACAGTATTAAAGTAAAGACGATGTTATTGTTATCTTACAGATACCAATAGTAATGATGTCACAAATAATACTACATGTGTACTATATATCATTTATCAATATACTCTGAATCCTAAAGTAGGATCAATACCGTATTACAGAATTATGGACAGTCGAGTGAACGCTGTCTTGTGGGTCACGTGTGTTAATTACAATAATAGAAACTTTAAACTAATGGAAAAATTCTTATTTCTACTTATAAAGCAATAAACATATGGGTGATTGTCAAAAAACGGTACTTTTAGTGTCACCAGTATACTGAATAGAAATGAAATATTATTGCGGTCTTATAAACTTTTAAAGTTTTTAAAAACATTGTATTTGAATTTCCTGAACACAAAACTAAGATAAACATGGTATATTTTTAAAGTACTCGTACAAGCTGTATATTTGGTCTAAAAGTAATTACCGTGGCCTGTCACCACATAAACAATTCACGCAATTCTGAATTTATTAGACAAAAACTTTATGATTTGAATATATTTAACCTATTACTGAATCAACATCATGGTGCATGCAGTTAATGGAGACATCAACTATTGATTCAAGGAAGTTAAGCAGCGTTGACCATGGATAGTACTTAGATGGGTGAGCCATAAGGTATAATTGTAAAAGAAGCCTTATTATCTTTTTTTTTTTAAATGCCAAACAATAAATAATGATAATCCTAGTATGACTGATAAACATTTAAGTTTCTTCCAATGTTCATAAAAATAATGAACTGCATTATATGGAAGTATTGTTTTTGGAATTTTTAAAGAATAACTCAATTTACGAAAGCTATAACTTATTAAAGGTCCTTTGAATAACGTCATTATACTGTTAAAACATCAAAAGGTGCCGGTCCGAGTGACGTCACACCGTTTTAAAGTACCTATATCTTCTACAATTTTAAAAATATCGTAAAAATTCCAAAATATGCTATTAGCTAAAAATTAGTATTCTTTCCTATACAAATTTTTAAATAGACTTAAATGGGCGTTCTCTGGGAATACGAAATTACACTCTACTTTAGATATTGATTTGGGTGTTTTTTGGGTATCAATTTCGCACCCATCCAACCGCAGATCAACTCACCCATGCACTTATCCATCCAGCCAATAAACCATCCACCCACGCACTTATCCGTCCATTCAATAAACTATCCAACCACACACAATTCCTTTAATTCCCACCCGTGCACTTGTACAATTATACATCCACCAACGCGCACTCATCCATTACCCTTTAGAGGGCCGGGATTTGAGGAATTAGGATGTACTTTCTTTGAGAATGACCCAATCTTTCGTCGTATATTATGGTTTTACTATATATATATATATATATATATATATATATATATATATATATATATATATATATATATATATATATATATATATATATATATATATATATATATATATATATATATATATATATATATATATATATATATATATATATATATATATATATATATATATATATATATAATACAAAGTTTCTATCGAGGGTTTACTATATACAAAGTTTCCATCATGGGTCCAGCCTGTATATTGGCTTTCCGGACCTCTAAAGGTTAACACATCAATCCACGCGTCAATTCATCCCCGCGCACACCACCCACATACGCAACAATCTATCCACGCAATTTTTTACCACACACCACCCACACACCTTCGTCGCATATATCCATTTACCAAAACACTCATCACCATCGTATAACACATCCATCCATCTCCCCGCACCCCCCACCCTCCCACCCCTCCCCCGCGCACTCAACCACTCACGCACCAACTCATCCACACACACACATCCACGCACCCATGCATCCATTAATCCACCGCAACAATAACTCACCAATGTACACACATCACACACATGCTTTGAGAATGAGCTCGATGGCAAGGACGATGGATTAAAAACTAAACACTAATATAGTAGAGGAAGATGGAACTCGAAAGTAATGATACCTTGATCGATCAATTGTTCATAAAATTGATTCATGTATGTATATTGACTTCATTTATGCTGATGATTGAATGTTCAAACTATGTACCACATTATGGTATTCTGTTTAAAATAGAATGGCTTTTAAATTAGTATTGTTACTTAAACTTACATCAGATTACGATTTAATGGCAAGCACACTCAACGTGAAAAATATCTGGTCGAATGCTTTTGATTTTTTGTGAAATACTGAAAGTTTATTGGTTTTCATTGGATCTAACTCTCGTTTTCGCTAACCTCATTGGATGATTTTCAAAAATTTTAAGCGCATTCGACCAGATATTTTTTACGTCGAGTGTACATGATTTCTCTTACTTAATTGTATGCAAGTGTACGCTCTATATTCTGAAACTTAGTGAAAAACTCGATGAAAAGCAGATATTTTAAGCGCTCAAAACTGCAACCGAATAAAACCATTTTCGAAATTTAGTAAACGCCCATCAAAATTTTGATAGTATTTATAATTTCATCAATATTTTTCTGATTTAAGCTATAGAATTGATAAATAAAATATTCATGTATCAATTATAGTGGTCAAAATTATGATAATTTTACTATTTAAATTCACTAATGTTCAAATGTTTTCAACAGTTTGCAAAATTTCTAAAATTTACTTTTCATTTGTCCCCTGGAGTACAATGGATAATTTTTAATGAACGCATCAAACACTTGTTGACTTATTAACTTGAAGAAACAATGTATTTTGTATTGTTTCAAAGGTATAAAAAAACATCAAAACGAGATGCTGTCAACGTTCATAGAGTATTATGACTGTATCCTTAGATTTCAATTTATTACAGTTTTTGCGGTTTATAATGTATACATACATAGCTGCATATGTATACATTTAAGTAGGTTTCATATTTTCGATCACAATTCTTTTACCGAAACGGAACAACAAGTAAAAAATGTAAATGCATTATCACGAACCACAGTCTTCTTTATTTTTTTAGCGGTTGTTATTACTTATATTATTTTAAAATTTACTACAAAAGTATTATATACAAATGCATAATATGATATACCGTCACGGACCCAGTTTCTAATCAGCTAAGGCGCAATGTCGGGATATTTGATGCATTACAATTTGAACTGTTTACTCAAAAGAAACATTTCTAATGATAAATATAACTCTTAATCTTTCATCTGAAATTTAAAAAATACACAAAGAATCAGAAATTAATTAATTATAAAGCTTTAAAGAAAAAAGTAACAGGGAATAATTTCTGATCAGCTAAATGATATATAGGAGCAATTTCTGTTCAGATCAAGACCCGATTTCTAATCAAATTTTGTTAACGCGTATTTATCTTATATAACAAGCAAAAACACATTAAACAATATTATAACATTAACTATGATAACTAGTTAACATTTTTTGTTTAAGTAATGGTGATTAATAAAATAAATATTCGATTATTTATGCTCAGTCGACCGCACAACAGTCAATCAGCTGAAATGCGCGTATGATCGCTCGGTCGGTAAGTATTATAACCTACTAAGTGAACCTATAAAACGTGCGATGTTTCAGTGGATTTTACGAGACTTTGAACTAAGAAAGATGTTTGAGTGCGTTAAAACAACTTTCATTGCTGTTGTTTGATGATATTAGAACAATTAATGGTCTTTTAATATTTAAAATAGTTGTAATAAAACTGATCAGAAATTCTGGAAACTCTAAAAATTCGGAACCTATTTCTAATCACCCTTTATTTTCTAAAAAAGTTACATTTATTATTAATATTTTGATTGTTTTATACAAAAAAGGTATTAAGTAACTCAGATATAAAAGCTTTGCTACGATACATTCAAGAATAATAAAGAAACGATCCGAAAATCTTAGCGTGCTTGCTTGCAGTCGGCAGAAGTGAAATGGCGAAAACGTGATGTATTTCACAACAGTGCAATAAAATATCTTTTTTCTTAAAAATGTACGACATTAATAGCATGTGAAGTTTTCAAACGTACTTGTGAGATAGTTAGCTATTAAATGTTATTTTTTTCAAACAATTTCAGGGTTAATTAAATGTTATATCGTAATATATGTGACAAACTGATTAGAAATTGGGTACTGATTAGAAACTGGGTCCGTGACGGTACTTATGACACTTAATATTCTAATGTATATTGTAAGTTAGAAAATTACCATTTTAAAAAAGTAAAAATTTCTTTAAAAATAGTAATTTATGAATTTTAAAGAGAAAGATTGGTAATTAATAAGTGAAGAGTTGCTATATGCATAGGTTATACAGATAATAAAGAAAGTACGACAATTCCTCACATCCCAGCTCGCGTCCAAGATTAAACCGCAGCCGCGGCCCTCGACGTAGTTATAACGGTAGAAAAAATAGCTTGTCAAACAAGCACCATCGACGTGTGCGCGCTCCTCTCAAAGGCCATTCTACGTGTGTACTCACCACAGCGCGCTTTGGGATTGAGTCTCGAGGTGTGGATAATTCCCGCGATCGCACATACTCGCCGCAGCTCATGCTTTACTTGCAATAAACGGACCTCATGCTAGGATCGACATACGAAGTCTATCCGCGGACACGGAAGTGAGCGCCGACGTTTGGAAGCATGCGTATCGCGCATACGAGCCAGCTGCGTTGCACTGTATCGAGCATTATCGACTTTAAAGGACAGTGCTCGCGCTTGCCGATCCTACGAGCGGTCAAGATGATGCTGCGGCGCATGCCGAGTGGGCCGCGAAATTGCAGTACCTAGCAGCAATTAAACACTCACCCCTGGGGAGGAGGCCGGCGTTGTCGGGTCTGATAAGGGCGTTGCGGGCAGGCTGCCGCTGCGGCTGAGAGGCGGTGGACCACAGCGAGTACGGCCACTGGGAGCTCGGCGCCACTAGCAAGGCTTGCAGAAACACCGGCCCAAGCAGCGCCAGATGTAGCCGCGACATCACTATGAGATCCTCCTGCTGCAACTCCTTCTCTCTCTCTCTCTCTCTCTCTCTCCACAGCGTGTAAGAATCTCTTGACTTACAACGACACTGTTTTGCGGTTACGGGGGCTTGAGGCTGTTACTTCTGTTGCTGCTGCTGCGTTTGAGATGAACAATTAATCGATGTTTACACATCATAAGGTAAAAAGAAGAAGATCTAAAAAGAGTGCTGCTCCATCAATCCGAATGATAAGTCAGATATCGTACACGGAAAATTTGTCCTTTATGCATTTTATAAGTTACATGATCAAGATACATTAGATGCGGGAACGAAGAAGGCACATAGCGTGATTTCATCAGATAAGTATTATCTAACTCACTAATTTTAAACATTGCTCAAATCGTTTTTCTTCATAAACTAAAAAAGCTAAAATCTATGAATTTACATAGGTACCTATGTAAATTATAGGTACCTATCAATTGTTAAAATTTAATTTCAATTGATGTTCAAAATAAGCAAGTCGGACAATACTTTATCCATCGATTGCTATACTCTTTGTATCTGGAAGAGTGATTTTTTTACTATTTTAAAGAGTGACGAACTAAATCACTCAGTTTCGAGTGACTTTCTATACTTCACTCAAAAGGAGTGATACTTTTCACTCGAACAAAATGAGTGGTGCTAATGAAATCACTCTTCACAGAGTAAAACTTGTTGTTGGAAGTTTTAAGGTTAGAAAATTGCAGTATCTCGTTAATTAATCATCTGATTTCTTATCAAGAATTAACAACATTTTAAACAAAATTAATTCACTCAATTTAAAGTAATACTCTTAATTGTCTAAACTTATTTAGAAATCTTTGCTTTTATACTCCAAGGTTTGATTGATCTAGTGGATTAGGAGCTGCATGGTACAGTAACCTGAGAGATCTAGATCAATTACCGTCATAGTTAAACTTTTGTTTATAATAATTATTTAATGTTTTTAAAGTATTTAGTAAGAGATAGTAATAGAAAATTACAATTACTTACACAATTTATGCATTATAAAGATATTTTCTTTCACTCAAACACAAGTGATAAATAACTATTCGAGTGAAAAATCTTCAAATTTTAGAGAGATCGTCCTAAATTTTTGCTATTGGAATTTACGGTAACGTTATACTAATTTTTTATAAGAGCAGTTTTTATTGCATAGAAATATTATTTAGATTTTCTTTGAATAATGTCAAATGTTATTTTTACTAGAAATAAGTTTATTAATTAAAAACACTTTTAATTTTCTTAAGAAGCATATTTTTAATATTTAAATTATTTCTTGAGTACTTAAGAATTTATAATAAATACATTCGAAACTTTGAGGATATGTATACTTAAAGGTATTTTCATTAAGGAACCGATTTTTGTATTTTTGGCATACTCTAAATAATTTTACACTTCATTAATTAAGAAAACATGTTGTTTATCATACTTTTTAAGATTATCTTTTTGTTTAAATTTTTTTAAATATTGATATAAAGTGGATTAATAAACTTTAAACTCTCATTTTTTTATTATAGTTTTATGATTATTTAAGGTGGTTTCATACCCAAAATTCAAATTCTACTAGCTTCCGAAACAATGCTCTGAATTTCCCATATGTTTAATATAAGCATATCAGAAAGTTATTTGTGGATTTTGAACTTAAATCGATCAATATAATTTGGTTGTATTAACAGATAACCATTTAGCATTGTGAAAAAAGGACGAAATAGACATTTTTCAAAGGCTTTTCTATCACATGTTTTTATATGTTTTACACAAAAATAAAAACGTTGTATGATTTACATTTTCAAAATTTATTTTTTTATCTTAGTATCAGACATAACAAAAAACATTTCAAAAAAACGTAAAAATGTACTGCGTTTGAACCTTTTTTTTAATTGGTTGAGGCTCTTATTTTTCAAATATGAATTTTATGAAAAAATTAAAACATACAAAAGTTTTCAAATGTGAATGTAAATAAGTTATGATATCTATGAGGTCTTAAAATATTAATTTCATTATCAACTATAATATAACCCAATAAAAAAGAAATCGACTTTTTGAGTGATTTTGGGTATAGAACCACCTTAAAATGTAATATACTGTTATTTAACGCATGAAGCACGTGTTATTTAGCGAAATAACTTTACCAGAAATGCATACAATTTAATGAAAATTTGTGTAAGAAAATTAATTGGGTAACACAAAACAAAAGCAAGAAAAGTTTAAAAAATCGGTAAAATGATACCTGAAATTTTTTAAAATGACAAATGCAGAAAGCTATAGTTCTTGTAATTTGTGAAGTTACAATATTTTTCTTGTTTTATTATCGTAACAAAAAAAATAAATATCTAAATCATTATCATTACCTAAATTACAATTAAGATCAGAGCAGCACTTTTAATATAATCGATTTCCAATTACAATTGTTGTAACTGTCACTGCCGTAACTTGAACATCAATGACGTTTTTCAACAAACACATAAAAAAAGATATTAACGATTGGCTTAGTCGGGAATCCGATTAAATGAATTTATTTCCAGATATTTTTATATTAACACCAACACAACTATTTACTGTTCACAAAAGATTCGTCGACTAGATTGCCACAGTATATTATCATCTGTCTGACAAGTGAATTTCGTTCGATATGCGCACGTAAAGACGCTCCGTCACGTGAAAAGACGGAAGCCCGGTCAGTACTACTGGCCCCGGCGCGTGGCACAATCTCGATTCTCGATCGGGCCCGCGCTCTTGACCCCACTCCTCCTGCATCGGGCTCACTACCACGCGGACACACGGACGAGACGAGAAGAGCGCATATAACCGTTCGACGCTCTCTCTCGAAGCCGCGATTCTCCTACGTCGTCGCGTCACCTCGCTTTGCGGCTATATATACCGTGCATCCACCTGTATACGCCTGTACTTATATTATACCTATATGCATGTCCGGAATTGTACATTAGCTACGAGTTCTTCATAGGTGTGCCTTGCACTTCTTTCGCGCCTTCCGCAATAGTGTTAACCGTTGTTCCGTCGATGATTGTTATTACGTGCATGTGACATCCGTCACACTAAGTGATTATTTTGTTCCTTATCGTTGCGTTTCGTGACACTTTCAAATTATGTCGATAGCAGTATAGCTCTGTTTCAAAAGTAATTATTTTAAGTAAAAATGCAGTTGGTATGTAATAAGGCATTGTATTCCTTATTAATCATTAAGGAGGTTGGTGACTAAAGTAAAATATGGAATAATTCTTTGATATTGCAGTATAACATTGTTTTAGTTATAAGCTAAACCCTGTTCAAATTTTAGGAGGATTTACCACATTTGTTTATTAAATAATAACGATCAAAGTTTATGTATTTTGAACAGAAATAGTAGGAAACCATCAAAATTAATGTTTCGATCATTTTTTTAATATTTACAGGAGGAATATATTTACAAAAAACATTACAAATTAAAGTACATGTATTCTTCATGTGATTTACCGTTTAGAAGATCCCCGTTACCATATTATTTTCAAAGATATAAGAGGAAACGTAAAAATCAATCTAGTACTCTAAGCGCTACAATGCCTGGAATAGACATGAATGGCGACGCCTGCCGAATCAAAACACGCGTTAACGCCCGCCAATGCGTCCGTAACAAAAATAAATTTTCAAGGCATTACATCAAGTACTACTCAAATTATTGTCGTCCAAAGAAAACGCATTTTTTTACATTTTCTTTTCTCAGAATACAAGCCGTCTTATTACCTAAAAATTTACAGGAATATACCTGTATATAAAACAAGTATTCAATAAAAATTTCACTGACTTTTATCGTATAGTTTTCGAGTAATAAATGTTGAAAAATAAAATGTTGTCACACAGTATAACAACTGAGAAACGATTCATATAAAATCGTTTCTGGTCCTAAAATGAAGGATTTTATAAGTTTTTTATTGCGTAAAATATTCGCTTTATAAAAACTATTCCTGCATTGAAAAAGAATACAAAATTAGATAATTATTAAATTTTGAAAAATGGATATAAAAAGAAATTAATTTGACCATTTTTACTGAAACTTTCAAGCGCACACCTGGTATTGATAGCAAACATCTGGGAAAAGTTTGAGAAAGTTATACCGCAGACTGAAGGAATGGTGATATGCCACAGACTAACACACACACACGCACACACACATACGCACGCACGTACGCAGGCACGCACACACACACACATACACACGCATACATATAGTCTTTTTTTAACACAAGTATATGCGGACTCCTCAAGGCATAAAACATGTTTATACGTGAAGAAAACACAAAAATAGATTTTGCCCATCACAAAGCTTTCTCTTTGAAAAAGCAAAATTTAGGGTCGGAAAAGATGGGTAACGTTAAGCACGTTCAGATTCTTTATCACTAAATTAATGATATTATTTCTAATGTTTAAAAAAAACGAATAACTAAAACTGAAAAATCGAAAAACCGATAAAAAAACGCATCGAAAAAATAAAAAATTATTTTTGTGCCGCCTTTCTTTAAAAGAAAACAAAAAAATGAGCCCTGAAACATTTAAATTAACCGTGGATAAAACATGGACACGCACACATCCATACGGACATTTTCAAAAAATAGTATATTTTGATTTCAAATGGTCTAAACCATATATTTCTAACATGTTTTTAAGAAAACTTTTTTTTACTATTTCAAAGCTTTCTTTAGGAGTAAATAAAAAATAATTTTAAAATAAAAATATCAATGCTTAATGCGTCAGTGTGAGCATCATCATCCGAATGATACATCCGAAATTGGGCACTAGAGCTATCTGAAGTTCAGTTTTTCAAGACTTACTACAAAAACTGAAATCCGAATTTCATATATAATATACGTCCATATAGACAGAAAATTGATATATGGCCATATATGGGCCATCACATATGTCCATATATGAAACATTTTTTCCTGGGCAGACATTATGTCATGCGAATATCGCCCTTAAGGTATTTCCATCTAAAAATAAATAAAAATATTCTTTATATCAATAATATCCTGTAAAAAATTTTTAGTGTATAAAGCAGGACTGAAAGTTATTATTTTATTTATTATGTAAAGAAAATCAGTGTTTGCCCGTGTAAAAGCGTTTGATTCTTTCATCACTGTGGGTCGGTGTTCTCGCTATGAGGCGGCGCTGAGGTCAAGGTGCACCCAGCCTATTAACTCTCATCTATTTTAACTTTTTCGTCTGCTTTTCCCTCACCTATTTTAACTGATCGTGAGAAGCCTTCTTTCAAGAGATTCCATTTCTAAATTTTTTACACATGTTATTTTACATATTTTCGCTTGTGCATAAACTAATAATTTAGCCTGCTTATACATTTTCTCCCACATACACTGATTTAATCAAAAAGTAACCAAAAACTGATCAAGTTAAAATAGATGAGGGATGTCAGTCCGGAGCTGGTAAAATAGGTCATATATAAGAAACTTTATAATATGAAAGAAGGCCAGAAGGGTACTTAAAGAGACAAAAAAATGTTTTAGTCAGGATTTTCATAAAATCAACTTTCGAAAAATGACATTTTCGTGCCTCTTTTCACCTGCCTCTGGATTCTTCTATTGTATAATCAAGAATATACTTGTGTTAGTATATACGTAGCATTGTGTAGTACATCTTGTAGCAGCAGGCATAACAGATTTTTTAATCAAATTATGCTCAGCAGCGCCGCAAATGTTCTCCAATAATTAAGGCACTGACAATGACAATAGATTGTACCTAGTAGGATCAAGATTTTGAGAATTCACGTACGATATAAATGGATGAAAAGAATTATGTTTCCTTCTTTGTACAAGTTATAAAGATCTAGCAATGACAAATCCTATAAAAAGGTCGTAACTGTATATGGAAATTAATCATAATATTTCTCTTTTAAGACTCTTCTATGAATCTTTCTTGCTTTTAATTTGATGTTAAGAAAATGTATTATTTTTGTGATCTTGCATCTTAAAAAAGAATTACTTACTGTAAATTAGAGGGAAGATCATTTCTCAATAGACTTTACAGAATCCTATGCACAATGACTAAGAACTGTTCTATTGTTCCCTCATTTAACTAACATCAGGCCAAGCTAGCCAAGATATTGGCTTTCAGCTCAAGGTTCTCTCAGTAGATAAGATGCAGAGCCTGGCTTTGATGAATGCATCAAACTACACCCATCGTAAGTATATACGGATACAATATTATTCCACCGAGATTATCTTCCGAACTCTCTCTTATACGGGTGACAAACAAAATCTATTATACGAATGTGTAATAATTTGTTGATAACTACAAACTACGAAAGTACACAGTAGGTGGATCAAAATTTTTCTTTTTTCAATGTAATCATTTAAAATAGTGGAATATGAGAAAAAAAACAAAATCTTGTTTCCGTTTTTTTTCTTAGTCAATTTTAGCAGGTATTTATTTAGACCTAAAGTTGCTAAAACTCGTCTTTTCAGATCGAGGTAAGAATCTCTAAATAATATCAAAAGCATATTTCGAAAGTAAAATATGTTTATTTTTTTATTTTTTTATCCTATAAAGGGGTTACAAAATGAAGAATAAAAAATTAGATACATTTACTTAACTATATAGCATATTTCAGCATATATAAGCACCTGCTAAAATCTGCTAAAATGTGCTAAAGTAAAATAAAAACATCTTAATCCTTTAATTTCTTTCCTTTAAAGGGTAGACAATAAAAAATATACATATTTTACTTTCGAAAAATGATTTTAGATATTATTTAGAGGTTCATACTTCGATCTGAAAAACCGAGTATTAGCAACTTTAGGTCTAAATAAATAAAAGTTAAAAAAGTTGAGTAAGAAAAAAACAAAAACAGGATTTTGATTTTTTTCTTATATTCTGCTATTTTATTTAAATAATTACATTCAGCAAATTTGAAAAAATAATAATTTTGAACCACCCTACAGTAAGCAGGTATTATATGCATAATACATAAGAGTAACATTTAATTAAATATACGTACCTAATTATTACTTATAAAATAATAAATAATTAAATACACATGCCCTAGTATAAATGTATTTGAGCAAAAATTCTTGTAACATCAAAAAATTATAAAATATACAAATATATAAAAATTTGTATAATTAAAAGAAAACAATTAAGTATTTTCTCACACTGTAAAAACTAAACTTTACGGTTCGGATAATACATGCACCATCCGCATGATTCGACTTACAGAATGCATTCAAAAATATTTAAAATAATACAGCGTGATTGGTTATATTTGTTGGATATACAAAAATTAGAAATGCTTCCCGCCATTCAAATTGTGCGGAGGGTGTATGATACATACTTATATATTACATATAAAATTAATACTATTAGAATTTTGTTTTGGAATAGACAGGAAACAATCAAGTAAGGAAACTCAGAAATTTAATAAAATAGGTAACAAAAATTTGAGAATCTTCCATTTATCAAATTTAATAAATGTCCTAATTCCAAAAATAGGGTTTCGAATTGTTTTACTTTTTACAATGTCTTTGAATTTACATGAAGTATGGCAAACGGCCGAAATATTTGTATAATATGTATACGTATGCAGGTATCCTATGGAAAATGTCTGCTTCAAAAATATAATAACGCTCTGGTTGATCTACGTCATGGTTTTGTTCTCTGGATTGAAAATCACTGCGTATTTAAATTCAGATTGGGTTCAGCTTCAATATCAATATGTAGATTGCCGATATTCTGTTTTATAACATTTTTTCAGCAATTTCGGATCAATATACTGAAAATAAATATTAGATCATGTATATTTTCTTATTGTTTGATTGCTCAGTTGACCACTTATTTGCCTACGCCAATAAAAGTAATAAATGACTCAGATAAATTTATATTTGAACGATGATATTCTTAAAGCACTAAAGAACTACCGTAAATATATGTATTACTAAAATAATATTTAATTAAAATATTTTAGTTCTTTTCAAATAGCATATTACAATTACGAAATGGACGCAATTATAATTCATTTATTATTATACAATAAAATGTCACTAAAAATTCTTTTACGCCATTATATGTCCATTTATTGGCGTATGGCCTTATATGGGGCTGTATAAAAAACTCTTTTTTAATCATGTTGTATATTTTGCTCAATTACAAATGCATCTGTTTATATTACATTGATAATTTGTGTTCACATAACACCTTGAAATATTCATTCGCTGTGGTGCTTATTGACAATTCCGTCCGATCGGATAATTGTCAATATCACTTTCCAGTTTCCACAAGGAACGATGTATGTGCATGTCAGATTAAATTATTCTTGTTATTGAATACATTCGCTAACCTCTTTATGACCTCTTTTGAGTACCGACCCTTTTTATGATCCCTACGTATGTTATACTTGACATTGCAGTGAATTTCACATTTACTTTTTACAAAGATATCATTTTCTTAATAGCGTAATTGTTTACTAAAAATACAAATTGGGAGTAAAATAGGTTATATCTTGAGAATAAAGGCCTATATGGGTAATTTACCAAAAAAATGAAAGGTTCATATATCGCCAACATTATTAATTAACAAGCTAACATTTACGGCTAGAAGGTAGTTGCTGTTTTCATGCCTTTCAAACTAACATAAATAATTATTTCCTTAAGGTGGTCCTATAGCAAATTTTCCAACTAGAAAATTATGTAACTAGCTAATTTTTCCAAATTTGATAGTTACCAAAAAACATTTTTAAATTGGTAATTATATTTGTAACCTAAAAAGAAAACTTTTGTAAATTTTTATAAATAGTGTTAACATATAGCCAATATGCTTCTTTCGTGAAGATTGAACATTTATACAAGTTATAAATATTAATTAACAGTTTATAACTTTCAACAGCGTTTAAACTGTTGACTCTTCGTGATTGGTACATAAATTCAGGATGGCTGCCGTAGCATGCATCATTCTTCGATGGTGTATTAAGAAATTTCTTTGTTACAGTATTAATTATTATGGTTTAGATCACACGTATGGAAAATACTGGTAAATTTTGGAAAATACTGGTAAATTTTGGAAAATACTGGTAAACTTTGTAAAATACTGGTAAATTTAGGAAAATACTGGTAAATTTTGGAAAATACTGGTAAATTTAGGAAAATATTGGTAAATTTTGGAAAATATTGGTAAATTTTGGAAAATATTGGTAAATTTTGGAAAATACTGGTAAATTTTGGAAAATACTGGTGAATTTTGGAAAATACTGGTAAGTTTTGGAAAATGCTGGTAAATTTTGGAAAATATTGGTAAATTTTGGAAAATATTGTTAAATTTTGGAAAATACTGGTAAATTTTGGAAAATACTGGTAAATTTTGAAAATTTTATATATATACATGCATACATATACATATATATAATATGTCATAGACTTAAATGGACGACTTGAAAAACTCTATTCTCAATCCACTTTGTAGACGACAAAGAATTACCTTCTTTATGCACTTGTTATAAAAAATAGAGTACGCAACTTGGGGCAAAAGAGTATTTTCGCCGAAGGCGCCCTCAACTTCCACTCGTGGTCAATCATCATCCTCGCTTGGAAATATCCATTTTCGCCCTTAGTTGCGTAATATACTATATACATTGTGATAACAAAGAAATTAATCACCAGCCCGATGAAGAACACATAAATATAGATATGATCAACAAACTGAATTATGAAATTACCCTCCCTGAATTACAAGAATGCCTAATAAAAAGTAAAAATACAAGTTTAGGCCCGGAAATCCCCAACATTTTTCTTAAAAATCTACCAGTATCTGGCCTGAATTACTTACTTGGTATATTTAACAGTATCTAGTGCAATAATATTTTTCCGGACAAATGGAGAGAAGCAACCGTTATACCTATAATTAAACCCGGTAAGGATACACACTTAAAAGAATCATATAGACCTATATCACTCACATGTTGTATGTGTAAGCTTCTAGAGAAGATTATAAATAAAAGATTATAATGGTACCTTGAAGTTAATAACTTAATTACGTCTCACCAACATGGCTTTCGTCAGTACACTTAACAATGGACAGTCTTGTATTTACAGATTCAAAAATATGTGATGCGTTCTATTTCTGCATTCTTGTAATTCAGGGAGGGTAATTTCATAATTCAGTTTGTTGATCATATCTATATTTATGTGTTCTTCATCGGGCTGGTGATTAATTTCTTCGTTTTCTATTCGATTTTTATTTTGGAGGAATTATTTGCTATAATTTGAATCGCTAGAGTTATCTGCAAAAATTTTTCCCATAATGTTTGCAATTTTTTGAGGGTTTGATGTATAATTTTCATCGATTGTAGCAATAGTTGGGATTTTTGTCCGTTTCGTTTTTCCATCGATTTGTCTTATTTTATTAAATAGTTCTTCGGCTGATGTATTTTTTTAAATTAGTTATTGAGTCTATCCAGGATTTTCTTTTGCTCATCTTAATTGTATATCGTTCACCATCTCATCTTAATTGCTCTTTCTTTTATAATTAATTTTGTTACAGTCTGTGTTATTTTTTTTTTAAACGTTAAATGTATGTTTATAATCTTTTATAGCGCGTTTACAAGCATCATTCCACCATGGTAAATTTTTTTTGCTTGTATTTACAGATGTTTTCGGTATAGACTTGTTCGCAGCTTCGTTTATAGTATGTTCAAATTCTTTTAATATTAAATTAATTTCTGAATTTAAAGTACAGTTTGGCGAATTTAATGATTCAATTTCCTTGTCTATAATTGTTTGATAACTATTCCAGTTTGCTTTTTTTAACTTTCCAACATGGTGTGAATATAGGTTCTGGATCGCTATTATTTACTACTGAAATCACAATTGGAAAATGATCACTATCGTAGTTGTCGTGCAGTACTTCCCATTCAAGTTTTTCTGCAATTTGAGGTTAGCATAGAGAAAGATCAATTGCAGACAGTGTTCCGTTTGACGAATTAAAGTGAGTAGGATTATTGTTATTTAATCGAATTACGTCTTGTTTTTCTATAAATTTTTCTATTAGTTTACCTGTTGCGTCTGTTTTTTTGGAGCCTCGGATAATGTTATGACTATTGAAATCTCCGACTATAATGAAAGGTTGGGGAAGTTGTTTAATTAAATTGTTTAATTCACATAATTGAAGTTCACGGCTGTTTGGTAGGTATATATTACAGATACATAAACGTATAGAATCTACTACTGTCAACGTGGCAACAGCTTCTATTTTAGTAACAATAGAAATTTTTTTTGCTGAAGATATTATCTTTATTATAAATCACAACTCCACCACTGGCAGAAGGGCAGTTGGTTCTATTTTTGTAATAAATTTTGTAATTTCTTATGTTTGTGCAGTTATACTATTTAAAATTGGTTTCTTGAATACAGATCGCTAAAGGTTTTTGGTCATTTAATAACATTTTTACGAATTCAAAATGGGATTCAAGTCCGATAATATTCCATTGGATTATATTATTCATTTTGATTGCGTTGATATTATAAGATTGTATATGTTTACAAAACTTTGGCGGTCTCAGACTCTTCGTTAGATGCATTTGGACTCGATTCATTCGATCCGCATGGAGTATTTGTGTTTTGAACCGTCTTTAGTTTATTAGTTATTCGTGAAAAGCGGCCTTTGATACTTCGTTCTAACAAATGAGGGTATAAATCATTTTGCATAAATTACGTAAGTTGTTCAATATCTGATGTATATTTTAAGGCAATCTGTCGTTTTCTATGAAACTTTTAAATTGTAAGAAACTGATCATAGCTGACTTATTTGCATTGAATACTTTTTCTAATGGTGATAGCATATTATCTAAATTGATTTGGTTGGATACTGGTTTAACTTTTGTAGTACTAGTTTTCTGTATTTTGTCTTTTTTTGTAACTTTTTTTACGAATTTTGCCGTGTTTGGTTCTACAAATGTCTGATTTGTACCTTGTGATAAGCTAGAGCTAATTTCTGAGAGTGTTCTCTTTACGCCTACATTAATTTAATTTAATATTTCCATTTGATTTTCAGGATCAAATTGTGTAGTTGTGTCTTTTCCGTCTGTATTATCGTCTAGTCATTGTTATGGTTATCGATGTTTTGAGTATCGGGACTGTTAACCTGTGATTCTACGAGTAGTTCAGTGGATTTAGTGCAATATTTAGCGAGATGGTCTTTATCTTTACATAAAAAGCACGTAACTGTATCGGTTGACAGACAAATCCAGTAATCGGTTTCGTCGAAATTTATTAGTGTACGTTCAGGTAGCTTTGCTACGTCGTCAGGATGGACATAGACTTCTCGTCGATAACTCCTAACATGAGCATACTCTGGTTCTGTTACTCCTGCTTTTAAGAAAGATACTGATGACTGTCTTTTTATACTTAAACGGTCTAGTGTTTCCTCTATGTACACGCGTGGAATCATTGGTGATACATTTGATAAGATTACTCGCTTGTGTTTCGTAATATATGGTCTTACAAGTACCTGTATATCGTTGATTGATATGGATTTGTGTTTACTTGGGAATTCCTCGGCGATTTCCTTGGTAGCGACAAAGTTGCCGATTCTACCTTTTAAGATTCTTGAGGCCAAGCGAACGTTGGCCAGGCTGACTTTGTTTCCAATGGCGGAAATATAATCTTTGAGTAGAATACCATCTTTTGCTTCTAAAATTATTCCTTATTCATTTTAGGAAATTGATCAATTTGTGAGATTGCTGCATAACTGCGGACTCTGCTGTTGGTTGCGTTTGGGGGGTTAGCACGGTAGATTGATCAGATTGATGTTGACTCCTGTAATCAGAGGTCAACATGTTTGTTCTCCTTAATTGCACCTAATAGGTAAGAACGTCACTTCACAAAAACAAAAAGAACTACATGTAGATTCGCACTAGCACTTAAATTAATACGCAGACACTTAAGCCTATGTTTACGTATCGTAGAACTCGTAGGACACGCCTGTACTCTACGAAGGCTAACTTACTACTGCTTTTAAACATTTATTTTATTTATTGATGGTCTTTTGTATTTCAAAACACTTTTAAATTGAGTTGTATTATGATTGGTGATCTATATATTGTTTATCATGGTGCGCGGCCATGTTTGGGCGCGCTTAAAATTCTAATTTGAAATTATATACCTTTAGAAAATTCCCATGCACCAAATATTGACTTAAAAATGTTATTTCTGTCACATTTGTGCACAATTTTACTTAATTAGTAACATTAGGTTGCAATTTGAACACGCATTAATTTGACAAACAAAAGAAGTTTGAAAATATTTAAGCTTAACGTTATATTGATGCTAACAGTTTATATAGATACTTTATAGAAAAATGATTTTAAATCTTATAAGTATGTTGAACCATTTCAGAAAAGTTTTGCCTTATACAGGTTTCTTAGTATTACTATAGAAATTATTTAGATCAAAACTTAGGAACTAGTAAGCGTATATTAGTTCATCAATGAACGACTGGATGACGGGTCCGTATAATTGTAGTCTATAATTTAAGGCATCGATTCTAAAACGTCCTTAGCGCTCGGCCCGGCTGCCGTTATATCAAGATTGACGTCATGGTGACCAAAATTTGCAATTTTACGGAAATGAATTTTAAAAAATAGTATCATGCAGAGGATCAAAAATGGCAACTTTTTATATATATACTTTGTTTGTACAATGTTTAGTATTTGAAAAAAAAAATAAAAACGGCAAAATTTTAAATCTTATTTGCACCACGTTTTTTAAACTTAGCTCGCTGCAGCTCCGACAAATATGAACGGATCTTGCTTATTTTTTGCATAGACTCGTAAAATAGTCTAGCGCTGCTAATAAACTCATAGATAGTTAAATATTAAATATTTTTCATTTAACAATTTAATTGCAAACCAGTGAGCTACCTTTTATATGGTTAAGTATGTTCAAAGAAAAAAAGTATCGAGGGAAGTTTAAGACTCAACTAACTTTCAACGAGACATTTGTTTGTTAACATTTGAAGAAGTTTCTCAGAAAATTTCAGATGAATTGGATGAAAAGTGGCAAAGATAGAGCGATTTTGCCAAACTTGCACGATGCGCGCGAACATTAGCGGGTCTGCGCGATACATGACGCTCAGTGTATGTCAGTCATAGAATAAGAAATAATTTAAGAAACATGATAAAAGTTATCCTGAAATAAACAAAACAAAGTCGAACTCGTTTCGCATTGAAATCACACTGATTTTCTTGTTCGTTTACAAGCTGCATTTATTCACAAATTTGTTAATTTCTTTAATCTTTTTAAAAAACGTTTTACTTGCTAAATAAATTATAAGCATAATGTCGATCAATATAGGACGTAAAAGAATTAGAAATCCTCCATTCGAAATGGTTGCTATTTCACAGTGCAAAGTAAAAGATTATGAAAAACTGTTTGCGAAAGACGAAGACTTGCAGAAAAATGTAATTAAAATAAGCAAAGTTGTTAGAATTGTATATTTTCCTAACGGATAAATTGATTTGTATTACGATTATGATGGCAATCCAATTACAATTAAACTAAGAAACAGCAGTGAAGCAGATTTATCGAAAGTATCATTAGCTAAAAAGGTAGGAATAACGAAAGAAAAAGAAAAGGATTTTAAACATTTTTTGCAATTTTGTACTACTAATGGGCAACATTTTGGTGAAAAATTTTTAAAAACAACTTCTATTAAAACTGTTGTCAGTAAAACAAAGAATGTGGAAGAAGAACATGGTAACAAAAAAGTTCGAAAAACGGAAGTTGTCTCAACAAAAAGAAGAAAAGTAAGCGACGAACAAAAGCAAAAATTAGAATTAAAAATTAATAAAAAAGAAAAGAAAACAAAAACAATAAAAGGAAAAAAAAGTAATATGTTTTTGAAACGCGTTGTATGTATTGCGACTAAATTGTAAATAAATCTTAATGTAGAAATATAAATAAATATAAGTATTAGTTATTTGAAGTTTCTAATTTACTGAACAATGTCAAAATATATATATATATATATATATTTATATATATATAAGTATGTATATCGAGTTGACCATTTCTAACTTATATTTTTATTATTGGAAATATATTTTAATGCAGTTTAACTAAACTATACTTTTTATAAAAATCTATATATAATTCTTGTTTATAAAATTTTCTATTACATTTTTTCAATTCGAAAATTTAAAAAAAAAACTTTTTTATTAAACTATTTTAACCGTTTTTCCTGTGCGAACACTATAACGTGTCACACGGGCAACTATTTAGTCAACTATGCACCTAGGCTACATTTTCGATTGAACTATTTTGCTACTTTTCTCATAATTCTTATGGGGTGAATTTGATTATATGTAATATACTTTTTTAAGTAACCACCATAAATCAAACGCGTGCACTATATATATTTATTGGTTTACATGGATGGGTGACGTGACGGGTCTTCACTCCATAATTAATTAGATATTTAACCGCACTTACAAAAGTTTTATTTCTTATTTAGTTTTCAAAATTTATATCTAATGAGTACGTAACTTGTATAACTGTATGGTATGTATAGAACGTTTAAAAATTATTTTTCTTAACGATGTTTTTAGCTGATTAATTAGATTATTATTTCATGTGATAATTATTTCATGTGATAATTATATATATATATATATATATATATATATATATATATATATATATATATATATAAATCAGATAATATTTTCATGTCGAATTGTCAGGTGATAATCACTTAATTCATTGCTTTTTTGCGTCCTGGGTTTAAGTTTAGTTACATTTTCGTCAATGGTTCAGTTAAGTGGTTATTGCAGTCAACGATGTGGTTATTCTGGCATAAAATATTTCAAAGTGCAGTTAAGTGATTATCAAATTCGAAGTAAACTTAATTTTAAAAAATACAGTTAAGTGCATATTCCGGAAAGCCACAAATATTCTATATGGATTTTAATATTTTCTAACTATTTACATTAATTCAAAATATTACTTTCATAACTCTTTGAAACTATTTTGAATTTAGTTTTCTATATTCTTATCATGGATTAAAACCAATTTTAACAATTTTTACTTTTAATTTCAATTTTATACTTTACACTCATGACGTTTTTTTAACAAATAGTTAACACTGAAATTTCTTTTTATAAGCTTATAAAACCTGTAGAAAGAAAGTTAATTTTTAACAGTGTCATCAGAATATTTAATTCTTTGAGTTCCCGGGTAAACGACATAAGTCCACTTTTTTTAAAATCTAGTTTTGAGTAATTTTGGTATCCTTACTCAGTACATTTTCAGATAAAAAAGCGAAAAATCAGAAACGTAGACAAATAAGTGACTATATCTACTATTTATGGAACATATCTACTATTTATACAAAAAGTAAAGTTATGTCGTTATATCTTTTACCAACAGAATTTATTGACCATAAAAATTCACTTAATTTAAACTATTAAGAGGTAATCCGCTCTTGATCAAATAAGAACGTTTTTTATTTACTTTAATATTTGTAATATCATGCACTTAACCTAATATGATACACATACAAATTCTTGATTTTAACTTGATTAGTTGTCCAGCTCTTTCGTCACTGTTCTGAAACACGCAGCTCAAATCACTAGTATAGTTTCTATGTAGCCAGTCAACCAGCGAAATCTGTAGTAAAAATCCTGACTTCGATGTCTCGGTAAGTGGTCGAGCGTCCGGCCGCTGGCCCCGCTCAGCTCCGCACTACGTTGCATTTGATATAGGAAGGCAGGACGTGCCCTTAAGGGCAACGCAAAAACTTTTTCGCGTATGCTCGATCCCATGTGAAAAATCCCGTGTGCTCGATATAACCAATGAGAAGATTAGTTTGACGGTTGCTACGGACTGCGTCATCGTGCGCGCGAACAAACAAAAATCGTACTGACCGCTAGGCTAACCTCTCATTGGGCAATACCACGAGCACACGGAATTTTTCGCGTGATGGGATCGCACACACGGGAAAAGTTTGTGCGTTGCCCTTTACACTCGCGCTTCTCGGTGTGCCGCGTATCCGCGTACAAGTCAAGACGATGCGTGGGCGATAGGTATTATCTGTTTATATACATATATCGTCATCAGTTGATTCTTATTCTTATGCGTACTTAAGCTTATTGTCTATATATGTATAATAAAGACCGGACGTGACGTCAGGGAAGAAATGAAAAAATTGAACGCGCAACGAGGAAAGCGAAAAGAAAAATAGCGAACATAATTTCAATTTTCGTTTTTTCATTAATGGATAAATCTTTTTCAGAATAACTTTTTTATCTGAAAGATTAAATTAATATCTTTTAATCATGTGCCAATATATTGCACACAAGTCAAATTAGAATCAGATATTAACATTTGCAATTTTTGAAACGGTTAGATACCAAGATGTCAAAGTATAATAGGCCGCGGTGCGACCAAGAAGGCTTTATTCGTATTGTACATAGTACTCATACTTGCCATTGAGATGCTACCGGGTCCCTTTATCATTCGTATTCTTAAATATGTAGATAATTTATATCTGCCAATTTGAATATACTTCCTAGTTTCGTGCTCTTGGTCAAGATATAGTTGGAGAGATGTAATAGTGTAGGTTGTTATATGTTTCATGAATTATTAAGTCTGCATAATTTCTGTAAGTAGGTATAACATAATTTCAAATCGCAGATTTCGAAGTACATCACGTATACCGAGGCCGGAAAGCATTCTCGAAAGTCATGCGACTCTCATCATCGATCAAACTGAATCGAATTAGAGACAAGCATCGTGTGGCTGCGGACCGATCGATCAATCTCTCTTTATCCCTTCTCTCTCACAATGTGCCCCTTTCCCCTCCCTTTCGTCCTCCCTCTTCCCCTTTCAACGTTTCCGCGCAGGTATTGCAATACAGAACAACGTGCGAGGGAGCGGATACTCGTCAGCAAAGAGAATCAGAACTATAGATACAGATAGCAGCAAACTGCTCTCTCTCTCTCTCTCTCTTTCTCTCTCTCTCTCTCTCTCTCTCACTCTCACTCTCAAAAGTCCGCGAAACTGGAGTCTTTAGTCGCCGCGGCGATCCTGCACTAGCGAAATTCGACGGATTTGAGAGCGAGGAGAATCGATGCAAGTAAAGCGCACATCGTAATTGCGTCGATTGTCCGGCGCTTGTTTCGCTAACGATAATGGCGAGAATACATTCGACGTCGGCTCTCTCCCTCTCTTGGCCTAGCTCGCACGAACTCTGCGTATTTCGTGCACCTTCCATCGATCGCGCTTTCCACGCGTGCAGTAAAACGCGGCTCAGCAGCAGCAACGAGAGGCAGTGCAGTGTACAGTGGAGCGCTGGCCGAGCGCCACTGCAAGCCCGCAAGCTCAGCGCGCGCTGCACACGGTATGCGGCATTGTGGCATAGCGAACTACTGTATAAGCTGTAGCCAGGGAGAGACCGCGCAGCAAGCATCAAGCTGCGAAACCAACAGATAAATACATTTCTATGAACGAATTTTAATTCCACCACACAAATGTTACTGGTCAAATTATTGTTATAATTATAAAAGTTTCAGCGTAAATGAGGAGTGGGCGAACAAAATAGGATAATTCCACTTTCATTGTCATACATTGATCTCTTCACATTAATGGTGTTATTTTTAATACAAATTCAAAATTCAGCCATTACAAGAACATCTAAAAAACGCTATTCAATATAAACTAAGGTGAGTACAGGTGATGTGGCCACCTGAAGGAACTTTCGGTTCCCAGTAAATATATATCGGGTTTTGGGACTTTGGTAACTATTGGGACTTGTTGTTTGAATCTTTAACTCTAATACTTCGCGAGTATCATGACAAATACTGTAATACCATGACAAATTTTTCACTTTTTACTTTCATATATGGTCATTAATGATCATATATGTACATATAAGCAACTACATGTTAATATTTAAATTTTGGATCAGGCGTAGCAAAAATGACTTTATGCATTAAATGGGCATATAATTACAAGTAAGTACAGGGGAAGCTAAGGTAAATTGGAATGCAAGGCAAAATGGAGTACGTACAAGCTTTATTTCGTTTTGTAGACAGTTGCGCCGTGTTAAACTGATTTAAATCTCTTTAATATGTACTAGAATGGTAAAGGAATAGAGTAGAATTTTAACTACAAAAAAGCTGTCAAATTATCTAATACCATGTTTTTGAACATATTCCTAAAGCGTACGTCGCGTAAACTTAATGGGCAACTTAAAATACAAGCATATTTTTGTTTACAACATATTAATAAATATATCCTAAAAATTTAAACAAGCTATGTAAAAAATTGAGACGCTTGAACATTTTGAAGTTACAAAATATAAACCTTAAGAAATTAACACTTATAGAGCAAATTTCAGTTAAAAACTTCATTTTCGTTAGTTTAAAATATATTTTATGCTAACTGACAATTAGAAGTAAGTGTGTACATAATTTAATTTTGTGTTATAGTATATTAAAACTTGTTGTGACAAAAAAAAAAGTAAGATATTTTTTTAAGGTGATGCTAAACCCCCCTATTGTCGTCAAATACGGGGAACCACTATATTCTTTCAATTTTCAATTTTGATAAAATATCTCTCTGAAGAGTTGTTGTTTTCTATAGAGACAATAACGTTTCATAGAGATATTTACTCGAAATTGAAAATAAAATGAGAAAAGTGGTTCCTCGTATTTATCGGTGACCGGTGACTTTAGCATCACCTTAATACGAAGATAGAGCTCTACCTTAAAATAAAATATTAATGAAACTTGGTTCAATGAAACATATCTTTTGATTAAATTAAAAACGTGCATTTTTTTCGAATAGAAAACTAAAATAAAAGTTATTTTTAGCTTCTTAAGGAGGGTCTTTTGCTAGATATAGGACATAGAATAATAAATAGTACATTGTGCAACTAGGGGGGAAAATGGGCTTTTTCTAAGCGAGGATGATGATGACGCCTTCAGCGTCCGAGACCTCCGTTCGTGCTCAACTTATCATCTAAATCTGAAAAAGCCCTTTCTAACAAGTGTGTGAATAGGGCTTTTTTCATGCATGCAAAGGAAATGGAGAAATGTACATTTCGAGTCGACCACTAGACCTACGAAATAAAAAGAATAATTTTTTTCAAAGTTTTAAATTTTGTCCAAAATGTGTAATATTTTAAGTCTTTGAATTTTTTTCCAAATTTTGAGTTAAAATTTTGGAAAATATAAAAATTTTACATTATTTTGAGAGATTTTCAAGAGTGGGAGGGAATGTTCATTCCCTCCCGCTCCGGCAAACACACTCGGAATACCCAGTTTTCCATTCGATTTGCTAGCATGGAACAGGGTCTTTTTCACGCACGTATTGAGAAAAAGATATGAGCGTTTATATAGGTCCTATGATAAAACTAATGAAATGTACTTAATAATAGTCCATATCTACATGAAAAAAAATTGTTCCAATAAAATCGTGACGTCACAAGTGTAAATATTGTCAATTTAAAGAATGTTTAGTTGAACCCCCATTATTTTTTTTATTTTTTAATCAATTTTAATATTTCCGGGGTTTCTCTTTAAACAATTATCTACAAAGTTAACGAAATAATTTATAAAATAATATATCTGTAATAAGAGCAAGCAAATTGTTTTTAAAATTTTAAGCGTTTACTTATTAAAAATTAACTTTCTCTTATTACAGATATATTATTTTATAATTTTCTTCCATGAACTTTGTAGAGAAATGTTTAAGGATAAAAATAAGCCCCGAAACATTAAATTTGGTTAAGAAATAAAACAAAAATTGGTGTTTAACTAAATATTTTTTAAATTGACAATATTTACACTTGCGATGTCACGATTTTTTTTAAACGATTTTTTTTCAGTTATTGATTATAATTAAGTATATTTTACAAGTTATATCGTAGAACCTTCATAAACTCTCATATAATTTTTTTGTTTTATGTCCTATATATTGCGAAAGACCCTCCTTAAAGGACCGTTGACCTCACCTCACATCGTTTCAAAAGATTTACCTATATATTTTTTACTTAGAACTTTGCATGGAAAATTTAAGTACATAATAGCAAGTTAAAGTTTGCGTGACATCACCTTGGTATAGAAATTGTGTACTACGTCACATAACATTGCAGTATATCTATTACATCTACATACAAAAATACGGAAACTCTAAATGACTAGGTATAATTTATTAAATATATATTTTTATGAAAAAAGAAAAAATATAACTAATGTTTTTCATTTCTATACTTAACTCATGTTAAAAATAAACATTTTTTTAAAATCCCAATTCTAAAGATAATAATAAATAATGTAACATTCTACAAAGAAACTATACTATGGTCTACAAGAATACATTACTAATTACATGCATATCAGTTTTTTCCTATTAAGGAATGTGAAATACTGATGTCATTGATATTTTTCCGGCTTTTCACTTTCACATCATATATTTTTCAATTATGATGATACAGCTTTTTACTAACTTTTTCCAAAAATCTCAAGCTATACAAGTTATGAGCTGATTACAATTGTTTCATTATCGCTTTGAATGCAACTTTTAACAGCTTATAACGTCCATAATTTGAAGTTTTAGACATCATTACAACAAAGCGTTTTCTCTTTAAATGGGCTAATTAACATACTAGAAAGGAATAATTCCATCCGCTCTTCCCCTTTCCAAACAAATTTCTTAGATAATTATTTTTCTAAATTTATTTAAAAAACTGTGCACTTATATCGCTATAAAATAAGTTTGCCATCAGTAAACTATGTTAACTATTTTTCCCAGGTTTGATATATTATAATATTAAAAAAATCCGCTACCAATTCATTGTTCAATTCATATATATATATATATATATATATATATATATATATTAATGAACATTTTTAGGATTTTACGGTTACGTAGTATTATCTTACGGTATATATTATATATATATTAAAAAATATTTTAAACAACAATACTTTTTCAATATATAATTACAATATATATATATATATAGTAATTTAGCAATTTAAAAGTATGCAAAAATATAGCATAAATTATGAAAAAGTATTGTTGTTTAAAATATTTTTTAATATATATATAATATATACCGTAAGATAATACTACGTAACCGTAAAATCCTAAAAATGTTCATTAAATGTTCATTCCTACCAAATTGTATTGGAACATCAAAATATATTGATTAACTAAATAATGCCCTACAGTCTTCTTTTATTTTGAAACTATTCAATACACAAATTTTGTTGACAACTTATTGGAGTAAAGGCATATTTTGTGATAAAAACAAGAGTATTAAAAGAAAATTTTTACGCACACTTTTTAGACAAAATTTAGTTTAAAAAACTTTTAAAAAATTTTCAACTATAAATAATTCTGTACCAAAGTATAGCATTTAAAAAGCAACTTAAAAAGTTTTGCATATCAAGTTACATTTTTTCCAATTGATAATAATAAATTTTGCAACACTATAATTGTTGATTAAATTTTATTTATGAATATGGTAAATGCATTCTACTTTTAAAAATAAAATATTTTCGTAATTTTGATCGTGTTTATGAACAACAGATTCATTTATTATAAAAATATGATAAAAATGAAAAAGCGGTATAAAACAAAAACGTATCGATCAATTTTTATTTATTTATATTTCAAATCTTCATAAAAAAATAAAAAAAGCTTTGAAAATTATCGATTAATACACAAGCAATAAACTATTAAAAATTTTTTGAAGAAAAATGAATATCATCAAAATGGAAAAAAAACGTTATAAATGAAATGAATCAATAAATCTTAAAAATTCTTCATTATAAATCTTCATCAAAAAACGTCAACAAAGATCTTAGAATGGCTAAAAATTGCCGCATAATACTCAAGAAAAAGGCTATTAAAACTATTTGAAGAAAAAAATGAATATCATATAAATGTAAGTTATAAAACGAAAACAAATTGATAAATCTTGAATAATTTTCTTGATTTCACAATCTACGTATATAATAACGTATAAAATGAACTTTATTGGGTCAAACATTACTGAGTAATACACAAGAAATCTACAATAAAAACATTTTTGAAAAAGAAAATATCACAAAAAATGAAAAACCGTTATTAAACAAGATCGATGAATCTAGAAAATTCTTTTTGATTTAGATTCTCGATGAAAAAAAGCACAAAATATAATCGTTCACTGATTAAAAATTACCGTGTAATACCCAAAAATTAAGCAATAGAAAAATAAAATGTCTCAAAAATTTTACAGAATAATCTTCTCTATTGTCCTAATTACCTCAATTTTTTTCAAAAACTTACAAAAAATTATTATTGTGTCCCTTTGTTTAAAAAAAAACCGAAATGAGCCCTGAAGCATTAAATGTTGCCGTGGATTACTCGATGTATGGATGCATACATACATACACATACATACACACATACGCACACGCACACGCACACGCATTCGTACACATACACACACATACACATACCACACATCGATACGGACATTTTCTAAAAATAGTGTATTTTGATTCCTTATATCTCAAAACATGTTTCTAACATGTTTTTAGCAAAACTTTCTTTTTTAAAAAATTAAAAATATATTTTTTTAATAAATAGGTATTACTCTAAAAAAATAATTTCATGCATCCATATTTATGAATATATGGGCCTAATGGGCATGTATGGATTTACGTTAAAGTACAAATAAAACTCTGTATATAATCATATATACCTATATATAAGCATATATAACTATATATGACAATATATATATATATATATATATATATATATATATATATATATATATATATATATATATATATATATATATATATATATATATATATATATATATATATATATATATATATATATATATATATATATGTCTATATATGCATGCGTACTAAAATGTAAAAAAATTCATTCAGATAACCATAGGGGAGAGTGGGGCACGTGTCGCGCCCTAATAACTTTAATATAAGATTATATCGAGAATTGAGATGTTGAATCAGTTTTAAAAAATTGAATATTTAGATAAACATCTGCAGAAATAGAATCAATAGCTTAAAAATATTATTTTGTAATACATTTTTCGGTGCAAATCAGAAAGTAAAACCATTGAAAATGCTCTACGTGCCCCACTATGGGGCATGCGTGGCATGGGGGTGGGGAAAAATCAACTGATGCTGTGAGCAAGCCCCTCGACAAGCGTGCCCGTCCGTGACACGTGTGCCCCATTTACAATGCCTTTTTATACGTCAATTACATTATTTATAAATATTTCAATGTAAAAAAAATAAATAGAGCTCAAAAGTTCGTAGCTTAAGCTATCAAATGCGCTCGATTACGATTGGATACGTACTATTTTCGAGTTTCGTCGAACGAATGAAAAATGAAGTTTATTTAATTCAATATACCTTCTTTTCATGTCGTGTATTCAGAGGAAAAAACTAGCAGCATTTTTTATGTACTTTCGTAAAGATTTGCTTTAAAATATTCATTAACCTTTGTAATGTTAGAGTGCCAAACTAACCCGCCGTGTCAAGCATATCCCACTCTCCCCTATATGGTCATATATGCTTATATGTAATTTAATATAGCCATATATGCCCATATAGACGGAAAATTGATATAAGGCCTTGTATGACTCTATATGCCCATGTATGTTTTCCATGTATAGCCATATATGACAATACATGTCTATATATGAAAGATTTTTTCCCGGGAAATATGTACATAAGTCGTAAACGTAATAAAATTTTAAAATATATATATATATATATATATATATACATATTTTGTACAAAAATATCTATCTAAAAATAGCTGATCCAAAAAAGTGCATCTAAACTATCAATACGTTCGTATGTAAAATTCATATATTTCACATAAAAACGTGTAGGTAAGGGTTTTTTGGGGTTCTGATTACGAATCCGCTGTCAAATTCCAAAATTCAAAATGGCGGACTCAAAATGAAGTATATAAATCGACCAACAGCACTTTTTGGGTCCGCTAATTTGATATTATAACGAATCCTGACCAAAATATGAAATCTTTCATTTTCCTAGATATTTAAAGTTATATTTTTTTTATTAATTTTTTATTGCCTATTTCTTGGGTATTACACGCTAATTTTTTACGAATTGCTTATTTTTTTTGTTTTTATAATGCAATTTTTTATAATAAGCTTATAATATTTTGTAATTTATCTTTTGACAACAATCAATGAATAAAAAACACACCTTTTTGAGATATTAATAAAGAAAGAAATAGAACAATTTAAGAAAAATGAATTAGAATAAAGAAATTCATATTGGAACAATTTATTTCATCTAAGCTGTTATATTTCTAAAATATATAGCAATTTAAAATTAACTTATAAGAACAAAAAATTTCATATTGGAACAATTAATTAATTTTGCTCATGGTAACTCCTTTTGGATGGAATGTCTGCTGTAGTAGTACGATATAGTGCTTTGGATATTATTAAAATTTGATCTATACAATGAATAAAATCATTAAAACATTATAAAACCATCTTGATATATGAAAGTACGGTATAACTCGAAAAATTAATTTCTTATTTTTCAGCTCATAATATATTTAGTTTTAGTATTTTTCTTTTACGAAATCAATGTAAAATTGCGTTCTGTAAGACTATGTTAAATTACAAAAATATAAATTAATTTTAACTAAGATTCCCACGTATTTCTCATTTTTCTCAATACGACTTTTTTCGAGTTATACAATTTTTAGAACCCAGCAAGTCTCAAAATGCTCTTAAAATTATTAGCTACAAATATGTCATAAAAAGAGTTTCGATATTTTGGAAAAAAATTATTCAGGTCCCTCTTAAGGGGACCCGTATACTGTTGCGTACTTACCATCATTTTGGTATATCTTATTATTCTTGGTCAATTTTTAATTTTTGTCAACTATATTTATCATCCAGTGCAATATTACAAACACCGCGTGACTGACATTATTAATAAAAACAAAAAATTGAATTAACTAACGAAATATACGATGTAATACACTGTAATCGGCTCCGACATCGATTCACTCCAATAAGTCACTCCTACAAGTTACTCCAATAAAATTTCGCGTTAGGCATAAACATACAGTCGAAAGAATTTTACAAGTAAATTTTTATTTAATTATAAATAAGTTAATGCATCTTTCTCTATTGTTTTACATCATTTGAATGAAAATTTGATTGCATTATAGTCTCAAATTCTTTATAAATTATAAAAGATATAATTTAAAATAAAAATATAAGTTACAGATAAACTTGCATGGACTTAAATATAATTAAAAATAATTAGATTATTATTGATTAATTGAGTGAGAATCGACCTTAAATATAAATATTTACACAATAACTTTTTTAAGTGTTACAATATCAGAAACGTTATAATATAAAAAAGGGTACTTTATGTGACAAAAAAAATTTTTCATAAAAAATTCGATATTGCGAATACGATTACGATTCTCGTGAAAGAACCACCTTGAGTAAATAGAATAAGATGGGTTTGGCAAGACACGTATATTGTTAATAAATTATTCACAACTTTTTTACAAGAACTACATTATGTATTCTCTCATTATCAATTTATAGATTGTTTACATAAAAATCCGTAGTTAATTTTTTTTTATGTATCGAATATCAAAAAGAAATAAACTGTTACTTTTCCTTACAGAAACGCTAGATAGCTAAATGTAGTGTATGATAAATACATGATCAGCAACGGATTATATTAACATTCATTATACAGCTTTATCTATGTCGTGGTATCAATGTCAGTTAATAAACGTTATCTTTTGAATTATTGAATACCTTGTAACCAATTCACTTTGTAAATTGATACTCTTACAGTACATACAAACGTGCCAGGAATGCTCTATGGATGTATTTCTTAAACATCCGAAGGCATTGATTAACGTACTAAATTTCGGTTGTAGGTATAAATTTTCCTGAATAAAATTATCTTAAACCTTCTATAAGTATTAATTTGTAAACGATACTTTTATGTGCATACTCAGATATTATTTATGTATGTCTCAATGGTATACACAATAATATTCTAACATGAACGGCAATATTTTATTCTTTATAGTAATATTTGCTAAACATTTTTTAGAAAAAGAATGTCGGCTAGCTTATTTCTTTATATAAAAGCTACAATAATAAAATATCATAAGCAATTCTATTAATATTATTAAGTTTTCTGAGTTCAAGATAAAAACATAGATTTTTGGCGAAAACTCAGTTCGTAGAACTTTTAAGAATATATATATTGATCAAAAGTTATGTTCCATTGAAATTTATAAAACTGCTGCTAACAGAATAGAATGCTTTCTCAAGTAAGCTCCGGAAAAATCGAGTCAGTGAATCTTATAATGAGAGCGCAAAATATTAAAGAAACCGTGTTAAAAATTGCGGTTTTCTAATAAGTTTGTATACGCAACATTTAATACAAGCACACAATTTAGAAAAGCTGAATTGATAATTCTATACCAGCAAATTCTCTGGGCTTTCAATGCTCAATTTGTCTTAGATTAAACATTTTTAGGTACAATAAGGATTATATTGAATATTTTATTATTATGTTATACGGGCCAGGCAGTAATGAAAGTAGTAATAATACTTACATCATTGCAGCCATCATAACTCGTATAATGTTAGCGACAGTCATATTTACATCATCACCATAGGCACTTAAGGTAGTTCACCGATGATTATATATAGAAAGTTAATTTATATTTCGGCACTTAACCCTTAGCGGCCACACGGGGTAACTAGTTACCCCAGGCTGAAATTGGAGGTCTAAAACATTTAAAACATTTGACCAGTTTTTAGAACGCCATCTATAAATTGACCGATAAAAATCATTAGAAATATTGAAGAACACTTCAACAAACATGAAACAATCGGTTACAAGTGTTAAAACACCCATATGTCTTGTCCAACTAGGTTTTTCAACGTGGGGTAATGAGTTACCCCATGTGGCCGCTATGTGGCCTGGCTGAGGTGTGGCCGCTAAGGGTTAAGGTAGTTCACCGGTGATTATATATAGAAAGTTAATTTATATTTCAAATCATCATTAAGCGACATTACTTATAATTTAATGCCTTCAATTCATAAATTAAAATGTTAAAATATTAAAAGCAACCCAAAAGTTTTGAAATAAGGCAAAAATTAAAGTGAGGTCTAAACTTTACTACGGACTGTACCACATTCTAGACATGCTAATAACACAGGCAACAATGTTTAGTTATCTATATCTTTGAAAGGGGACCTCTAACTATATGTTTTTCTTGTTTTACAAAATATAGGTAGTAATTCTTTACAACGTATTAGTTTTTCAGGGAAATATATAATTCAATTTTGCGGCTATAAAATAAAATGTTTCTTTAACACACGCTTAACCTATACCTTACGTGTTACGACTCGCAACTTTGACATTGAATATTTCTATTTTGGTACCGGCACGGTTCTTACAGTTTTGCAGGTGCATACGTAATACTATTAATAACATTATGTCAAAGTTTAAAGCAAATATGTAATACATTGATTAGCCGGTGAACGTCCTTAACAATACCGGTTGTTAACATAGCTAGGTACCGAGATCTCGATTATGTGCAAATCCCATCCAGTCAACCTCACATTGTGCCTTATATTTCTTGTAAGTCAATTTAATATTGTCCTTCCAGCTTCGCCTCGGCCTACCAGGGGGTCTTGGGACCTCTGCTTTCCACACAAGTACCCTGTGTGTTGCTCGTTTATTTCCCTTTTTGGTTATCAGTGCCTAGATTATCCTAGCATTCGCGACTCAAGCACGCAAGTAATAAGTATTTGGATTCCTGTGTAACTTGTATACTTCCTGGTTGTGTAAAATTCACCATTCTCCAGTACTATCATCTACTTTTCTCTTACTATTCTAGTATATTCTCAAATACTCTGAATTTATTTTCTTTCCGGTTTATTAGGGCCCATGTTGCACATCCATATAGAAATGGCCCAACTATTCTTCGTTTTTAATTTTAACTTTCGAGATAGTAGACTGCACGAATTATATATTTGCTATTTATTACCGCGTTCAGGTATTTAAGGGGATGTCGGAGCCCCGCCCCCCCCCCCCCCCCTTTTGCTGTCCGACCTATTTTGTATTTCTAATCATATGTAAAAACTACAAGTCTGATTAACTTTATCTTGTACAGGTCGGTTAATTATAGTAAGCACTACACGGGTCTGCTCCGAATTTTAGTGTAAAATGACGTTATAAAAAGTTATTGGCAAAAGTTTGGTAGGATTAAAATTTTGAGATTAGGTATCCATGCGTAAACAACCTATCGTATTTCAAATTAATTAGAAAAATAACTTAACTGATCAACTTTATCTTGCATGCAAAAGCTTTATTATACAGAGCACTACGCGGCTCTCCTTTTGATTTTCCCATGCATTCTATTCTTCAAAAGTAATCACTAAAAGAAAAAACACGATTTTAGCTCCGACATCCTCTTAAGCTTGACGTCTACATCTTTTTAAAAGTTTTACACGATACATTTATGGTCTGTACCATTCTCCTATCCCACTCTACAGTTTTCTCTTCGCTAATAATTTATAATTCTCTGATTATTTTGTGGCTTCTATTAATATTTCCATGCTACTTTATTTTGGCTTCTCTGTTTTTTTATTACATCTATATCGCCTGCATGCATATACATATGCCAATAATAAATTAATAATGAACCGTTGGTGTTTATCTTAAAATTAAGTCATCATTATTCCTAATTGACCACTTTAATATTGAATAAATTTGTTCTTATTTCGAATGATAAGTAATGAAAAAGTTATATTATATAATTCAAATCATTTTCCTTTTAGAAATTCGTAATATTAAAATACGAAATAAACGGAATTTACATAATTGACATATTGTACAAAAATATTCTTGAGAACAAAGAAAATATTTCGTGCTATTGATTTTGGGACAGTAAAGTATAAAAAGACAGGCATTGATCCGTTTTTTCTTTGGCAAAAGAAAAGCCGTGCGCGTGGGGCAGCTTGTTTGTCTTTTTTCTCATTTTTTTTTAAAGTTGCGACAAAAGTATGTTCACTGAGGCTTGCACGAGGCTTTGACAAAAGCTTAAAAACGAAGACTCCATCCGTTCTGGATAACAGACAAAGCCGGAAAGCGGAGAAAGAGAGAGAGAAAAAAAGACGAGCGACAGCCCTAGCTAGATGGTATAAGGTATAGCGTGATGTGTATAGTTAGAAGCAGCAGCAGCAGGCACTGGCGGGTCAGAAGAGCCTCTCGGCTTCTCTCCGCTCTCGCACACCACGCTCTGAGTCACATCCCGCAATCGATCGGCTGCTCTTCCGCCCTCTGACGTGCATGGCAAAGACGCGCTGCGATAGGATTGTTATCGCGAGAACAGGATATATTTTTTGAATTGTCAGTTTTTACCAGCTGATGCAATTTAATAACTTCGTTTATTTGTAGCGAGCGTTTTAAGTAGGCAAGAGAAGTCAATTATAAGCAATAAAAGGTTATTATCGCAAAATATAAATCTACATTCTAAGTAATTCCCTGTAACATTACTATCATTGAACGTAGATAATAAAGGGACCTATATTCAATTACATTAGCTTATATCAACAAGAATCTCTTTCTAATTGCTATTTTTAAACTTATAAGATTTTAGAATGATAACAACTGAATCAAAGATTCACAAAAATAATTGTCCTAATTTGCGAAAAATTATACCCTTTTACTTATAGTAATCAATAATAGTCTAAAAATTTCATAAATTAATTTAAAACTGATACTTTCTGTTAAAATAATATTAGACTTTTTTATGTGTGACGTAATTTTGGTGGTATAAAACAACAATTTAGACAAATTATACTCCCACAACTATATGCATTTTGGAATAAATTATAAAATAAATAATAAATAAATAATAAAATAAATTATTAATAGTATTAATTTACTGTAAATCATAATTCTATTACATATACAAAATTCATTATGATTGTAAGAATACTATGCATTCATTTTGAAATAGTTATTATACAAATTATTATTATATGAAATGTAGATTTGACGGTTCATTTCATCCTTGTGTAATTTCTGCGAGTGGTAACAAACAGTTTTATATATAAAAATTTGTTAACAAAGTTTGGTGATAAAATCTGAAAAAAATAATAAAATATTGCATTTATCAACAATTTTTACTTTTTAGTCTCATAAATTATTTAAAAATTTCTAACAAAATACTGTATTTATTGCAGGCCTCTTCATTACCTATAGTGAGTACTTTCTAAAATAACGTTTGCTGATAAGGTGGAAAATATATAAGAAAAATTAAAATATATTATATATCCTTAAGGAAATAATGAAAATGAAATAACCAATGGAGCCAGTTATTTAAAAGTTAAGAACACCGAGCGGTAAAAATAACTTTGAATGCCGCGGGAAGCTTGATCCGTATTAGGGCTTTATCACGTCTGACGTCACGATCTCACGTGACCGAACGCTGGGAATACAACATTCAAAATTGCGCTAATTTCTTTTTATTAATATAAAATCAGCGCAATCATTTCTGAGTATCAAAAAATATGCCAAAAATACCTCTTTTGCTAAGCTACCTAATGAATGCTAAGCATACTTGATTCGCTACCTAAAAATATTGTTTATTTATGATTAAAGCATGAGCAGTCAAAAACTGTTACCGTATAATTGCGATTAAATTAGCTAGGATATGATTTAATTGAAAACATTAAAATCGATGTAAACTTAATTTGGAAAAAATGTCAGCTAAACACACGGAATGTAATGTTACCGAAAGGTGTGCACTCGTTTGTAATGGTTCAGTAATGTTTCAGGTATCGTTCATTGGAGTTGTTTCAACTGATATGTTTCAGAAATCTATCAAAAATATTTCATGTAAAAGTTGTCCATAAAAACATTGCAGTATTGTTACAGAATTAATATACTAATTATTATGTATCAATTATGTTGCAAATCAAATGTATCCGCAACATTCCCGACGTAATGTTGCAAGTGTTATATGTCAGAAAAGTTTCAGAAAGATTTCACGAGTAATAGAAATAACATTTCTGTGATATTTCACATGGGATCTTACATTTGCAACCTTTCAGAAATATTTCATAAACATAACCGTTAGTACGTCAGAAATGTATAAGGAAGATTTCGAAAGTAATACAAAAATTTGCTTTCATTCACTCCATTAGTGGATATTTATTTTTACGATATATAAAAATATTTTCATGACTAGTAATTGTAGATTATAAGTCAGATTTTTTCATCGATTTAGAAGTTCTTCCGTAAAGGAGCAGCTAGAGCGTTGAAGTTTCACGTAAAGGTCGTCAGTTCGATTCCCAGTCCCGTCAACATTTTTTAATTGTTTTATTCTTTCAGATACTTACATCTATTAATTAATTTTAAATGCAAACAATCTACGTAGAAATTCATAAATAAAAATGTCAATAAAGATTAGATTGGATTAAAACCGATTAAATATCTAATCAATAGAACGATAACCAAGATTAAGATTAAGATTTAGCACCAAATAAATAGAATTTTTTTTATTGACTTTAATATCATATTTTTAACAGAGATGTAAAGCAACATTTACTGAGGTGTTGTTGAAATATTTCAGTCTAACATTACTAAAATGTTACTGAAAGCTTTCGATAACATTACAGTAATATACCTGATATAGTTGCTGATACATTTCGGTAATATTACATTGACATAATCAGGATCGTCTGAAAATTATAGAAAGATTACAAAAATGTCACAGTAATGTTTCTATAATCTATCTGAAATGTTACATTTGACATGTTAGCGGACGTTCAATGTTTTTGAAACATTACAGAAAGGTCCATGAAACATTGCATAAACATTTCTGAAAGGAGTAATGCTTCAAGTGAAATATTACCGAAAGCTTTCAGAAACATTACATGCCGTGTGAAGGGTTCATCCGGGAAGCCACAGATATGATTACTTATTATTTTTAACAAAAAGTGCTGTTTTCTCAAATCTTATTTGGCCTTATGATTCTCAATGGATCGAGCTGAAGGTATATTCTTCAAGGTCTTGTAATGAAAAATACAATTTAGTGTTTTCAATATTTATATGTAAAATAATATTATAAAAATTGATGGAACTACGTGGAAATAGAAAAACGTACTTTTACTTGATTTGATTTGAAATAGGTTAAAAATTCTTTGAACTTGATGTCAAGTTTCTTTCTAAAAAAGTTGTAGAATTTAATTCAATTGTATTTATGAATTCAATAGTTTGGGGTACCCGTGAAACGACTTAAAATTTTATGAAAAATTCTATTTTTGTTTCAAAAATAAGGGATAAAATTTTTTAACTTCAAAATTAAGACCTACAAGTTTTTTAGGTAAATTGTTGCACAATCACCTTTAGGTATAAGTTTACAGTGAAGTCAACAAACGTACGTACCCACGTGAGGCGATACAGATTTAATGAGCTGTTAGGTATGCGCATTTTATTGTTTTTATTATTCAATGAACAACAAAAATCATCTTCAGTCAGATAATTATGTATTCTTAAAGTTATTAGACCTTTTCGAGTGTTGCTATTGACTGACAGGTACGCAGCCTATGTCCTGTATGTTTTATTATGTTTTAAATAAGAAATCCTAACCTATAGAGATGCGCTCGTAGCGCATACACTACCTATGCCCCATGCCTGTATAGTTATTATAAAATAATGCATTACTTATAAAACATATTAGAAATAAAAACCGTATCACCTCAGCTTCCATCAGACACTTTGAGCGTTCTCTTTCTTTCTCTAAAGCTTTATTCTATAATCAAGGACGCAAACGAATAAGGTAAAAGCACTAGTACTGGGACACTTTTGGGATGCCCGTTTAGAAAGACTTAAATTCTGAAATCTGATAGCAAAATTAAAAAAATATATTAGTATTATCGTGTAGCCCGGGAGATTTCTTATCGATTGAAAAAAAAATGTTTTTTTTAAACCTTCTCTATGCGAATAAATAGTGGTTTTAATAAAATAGTTCCTGGCTGCAGTAGTGGGACACGATGTTTCGAGTTGACCCAGTACTGGGACAAACAATTGGCACCAATACTGGGACAGTTATTAAGTAGCTTTATTCGTTACCATTCTGCAAACAAATAGAAATAAGCTCATTTTCTCAATTCATTCGATAATACTAATTGATTTACATGCTTTTGTAGTTTGGTAAGAATCGGCAAATTAAAAATCACAAAAATTGATAAACAGAGACCTGTAACCCCACTTTTTGAGGTTATAGGATTACACCTCCCAAACTAAAGTTATAGATTTCCAAAATCCACTATTTCCGAAATTCATTCCAGTTGACATTATTGATTGTTATTTAATATCTTGTTTAGTAAGCTCTAAAGTAGTTTTCAATCACTGAATCTAATTATAATTTGTATATTTTGAGTGTCCCACTACTGCTCCCTCGCAAAACTATGGAACCAGAACTAGGACACCGAATTGTACAGAAAATAATTATTGTTTTCACTAAATACAACTTTAATCGTATTCGTGAGCGTGTCATCTATTGATAAAAACATTAACTTGATCTGGTAGAGTAAAATATTTCTTTTGAATGCAAAACTCAATCCTCAGAATTCAGTCAAATCTGCACGATTCAGTAGCGTCCATCGTTACTCTCGGATCCTGCTCAGAACAGATTTTTGGTAAAAGCTTTGAATATAATTTCTGCCGCAGAGTTGGAATAATTCATGTTTATTTGAATAGTTGATACCCTAGACAATAGATAAAAAATTTTACTATAACGATTTATGACTGTATTTTTTATGAAAACAGTGATTTTTCGTCCGTGTCCCACTATAGGTCCCAATTTTTTATTTGTCCAGGTACTGGTGCTTTTACCTTATTTGACGCAAGCAAACTTTCTTTCGTAAAGAAAAATAAGGGACAGTTTTCAGAATAGTTATACATTTTTTCAGATTCAATTCTGTTATAGTAATGTTGCTTGCGATGTAAAAAGTTGAATAAAGAAAAAGTGAAAGAGGGCATCCGACATGGGCCACATGGGCCGATGGGCGGCATGGCGTTGCGTGAGTTGCGTCGCGCATCCGCAGTTATCCGCGTGTGTCGTAGTCGAGTCACGAGTGTACTTTAGTCATATAGGTATACATTTGATACTACACTATACATAAAAGTTCACTTTACAAGCGCGGTGGCGACTGCAGGCGGCATCGGCGGCGGCATCGGCGGCGGCATCGGCGGCGGCATCGGCGGCGTCAACACGGCCTGTAGCAAAGCGTTTTCCCCTGCTGATGCGCGACCAGCGCGACTAGTCTACTGAAAATTCAACGAAGCATATATACTATAGTGCAGACTCCGTGGCTCCGCGCTGTTGGGGCTTTGGGAACAGCACAGCGGCAGCAGCAGCAGTAGCGGCGGGCAGCCTTTCTGTCCGATACTCTGTCGTAACATTCGTTCCTGCACGCGCCACTCGGCCAGTGTCGTGGAAAATGGCTGCTGCGGCAAAAAGTCGATAATAGTCTCGTAAAGATTCGGCTCTTCTCACAAGAGAAAGTTGGACTCGCGGTGCTAGGGTAAGTTGCTGAAGAAAAATGCAGTTGGCTTACTTTATTCTTGCTTTAATTATAAGATATGTACCAAGCTCCCACCGCATCGCTATGCATTATTTCGCCTGCCGGTATGGCCGACAGTCGCGGTCGCCATTTGGGACTCGCTTCTGTGTAGTATGTGTGTGTCAGAACCTCTAAGGCTTCCATTTCTCGCCGTTCCTCGTTTTTCCCCCGGATCAGCGCGATGGCTTCGCGTGACCAACGTGGACACGATGCAACGGCCCTTGAACGGATAAAGCAATCGGTTTCGAGCGAAATTACACTCTTAAAGGAATGAAATTTACTGCATTTTTTGCTCTCGAGGTGCCCGATAACCTCAAGCACGCGGATGCGAAATTTCAATTGGCCTATTGCTAAAAGTTTACGTTGCATTTGGCCAAAATAGATACATAAGACGCTTCCTATTTATGTTTATTTTTTAGCGTCCGTATTTAGCGAAATATTTCGGTATATCGCACTTCAAAAATGTAATCCGCGTTGATTCTTCTCGTTCTCTTCCGAGTTTGCTCCTCGCCTTTTTATCATGCAATGATGTTTTTACATGTTGCAATGGCTTTCTATGCCTCGTTACTGTAGGTGGTGTTTATATTTATTGTACCTACACACTTATGCTATACCCTTGCAAAGTTGAATCACATTCAATTTTGCCTTTAGCACATTTTTTTTATAACTTAGTTATACAAGTTCAAGTTTGTTAGTGTTTTTGAATTTTGGAAATGAAAACGAGATAGACGTTTACGAATCCAGCTTTTGCATTTTTTTGGTAAGTAGCTGGAGGCACTTAAATTATACTAGTAAACAAAATTTTCAAATTAGATGACTAAATTCTTGCAATATATTTATATTTTATTTTTCTGATTTTAAAAAGTAGCTTAATTTTAACAAAGATCGATTAACAAATGTTAATCAATCAGCATCTGTATTCAAACTGAATTTTTTGATACAAAAATTAATATAAAAATTTAATATTCTAATTATATTGATTTTGTTTCTAATTAAAAATATTAAAAAATTAATATAAATTCAATTTGTTTCATTACTAAAACATTGTAAATTATAATAGAATGGTTAGTAATATTTTAAATCTTAAAATATACTTAGTTGGTGTAAAGATAGGTATTCTTTTAGTGTGGCCATTTCCTTGAAATATTTATTATAAAATATACAAATAGAATTAATTTTAAGCAAATTATGGTAAGTAAATGGTAACAATTTGTCGTCTACCCTTTAAATGCATACAAATATTAGTAATGCGAATTTAACACTTGAAGGATTTATTTGCATCAATCTTTCATGAAATAATAGTTTTTTATGTAAATTTAATACTTATATAAATGTAAATCTGGCTATCTATATTTTTAAAATTTCTAATACTTAAAAATTGATAATTTTTTTCATCCAATTTAAATTAATAAATGCATGTATGCTTGCAAATTCTTATAAAACTGCAATAAAAAATCAAATTAATGTAACTATGTATAAGTATATTTATAATAACTCCAGTCTAATTGTAGTTCAACTGTTTTTGGTAAGTGTAAAATTGACGTTTTACTTTATTGCGGTATAGATTTATAAAGGTTTTAGATTCGCAAATTATAGATATACTGTATTTATTTATTGAGTTTATTAGCTTTTAAAGAGGATAAAACAAATATTTGAGTTATTTACTTAAGCCATATTTTTCATGGCTAATTCTTATTTCAAGAATCAAGCAGCATGCCAATGCTATGTGAAAAGTATGCGTTTAAAACATGCAACTACAAATTTTATTTTGTACATCAATCTTTTCTATTATTAAGGTGATGTTAAATTAGGTTCATGCTCTACACGCTAGTCAAATCGGCAACTATTAAGAACAATGAAATTTCAACCATATGACATGCGTATTGTGCTTATTTGGTATCAAATTCAAATAAAATAAGTTATTAGGAACATAAATTGGCATAAGTATTAATATTTCATTATTAATTTGAATTGATGGAATAAATCAACAGAATGAATAATTTAGTATTTTTACGAAAATCGTTTTTTTTTTTAGAAGATATTCTATAATTATGAACCGATTTTTATACTTCAGGGTACGTTTTGTTGTAGTTGTTTAATTATTCATTTTAACCATTTTTTATAATTGAGGGCTCACTTTATTAATTTTTAAATATATGAACCGTTTGAAACTTTTCAACTACTTATTTTTTATTTATTATACTTATTATATTCAATTGAAGTTTCAGTTATAGGTTATGTCATAATATGAATAATTAAACGACTACAACAGAACGCGCCCTGAAGTATAAAAATCGATTCATAATTATAGAGAAATCTTCCAAAATATTAATTTTCATAAAAATGTGAAATTTTTCGTTTCGTTGATTTATTTTATCAACTCAAATTAATAATGAAATATTAATATTTATGGCAATTTGTGTTTCTAACAACTTATTTTATCTGAATACAATACCAAATAAGCATAATATGCACGTTATATAGTAAAAATTTCATTATTCTGAGTAGTTGCTGATTTGACTAGCACACATAGTGCTTAAACCTCCTTAAACGCCCCTCTGAAAATAAATTGCTGGGAACCAATTTTTTCATTTAATTTTCAGTTTGATAAAATATCTCTGCAGCATTGTTTTTTATCAGAACAACAACATATAAGAGAGATCTACTTAAAATTAAAAATTAAGTGAAATATGTGAGTCCTTGTAATTGTCAATACGGATGGGTTTAGCATCACCGTAACTAATACAACCACCATTACCATATGATATTGTATTTTTGTATTTATTATGCAGTATATTTATTTATTGACCAGTCAAACGTTATGCATTATAATTATACAAAGTATAAGTTTGAAGAATGGTGTACATCAATTCCTTTGACACTGAATTTAGTGAAGTTGTGAAAGTGAAACCATTACTGAAATTAGAATTGTGATTCTCAATAGTTCCGGAGATAATATCAGCATTTTACTGTATCTAAATCTTCCATTCCAGAAACCTTACAAAGCTGTAAGGTCAACAGTAATCAAAACATACATAAGTTTATTTTTACTTCGGAAAGTCTTTGAAGTAATTACTACTATATTCATCTTTCAATGTAAGTGTCCAATAAGATATATACATAAATATATTGTACATTGAAACAAAACTGTACAAAAACGTTAAAAAATTGGACTGCTTATTTTGCAGTTCTGCATAAATTGTGTCTTTCACATAAAAATGAGTTTTGACAATCTTGAATTGAAGCTTTGTTAGTTTCAACAATCTCAGAATGAAGCCTTCTCACCAATTTGAGATCTCGATTAGCAGAAAAAAGAGCATCTTTCAGTGTGTGTAGCACATCTCTATGCTCATTTAGTATACAGTAGAAGAATAGAAAGCAGATTCAACCATATATTAAAACTATACAGTTAGTTTAAGTATAAATTACTACCAATTATATAGGTTTAATATATGGATCCTTAAGAACCATAGTGGATTTAGTGCATTCTGAAAATTTTGCAAACTTTAATGATTCTTTCAAAATTTACAACGTAATGCATCATAACTTGAATAATTTAATTATTGTCATTAATGATTTACTATAAAATTAGTTTATTAGTCTATTTAAATTACTCAAATTAATATTTTAAGATATACTTATTCTGCTGACATTGAACTGTCTATATAAATGATTCCCATTATAAGGCTGGATTTATAATAGAACATTATAATATTTGTATAAGTTATGATTGACTCTTGGATAATCATAATTGGAAAAAATTGTTTTAATCTTGTACAAGTCCTGTCTTATAGAAGTCAACAACACAAGTAGATCTTAAATGAAATCGAAACAAGTGATATTAAACAAAAATTTATTTTATTATTTTTATATTAAATTACATTAATTAAATGTAAGACAAAGACTTGTAATTACCTTTATTATATAGAAATTATTTTATCGTACTAGATGTATAGTTGGCTATTAAGGTACTTACCCTATAATATAATTATGTAATTAATTTCATCAAAATAATGCTACTATTACGTCTGTAATAAATTATTTGTGGATACCATTGATAACCATAAATTAATTAGTACCATGACAAATTAAAATAGAATGCAACTAATATTTTTTGTATTGCAGATGAAACCTTTCAAATTACAATTCGCATTACAAAAATTATATACTTGATATTGTAAAGGGTTACTGATGTTTATTTTAAATCAGTACCTCAATATTTTTGGATATTTTCAGAGTACATCTCGGGTGATTATTTCAATTTGAGGACAAACCATGCAGAACTTTGATGACCTTGACATTGAGGGACGGAACCCGTCCGTCCACATCTCTGTAGAAGAAAAAGAAAAGGTAATGCTTTTTGCGTGATTTATTCTTCTCTGAATATTTTGGAAATGTTTATTTCATTAGTAGTGAAGGGCAGAATTTGTGTAAACACAAACCTTTTTCAACTCCGTGTAATTTTTACTTCTAATAATATTTACTTTGATTCTTTTAATCAAAGTGATAAATAGAGGTAATATAATTTAGTGAGGTGAGATTCTTTAATGTAAATTATAGTGACTGTGATGTGGGATACAAGTAAAGAAAAGTGTTTGAATATCATCTGCTTTACAACGGTTACCAACAACATTTATACTCCTATGCAAGCTTTTTTCTTTTACTACCATGCAATGCAATTTGTTAATGACTTAATGAATTGCAATCTATATTTTTATTTTTTAAGCAATAATGTTATGTTGATATATTTTAATTTTATTCTAAAATTATTTAATATAACATTAATAATGAAATATATTTACTTCTTTATATTGTATGGATATATTTTTTCTACAGGAAGAGCATGATCGAAAAAGACTAATGAGGAGCAGTGTGACTGCTGAAGATGGAACTCTTCGACCAGTTTATTCAGAGACAGAAGATGGCGATATCTGGTGCCATATTTGCAACATTGCTTTATTTGGGGCACATAAACTAATGAGCCATAATATCTGTAATCGACATAAACTGAAATTGGAGGAGTGGCCTTATCCAGTATTATTATGGTCCAAAAGATCCGATATTGTCAAGAAAAGTTCAAAAGGTGGTTTAGGAGATGGTGTGGCTCCAGGTGAACCAATTCCACCAGGTATGGAAGATCAGATATCTAGGAGTACAACCATTCAAATGAGTTTAGACCGACACAGGAGTTCACCTCTTGTTGGTCTAGAGTATCTTCTGGAGTTAATAGATGCGGAAAGTGCAGAACCCAGTTATACATGTGTTCTTTGTGACAAGCGTGGTGATCCTCGTACAGTTATGGCTCATATTACAAGTTACAATCATCGCATAACATATTTAAATCGACATTTTCCCACAATATCGCGAGCAATAGCAGACCTTCCTCGATTAACTAATTACAAACGGGGAGCTAATGAAATCTCTGTGTTAGTTGCTAAGAAGATCGAACAACATTTTGGAAGATTACAGCCTCAGTTGGTGGATAAACATCAATATGAAAAAAATAAAGTGGCGATAATTAAGAGGATATATCACGATTATCATTTTCGGTAAGTTGTGACCCTTTTTTTAATTATTTATATGTTCCTTATTATTTTTAACACATATTTTCTTTCCTTATATTCCTATCAATTTTATTTTGATATGAAAACCACGTATTGTGTCTGATGTAATTATTCCTCACATCGTGTTATTTAACATAACAAAATTGTTTCGTATGCAGGGAAACAACAGAACTTACTTTCATGGATGTTTACGATATTCGTTGGGTGACAAACTTTGAAGAAAAAATGGCAGAAATGACACTGAAGGGTTAGTATAACGTTCTTTTAAAATACTTCTGTTTGAAGAATATAAGCTTATGAAAATTTTTTTTATTTTTTTATTGTGTACAAAGAACAAGAAGAAAAAGAAGAACTGTTAAAAAAAGAAGATAAAGCATTGGATAAGTCAAAAAAAGAACCAGCAAAAGGCCATGAATCTAAATCAGATGCTACTAAATCGTAAGTTTATTTTAATTATTATAAGTAGTTTATGCTTATAAATAATAAAAACCAAATTAAATTTCGCGAAAGTTCTTTTTATATTGTAAATACTACTACATATTTTATGTCAAATGTACTACTATACATATGATTCATGCATATTTGGTAACAAAAGGTTAATGTGTAACTATTATTTATAAAACATAGGTATTTTAATTAATAGATTTAAAAAGCCTATTACTTGTTTATATTAATGGTACTTATAAAAAAACAGTTTGCTAAAAAAAAAGTATGAAAATACTTTGATTTTATTTAGAAATAAATTACGTCTTGAATCGTGGTAAAATTTAAATAAATTTCATAGAGAAAGTAAGAGGTTAGAGGTTTCTCAAAAAACATGCATTACAATAAAATACAATTTTTTATTTTGCTTATTTACGTATTTAAAATTTGATACCATCTCTTATATCATCTATATCATCTGTAAGTTTGAGTAACATTCGAACTGTACAAATGAATTTTAATACTTATACGTATATAAAGTAATCGTTTCGCATTGCATTTCGTGAACGCTAAAATATTTAAAGGGATATTTGTTAATAAATGAAACGTTTAAATGCATTTTTCTCGAAATGACTTTTTGATGTGCAGGATTGTTGAAAAAAAAAAACTAATCAGTCAGGAATTTTTAAAAATTTTTCTGGAAATAGTGGGATATGGTCGGTACCAGGATTGCGTTTCTTGAATAAAAATTTTATATTTTTATACAACTGAGGTTCGTATTCGTCAAGACAATGAATAAGGGAATAGTTTTTGATACTAAAACTGTATCCTAATTCAATGGCTTAAGGGACAATTGAGTTTAATTTGGTGGTTTAAATTTATTGTTTGCTTGTAATCAAGGTAAAATTCAACAAACTGAATATATTTCAAAAGCTACACGGAAAGAATGTTCGGAGCGCCATTATCCCAAATAGTATTCTTGTTATACAAAATACGAGTACATTCGCTTCACAGCGATTTGATATAAGTGCACGCCATCTGCGATCCAACCGCGCGCCCTATTTGGTAGAATCATTCTCCTAACGCGTTGCTCCTGCGTTTGGGAGAAAATGTCGCCCAAAATGGGAGAGCGGTTTGCTCACGGAGAGATAACTGTTTGTCCCGAATTATGGTGATGCTGCCATGTGCGTAGCTTGGCAACATCTGACCTAACTTTTTTTCGTGTAGACTGGAGAAAATTACAGGTGTATGTACAATGTGAAAATAACATTTTGTGTTGGTATTGCTAACAGGACTGTGTTTAGAGGGTCAAAATGGCCATACCGTGACTACAAACTAATATTTTTTTTAATTGATAGATTATGATTCCAGTATATTGGGAAAAAAAACTTACCAAAAAATTACTCGCGGCAACCTATTTGTTTATAACAATTATAAATTAACAATACCAAAAATAAGTTATGTCGTTCGGAAAAATTTTTGTTAAAAAATTTGCGTGATTTTAAAAAGAATAGTCTTGCATACTTTTCCTCTGCCACCTAAAGATTCGGTGTAAAAAATTCGTGAAATTTTGAAAATTGACAAGAAATCCCGATTTTAGAGTTTTTTACGAGTAAAATAGATATGATAATTCAAATTTTTCGAAACTTTCTAAGCAGCATTGTAAAGTTTAGTCTTTAAACTTTTGGAATATATATTTCTTTAAGTAACCTCTTTTAGCTAATAGCAGTGATTCTCTGAAAAGAGAGTAATTTAGCATTATGATACTTATACAGCTTGCTTATGCATACAATTCTTTCAAGCAATCACTGTGATGAGTTAAAATAGGTTACTTAAAATAATCTTGTACATTCCAAAAGTTTTGGGGATCACTCTTACAATGTTGCGTGTGAAGTTTCGAAAAATTTAGTTTATCATATCCATTTTAGTCGTAAAAAACTCGTAACATCGTGTTTATTTGTAAACTTTCAGAAACTTGACGGATCTTTTACAGCGAATCAGATTGTAAAGAAAAACTTGTAACAGACTTATCTTCTTAAAACCGATCAAATTTTCTGACAAAATCTTTTCCAGAAAGAAAAAACTACATTTTTTTATATTGTTTATAAAATTGTTATAAACAAATAGGTTGCCGTGAGTAATTTTCTGATAATTTATTTTTTCCAATATACTGGGATCATAAAGCTATTAATTGAAGAAAGTTGTAGCTTGTGGTCATGGTATTGTCATTTTGAGCTTCGAAACCCAGGCCTGTAACGTGAAGAGCTAAAACAAAACGGTTTTAAACTTGAAAAAGCGATTTGATTTAATAATAAGGGTTTTTTAAAGCTGGCTTATAGAAATGTTTGTCACAGAACAGCTTTAAAATATGCATATTTGCTTTGACTGTTTTAGTGGATTCAAAATACGTATACTAACCAAGGAAAAGTTGAATGCTATAAGAAAAGCGGACAAACCCGAGGCAGGGAAGGACGACTTGGGTCTAGAAGACGTAAAGTCCTTATCTTCCTTGTCCAGCATCTCGAGTAGTCCGTCGCCGCTGCGCTCCAGGTCTCGCTCCCTCGAACGAACGATGAAAAAACCGGCCCAGAGTGAGAATTCCAGTAAATACCGCAACAACCACAGATCGCGGGGTAGATCGCGGGGTAGATCGCGTTCGGTCGAGCGCCGGTGGAACAAGTACAAGGATCAGGTGAAGCGCGCCGAGGAATCTCTGGAGAGGCTCTTGAAGTTCCACGAGAAGAATCCAGAAAAGCATCCGGCGTACCCGGACGAGTGGAAGAAGTTCTGGAACCGTAGGTACAAGGAGCTCCAGGCGGAGGGCAAGGACCCGAGCAAGCACGACTTCAAGCCCGAGTGGATCGAGTACTGGAACAAGAGAATGCGCGAGCTGCACGTCGAGCAGGTGGCGGTGCGCAAGGAGGACATAAAGAAGAAGCTCGATCTCGCGGGGGAGGCGCCCGCGGAGTTTGCGCACCCGCGCAAGGCCAAGTCGTCGCCGGCGGCCAGCGGCAACGGCAAGCTCGACAAGGTGATGATAAAGCAGGAGAGCGACAACGAGGTGGAGTACGTGGGCACGACGACCAAGCCGGTCCCCAAGCCCACGGACAAGTACCAGCAGGACCGATACGGGTCGAGGGATCGCGAGCGGGACCGCGAGCGCGACCGGGAGCGGGACAGGGAGCGCGACCGCGAGCGCGACAGGGAGCGGGACCGAGAGCGGGACCGAGAGCGCGACCGCGAGCGCGAGCGAGAGAGGGAGCGAGAGCGCGAGCGGGAACGGGAGCGGGACCGCGATCGGGACCGTAACAGGGACCGCGACCGCGACTACCACTACCCGTATCCGCGGGCCGCCCGTGGCGGCTACAAGCCCTACTACCCTCCTCTGCCCTCGCGGCCGAGGTACCACGCGAGCCCCTACCCGATGTCCGACCGCCCAAAGTCCCCCAGTCCGCCCAAGGAGGACATGACCGAGGACCTGGAGATCATCGGCCTGCTCAGGCTGCTCACGGCTCTCGAGGGCCAGCTCGGCTCGCTGGGCCCCAAGATAGTGGCCCTGCTCTCCAAGGCCCTGGCCGCCGAGAAGCTCAAGCCCAACTCGGCCGAGGAGCTGCTCTTCGACGAGGAGGTCAGCGTTCTCTTTGAGACTGTCAAGGAGAAGCTGAAGGGTCAATTGTTTGCAGGTATTTTCGCTCTTCTTTTCTTTGGCCCTCCGATCCATATCGATTATCCCTCCCTCAACCACAACCTAGCTTCGCACATTCATCCTCAATTGCTTTTCTTCGCTGTTTCCAGGTATGATCGACAAGGTGGCAATACCTCCGACCAAGAATGCCATTCAGAATATAGCCAGACTGCTTCACAATGCGTCCGAGAATAAAAAGAAAATCGAAGAAGAGAAGAAGAGGCAGAAAGAGTTACTAGAAAGGTCAAGATCTATGGGCTTCATGACCAGAACTCTGTACCCACGAGCGCTCGACATGGAACCCGTTCGAAAGTCTGAACCAGTGAGCGTGCCTGGCGTAGGTACCGTAGATAAAGTGGCTATTGCGCAACAAATTGCGGCGGCATTGGTAGCTCAGGGCAGGACAAACGTCTCGCAGGAAGAGTTAGAAACTCTTATTAACGCGGTTGTTGGTATGGCAGAAGCTTCCAAAAATAGTGATAAACCAGTTACTACAGCAGATTTTGTTAAAGGATTGACAGGTAATAACAGTAATAATTCGAGTAACGAAGCTGTAAGTAATAAAGATAATTATCGAGTCAAAACACCGGAGCCGGAGAAACCTATTGATCATGCGGCTAAAATGGAAAGCTTGTCAGATTCCGATTTAAAAGCACTTTTACAAAATTTCAAGGATTTGAGCACAGACGAGCAGCATGGACTCATTAATTTCTTAAAGAAACTCGAGGCAACGGATTCCGCTAGAGTTGAAAAACTTCGAGCTTACGTTAATTTAGGCCCCGCATTGGGATCACCGGCTTTGAAACCGATATCTCCAGCTAGTGACCGCGAAGAGCCGCCACCCCGTAGTTTTCGAAGAAGTGCTTCCCCATTTTCGACCCGCAAGGGCAACCATAACCCCTGTGACGATGAAGATAAGTGGAAACCAAAGTTAGATATATTTGCTGACGAGGAGGAGGAAGAAAAACGGAGAAAGCTCGAGGATAAATCCAAGTCGAAATTAGATTTGTCGGACGATGATGACGATTATACGTTTGAAGATATTTATAAAGCCGCCGATAAAAACGTTATCGAAAATGAAAAGGCAAAGAAAAGGTCGTTCTCTAGATCTAAGTCAAATTCGCCTAAGACGTGGTCGCGTTCAAGGTCGCGTTCGCCACCGTTTAAAAAAACAGAGTACTCCAAATCTAACGATCCTAACGTAATTCTCAACGAAACTAAACGATTGATTGCTAATATTATGGGTGATTTACCAACTAAATATGTATCTAAGTCGCATTTGTCACCACTGTCCGAAAGTTCTCAACTATCGGGTCCAGCACAATCAGGCACTCTTTTACCATCTGTCTCAGCATCCAGTTCGATTCCAAGCAGTTTTAACCCAAATTATACTTTAAATTCTCAGTCAAATAATGCGCAACTGCCTTATTCGTCGAACCAGTTTCAAAATTTCCCTCCCCAGCAACCGTCGCAGTCCTACAGCGGAAACTCGGGATTTTTAAATAATGGGTACAATAATTTTAATCAGAGCTTCAGTAACATGAGCTCTCAGAATCAGTATAGCGGGATGTCGTCTAATCCATATCCACCGTCTCAGTCGAATTACGGAGGATCGTCTTTTGGAGGCCCTCCGCCAGTTAGACCTTCATCATCTTATCCACAGCAACCCTTTGGAAATTATTCTCAACAACAACGTTTCTATTGAAGAAAAAGTAGTGTAGTGATTGTGTTATAGGTACAAATCATTCAGACTTTCGTATGTTGTGATTAAAATGAGGGCCATCAGCATCAAACTTTGTATTTTCTGTTAAAATTTGTTTAAGACAATTTACTTTTTATAGGAATTGATAGTAAACTAAAAAAAATTGTATATGAATAATATTTCAAAGTTCATCCAGAAACTTACATTTTTCTCAACTCTTTTGTAAATACACAAAACATTTTTGTGTATTTTGTATAAGCAACTTGTATAGATTTTATGCAGCTTAAACTTGTGTGACATATATGATCTTTTGTACAAAAAATGATTAAAAGTACATTTTTTAAGTTTAATTTCTTTTTTTAATTTGAGTTTATAATATATTAATTATCAAAGTTCATAAAAATCTACAGTTAACTTATTCCACTGAGATCGGAGCGTACTTCGTTATGAATTTTTCAGGTACAACTCATTGAAATTTTTAACTAATTATTCAAATGTACCTTAAATAACTGACAAATATTGCTAAATATGTATCGTGATTTGCTTATTATTTTTAATGCAATATTCCTAAATATATAAATTCCTAGTTAACGGCGAAACTTATGTATACCCATTTTAGTGTAGGGGAGAGTGGGGTCATGGGATTAGCAGATAATTAAAGTTTCTTCATAATAAGAAATATAAGGTTTATTGAATGTTAAAAGCGTTACTATATTCCTAACAATCTTAATTACAAGTAATAAATGAAAAGAAAAGCATTCATGTAGAGCATTCTTGATAAAATATACATAATTGCTATTAGTTAATTCTCATGAAATGAATTTAGAATCAAAAGCTTTTTTTAACCTTTGGATGTTGGCCTATAGGTGTTCCCCAAGGCACTTTCGATTTAAGTATCTTTTTCCACATACAATTATAAGAAGATAGTACTACAAAAACTGAATGGGTAGGGCCACTGTAGCTGCGTCAAAAAGAGGTCTAAGTTGGATATTTTATTTAAGCATGAAATTTTTTTTAAATAGAACTCTACACTTGTATAGCATATATAGCGAATGTAAAAATGCTAAATTACGTTACCAGGTGTTGTTTTTCCAACTATTAAAATCACTTTATGTTTTAAATTCCCTCTAAAAAATTAATATGTATTATAAATTTAGTCACAGATATCTGAATAAAGCTTTAGAAGGCCATATTTAAAAACATTTAGCCATCCAAGGGTTAATAAGGTAGTAAAAAGTTAATAGAAGCGATGTTTTAAAATTGTTGTAGAATAAAATAGTTACAGGGATAAATTATATATGAATTTAAATATGTTTAATTTTATTTGACGTTGCGTTCTATCCGTCTCCCATGACCCGACCTCATGACGGAACATGGTAATCAACATGGTCAACATATCTTTTAGTTAGATACAGCAGTACACGTTTTTTTTTCATTCAGTAATATTTAATCAAATTCAAAAAATAACTATTTGAACTTGTTTCTACGCCCATAAATAACAACAAAACGCGAATGTATTTGTTTTATATACTTATGTAGAAAATTTTTATTAAGTTGCTCTACATCCTCACTCTTCCCTAAATCAGTCTTTCATGTTTAATTTACTATGTACCTAGTTTAAATTTTACGAATTTAATTAGATAACTATAAGATTTATATTATATGCTTAATTTCTTTTTGTACTAAAAAATAAGTCAAACTTTTTTAATCGATTAAAACCCGCTCTTGTATTAATAGATTAAACCATCCTATTTACAAAACAGTGTCATCAAGAGATCATTTGCTGTTCATCATACTACTACTAATGAGATACAAGGTAAATTTATCTCGAACACATATTCAATTTAAAAACAAAGGCATAACAATGAAAATATAAAATAAAAAATGTATAAAGTTTATCATACGAAATATCTGTGTAGTTGAAAATTCCGTGAATCTGGTATTGCTAATCCATTTTTAGCCTTGCCATTGGTTAACAGATATGCAGCTAGTATATTTTGTACTGCTTTTTATTTTTTGAAGTACAAGCCCTAACCTCGTAGTGTATGCATATCGCATGCAGCTCCAGCTACGACTTTCATAGTATAAAATGTATCATTTATCTACATTAAGAAAAAATGTATTAATTATTACACTATTTACTAAAAATGAAACAGATTCTTGTATATCATATTTCTTTTGATGCTTTCACCCAATTTTCATTTTATATTTGTAGGATTATTAATATAATATACTTTTAATATTTTTATTATAGGTATTATCAATCAATGCTTTTTACTTTGTTGTTATATTTCTAAATTGATTTTGAAGTTAGCTCAATTTACTTTGTTATTTTAAATCCAATCTGTTTGTATACAAGCTATTCCACATATTATTGTCTTGATAAATCTATGAATCTAGATAACATTCTTTATTTTTTTTATTGAGTTTATTAAGTTAGTAAACACGAAGATTAAATTATTATAAATATATAAATATTTGTAGTAAAGGTATTTTACTACAGAGCGTTACATAACTATAGCATCAGTCAATGTTTTCACGTTTAAATATATGTATTTTACCTTTATAAAAGAACCGCTGCCAATTTATTGGCTTAGCTCCCCCAAATTTAATTAATTGTATTTAATCTAATATATCAATGTTATCGAAAAAAAATTTTGTATGGTATCCAAGACCTCGTCCAAGACTATGACGACCAGTGAAAATATGAGGTAAATATGTGTTATAAACTATAAAAAAAAAATATTTCATATTAATTTATGTTTGTTGAGCCCTTGAGTCTAGAGATACTTACTTCGCTACTGTAAAAATCTCCGTTTTAGATTTACTTTTAATATTTCGAGCTTTATATTTCTCTTTTAACATATATCATCACATCAACCGTCGAAAAATCTAATTTTTGTGTACTATATTCCTATAAAATATGCTTGAACAAACAAATAAATAAATTGTTTTCGAGGCTATTTTTCACAATTTTTTATACACTATTAACTGTTCTGCCTTATACATAAAGTATTTTATTATTTTGCTTTCTCAAAGAGAAAGCTTCATGGCAATGAAAATTTTTTATCAAAGATTTTGATGAATTTTTATGTTTTCAAGACTTATGAGGCAGAAAAATTGTTTTTAAAAAATGTATGTACACTGAACGGTAAAAATAACTTTGAATCTCGCGGACATTTTTCTCGCATGCTAACTGGGATTTTGATAGGTTTTTATGTCTTCAAAAGCGCATAAAATCTTCTAAAATCCTAGTTGGCATGCGAGAAAAATGCCCGCGAGATTCAAAGTTATTTTTACCGTTCAGTGTACACCCGCTTATAGACTTATCTGCCCGAACAACGTGAATTGGTTTTCAAATTTAACCTATAAGATATATCTATATATGTGTTATGTAATTTATTTGAATTTTTTATATCCTCCAATGAGGTTAGAGAAAACGAGCATTCGATTCAACGCAGTTGCAGCATTTCAAAAAAATTCAAATAAATTCGACCCGAATTTTTTAACGTCGAGTGTATGTATGTATGTATATATGAACTGAAATTTTGCAGACATATGAAGTATAGCTCAACTTAGAACTAATTAGACTTTGAAGCTGATTGGATAATAAAAAGTACATTTTAAAAATAAAATAGCTTAAAAAGATGTACACAAATCGAAATAAAATTTTTTCGTTTTTTATAGGTTATCAATTATAGGTTAGCAATTATTTAAAAAATTTTTTAATAGATCTAGAAAAATAAGTTTATAAAATGTGTAACGATTAAGAAAATTTTTTTTCTCTTTATACGTCAAACATATTAAAAATATGTACATTGGCTTGAGATAGACGTAATTTCTTTCTAATTTATATACATAAAAATTACCTTAACACTATTTTAGAACAAGAAATATGATTAAATGCTGAATACGTATTTTTCTAGAATCGTTAATTTTGGAAAATTCAGAAATAATTTTTGAATCTATTCTAATACACGTGATTTCCTCTTGATTGATACATCTTACAATTATAAACAAATAACAATATAAACCAAAATTATTGTCGTTATTTTGAAATATGAAATAATGAAAATGATATAAGTTAAATAATTTCGTATTCATAACATAATTGAACAGAAACATTAAAAAAAATTAATTAACATTAGAGTAAAATATTCATTAATTAAACAAGCGTCTTGATACAGATAGCACGTATATATCATTATCTTCTACAATCTACATATACATGGGTGATTCACCTAAAAGTAAAAATGGATCTAATAATCAATGTTTTTATACATAAAACGTTTTAAAAATATGTGCGTAAAAAAAAGATGCAATTTATTTCCAATTTATATATCTAACAATTATCACAATGACATTTTCGTTAAAAATCAAAATTATTAATTTAAAACAAAAAATAAATTGAAATTTTTAATAAACTTATGCTTTTGAAATTAATGAACTTTCAGCGTTCAAACATGTTGCACATTATTTCGAGTTATAATATATTTTTAGAATGGCAATATTTAAACGCTTGTATTTAATAAGTTGTTTTAGCATTATTTAATTTAAATCGAATTTCAATTAGAAAATTCTTAAAGTCGATTTTTCAGAATTTCTGAGAAAGCACTCTGCTAAAGCAGTTAGCAGGGGGTTTTCAACGGTTGATGCAACAATATACCTTAAGAGTGAAATATAAGACTTGAAAAATTAAAATTTAATCTAAAATGAAGATTTTTAGAGTAGCGAAATAAGAGTCTTTTTTACTTAACAATATAACAAAACCTATAAGGCTCAATAAACGGAAATCCATATGAAATATTTTTTTTATAGTTCGTAACATACTATTTATTTTTTCGATAATGTCCGTTTCTGGCGATACAGCTACCTTAATCGCTATTATTTTTTAATAACCAAATTATTATAAAATTGTATCGTGCATTCTAACGTTCCAAAAAAAAAAAACGAAAAGAAAGCAAAAATCGAAACGCCACTAAAGAAACAAAGGAGCATTAAAAATCAAAAATAAATAATTCTCCCCCCCCCCCCCTCCTCCGTCCTCTAGAAAAACAAAAAAAATGAGCCCTGAAAAATTAATTTTGACCGTCTATATTCTCAGAAATACGCTGATCCACATCTTTACAAACACCTACACATACACACACGCAGGCATTTTCTACAAAGAGTGTAATTTGATTCTTTAAATTTCTAACATGTATATAGCAAAAAAATTTTACTATTACGAATCTTCTCTCTTTGAGGAAGCAAAACGCTTAACCTAAGTATTTCTTGTAGTACATTAACATTTGAAAAATGTACGACTAAACTGAAACAAATATTGAAAATTAAGTAAAAATTTACATTATTTCTAATGGGTCAAACATTGAAAGAGGTTTTATGGTTATGAAACGCTAATAATTTTTTTAAGGTGATGTGATAGAAATATTTTGATCGCGTTTTAAATAGAAAATTTTTCTTTAACTTCCGTTTTTCAAAATAATTTTACGATTTTCGATTTTAAAGTTACAAATGTAAAAATTTCGTATGATATAGTTATGAAACGTAAGAAAGACATTATAATGCTCCAAAACACAAACTTACGGGATGTTTGGTAAATATGGAAAGAATTAGATGATTCAATTAAATTTTTTATTGGTTATTAAATAAGTCTTTACTAAATAATAGAGGATTAGGTATATTCGCCGAATCCTAACAAATACAGCATATAAAAACCTTGTAAGCGTTAGTTTTCAATATTTATATGTAGAAGTACAGGGTCGCAGGTTATATAGTTAATGTATTCACCCAGTAAACACAAAGACATCTTTACGAGCTCTTAAAGATATCTTCATGCGTATAAAATATGTCTTTAAGATATGCTTTAAAGTGGTTTTAAAGATTCTTTAAAGCTGAGCAATTACCATCCAAAATATATCTTGGGGAGCTCGTAAAGATATCTTTAAGCTAAAAAAAATGGAAAAGAAAACTAGGACATGAAGATGGATTTAAGGAGATTCGAACCCAAATTCAAAAATTTTTAGATTTAACAGAAATCTACTAAACTAATAATATTAAAATTTCATGCAGTTTAGGAAGATTGTTTCGGAGATATTTGATATCAAAATTACATGCCTTTTTATGGAGAGAAGAATTTTTTCTTTAAAAATACTTATATCCTAATCCATATCTTAATTCAAAACAGAGAAAAAGCTATGAAATTTTGAAACATTCTAGTTAAAGTCTTCAAGAAGGCACATGCAAATTTTTAGAACAATTACGAATCCGGTTTTTGAGAAATAGCACAGAATACAATAGTATATTATGACACTGTTGTGGGAGATGGTTTTCTACCTTGCTCGAGGGTTTTCTCACGAGCGAAGCGAGTGAGAAAATCGAGCAAGGTAGAAAAACACCTCCCACAACAGTCTCATACGATATTTTATAGCACAACAACCTCAAAATCGACAATAAAGTTGGCATTTTGAGGTTAGTGTGCTATAAATAAAAATACATCATGCGTTAACCTAACTTTTTTTGTAAGTAAGTCGCTTTTCTAATATTTCTTATATTTTTCAAATATTATCTTAATTTATCACATGCTTTAAGTATTATATATGCAATATAATCAATATCTTTTGTAAAATGTTGAAATTTTACTAAGTCCCATTATTAATTTGAGCGGTATGTTAAAGTTGAGAACAATTTCCAATTACTAATATAAATAACAATTAAAAAGTATCCTTAAAAGAACTTGTAGTTTGGACTGTATGGCCAGAACCTCCTTAAGACGTATGAAAATGTGTTTTGAGGTTATATTTATTCTTTATGAAAAAGATAACCTCCAAACTATGAATAATTTTTTTACTCTACAATAAATAAGATACAGTGTTTTCTTATATTTCTATAAGGAACACTAAATATTATATTGCATATAGAGTAAAAAAAGTATTCACAGTTAAATAGTATATTACGCAACTAGGGGCGAAAATGGGTATTTCCAAGCGAGGATGATGATTGAGCACGAGTGCTCAAAATCATCATTCGAATCTGGAAATACCCTTTTGCCCCAAGTTGCGTACCGTATTTTTTATAATAAGTGCATAAAGAAGGCCATTTTTTGTCGTCTACAAAGTGGATTGAGAATAGAGTTTTTCGAGTCGCCCACTTAAGTCTATGACATACTACTGTATTAGTATTGCTTAATAATAATATATATGTATATGTATGCATGTATATATATATATATATATATAATTTTCAAAATTTACCAGTATTTTCCAAAATTAACCAGTATTTTCCAAAATTTACCAATTTTTTCCAAAATTTACCAATTTTTTCCAAAATTTACCAGTATTTTCCTAAATCTACCAGTATTTTCCTAAATTTACCAGTATTTTCCTAAATTTACCAGTATTTTTCAAAATGTACCAGTATTTTCCAGAATTTTCCAAAATTTACCAGTATTTTCCAAAATTTTCCAGAATTTTCCAAAATTTACCAGTATTTTTCAAATTTTCCAGAATTTTCCAAAATTTACCAGTATTTTCCAAAATTTACCAGTATTTTCCAAAATTTTCCAGAATTTTCTAAAATTTGTCAACAGTTTCCAAATTTTCTAAAATCATTATTAAGGAAATGGAGCAAAAATAAATAAAGGGTACCGAAAATAAAAGGTAGCGAAAATAAGTATTTTCGGTACCCTTTATTTGATGCTTGGAAAACTCTATTTTCGCTGCACTTTATAGGCGTCGAAAATGGTCTTTTTTATTCACGTGTTATAAAACAATATTTTTTAGGATATTATATTATAACATAAAAACACAATAATAAATCAAAATTCAAGTGAAATAATATAATTGCATTTATTATACTTTTCTTACAATTAATTCATATTCTAGATTTAACTGTTTCGCATACATTATACTTTTCACATAAGTTTTTAATTTACATTAGTCGATTTATTGTTGCCTCTTTGTGAGGTAGAAAACTTTTTCCGGACTATAGTTAACATTAATTATTATTAGGAATTACAAATTTGCAACGAAAATTAAAAGCTCACAATCACTATTTGTTATCTGCAAAAACAACACTTTTAAATAATAATTTTACACAAATAATAATTATAATAATAATAATCAGCAGTAGCTGATCGTACACTAATAATAAAACGCCCCTCCATGAAAATAATAGCGTCGTCTTTTTAAATTTATCTCAAATATGTCTTTTTAATATATATTTAATACATCTTCAAATATACATCGTAAATATATCAAATTGAGGAAACTTTAGAGACGTCATCAAATATATGCTTTGAAGATAACAAAAATATATTATTAAAATATATCTTGAAGATATACTTATTGTATCTTTTACAAGATGTATTCTAAAAGAGTTCTTGATGAGCTCTAAAAGATTTCTTCAATGAATCTCTTAAAGACATCTTTGATAAGAGAAAATTAAGATATCCTCAAAGATATACTGTGTTTACTGGGCAACGAATTTCAGGCTACGCGCTCCGTAGTTGAAATCTCGGTGCAGTTAACAATTGCACTCGACCCCGAATGTTACAAAAGCTACAAACTAATTAATGCAGATACTTGAAATAGTCTGAGAACTGTCATCAGTTGACAGATTTACTTGAAATTTGTTTGAGAGCTTTGCAATAATATTATCTTAAGTTAAGAGTAGGTGTTTTTTTATTTACTTTTTCTGCAATGTTAAAAACGGGAAATTTTTGTTGTATTTTTCGTATTTTTTTTGTTTAAAAGTCTGTCATTTTGTACAAAGAGACACATTTTTAGAAAATCCCTACGCTTAACTGAAACTATTATATTATACTTTAATTATGTTATCGTGTTATCGTCTATTCCATTGATGTTAATATTTTTTAAATGAAATTTGTACAAAACTTACTTTAAAATATGTACTCTATAGAGTTATTAACGCCATATTATAAAAAGTTCAATTACATTAAAAGAAATGCCTTAAAAATAGCTGTCTTTTTGCCGTCACCGTGACTTTCTTCCTTAACAATTGCTCTTTTTGCATACAAAATTTAAAATTTGTTTATGTACATGACGTTCCCCTACTTACTTTTGGCATTTAGGTCCTACCCCTTACCTAAACAATTTTAGTTCTAGTCCTTATTAGTCAATGAAAAAATTATTTCATATGGTTAAAATATACATTAAATTATAAACCTTAAAGTTTTTAAAATATTGGCTTTATTTGTAGTCCATGGAGAATATCCGAATATCACCTTTTTTTAATATTCAAAAGTAAGTTACCCTTACTAAATAATATGCCTTTTGTCCTGTAATAAGGTAGTTGACCCTGTTCTCGATAGCTTAGTAACAGACTCAACTTATTTCGCTATAAAAAATGCTTTAATTTTAAAAAAATTGAAATTTTTTGTTTTCAACTATTAATTAATATACTTATTTAGCAAATAACTCGAAAAAGACGAAATTTTAACGTAATGTTTACTTCTAAATTCGATAAACCAAAAAATAATCCGAGGGAGCAGTTGTCGATAACCATTTTACGAGTCGGAGCAATTCTCGATAGATGCAAAAGACCCAGTTCTCGATATACCAACAAGCCCATTATTCAGGTTAGGTTCTAGGTTATGTCAAAACTTGATTGAATAACATACACATTTTGATTATTATAAATACATAATTATTAATTAAAAGTAGTGCTTAAGTATTTTTAAGCATTGAAATAACATTTAAAGAAAAATTTATTTGTATTTTGTATATATTATCTGACTATCGACAACTGGGTACGTACGCATAATTAAGACGGAGTTGTCGATATATGAATTAAAATAATTATAAGTAAATAAATCAAAATTTAACTTTTTGATTACGCTTATTTTGTTGAATTTAAAGCTAATCTTGGCTTTATAGTTTTTTAAAACGTTCTATTTATTACAAAAATGTCACTTTAAAGTTTACTGTTTGTTACGGTCGTGATTAAGGAAACGTCGAGAAACTCATCAAATCTGAGAGTGCCAAGAAGTGTGAATTTCTATTTAACAAGTAGCGCTAACTGAGTTTTTATAATTCAAAATATTTATTCAGTGATATATTCTTAATATAGAAATAATTTTCTCGTATCGAAAAATTGCTCAAAATATATCTAAAATCGTATTATTCCTTCGAGTTATCGACAACTGGGTACCTATCGAGAACCGGGTCCACTACCTTATTATTATTTGCGAAAATAATTTTGGTCAGACGAGAATTCTCTTGTAGTAAACAAGAAAACTTCTGCGTAATCACCTGTGCCAGCTTTACGAGGAGACAAGTTTGACCGCCTTTTGCACTACACGAACTATTCTTAAATAAAAAGTAAAAAATACTAAAATATAGTTTAAAATGTGTATATTTTGAACCTAATCATCCATAATATTATTCTTTAAAAGAAAATTCTTAAAATTTGTTTATTTTTGGAATAGCAACAACTTTGGAACAGAGTTTGAACATCTAATTTTATTAGTGTTTTTTGCATAAGTAATCTTACAACTTACTTCAGTTAGTTAGTACTAATTGAAACTTGAATGGTGGCGTTGAATTCGTTAGGCACGACTAATGCATTTCAATCTGCGAGTCTGTATTTTTTGTCACTATCTTTGATCGTTAATAACTTTGGATCAGATTGATATTTTTATATGGAATTGTTATATGGTTATCCATTGTAATTATATTTAGTGTTATAATCAGAAGTATAGGTTCTATTCTTTTACTAAATTAATGCATATTTACATGTATAGTAATCGTTATTATCTTTTTCACTCAGTGCATTTTACAAAACGTATACGGGTTATATGTTTCATTTTTAGGTACCAGGGTGTGACCTCTCCTAGTGAGTTAAATCCTGAAAAAAAAATGTTTTAAAATTTCACTGAAATATTTATTTTCATGCTAGACGGTCAAAAATTATTCCAGCAAAATATGATACTGTATGCACTTGTGAAAATTTAATTAGGCTTATTATCTTATTACGGAAGTTCACATCACTTACAGTACTCTCAAATTAGAAAATTTTACAATTTCTTTTCTGAGATAAGAGAATCCTAAGATTAATATTTTAAAATTTGTATCGATCAGTTGGAGGTTATACATATTATAAACGTTGTCTGAAAGTTTCAGATCGATTCATTAAAAATTGGCTCCAGAAAAGCGTAGTAAGTCCCTTAAGAGGAAGCCGTATTTGCTGTCTGGTCTAATCACATTTTTGCTATTTATTCAAATAGTATTTTATTAATTGAACAACTATCAAATGATCGCATTTTAACTTTAGTTAAATATTTAATTTATTACAGAATTCTTGTAGTTAATGAAACATACGTAAATATTGTAAATCTAAAACATACAAAAATATACTTGCAAAAGTGTAAAATGTGATAGAATACGTAACTAAAAAGTAACTTTTTCTGTACAATTTCTTGCTTTTGATAGAACTCAAATCTAATTGTTAGTCATGGATATTATCTGTCTTTTATATCATATATGTCCTGTGCAATTACCGATGATTTTCTTTGTCTCTCTCTGCGTCCAGAGTCTTAGAGCTCTCGGACTCCTTCTTTTTATTATTATTAGAGCTCTCAGGCTCTTCTTTTTTTATTATTAGAGCTCTCAGGCTCTTCTTTTTTTATTATTAGAGCTCTCAGGCTCTCCTTTTCTCATCTCCGCTCCATGCGACTTGTCTCAGAGCAATCAAGCTCTCTCGACTTTGGCAACTCATGAGCGGAATAATGCATTCGAATTGTCTGTCTTTTATCTTGTCTTAGAAAAAATAAAATAGTAATGCTTCATCTAGAGATCTGCAGTCGATGGTAAGTCAGCGCAGACATCCATCTCCTCCAGGTCCATAGACTTAGCGAGAACTAGTTATGGATTTATTTGGAAAATAGTATGTTGCAATGACTTGAATTCTCTCAAACAGCTTTTAATAACCAATTAAAATACTCTATTACAATGAATGAATATGTCTTAGCAATTAAGACCTATCTACTCGACCTTCGTCTCATCAGCAGGCCAACTGTAAATGTCCACAACTCTTATGGTCTCATGTGTTAACGACAACTTGCTATCACATTCGGCAAGTACACAATTTATCTCTCTCTCAATTTATTGCCAAAAATCTCCATTGAACGGAAAACTGTGAAATAACTTATTTTAATTGCATATTCATCTAATACCATAATTTTTCTCTCCGTATCGCAATCACATCTTGTAAATATTACAGCGCTTTTAAGCTTACTCTAATAAAAATATATATAATTTAAACGATTCTATATAAGACTTTTAACAATGTCTGTGATATTTAATGAGAATATTACATAAAGCAATCCACTCAATTTGCTAAGTTACATTCGTACATTGTAATAGTTATACATACGAATGATTTTAACCAGGTGTTGTATCTTCGTTAATTCTTAAAACTTAGATATATACTTAATGAAATAATGATAACTAATAAAATACTAGCTGAAAATTTATAAAATAAGTATGTAATTAACTTGAATGAAATGAAGAATTAATCATAGTAACCTGTCATTTTATAATGTGTAATACCTTGTTTCTTTTTAGTAAAAACTTTGTTCTCAATTTCATATTATATAAAATATATTTCCTCGATGAATCAAATTAAAAGCTTTCTTTCATTTTCAAGTGAGTAATATATCTTAAAATATCGAGCAATATAACAAGCAAGGTCAATTGTTAATAGGGTTTAGTAAAATACGATGACAAAATATGATTGTCAATTTAATCTATAGGCCATAATGTTTCATCCATACTTCCATATTATTAGTTAGTAATTACTTTAGTTACAATAGTAATATTCCTTGTGTTAGGGAACTAAGTACATAGTTGTAGAACATGCATCATTATATGGTATGGAAGTAAGCTTTTAAAATTTAAGAGATATTTGTTACGAAATATTCATAATTCGGAAATATACTTCATACAAATCATAGACCTTTTGTTACGTAATAGTAACCATAAAATAAAATAAAATATCATATTAAAATGGTTTGTCGTAATCGCTTTTAACATAAAAAGTTGTTTTACGTTAGTAAACTAATATATAATATATAGCTTTTAAATTAATTTCTTAAATTGTAACTCATATATAATTTATAACTCACAAATAATTTATTACGTAATAAATATCAATTAAAATTGATAGTTAATATACAATGAAACTGTTATCTTAATATTCATTTTACTTGAAAATGTTTCTAAAACGAGCCTAGGAGTATGAATTTAATTTATGTTATAAAATATAAAATACTTCGTGATTCAAAATTCAAACAAAATTCTACGTATCATTTTTTTTTAATCCGTGTTTTTACAATAGAATTTAATACGAAAACTACAAACAATATCTTTATAAGGATTATAGACGAAATACGGCGGTCATTTTAATATATCGGTACCTATTTAATAATATTGCATTTTCAATAGTGATAACTTTTATTATTTCAATATGAAACTTTTGGTTCTAATATATAAATGTAAACCGCTATTACTGTTTTAATACATATTACATTATATATTTAAAAACAGTTGCATAATATTACAATTCAAAATCCTATAATTGGTTTCGAATATATAACCTATTTAAAAAAATCCTGTTCCGTATATTAAATATTTTCACGTCTGACGTCATTTTTATTGCATCCACTCCCCCCCCCCCCCCCAGCTTTTTTGTTGTCTCATTGGCTGGTGAGAGCTGGTAACATGGCAGCGTGTTGTTGTACCCCCAGCTTTATCGGCGTCTGATTGGTGTGACGTCAGATGTGAAAAAGCCTAATAACAAAATAACGGCGATAGCTGATCTAATAATTCTTGTGCTAAAAACAGCTGGTTTTAATTTCTTTCAAAAACATTTGCATTAAATTAACTATTGTACACTAATGGTAACTAACTTTAATTAAAATAATCATTATAAAATCTTTATCAAAATCTAAAAAATTAAGCCTCTTTTGGTAAAAAATTACCAAGACTTTCTCGAGATATAAGCAGTCAAAGCATGTTTACAATATTACAAAAAATACGTAATCGCTAATACTTATCTCGGAAAATAAAGGACCTTATGATTTGGACAAACATCTTGTGAAATAGTAAAAGGCTATATTTTTGAAAATTTTCAGATGGATTGCTGCTGATTTACTCAAGTTATCATTGGACATCGATTGATTTGTATAAATAGTATATTGTGTACCATACGTATGCAATACGAGTCAAAGGTGAGTAAGCACGAGCCTAAGGCGAGTGCGTATTGCGAGCTGAAGACGAGTATTACTAACAGTCAAGGGCGAAAAAAGTCTTTCTCCCATGGTGCACACCGTATTTTTTGTTAAACGTGTATTGATAACGTGTTTTTTATGGCTATAAAGCGAAACTAAATTTGGCCGTTCTTCGACACGGTGCAAACACACGCTTATTAGACTGTAAAATCGGCCTAATAGAGTGCTTAGACCGCCTAAATATGTGGTTAAAGAAGATAGAAGGTCTATCTTCTTCGATGTGGTATCATCCGGATGATACTTGATGTTTAGGGGCGCCTAAACCCATTTATAGCTGATTTTCGAAAATTTTATTTTGCGCCCGCCAGCCGGAAAACGGTCACTTTAGTCCCGCTATGTGGGCATGAAAAACGAGTTATCGTGTAAGTGAAGTTTCACGAAAAAGAAAATACTAAGACTCAACATTTTTACTGAATATTCCTCTCTTTGTTACTAATAACCATGGATTTTTTTATTGGATCCGTCATTCTTTTCCGATTTATAAATTCTATAATAAAAATGATTTTCTCGTGTATTAACAAATGAAGGAAATTAGCTTGTCATAAATTTTGGGTCGCAAAGGTAGGTTATTATAAGCTTTTTCGAATGGATTTGCACTGAATCAATGATATTATTTACAACATAACATAAAACCCGAAAAACTAAAATCCATATATCGAAAAACCGCTAAAAACAAATAGCATCCAACAATCAACACTCACACACACATGCGCGCGCGCACATACACAGGCATTTTCTAAAAATATTTTAATTCCTACGGTCTCCCCTTATAGGAAAATTCTGCAGACATTTCTGCACGATTTCAACAAGTCTAAACAAGCATTTGGATTCAATATAGGCATTGGCGTTGTATAAATAAGTCAGCTCCCTTCTTTTTTACAGTTTATTTCTAAAATTATTTATTTTCTTTTAAAATTTGAGCTTATATAATTAAAATTTTGTAAAATTATTGATTTTAATGAATAAGAAATGTATTCCAGATAGAAGGGCCAAGATTAGTTTCTTCTCTATGAACGATTTTATCGAACACTCGAATAGAGAACTTGCATGAAAAAATCCATTATGTCCGTCAGACAGAATATCGAAAAATAAACGCGTCACGTCACAAACCCTGGATATATATAGATACACAACGACAGGAATTTGTGACGTCACGCGACTTTCAACTTACTTATATATCTTTGTTAATAATCATTAATTGAAAAAAGAAAAAATGCGTGTCAATTATTTTCAGATATCTATCCGATGGACCTAATGGATTTATTTATGCAAGTTCACTTACTAATAATATACAAATTGACTATTAGACTGTCTTTTGCACATATGAAAAAGTAAATTCTAGAGTTTAGTTTAAACATTACTAATATATTAATTTTTCTAATTCTTACTTCCATTATCCCAGTAAGCTTTTTCAATGAGGAAGCATTTATACCACTTATGTTTTAATAGCCATATTTATAAACATTCTGCTTCTCGCATTCGCCCAAGGCTGAGGGCACTGCCTGTGACGTAGAGGAGTTAGAACGCTTTGAGCGTTCATCCCGTAAACAATCAAGGTATATCCTCTTTTACATGGTTCCCGCTATGTTCTCTGAAAACACCCTTGAAAATGTTCCACGGAGTCACAAAGCGGTCACCCATTCAGTAGACCCACATACCAGTCCAATGATGTCGATTTTATAATATTAAAATATACATTTCACTTTCGTTATTTTATGTAATCTATAAATACATATTGTTATAAAAAATCTACATCTATTTTACCACGAAAAATATATTAAAAGTGAAACCTTATTACTTTTATTACAGACTTATTTTAAAATAGAATACAAAAAAATAATTATAATTTTCATTAATAAATTAAAATATATAGTTCTAGAAATAGTATGGAAATATGGTAAGATAACAATTTTTGAAGAAGTTACGTATAATATCTTTTGTTCTTAGAGAGTTTAAAATTTTTATGTTTCATTTTCAAATTCAAAAATATTAAAAGAATGAATAAAAATAGTAAGGAAATTTAACTCTTATTATGTATTATAATATTATAATAATTAGTAAGTTCCTTAATACTATTTATCTTTAATTTTAAAATGTAATGAACAAGGCATTTCAGCGTGTATTTAAAGAGACCAGACAGTTACAAAAAAAATTTGTTTTTGTTTGTTCGCAAGTAATACTATTTAAGAATCAAATGACAACATTTCAGAACGTTATCGTGAAAAATGAAAATTTTGGAGCCGAAAAAGTCGAACGCGCAACTGAGCACGGCCGTGGTCGGAGTAACTTTAAGCGCGTTTTTTCGACATCTTTTTTTCATTTCGTTTTGCAGTGATTGCGAAAATACTGAAGTTTGGAGCGACTTGATTTTTTAAGTATATAAAAGTGTTGTTTTATGCACTGAATCTTATTATAAACCTGTGAAAATTTCGAGTTTGAGAAACAAATCCATAAAACAGTTTTTTTTACCTTAAAAAGTGCGTTTATTCGAAATTTCTCAACTTTTATGCACCATTTGCATAATTCTTTTATGTTAAGACAGGTTCAGTGCAGAAACAAGAGTATTACGAAAACCTTAAGATCTCAAACCTTCTATTTGGTCCACCAAAAAAGAAAAATTTTCGCTTGCTCGCTGCAACGTATTTTACAAGATATTGCAATAAACATATATTTTTTATATACTCTTTGAGTTACTTACATCCCCTCACACTTAAAATTATTTTCATCTAACCATTTTTTTAATATGCTCTTGAAACGCCTCGTTTTCACTACCTGGTCCCCTTCATACATTTAATTTTTAAGTATGTAAATCTAAGCAAAATTTATTTATCAATCATAGAAAGAAAGAGTATAAAACAATTACAAAAACATATGTAAGAAATATATAATTTAAATGTTTAGTATATTATAAAAAGTGCATGATTTTTTTATATAATAATTAAATAGAATAAATGCGAAAAAAATTATGTAAATAAAGCCGTTATATGTGGCTGTGAAAAAATAAAATGAATACGAAATAAAAGTATTTTATACTGTAAAAGTCTGAAAATTTTAATTATCCTGTCATATCCTGTCAGTATCCTGACATACGGAGATATTTATGAACAAATCACTACTAGAATCGCATTGCATTGTGCATAATTAAATAAATATGAAGTTAAATATTATACAAGTGTTTATGATGAATTAAATTAATTACGACAGGAAGAATACAAATGAAATTGATATTCAACGTAAATAAAAGACAAGACAATGTTATTTATCTTCTATTCGAACACTTGACATTTGACAAACTCGAAATAATATATTGCACTCCCCAGAATAAAACAATGACAGTTCAAAATTTTTTTACTTTAATTTTTCTACACAAAATAGCTCATACAAAAGTAAAAGTCCTTTATACACTAAGAAAATAGGTTAAAAATAATTATAAACTATAATGAAATTTAAGTAAAAAAATGTTATTTCATGAAAAATTTACGTTAGTTATACTTGTTTTTACATAAACAAAGAATTTTGAGTTGTCGTATACTTTTATTTGGGGGTGCGTTATATGAACATCGCTTTTTTTAAGTGTGAGAGGTAAATTATGAATGAAATACTGAATTATAAATATAAGTTATACACAGTAACGTCAAATATCTCCGAAACTTTTCAAGTAAATGTTGAACTGCGCAAAATGGAAAAACTACATCCAGTTTTACTCCAGTTATAGAACTACAAAAAAGTTGCGTATTTTGAATGTGTTTACGGTAATATATATTTTTATGTCAGTATAAAGCGATTCTGTAGAGCAGTGATAATCAAAACTGTTATATATGATTATTACAAAACTTACAATTCTGTGGTGAAATAGCAAAACGACTTAAGTCCATTAAAATAAGGAACCCAACAAATGACAAATGAACTTAGGCAACTCTTTTTTTTTGAAAGTATACCATGCATAGATACAAGAATCACTAAAAACTTAATTTTAAAAGAAATATTGTACTTAAGTTGTAATGTCTCGAAGCCATAGAATTAGAGTACACTCGAGTAACAGTGATTATTGGCAAACGTGTTTAAATATAGCCTACAAAGTATATTTATATGATTATTACGTATATGGGTGATTGTCAAGAAAACGGTAGTTTTTCACCTAATTTTTGGACCAAACTAAAAATCTCGTTTTTAGTGTTAATTTAGGGTTTAAGTTGTTATTTATGGTAAAAATGAGACAAACTTTTCTTGGTAACAGCTATAGCTACCAAAAAAGTTTTTACGTGTATTTCTTATAGGGATTTTACCAGATTGACCACGGTAATTACTATTTGCTAGAAAAATGCATGTAGTTTTATTTTAGTGTCACAAAATATTTCTCCCCATAGTATGTATATATACACACGTTATTACACCACAATACAGCATAAAGATTTTTTTCATATGTAACTTATCAATAATTTTCATGACCACGGTAATTACGTATCTTTTTAGCTTTTCGAATTTTAAAACGAATAACGTTAAAACTATCTATAAAAACTGCAAATAAAAACCGAGTCGCTCGCTTACGTAATTCTTTGAAGTTCGAACTAAATAACCTCATAGGTTAGATGACGCTACTAAGCTGATGTACTCATTACAATACGATAAATTGAGCTGGGATTTTAAAACTCAAAAAGTTAGCGACAACATTCGTAATACTCTTATAGACAGATAAGTTTAAAAAATAATTCTGAAAAGATTAAAACATATCGTGCGTATGATGTACTTTAAAGTCTCATAGGTTAGATATAATTAAATTCTAAAGTTATTATCTAATAAATTCAGAATTACGCAAATTGTTCGATGGTGAAAGGCCACGGTAATTACTGTTAGGCTATATATATATCACTTGTGTGTTAAAAATATAGCATAGTTGTCTTAGTTTTGTGTTTAATATACATTTTGTGTTTCGTATACTTAATTCTCGATTTCAGCGTAAACTTTATCAAAAACTACTTATGTCAATTTTTTTAGTGTCGCACATCACTTACTTTCTCCAAATCCGTAGTGCAAAGGTGACGATAATTTTCTACATCTACTTGTATTGTAATAGTTTAATTGTAATACACAGTTTGCGCTAAAATAAAGTATACAATTTATTCTTCTGACAACCCTGGTAGAAAATTAGCTAGAAATTCTGGTTAGCTTATTAATTATTAGCTAGATTAATAAGCTACCAGTAATCCAAATTCTAGCTAATATCTGGCTAGAATCTGCTTAAGCATATGCTTTAAGTAAGTACGTATTTTGTCTGCAAATCTAACCTATTTATATTTAGTTTATAGAATTTATTAGTGTTTAAAAATACACATTATTATAATTTATTGAATGTTTAATATTGTTGCCGCCAATATAAATATTTTTATTAACAAATAACAACTTATGAGTATACAGAAATTCGCGTATGCAATACTAAAAGTATTTGATAACTTGTCAACAAAAATTTTGTGATTGACGTCGAAAATAAAATTTTGTAATTAAAGTTTATTGTAAAACTACAAATATTTATTTACCAATTCTCCAAAAATTCGTCAAAACTTACATTATTCTGTTTCTATTGTTGTTTTTAAAATAACAATAATTATATGATTACATACATTCCATTATTTATAACATACATTTCTTTAATAAAGACACTTTAATTTTACTAGAGGCTTTGGTACTTGTTATGTAAATAAGGTAAAGTACCCAGTACTTGGACAAAATGAAAATTGGGACCAGTAGTTGGACAGTGACAAAAGTTATAATTACTGGTGAAAGATGATAAAAACATGTACTCATTGGCATTTATTGACATAGTTCTTAATATTAAATATATAATTAAATAACTATTATGTCAGTTTACTTCTTAAATTTATGATAAATACAGATATAACATTTTGAGGTTAGGTCGAGAATTGTGATATGCCGAATGTATTGTCCAAGTTTACCTCCACTTCTTTATTCTAAACCCAGTAGTTGGACACATTTAATTCATACGTCCAACTACTGGGTCCAAACTATGTCCAAGTACTGGTACCAGTTTGTCATATGATGTCCAACTACTGCGGCATTTAGTTGAATTTTTAAACTTACTTATTTAGTATCAAAAAGTATGTAAACGTATTTTTTCTTGTACTAATTACAGCAGAACATGCCGAATTAACGATTAGATTATAGTATATTATGACACTGTTGTGGGAGATGGTTTTCTACCTTGCTCGAGGGTTTTCGCACGAGCGAAGCGAGTGAGAAAATCGAGCAAGGTAGAAAAACACCTCCCACAACAGTCTCATACGATATTTTATAGCACAACAACCTCAAAATCGACAATAAAGTTGGCATTTTGAGGTTAGTGTGCTATAAAAGATATTAGAAATATTTTGATTTTGGGCTCTACAAACACTGATTTTGTATTTTTGTCTCAAAAAGTGTCCAAGTATTGGGTACTTTACCTTAATAGTTTTTAAATGCACGCGTTATTATGTGAACAAATAACCTAACCTCCATGACGACTAAACATTTAAGGTACATTTTAAACTTTAATGTAGTAAAATACTTAATGTTAGGATGATTAGAAGTGCCTATTCCCTGGTAGAAAATTAATCTAGAACTATGTAGATCTATCTAGTTTGCCAAGGAAATAATCGAGGGCCTCGATAAAACTAGATAATTTTCTACCAGGGTTACTTCGATTTTTATAAAAATGTCATTATATCCATTATTAATTAACACATAAATTACTTATATTATCAATTTTATATTAACTGGAATATTAGGCAGAATCCAGCTAGAAATTAGCTAAAGTTAATTGATTTACAAATTTCACTATCCGATTTACAAATTTCAATAATTTCTTTTAATTATCAGAAGAATGAATTATATACTTTATTTTAGCGCAAACTGTGTATTCATCTACTCAAATGTTTGCATATTCAGAAATTGCTTACGTCTTTCAAATCAATAATGCAAAGGTGTTGACTAATTTTCTTATTTTCTGTTCTAGTCGCTATATTAAGGTAGTCACGCGTGCATATTAGACTTAATATGATTCAGATAAATTTTTGTGAAGCCAGAGTACATAAAAGAAAAGTTATTAGCATTTTCATTATCACGTGTTTAACACGCACGGAGTCTTATGGGGAAGAACAAAAATGTATGTATATTATGGCAGTGACCGTATAGTTTTTGTGGAAAAATTTTGTAGTAAAAGATTTATTTATACACAAAAAATAAATTAGCTTTAGTTGACGTGGTGAACCATATAAAATACTTGTTTGGAGGCAAATACAAATAAAATGTATCTGATGCCGTTAAAGATGTTATACCTACACACATAAAATGATTGGTTATTAAACATTTTACCCTGCTACATCTTTCTTCTATGTATTGGTCAACTACTTTGTAATTTAATACATATTTTACATTTTTTAACTTTCACTGGCACTTTCGAACGACGCTTTGGGAGGTTCAGTTTCAAACTTTGGCCACCAGATGGGCGCCACTTGTCACTTAACATATGCGAATATTACTGTATATATCTATGCTTTTGAAGCGCCTTGATTGTGAAAATTCATATACTTAATAAATATAAAAACACAAAAAGTAAATTTGTACAGGCTTTTATATTTAAAATGACACAAATAAAAATAAATTGTTTAAATATGTGAATTATTATTTATGTAGTAATATGACATTGACTGATATACAGCAGCTGATTGTTGTAAGTTGACTAGAAAGCTTTAATAATTCTTCAGTCTATTGCGTGGAATGTAACATATAAATCCTTAAATTTGCAGTCAAACAAACTTTAGTAATTCAGAAATACTTAATACACATAATATAAAACATTGCTATATTTAATTTTTATAGAAATAATTACGCAATATAAAATGTTTATATCACTCTAATAAAAAACTTATAAATAATAATATTTGATAATTTTTAAATCAATTTTAAAATATTATGAGAACGTTTTTTACTCTACAGTTTACAAATTGCGAAAAAAGACACTTTATATAATGTTTTAAACATTTATATGTACTAACAAACAATTAAAAATGAACTTATAAATATCTGTGTAGCAAAAAAATATTATAATAATTTTTTTACAACAATAGAAAGATAATAAAATTTTAATAACATATTCTGATTAAAAATAGCAAAATCAGAGATCTATACATTTTTTAATTTTAGACAAACTAGACAAAAATACTTTGTAATGAAAGATCATATCACAATTAGCTAATTAATTAATAGTTAAGCATAATACATATTTACAATACATTGTTCAATTTTGCAAATAAATAAAAAAGAAAAATGCATACATCTATTTTGGAACCAAGCCTCTTGTTTTTGGATATACTGGTGCTGGTATCTGCTGATTTTTACCAACACTTTTTGGTCGAACTCGTGCAGATGGTAGTCGTGATTTGGGTTTAAAACTTGCATTAGATGCATCTACATCAATATCGCCTTCATCACATAAGGCTTTCTCTAATACAGCTTGAATCGTCGGTGCAATCACAGGTTTTTGATAATCTAACGTCGTTCGAGCAGGCATATCAAGTTCTAGATTTAGAATATTCTCACCAGCATATCGATGTCCTTTACCCATAGCAAGAGCAGTTTTTGCATACTCAGATATTGGTCTCCGTAAACCAGGAACAGAAACTGGACGTTTAATATTTTCAACACTTGAGGGTTCTGGTTCTTTCACCACCCAGCAGTCTTCGTCTTCATCAAATCTTACTCGAGAAAGAATTTTGTGTTTTTCTTCAACTGGTATAAAATTGTCTATAATTAAATATTTTAATTTAAGTTCCTTCATTAATTCATGTTGAGTTTGTTCTAGATCTCTCCTATCTCTATTATATTCATTAGTAACATCATCTAAATCTTGCTTTAAAACTTGTAATTTTGCATAATATTTTCTGAGTTTTCTAGATTTCACATCAACTTCTTGTTGTAATGTAGTAAAAGTTTCTCGTACTCCTAATGTAGTAAGCTCTTGATTTTCTAGCTTTTGTTGCATTTCTACTTCACGTTTTTTACGTTCAGCAATTTCTGCAGCCCTCTGTTCTAATGCTCGTTGTTGTTCATTTGTATGATCAATAATATTTTTTCCTCCACAAAGCATTTTACTTTCTAATTCTTTTATCCTCTGTACTAAATTCTCAGCTTCTTGCTTCTCAGTTTTTAATTGTTCTGCTATTAATTTTGTATCACTTTCTGAAACTTTTGTATCATTGTCTTCATGACTATTTTCAGTCTCAGATTCTGATTCTTCAGTTTCATCTTCTTTTTTCTTTTTAGGCTTTCGTTTTTTTCGCTGTACTGGACCTTTCTGTGCTAATTTTTCTTTAAGTCTAAGAATTTCTTCCTGATACTGTCGTAGTAGAGCATCTTTTGGATCTTCATTAATTCTTGGCTTATTCTTGATATTCTTAGCTCGACTAGCATACCTTAAAGTAGTAAGTGTTTCATCATAATTATAGCTGGCAGGACCAATATTTGCCACCATTATTGTTTTTGAATTACCGCCTAAAGAATCTTGAAGAAGCCTTGTTAATTTTGAATCTCTGTATGGCACATGTGAAGTTTTACCATCAACTAAAGCTGAAATGACATTTCCAAGAGCTGATAAACTTAAATTAATTTTACTAGCTTCTTTCAACCTTTCACCGGTCGATCCAGTTTTACTTTGTCTTTCACTTCCTGCTAAATCCACCAAGTTTAATCGACCTACTCTGATTCCGCAGCTGTCACCCATTTCTATGGTAATAATGAAGATTGCATGTGATCGTGAACTATGTTCATTCATATTTGTTGCTCCTATAGTACGGTTTTGATTTCCAAGATTCATCAACTGTTGAATTTCTTCTGCACTTTTACAAATAGAACTTGACAAATCCTTAACAAAAACCCCAGTATCTGGTTTTTCCTTCAATTCAAAACGTAAACTTTGGTCTTGATGTAATAAGTCTCTGATTTCCTCTTGATAAATTTCTAAGTAACTAGCTCTCACAAGATATTGTATATTTTCTGATCTACCAATGTGAGTAAAGATCTGTTCAAAGGATCGAGGTATAATACCTCGTTTGTTATCATCAGTTGTAGATCCCTCCATCGTGTATGTCTTCCCAGTTCCAGTTTGACCATAAGCAAATATTGTTCCATTAAATCCATCAAGTACGGAAGAAACTAATGGTCGTACTGTTTCTTCATATATATCTTGTTGAGTAGAGTTCCAGTCATACACTGAATCAAATGAGAATACTTTAACAGTATCCTTACTTGGATCTTCTCGAGGATTACGAATTTCAACAGCCCCTCTTGAGGGAATTATTTCTACAACACGAGAACAATTGCGATCAGTTTCTTTTTCATCCATTGGACGACATCGCACTACAACTTGGACACACTGTGTAGCAACATCCGAAGAAGTTGTTGTTTTGCTACTTTTCTTTTTGATAGATTTAGGTTGACTCTCACCTTTCTCCATGATGTCTTATTTGTATCTGAAACAGAGATCGACAAATAAGCTAAAGTGCAAATATTAAAAAATTCCAAATTTTTGATAATGTTTTTGCATACGGAAAGCAATGAATAAGCGGATTGTAAAAAATTCGTTAGTGCTCGGCGAAGTGTTGCTAGGGAACGCAAAACTCCGTTTACGTGGTCTCCTTTAAGAAAGTCCAAAAGAGGCAATGGTATTGATCTTTTGTCTGGCTGCAGCAGTTCCAGTAGACCGTCTTCTGCACTATTGGTACGCACGAGCAGGACGCAGTACCCCTCGCAGCCCTCGCTTGCACGTCCTATACTTATTGATTCATAACATTCACGAAGTTAAAGAGCTCGCTGGGCTGATCACAGTTGTTTTTTTTTACATTCCACTTCAGAACCTCTCTCTACCAATTACCATCCACTGCAAATGAATCGATAACTAAAATTGAACAGCGGTGCACGTCATGGTACGGCTTGTACTCACTGCTAATGTACTGGTACCTACTATTGGTTGCAGTATACTTTATGCCGCATCTCGCGCAGTTGCATTGTGGCATTGTGCCAACGGCAGGCGCAAGTACGGCATTTTATACGACGGCGGACGGAGTCTGCGCGAGCCAACGGTTTTTAAAAATCAAACGAACTTACCTGTAAGTGAAGTTCGATTGTAATTATACCAGTCTCTGCTCTAAGCGACATTGACGCGTATACATACACGCTAACACAATCTTAGTTGGTTTGCATGTGTGGTACGCACACATCGAACAGTCAACAGGAAGATAGAACGCGTAAAACTGGTGCACATCACGTTATATCTTGTTACATTAGCGTCTGCGTGGCGTCGCACTGCAGCGCGAAATTATTTTAACGTATAGCGGCTGCGTTACGTTAAATTTCACTTAACATGCATTAACTTTACTGAATAGGACCCTTGGAGAGTTGTTGTTTTTAATTAGGACAACAACATTTCAGAGAGATATGCATAATTGCACTTAAAATTAAAATTAACATGAAAAAATTGGATCCTCATAATTTTTGCTGTCGGGTGGTTTAGCATCACCTTAATAATATATGTACAGAAAATAGTAGTTTATGCAACTAGTGCGTAAAGTGAACTTTTTCGCTTGAGTGCTATGTGACGCGCACGAGTTACATATACTCTAACGATACGTGTGTTCAAAATTGATGACCGTTGTATATTTTTCTAAACCAATCTTTGTGATTTATTGTGAATAAAAACTTTTCAATATACCTTAATTCATTCTAATTTGATTGTGGTTTACAATTTCGTTAAAAAGTATTAAATCCTTTTAAAAAACAAAATAAGCAAATCGGATAATTACTCTGCTATTACAAAAAATGTATTATCTATACGATATTGAATACTAAATTCGTTAGTATATTTCATCATTAAATTTCAACTACGATTAAATTATATCCTAGCTAAATTAATAGCAATTATACGTTAACAGTTTTTGACCGCTCATGCTTTGATCATAAATAAACAATATTTTTAGGTAGCGAATCAAGTATGCTTAGCACTCATTAGGTAGCTTAGCAAACGAGATATTTTTGACATATTTTTTGATAGTCAGAAATGATTACACTGATTTTATATTAATAAAAATAAATCAGCGAAATTTTGAATGTTGTACTCCCAGCGTCCAGTCACGTGAGGTAGTGACATCAGACGTGAAAAAGTCTAATTAGATTATTTCACTTAGAGTAGAAGATGGCAAACGCTGGATGAAAAGTACCAGGAAAAATAAATATACTGCAAGAGTTGTGGAAATGTAATGTTATTGAGATCCAGATATATAGAGTAGATCTGCACAGATCAGAAAATCAATAATCGTTATTTACTTTATTTATTTGTCCCTCACATCGTCATTTAAACTTTTAAATCATTTATTCCTAATTCATTTTTTGCCATTTTCTTCCAGCGTTCGCCATCTTTCTATTCTATTTTATTTGTGGTTAGTGACGCTAGAAGTCTGTACGGCCATCCGCCATCTTTTGCTCCAAGTGAAATAACCTAATGTACGCACAGCGCAGTCGCGTCGGCACAGAGTCACGTGGTACGTCTACCGCAACGACTCAAACGACTGGCTCGGATGCTACAGTTGCTGTATATATATATAGGCTGGGTGCGCATAGACCTAAGCGCCGCCTCATGGCGAAAAATCCGAAACGCAATGGTGAGAAAATCAAACGCTTTTATATGAGCAGACAGTGATTTTCATCAAATAATAAATAAAATTACAACTTGAGTCCTGTTTTACATACTGAACATTTTCTACGGGATACTACTTATCAAAAGAAGCCTTTTATTTACTGTAAGACTAATAAATGAAAAGTTTATTTACAAAAGAATGTCTATCTAATTTATCGTAAGGGCGATAATCGCATGACGTAGTGTTCGACTATGACCTGAATAACGTGCTGCAAACCGTTTTTGTCTACTGTTCACCGATTCGGAAAAAAGGGCCAAAAAAGGTTTGTTTACTGTTTTTCGACCCGGCACATTTTTGAACTTTTGTATAGAAAAAAAAATTTTCTAGGAAAAACTGGATTATAGACCTTTGTTTACTGGACTATTAGCTAGTCGCTGGCAATGCTGACATACGTTGCTCTCAGCGCATCACCGTGAATCTTGATATGCCACAATTTTGGCAATTAAACACGATTTATTTAAATTATCGGATCATTTAAACTTTCGAAACAAAGGAAATATGTTCTATTTAATATATTATAAAATTGTAAAATCTTTTTACCATGTTCTATTTTTTTTAAATGTAAACAGATAAGTAAGACACCATGCATCTGATTTTTCTAATAATGACCCATAAATACTCTCCTAACTTGTTAGAGTGACTTTTTCACTGTCAGGCTGATTTTCACTTGATAGAAAGATGGAATTTTGATAAAACTGGTTGAAGTGATACTCATAGATTGGAATTTTCACTCATTTGAAGTTTACTTGTAAACTCATTTTGAGTGAAAATAGAATTTTGTTAATTCGTCATTCAGAATGATAGTGTGTTCTCTGAACGAGTAGTAGCATATTTCTCTAAGTAAAAATTCTAATTTTGTACGGACCATTTTAATTATTTTTAAACAATCTTTTTTTTATGTCATATGATGATCCTGAATTGATTTATTCAATACTTATCAGCTTCTCTCATATAATAATAAAAAAGCAAATAGATTTTATGAATTTTAAAATATATTTGTATAATACATTAGTTTTATTTAACATAATAACGGTAAGCAAATATTAAAAAGCTTATTATTTTAAAAATAATAATTTATTTCGTATAAAAAGATGTTTTCAACATTATTAATGATATAACCTTATTAAAATAAAGTCTTGACTTTGCATGCACTAGTTTACCATTCATTCAAAGGATGATGCAAGATAATCCTTGTTCATTTTTTAAATTTGCTATTAATCTATTCACAGTAGGGTTTTTAAAAATTCATATTTGATATTAAATTATATTACATAGGTATTTTACAGTTGACTAATAGTAAAATTTATGAGTTAGGATATTTTTCGATATTCTCTATTCTCATGACTGTGAGATTGCTCTGATTTATCAGTTTCTACCCTTAGTCTATTTGCAGGACACTACAAAAATTAAAATTATGTTGAAAAAACTTATTTAAAATATTTTGACAGCTATTATATATTTTCAGTATACCTGTTCTCTAACTGAAGGTGATGGTGAAAATACTTTTGTATTGCTTGAAATTTTTGGGTTCATATAACTGTTACTTGTGCTTGGATAATTTGTGTATATACCATTATTTAATCCGGTAATCTATTACAACAGTAATATTTTTTTAATAAATAATTTATATTTATAAATAAATAAATCTATTTTAATTACCTCATGAGTTGATCTTTTCCGTTTTTTGGTTATAAATGTATTTTCATTATCATTATTTAATACTTTTTCATCAAATTTTGATTGACTATGAGATCCTCCTTTGAATTTTACTGTGTCAAAAGTTTTAATGTATTATTAATTTTAATAATCTAATATGATTATTTTACTAGCATAATTTCTGATTTTAATGTTTGAATAATACAATTAATGTTCACTGTTTATTTATCACGGAAATTATGTATAATATTCTGTATAATTCATTAGTTACTAAATTCATTAATAAATAATTAGTTACTTCACAAAAGTTATACATAGATATTATTAAATAATTAATAAAAAAAAAAGGAATCATTGCTAAGTCATCAATCAATTAAATAAAAGGACTAACAAACTCATGTAAAATGTATTTTACTGCAAATCATTAACACAAATTCTAAAGATATATTTCAAACCTTCTCTTTTCCTTTGAAAATGTGACTGTCTTTCATTAGCTATAGCAGTAGTTAGTGATAAACTGTTGGCAAAAGTTGTAAATGCTGTACGACCTTTTAGCCTTGGAAATAGAGGTATGATTCTACGGCCTTCTACAGTCCACTCTGTGTCGGTATTTGGCCCAAATAATCTAAAATATAAAAAACAGTATATAATAGAAAAATACATAAATAACTTTTAAACTTAAAAATACTTACTGTTCAGCTATCAGTGATAATTTATCATCATTAACAGCTCTTCGAATTTCAGCCTGATGTCGTTCATTGGATATATGAAGAGCAGTGGCTACATCTCCTAATAATTTTTGTTTTCCTTCAGACAATGGACCTTGCGCTCTTAGAGCTGATACCATTTTTGCATAAGCATCCAGCTCTTGCAAGTTAAAATGATGCATAATATTAAAAATATGTATATGATTCACAAAAAAAATAAATTACATTAAAAGTATTTTAATACCTAACACTATAAAAATAGTTAATAGCCTTTTGAGTATGATTCTACAAACAATATTAAATTCTTAACAATGTTCAGAACAATATTCAAAATAACCTCTTACCTAAAAATCGTAAATATTTTCTGCATTCATCTCGAGACATTTCAGAATATATAAATTATATTAATTTACGTTATTCAATAGAATTTATGCCTTCAATAATGTGCTTATTTACTATTTACTATTAGATAAAAATAAGTTTTAATACTTTTCGTTTCCAAGAACCATCTAAACATTCATTACAATAAATTTCACTTTTTAATTTTATAATTTAGCAATTTTCATATACTATAGATGACGCGTTATTTTATTTATTAGAGATATGTAAATAAATATTTATATTAACTGCAATATTTTAGTTGTATACTCATTAACTCATAATAAATCTGTTTGTAGTGGGAGCCTAACCTACAAAATCTGGCGTTTTGAAGTAAAGGGGTTAAAAAGAGAGTTTGATGGGCCAATTCGCCATTCACGTAAGCGGGAGATTCAAAAATCGTAAAGAAAATGCACGCCATTATCACTAATAAATTATATATATACTAATTATCGCATAATATATATAGGTAATTGATGTGAATAGTATCTATATTTTTTAAATATAATAGTATATTATGACACTGTTGTGGGAGATGGTTTTCTACCTTGCTCGAGGGTTTTCGCACGAGCGAAGCGAGTGAGAAAATCGAGCAAGGTAGAAAAACACCTCCCACAACAGTCTCATACGATATTTTATAGCACAACAACCTCAAAATCGACAATAAAGTTGGCATTTTGAGGTTAGTGTGCTATAAAAGCCCTTACCTATATTTATAAAATATTCATCAGAATAATTGTGAGTATATAGGGGAGAGAGGGGCTAACTTGTACACTTTTACTGTTTGCATTTATTTCTCACTTATAATGAAAAATAAAAAATCCCGCACTGGTGAATCTTCAAATTTACGTTTTCAACTAACTATTTCTATTTTTTTCAAGTTCAATATTCATTACTTAATATGTTTAATGTATTTATTTTTAAAAAGTGATTTTGTACGAGTTAGCCCCACGCTTGGGGTAAAGTCGTACAAACCCTGGGGCTTAAGTTGTACATGTAATTTAAATAGGAAAATAAAAAAAATTCAGATTTCGCAACCAAAAAAGATTAGAAAAAATGAAAAAAAATTCAAATTATAATTTTAAATTCTCCTATTTAAAATGCATGCACGACTTAGCCCCAAAATTGAAAATATCTTGACATCTATGTAACTAAGTTACAACGAAACTTTTTAAGATTCACATGGCGGCAACATTTTCCTTAGCTAACCTATTTTTGATGAATTCACCAGTTTGGCGATCAGTTATTAGCTTAGAAGTTTTATTTCAACTTTTGTGCAATGTAAATGTTACAGAAACCCGCTTTAATTTTGACAAGTCTACGTTAAAGTTCAGAAAATCGGTGGTAATACTTGATAATCATATGCACCATTTACAGAGAATACTTCTATATCCAAAACACATTATCGACCCCGGCTAAAAGCGCATTCTTAAACTAAATATTTAACGTGTACGACTGAGTCCCTGTTATATGAGTTAGCCCCATTCTCCCCTATATAGCTATAATATATTTGATTAAATATATGTCAATTATTGTAATGAAATAAATATATATTTTTATATCAACTATGGATGCTTTCAACTGTTTATAATCATAAGCTCAAATATAAGAATATGTTCGGCACTTGAATTTCACCATTTAAATATAGCGCCAAATAAAGCATAACCTTCATAACTCCATTTTCCAGTTTTATATACGTTTTTTTACAGTTTACCACTAGGGGACGGTGGGGCACGATGGGTTTGGCGGGTGGATTGGGCATTCAAATGTTCACTAAATAAATGAATATTCTAACATGATAGTATTTTTTATATGTTGTAAATAGCTTTTACTTTTTCCCTCTGCAAATCCTAAATGAAAAAAATTAATACAAATCGTATGAGAATTATTAGAAATTGAGGACTTCAAAACGTTGTTTTTTCCATAATTCTAATCTATTTCTCAAGAACAAATAAATCATATGAGCTTCGAAAGGGAATTATTTTTACAGTTTAAATCTTAAATTTTTAATAGCATTTTTGATTGATGATCTCCGATGCTTAGGAAAAAAGTAATATTACATATAAAAATACTCTAAAATGGGGCACGACTGGCACCACTAGCGGGGCACGATTGGCATACGTGAGTCGTCAATTTATTTCCGCCGAGTTTAACAGCTGATTTTCTTAACCTTACTTTTGCGCCCTTAACATTTCGGAGTCGGAGTCTTAGATGTTGGTGAAAGAGTCAGTGTTAATGAAATGGTCTGGTTTTTAGTTTTGATCCTCAATCCTATAAAATGCAAATTTAATAGTAACGTCCAATATTTTTTTTAAATAAATTTTTCATTAATTCACCGTGCCAATCGTGCCCCACCTCCATGCCAATCGTGCCCCACGGGTGGGGAAAATGGGCAGTTTTAGCGGTATTGTACTTTGCATTATAAAGAACAATGCAATATATATTTTATAATAAAAAATAATGTATCTAAATCTTGAGATATTCTACTTTAAGAAGCACTTTTAATAATTTGTATTGGTACAAAATAGAAAGTACAAGATTCTTTTGAAGTTAGGGTGCCCGTACTGCCCCACCATCCCCTATACCAACGAATATAATAGACTATATTCGTTAACTCTACACTATTGTCATTTGTCATTATATTTAAGCTGTATCTAAATAAAAACGGTTTAGTGACTTTATGCTTAAATAAATAAAATGAAATCATTTTGAAAGAGTAAAAATTGTATATTTACAAAAGTATATATATATATATATATATATATATATATATATATATATATATAATGTATGTGGGTTACAAATATAAGTTTGCATACACGTGTATAATACTTACTTTATTACTTATTATTGTTAGTGATACAAATAACAATTCATGACAACTATGACACTTGACACTGTCAAGTTGACAGGTTCATTACTCATATGTGTATGTATATCAACACGCATGTATATATACTGCACTGCACGCACCTATAGACTATTGTAACTATTACTCGAATGCTATACACACACACATATATATATATATATATATATATATATATATATATATATATATATATATATATATATATATATATATATATATATATATATATATATATATATATATATATATATATATATATATATATATATATATATATATATATATATACGCATAGTTGGCTCACATGGTAAGGCGTCAACAACGTTTTATTAAATATTCTCGCTATATACTTACCGCATTAGGTCTCAGTTCTGTCAAGATAGCGTACCGAACAGAGTGTAGTGTTCCGTGCATCTCAAACTTTCAATTACTTTTTAACTTTTCTTATTTTCTATAAAGTTTTAACTTAAAAAACTTTGTCATTGGTAGAAGCTAATGATGATTCCTGCAAGCATTGAGTACGAAGGTGCGACAATTGATGTAAGAAGTGGCGCGCAAGATGGTGAGCCAAATTTGTGCGAAGATTTAGAATTTTGGATGACACAATTTCCTTCAAGACTACGAGCACTTCCTGTCATACAACTGGCCATTCCCGGTAAGTTTAAATCTTGAAATCGATTTATTAATTTTTTTATTTACTTATTTATTTATTATATATATAATCTTTTTTGAGTATTCGAAAATAAAAATTATATCAATCAATCAATCAATCAATTTATTTATTAGATATACACGGAAAAATTTGCGCCTTTACAAAAATTACAAAAATAAGTGGTAGCATCTGTAGGATTAATAAGTATATAGAAACATTTTAAGAAAAATTGTAATTATTAATTTAAAAATTATGAAATAAAAGATATCCTTTAAAAACAATAATATATAATTAAAATTCATTAATAAAACCTTGATTTCAATCAAATGAAATATTGTTACTTTTTATGTAATTTATAATAAAAACATTACAATGAATGAAAATATACAATATTTTGACTTTAACTTTTAAACCATCTGCTTCTTTTTGACAATTTTGTTCTGCTTTTTAATCAATTTTTTGGATTATACATATAAGTTAAGAAACAATAAAACTATTTGTACTTATAATTTCTGTATGAGATAATGTTAAAAATAGGCGTTTCTCAAAAATATAAATTTTAATAAAATGTAATAATATTTGAACCTATCATACTTGAATACTTGTAAAGACACACACGTTATATTACGTGTTTTCTATTACGTGTCTATGAACAATATAAACCAATTCGGATGGGCGCACATTTCAGATATATCTGATTGACGGTCGTGTACATTATTATTAAAAAATCTTTATTTTTTTATTTTTTATCGTTATTCAAATCTATTGTACATCATTTTAGAGGCATACGTTTGCCCCACGGAGAAGTACTCAAAAATACGAATATCTCACGATAGCGATAAAAAGTTAGATCCAAACTACATAGTTGTCCGCACTTGTTAAAACTCGCAATAATGGTCGTGGACTTTTAAAACTATAAATCGGGGAGCAATAATTTTACTCAGTTTTTTATTACATTATAAGCTGTAAACCTAATTACTTTCAAAGAACCCTCTTTTAACAAATTTATTATCAAAAAGTACATATAAATAACTGAATATTTTTAGAAATTGTAATAGTCATGGACAAGGTTTACAAGTAATATAAGTATTCAAACCGCAGTAATAACTAAGTATTTAAGGATTTACTCTACAATAAAAAGGAAACATTTTAATTTGCGTAATTCTGTCATAATCTTATGATTAACTTTATAATAAATTAAAGAACATAGTAAATATTGTTTTGTCAAATATATTATCTCATATAATTAGACTTTAAGAACTTCAAGAATATTCTACTTAAAGATTATTTTTTTAAATTATAAAATTTTATTACGTTCTATATACTTATATGAATATATGCGGTGTTAAATTGGACATTCTGTCAGAATATAACTAATGCATAATATTGCATGTCTCTCAAAATCGTTTTTTTTTTATTTATTAATTTATTGACACAATAATGATCTATTTCCTTATGTTGTTAGCGTTATCTATTTGAGCTAATATCTAACGTCTATCTATTATTTTATTTACCATAATTTTTTCACACAATATATAAAATAATAGTTTATACCAGTACTTTTAGAGAATTATATAAATATCCTATTTTAAAAAATAAAAGTAAGAATTTTATGCATTGTGTATATTATTACGTATATAACATTTTCATTTTTACAAGTTATTAATATTAAGTAATTTTAGTAGTGAAATTTTATTTAGAATTTTCTTTTTATTTTTAAACTCATTCATTTGAGTACTTTTTATTACATACATTAAAATGTATTACAGGTTGAGGATGGCGTGACGCATATATGTATATGTTACGAATTGACGCAAATTTCTTTGCATTTTGTGGTACTGTAAACGTAAAAATTAATTAAACTTTTTATGCAACTAGTTATTGTATTCTTTAAGCTCTTAGAAAGAGGTAGCAACATTTAATTTTTATCGAATATTTAAAATTTTAATAAATAGTGTAGATAATTGAAAAAATCAGATTATAAATTAGTCACCCTCAATGTGTTAACTGTATTAAAAATGAGAAACATATATTTTAAAATACTTAATTAATTGTGTGATTTTACGTTTTAAATAACAATCAAGTTTGCAAATATCAATGAATATACCATTCTGTATCGTTTATCTAAAAATTACAATAATCTATATTCTAAATTTTTTAAAGTAATTAATATGCAAATAAAATGATTTTATCAGAGTCTTCTTTGTTTCGTTGTGACAGAGTTGATGGTCAAACAAACTATTTACATAATGAGAATGAGTCAGTTTCTTAGTCAGGTCTTTAGAAGTAATTATGAAATGATTTCTTAGTTTCTTCAGTTAGTTAATATTTTCTCACGATTGGCGAATGGACTTCATGGCTTATGTACTATATGAGCACTCTTGCAACACAGGTTCCCACAACAGCATGACTTACACAATCGAGAGAAACAACGACGTTGGACCTGATGAACCTGAAGCAATAAGAGCTCTAGGTCGGTTCTTTTCAACTTTGATTAAGCCCGTGATCTTTAACTGGTCCATCAATCAAAAGGAAAGCGTTACAGAGCAACTCAACGGTGGTATAAGATATTTAGATTTGCGCGTTGCTACTAAGGCCAGTGATGACAAGATTTACTTTCTTCATGGACTTTACGGAGCAGAGATAAGTGAACCACTTCAAAACGTCGTCGATTGGCTTTCTGTGCACCCAAATGAAGTCATTATTTTGGATTTTCAACACTTTTACAATTTTAATGAGACTTATCATCGAAATTTGATTGACCATGTGAAATACATTTTTCGGGGTAAAATGTGTCCAGCGTATAATAAATTCGATCATATTTCATTGCAATGGTTAAACTCAGAAAAATATCAGGTTTTTGTTGTATATAGAAATATTATTGCTCGCAATTATAACAGTTTATGGCCCACTGGCTTATGGCCGACGCCTTGGCCAAATACCGTGAGTAGGACTAAACTTATTAATTTTTTAAATGACGGTCTACAAACACGAAATCGAGATATGGGGTATGTTTCTCAATGCCTATTAACACCTGATTCGTCTTATGTAATAAAGCATATTTGTGGAAATCTACGAGATTTATGCGTAAAATGTCGACTAATTACATTACCTTGGATTGAAGAAAATTCTCCTGGAAGTGGAGGAATGAATATAGTTATAAGTGATTATGTATGTTTTGATAACTTTCTATTTTCAAGAACTGTAATTCGTCGCAACCTATTTTTGTTAAAATTACAATCATGTACTTCAGGGCTACACATAAAAGTTCAACCAAAATAACAGTTATAACATGCTTGTATAAAATGTATAAATAATTAATTGTAAGTCATGTCTTATTTTTGTACTTGATATTGTAAATATTTTTTATTAAAGATGCAACTGTACTAAGTGCAGTTTTATGAGAAATGAGTATTTACATGTACAATAAACTTTACAAAGTGTGCTTATAAGACTTACTTTATAGCATAAATGATTGTTTTTGAATATTTCACTAAAATTATGACGAATCAATACTATATCTGTATAGATTACTGAAACAAGAACACATTTCAGACTTTAAGTTGTTCATGCTCATTAGTTTTTTTTAAACGATAAAAATTATTAAAACTCATTTCATATTATACGAAATAATCACGCCCTATATAAGTTTATACTTTAACGTTCACAAAAGTAGATTCATCAATACAAATGTACTAAATAAACACTTTGAATACACTTATGAATTTATGTTTCACAGTAATCACCATAATGACCAAGAAACATAAGTATAAAATGTATTATTTTTATGGGTTTCTTGAGGTCACAATGCCTTGACTTTAAGCTGTTTCATCCTTGGTGCTCGTTTCTTAGCGAGTCTACGTTGTTCTTTTTCTTCCCATTTTCTTTGTTTATCTGGATCCTCCTCTTGGAGAATACGTTCTTTTTCTTCTCTGCGGCGCTCTTCCCGTCGTGCAGCTGCTGCTTCAGCACGAGCAGCATGTGTAGTTTTTAAAAATGCTTCTTCTACTTTTTGTCGATTTTTATCAGTCTTACATTTACCCTGAAATTGATACAAAAAAGAAGTTTAATCTTAAAAATGTATGTTTATTTTTTTTTATATCAGACAAATTAAAGTGCTTGAAATTTGATCAATTTAAAAACTGATGGCTAAAATTCTTGAATTTTGGAAAATATTTTTTAATATTTATTTTTATTTATTTATTTTTTATTTAAGTTGGATGCAGGTAATGCCACCTTAAGGGACTTTCGATTCCCAGTAAACATATATCGGGTTTTGGGGCTTCGGAAACTATTGAGACATATTATTTGAACCTTTAAGGAGGGTCTTAAATATAGGGCTAGATATAGGGCATAAAACAAAAACTTATATGAGAGTTTATAAAGGTCCTATGATAAAACTAGTAATATGTACTTAATAATAGTCCAAAGCTGCATGAAAAAAAATTGTTCAAAAAGAATCGTGACGTCACAAGTGTAAGTATTGTCAATTTAAAAAATATTTAGTTAAACCTCAATTTTTTTTTATTTTTTAATCAATTTTAATGTTTAGGGGCTTATTCTTTTCCTTAAACATTTCTCTATAAAGTTAATGAGAGAAAATTTTAAAATAATATATCTGTAATAAGAGAAAACGAATTATTTAATCACTGATATATTATTTTAAAATTTTTTTTCGTTAACTTTGTAGAGAACTAAATATTTTTTAAATTGACAATATTTACACTTGTGACGTCACGATTTTTTTGGAACAATGTTTTTCTCATGCAGTTATGGACTATTATTAAGTACATATCATTAGTTTTATCACAGGACCTTTATAAACTCTCATACGATTTCTAGTTTTATGCCCTATATCTAGTGAAAGACTGTCCTTAAAGTACGTAAAAAGAGCTACAATTGTATGTACCGTATGATTTTTTTTGCTCATATCAGATGCTTTCGCGCGTAAACGTGACCCTGTCTTATAATTCGAAGGCGCTTGCAGCGGGGTCACCGCGCCTTTCGACATATATTGTCACAATACATATACTGTAGGGTCTGTAGGACTTACGGCGCCCCAGAATAACGCATACAGCGATATCTCGTGTAGGTGGCCACATTACCTGCGTGTCCACATTATCTGCATCCACCTTATTTTTTATTTATTTATTTATTTGTAGACAACATATCTGCACTGTAAAAAATCAGATAATAAACCAGCTGATAAAAAATCTGATGTTTTGACACGAAATATCACCTGAAATACTCACTTAATTAAATCAGCTCATTCAATCGATTATTTATCTCGTGTGAATCACCTATTGGAATCACTTGATCTGATCATCTAATTTATTACCTGATTATGTAAACTGGTTTATCACCTAATTACGTAAGCTGATTTATTTTCTGTATATGTCAGTAGATTTATTACTCGATTTTATCAGCTAATTAAGGGGAGGTACCGGCGAAATTTCAACCCATCGACGGAGAAGTCGACGAGGGCTGAAGTTTTTTTATATAAGGTGGGTGCAGGTAATGTGTCCATGCAGGTAGTACGGCTACCTACACGAGATCTCGCTATATGCGTTATTCTGGGGCGCCGTAACTCCTGCAGTATATGTATTGTGACAATAGATGTTGAGAGTCGCGGTGACCTCGCTGCTAACGCCCTCTAATTATAAGATAGCGTCATGTTTACGCGCGAAAGCATTAAAAATCTGATATTTTAGCAGTGCATGCATGTAAAGAAACCACTTTTGTCAGCGTGATACGAGCGAGAAACAAACCATATGGTACATAAAATTGTAGCTTTTTTGACGTACTTTAAGATACATGTGCCAGTTTTTGCCGCATTTACGATGCGAAAATTGCAACTTTCGTTGACGTTTGTCGGTTGGTAAAGTGGCCATACGAATGCATTGCGAGGGAAAATGCAATAACGCCGATAAATACGGCGGTTGCTTCTTAAAAATTCTTAAGCCTATTAATCCCAAAATATCGACGCCAAAGCGTACGCTACGGCACCAAGTAGTTAAATAACACGTAAAGGAAGTATCTGCTAGGCTAGTCTTAACTATTGAAGCACTTACTATATATTGAAGCCTTTACCATAAGAACTGATAGATGTCCACTTTGCCAATACTGTTGGTAAAGTGGCCAATGTTTAACTACTTAGAAATTCTTTAATTAAAATTCAGTTAATTTTTTTGCAAAAAAACTCATGAGGTATTAGAGTTAAAGGTTTAAATAACATGTCTCAATAGATTCCGAAGCCCCAAAACCCAATATTCCCGGTAGATACTGTGAATCGATAGTTCATTAAGGTGAGCACATTACCTGCACCCCCTTATGTAATTTTACATAACTTTTCACATAGTGAATCAAAAATTGGATAAATACAGTTTTTTTACTTTTCTAAATTGCTTTATCCCGTTTAATTAAAAAAAAGGTTTCTAATTTTCTTCTTTTATAAAAAAATGCATCAATTGAAAAGTCCATGCGAGAGGTTTTAGATATGCAAGACCACAAAAAAAATTTCGATCAAAATCTATGGAAAATTACGAAAGTTTTGTCATTTATTAGGTCAGTAGCTGAGCTTTTTGCAAGAAATATCAAATATGGTTGAATATTAAATATGGTTTTTTCAAGGAATACGGATTGGTGATAATATTACTGCACACACACATACGCAGACACACACACACGCATAGATATATATGCAGGCACACACGTACATGTACAAATGTGAAATGAATATTATCACCAATCCTAATTCCTTCTAAAAACTATATTCGATATTCAACAATATCCATATTCAATATGACTTGCAAAATCCATTGTATACTGACCTAATAAATTTCAGAACTTCCGTCATTTTCGATGGATTTATCCGAAATTTTTTTGTTACCTACTATTTTGCATGTGTACAAACTGTCCCATAGAAAAAACAATTTGTCTTTCGATGAGTTGAAATTGGGTATCTGCATACAATTTTTGTATGGTTTTCAAACAGCGCTTCAAACATGCTTATGACGTCATATTCATATAAAGCGGTACCTATTGATGTTATGTTATATATAAGCGTTGGGTTATGTTCTTTAGCCAAATCATTGATACTGCTACGAAACTATTTTTCACGCAAATACACAGAGAGAATTTTCTGATAAAAATTACCGTGAAAATTATTGTAAACGTGGGATATTCTGTCTTCAGGGGGGGAAATTACTCTACTGAACGGTAAAAATTAGCGTTATTCATTATAAATTTTACCATTCAGCACGGTAAATTTTACCGTTCAGTAGGGTATTTTTTCCCATGAAGTCAGAATATCCCACGTTTACAATGATTTTTACGGTAATTTTTATCAGAAAATTCTCTCTGTGTACCCAATTTCGCCGGTATCTCCCGGTAGTTCTCCGGCTACAATGGTGCCCAACTCGGGGTTAAATTAGAAAATTTATTTTCTAAGATATTATATGGCGTTATCTAATGTAAAAAGCTCACAATTAATAATTCCAAACATCAGAATTTCGATAGACAGTATCTAGAGTATCAAATATTCCCAAAAGTCGAAAAAGAGTGAACTGCGCACATATATAGATATACTGTAATATGGGATTAAAATTTTGGACTGTTGTATTTAAAATAAAACATCGCTTGTCCTATCAAACTTTTTTCTCCATGATTTGTATTGTTATTTTACATCATATGCTAGTTTTTCAAAAGAATTTAAAGAAAACTTTTTTACAATTAAACGAAATCTCTCTCGCTGTAGGACTCAGTATAGGCTTCCTATGTTAAAATATGAAATTTTAAGGTTCAATATCTCCAAATTTCATGTGGCTTGGAGGTTTAAGATTTTAACCACATATAAAGGATCTCTTATTAAACATATATACCAATTTTCAATGATTTCTAAAGAAATCGAAAAATTCGGAGAATCACCTTAATGAGGATAGCCATGGTGACGGCCAAATAAACTGCTATATTTTTATGGCATTTTCATTTAATGAATAACATAACTTTTTATAAAATATCTTTAATACTACTATAGAGTACGTGGGTGATTCTGAGCATAGCGTACAATTTGATGTTACAGACAAATTACAAAAAAAAACTAAAATTTACTTATTTAAATTTTAAGAAATTATTTCTATATTTAAATATTTTGAAAAACTGGTCTTTTTTAGATTTCGCTCTTAGGCTTTATTTGTTTCCAAACTTGCGTAGAAAGGCTTTAAAAGTGCAAGATTTGCTTATCTCCGTAGTGTTTGCACATACAAAATTAAATTTATCTTATTTATAAGTTTTTATTTTACAATTTCTTGTGGAATATTAATCTTTACCGAACATTTTTTAAGAAAATATAATTAATTATAGCAAATAAATTATTTATTAAACTTTTTTTGTAAACTATTAGGTTTGAATTTTTATATTGACATTTAAACCTATACAAAAGAAAAGCATAGATTATGAAAAAAGGAAAGTAACAGAGTAAGTAAACTTTTGCATCTTTTGACTTTTTATATAAAATTATACCATGCATAGATACCAAAATCACTAAAAACTGAATTTTCTAAAAAAGTCAATATATGTGATTATTTCGGGAAGCCTCAGATATAGGAATACAATAACTTCAGAAAAGTACAAGAACTTGTTTCACACTTTTTTGAGACCTCAAAGGATAGAAAAATACAATAAAAATAATTTTTGATTTTAAGGGATAGTCACTGTTTAAAAAAATACGCAATTATTAGTGCTGCGATATCTGTACAAAACCATTCATAGCTCTAAAAATTAAATTTCAAATTTCTTTTCAAAAACTTTCTTACATTTTCTTATCTGAATAGACAAATGTAATAAAAGTATTTTGGTATTTTGAAATCTTCACTTCAAATTATTTTATATAATATCTTAAAAATTCTTAGAGATTTAAAAAATAATGCACTTTCATCATTTTCATTTGTGTATCAAGGTGCTTGACAATAAGTTTATCTTAGAAATGTTTGTGGTATAATGAAACAAATGTTTGATGAACAATTATGATATTTGTTCAATTAGAACAATTATGGCATGGTGTTTGTACTTCATGTTAACCCTCACTTTATCAACGAGGATTCCAAGGATAAAAAGACCTTTGTAAATTCAAATTCATTATAAATGTTTTAAATTTGAACAACTGATTTGTAATTAGTGATTTTTAGAACCCTTATATAGTAATTTTTGTTGTAAAATTTAAATGGTTGAACATTACACAGATTAATCTTATCCTTGGTGACCTCCCCCGATGAATAGAGTTAAATATCTTGAAATAGAAATATTAATATCTTGGATTTCAGGTACCCTTGGTTTTCGAAAAATTTAGTTTTAATTTAGAATCTATATAGCGGTATTACCAAATATTATTAAAGTCAGTTAATTGGCAAATCTCTTACCGATAAAAATACCTTAATGTGACTGTAATGCCAAAATAATTCAGAACTTTTTAAAACAATTTATAAAGAGCTTGTGACCTGTTTGATATTTCTCTACTTTAGATTGATATTAATAATGTTTTTAATTGGTATATTGAAAATGATTTTTATTTGAACCTAATAGAATTGTTTTCTAATCTCCTTTTACTCAATTGACATTTATTGTATTTCTATTTCCACCTTCAGACAAGTGGCAACATCAAAAACTACTCGAATTAAATTAGTATATTACATAATGTTATACATTACATTAAACTGTACAAATGAGTCATTTACATTTATATCAATTATATTAAAAAATCTATTAAAATTTTGAAACGTGCATAGCATGTTTGATTTTTCTAGTTATTATAAAATGAAAAATTGTGAATTTTCCAAATGTTGCACTGAAGATACAACCAATAGGGAAGAACGGGGCATTTTTGTACACTCATACTTGTCTTTAGAATAATAATAAATAGATTGAATAAGTAAACAAAGGGCTACATATTTGTAGTTATTTGTAACCATATATTTTATGGCTAGTGTATACTGATAGCAATGGTACAATTTTTACAGATTATCCTTACTCACCCCTATATATATATATATATATATATATATATATATATATATATATATATATATCTGGTATACTATTATATAGTTATTAAAATATTTTTAATTAATAAAGTAGAAGAAAGTTAATTACCTCCTTTGAAAGTTTAAATCGACGTAACTTATCAAGTAAGTAAAACGTTAATTGAATTAAAGGTCTAATTTTCTCTTGACTCTCAGTGTTGTTTATGCGACCTTTAATACTAATATTTAATCCAACTAGCAAAACTCTTTTTACTTCAGGCATAGTCAGTTGGGTAGCATCTCTAGAATTTGAATAAACATAATAAATATAAGTAAATTATTCATTAATATTCTAGAGAGTTGATAAAGATCTTAATCAACCTACTCTTGCTGCTTTGGTCCACTATATTGATCACTTATATGAATGTAATCTATATATTGGGTATATTTATTAAACGCTTGAAGAACTCTAGTATCAAGAATAGCGGATGTTGCTTCAGAAATTTCAGACATTACATAAAACCCGGATGGTAAATTAAATTTTTCTCCAGATCGTTTTTCAGGACAATAAACACTAATATCTGCCATATCTTTAGATATATGAAGAGCAGTTTTTTTGGCAGCTATAGCTAAAACAAAATTATCAGTCTCATCTTTGGTCAATTCAATTCGTAGATGAGCTTGGTCATTTTGTGGACGTACTATCTGTGATAGTACAGCCACCAAATCTTGTCGTTTGATTAATTTCAGTTCGATTAGTATAGAATCACACCCAACTCGGCCAGAACAGTATATACTATACTGAGATTCACTTTCCTTGATAGGTCCATTAAGTATACCTTCATCGCTCGACTTTCCAGTGTCTCCAACTAAAGAAAAATTTTCTAAAAGAATTTGTTTATTATCATTGTACCATGTTTCAGCAATACGACAGTTCTTGGATTTGCCTGCAATATAATTGATAAAGTAGACCAACAAGCCAGCAATCATTAAAATTTCAAGATAAAAACTATCCCATCTTGCACGTAGATGCAAGGGAACTTTAGTGATTGTTAATGTTGATGGCTCATCAACTTTAGCATCAGAACTTCCTCCAGTAACATCTAACCCTTCAAATTCTTCTTCATCTTGAAAGTGATCAAATTCATTATCTACATCTTCTACGGAAACATCGTCTTCTTCATAATTACCATCTCTTTCTATATCTTCAAACTGCGAAGGACGATCAGCCACTGGAACAGCTCCTCCAATGGGCTTCTCCTCCTCAAAGTCTTCAAATTCTGCAAATTCGTTATCTTCTAGAGGTTCTTCATGGAAATGAGCAGTAACCCATAGATTTGTTCCTACTAAAATAATATGAAGTAACACTAGCCACAACTTCATTTTATCTGCAACATGTAATAAAAAGTAAACTTTATTAAATAACCATATTTACATTTAATAATTTTCATTAGAATAAATATGTCAATAAACATGATTTTATAAATTTAGTTTCATTAAACTTGGTATTTAAAAATTTGCTTGTAATTATGTAAACACAGAGAATCAATTTTATCTATAGTTATAATTATAATAAATAATTGTTTAATAACACACTATAAACAAAATATGATTTTAAGACGTTTTATTAATAAAAATATTGTTTCATTTACATAAAATCAGTAAAAGTGTTTATTCGGTGTTTCATCGTTTTACTGAATAAAAGACAAAGTATAACTGTTACAAAATAGTAATAAATATTAAGTCTCACCTAAAAATACTAACAGTAAAGCAGTTAATAGGAAATTTACATGGGGCGTATATAAAAATTGAAGGCTATAACCAGTCGGGTCAGCAGACCAAGTGCAGTCAGCTCATCCAGCATACGGAGCAAAGCACTATATGTATATAGCCGTGACTTGCATCCTGTGAAAGTAGATACAATTCAAAAATTTCGAGTGCTACGTAGACGATTTAGTTCGATAATCGATGGTAGTTATGCATGCCAAATGTAGCAATGTTCGTGTGATTGGTCGATTCCAATCGTTGGCAGTCGGCTCTGGGATTTGGGGTGCGTTCAACTTGCCCAGATAGCATTGAGTCGGCACTGTGTCGGCACGCTGACGGCCCGCGGGCCGCCCGCGGTCCGGCATTGTGACGGATTCCTGCCCCGCTTCTGAGACGGCACGGTGCAGGAACGCGGTCCTGGCACGCGGGCCGTCATAGTGCCGTCATTTTGCCGACGCAATTTGCATGCGCGATTGGTACTGCGGCCCGCGTGCCGGCAACGTGTCAGCACTGTGCGGTGCAATTTGCCGACAATATGCCAGCACCGCGATATATATATATATATATATATTATTTATATTAAATGTATAATTTTATCATAATAAAAATACTGTATTTTATATTTGTAATTTTTTATTTATATACTTTAAATATTTAATATTTTTGTACAATAAATTCATAAGTTAATACATAATATATATATGATTTTGCAGAATAACAACATAAGCCCACTTTTCTGTTTTGAAAATACTAATACTTAAAATTTTTATTTTCCATTTGAACTAATGTAAAAAAAATCATAAATAGTAGATAAGGCTACTTATTTTTACACTTTCTTGATTTTGTGCACTTTTATCTGAAAATATACTATATAAAGATATTAAAATCGCTTAAAACTCAATTTTCAAAAAAATGGACTTGAGTTGTTTTTCCGGGAATCCGCAGCAGATATATACATACAATAATAACACATATATACCATTTATTTACGTAAATATTTAAATTTAATTATAATTTTATACTTTAATTATGATTATTCACATACTCCTACTGAATAATCTCAAGTAAGATTCTCACCTGAGATCTCATACCAAAATCTCATGTTATTATATGTACACCTAATGAAATATTGAAATTCGTTCAGAATGAACTTTTACTACAGTTTTTTTTATTAGTCTTGAAGTTTCTTTCGTCTTTACAATACATCAGGAAAGTATAATACATTTTTGGTCAATTTTTATTTGAAAATTTTTATATATAAAATTTTGAAATTTTAAATCTCACCTGAGATCCTACCAGAGATCTGATATATATATATATATATATATATATATATATATATATATATATCATGCGAAATATCATGCAAAAATATATATATCCCTACCAAAAAATCTCAGGTGAAATATCATGCGAAAACCTCATGAATTTTTACTCAAAATCTCACACGAAATCTCTGGTAAGATCTCAGGTAAAATTTAAAATTTCAAAATTTTATATATAAAAATTTTCAAATAATAAATTGGCCTAAAAATGTATTATACTTTCCTAATGTATTGTAAAGACGAAAGAAACGTCAAGACTAATAAAAAAAACTGTAGTAAAAGTTCATTCTGAACGAATTTCAATATTTCATTAAGTGTACATATAATAACATGAGATTTTGGTATGAGGTCTCAGGTGAGAATCTTACTTGAGATATATCTTTTATAAACCAATCAGAAACGTGATAATTGGGGTCTGAAAAAAATGTCAGCATATTGTACAGAAAATTTACAGAAAAAAATGCATATATATACATATATATATATATATATATATATATATATATGCATTTTTTTCTGTAAATTTTCTGTACAATATGCTGACATTTTTTTCAGACCCCAATTATCACGTTTCTGATTGGTTTATAAAAGATATACCGTTATATGCTATTTACAAAATTTCGGCAGTTTATTTTAATCTCAAAATTTTGTAGTAATAAGAGCTTCAAAATGAGAGCAGGTAGATCATGGACCGAGCTTTATAACTGACGTTACAGCATTTTGAAAGAAATCTACATACAATTTATATATCTATATGTATGTAGGGTATATCATTTATAAAAGAAATCTTCATATATAGATATACAAATTGTATGTAGATTTCCTTCAAAATTCTGTTACTTCGGTTAATAAGCTCGGTCCATAGTCTACCTGGTCTCATTTTGAAGCTCTTATTACTATACAACGGTATATCTTTTATAAATCAATCAGAAACGTGGTAATTAGGGCCTAAAAAAAGTGCTAGCATATTCTATAGAAAATTTACAGAAAAATATACAGAAAAATAATAAAAATGTATATGTGTAAATACCTAAATTGCACCTATCTGGAGCTAAAAATGATTAAAGTTTTCTCTGTTTCTAAGAATTGAAAAAAACTTTATTTTTAATAGAGCCACAGTTCTGCATAGTTAGGGTATTGTGATCTAAATTTTTTTTGCATACATTTTTTAACTATTCTGAACTAGTAAAAACATTTTAAAACGAAATGTAAAAAATTTCTTCCATGGTCGACGTGGAATATATATATATATATATATATATATATATATATATATATATATATATATATGAAGAAATTTTATATATATAATATATATAGTCCCTGAAAATATTTACGTAAATAATGGTGCAGGCCGTGTGCAGGTTCCCCTATTGAAAATATCAAGCTAAATCTCAAGCTTCAAATTCAGCGATGAGTTTGAATCCGACTCGATCGAACTTGAAATTCAGCGATGAGGTTGAATCCAGCTTGATCAAACTTGAAATGTAGGTCGATCAGGGTGGATTTTTTGAGTTTGATTTCGAGCTTGAAATCGAGCTGGATTTTAAGTTCGATCAATCCAGATTCAAGCTCATCGCTGAATTTCAAGCTTGAAATCCAGCTTCAATTTTTTAACAGGGATTGCCTGAGCTGCATCTCGCAAGAAGCCTCCTACTCAACATCATTCTCGTTGCCCCTGCGTCATCGAGAGTTTTGCAGGCATGTCCACACGCTCGTACGACAACAGCATGACCTTGGGAACCATTCAGCAGATCGCTATCACTTCCAGGCAGGTGCACACCGTTTCTGCGCTCGAAGTGTTATGAACTCTGTTGAAAAAAACGAACAAAATAAGATTTTTATTGCATTATGGGTTGGAAAGTTATAATAGAATGATGAATAAATTACCTTTGCTAGGCCCTCCTTGAAGCTCAGCTTGCAAGTCTGAAAACGATGTCATTTTTGTCGCTCCCAGCCTCAGCTTGTCTACCTCAGTCTTGGGTCAGTCGCTGAATCGGCAGTCTTTATTCCTTGACGTCGTCTCTCAGTACGTGCTGGATCGGTTCTAGAGTTATTTTCTAACGTCTCTCAACGGCATCTGAAAACAATTATTATTTTTATTTTAATAGAAGTAATAATAACACTAAAGAATTCCCAGACGGCAAAACAAATTTCATGAATGTCGCAGACGTTAGAATTCTTTATGAACTCTTTTCAAACTCTTTAAGAATCCTTTTCTAACTTACATGCATAAGTATTCTTACTGTTCGAAAAAAATCCTTAGAAAAAATTCATTTTTTGCTGTCTGGGTAATAATTATAATAATTATAATGTTATTAGAATTATTCTCTTGTAATGTAAAAATTACCTCAATATTGCTATTTTTTCAAACAAAAATAAAAGAATTTTTTTTTATGTGTGAGAGGGCCCCGATCTTGCCTATCTCTGTGAGGCACAACCAACATTCTCTGCCCCTCCAACGCTTCCTTACATTTTTTTTTTATTTAAATACGTAATTAAAAATTAAAATATAATTAAAAAATAAAAGATTAGTAAATTGATAATTGAATTTATTAAATAAATGAACAAATAAATAAAATATAAAATGTTAGAAAACGTTCTATTCATATAAAAAGTCCACGTTAATTTCAGCAAGTGATAATATAAAAAGAATGCAAACTAATATAATAAACGTGTACTTTTTATATGAACTTCCCTAAAAGTAAAAACATAAATAAAGTCGCCTTTATAAAACGCAAAGAAATATGTAGCAAGCTAGTATTTTTCTTGGTGTTTTATAAATGTGTAGATGTCCGGAAATTCTTCGGTCCCATCCTCAGGCTGGCCGTTGTCCTCCATCATGGTGTTGCTGTGGTCGTCATGATCCTTGTTGTTCTCGGCGTCGCTTTCGATCTCCGTGTCATCGTCCGGGTAAGGTTCTGCACCTCCTCTGTCAGGTCGGCACTCCTCCAAATACTTCGCGGGGTATTCGTCATAGTGGGTCCTTCCATCGAATTCTCCGTCCTCTGATTCCCTGATATATTTTATATTTTATTTTAAATTCATTTGATTTTGCTTCATCACAGAGGAAGCTTTGGGATGGTAATAAAAAAGTTTTGCTAAAATCACTATAGACATATTTTTTGAGACAATAGGAATCAACATACACTATTTTTAGAAAATGTCTGTATGAATGTGCGTGCGTGAGTGCGTGCGCGTGTATGTGTGCTGCGTGTATGCATGCATGCATGCGTGCATGTGTGTGCGCGTGTATGTGTATGTGCATGCGTGTGTGTCCGTATGCGCGTATGTGTGTGTGCGTGCGTGTGAGTGAGTGTGTGTACGTGTGTGCGTGCGTGTGAGTGAGTGTGTATGTGCCTGCGTGTGAGTGTGTGTGTGCGTGCGTGTGAGTGAGTTAGTGTGTGCGCATGTATGCGTGTGCGTGTGTGTGTGTGTCACACCATATTTTTTTGTAACACATGTATGGATTTTTGCGTTTTTTAAAATAAGTTTTTAAATAAACGGGCAAATAAGAAATTTTTTGGCGGGCAACAAAAGTAGTCAACGGGTAAAAAAACTTTTTTACCCGCTTATCCGGACAGAATAGTACATTATGCAACAAGGGACGAAAGTAGCAGTTTTTCCCGCGGGCAGTAATCAACCGAGGGAAGAATCTTCTCGCGAGGGCAGTAATCACTCGAGGGCGAAATCTACTTTCACATTGTAGGGTTTTTTGGAATGTTAGATATAACTTATCTATAACAATAGTTATAAAAGACGTGAAAAACTGTAATTTAATCTAAATGTGTAATTTTAGTAAAAAATTATCTTTTGACAATTCATCAATACTAAAAACACAGCTTTTTTAAGATATTGATTAAAAAAAGATAAGTAAATTTAAAATTAATTTCATATTGAAACAATCAATTAAGTTTGAGGAAGCAAAGTGCCAAGGAATTGCCAGCGGTTTTTTACATATTCTATGATAATATTTAACAGGAGGCCACTTACCAGAGTTTATCAGGTGGATTCTGCTGTAAATGGTCGAAATTTTCTGTAGGTGCGTCATCTTCGTCGGGTATTTCATCCTTCAGGTCATCCAATCCTACATAGCTCCTTGGACTGGACAGATGCTGATGATCATCCCTCTCCCTCTCGTCGTCTGAAGTTTTTTCTAAAACTCTTCTTCTTTTTGGACTGGGTGGCAGGGGTTCTTGATGTTCTTCTTCTTCTTCTTCTTCTTCATCAGGAGCTCGTCTTCTCCTCGGAGATGGTGGCAGCTGCTCCTCATCTCTTTCTTCGGGCAGTAGCACGTCTCTGCGTATCTCTTCGAGACGCCGTAGACATTGCTTAAGGCTTTTCAGGGCCCTGGTCAAAAATGAAAACATTCATAATTAATATAATAAGTCTAGTGTGACAAGTAAAATAAAACATATAAAACAATATACCTTCACAAGCTGACACAAAACGGGTATCACGTAGTCTTGTGACATTTTTTTTCGTATCTCCAAGCCAAGTAACATTGCACAGAAGCTCTGTGTTGACTGCAAAGCAATTTTTTAAAAAAATTGCTTAAGAGTCATCGGTATTTCTACCACCAAGATAAATCAAGTAGTTGACCTAAAAATAAACGATATATTTAAGAAATGAAAAATTTAATAATTATAAAACTAAGTCTTGCGTTCAGGGGTTTGACGGTTCATGGGTTGTAGGTTTCATATGTTTGAAGATTCGTGGATTTTAGAGTTTGAGTGTTCATTTAACCTCCGAAGCACTCACCAGACACCTAGAAACAACGCAGCATTAGTAATGGGAGATTACAGTGATAAACTAAACACTAATCTCACCTGATAATATTGGCAGTGGACGAATGCAGTAGGAAGCTGTATGTAAACATAACCTCTTCGAGGTTAACCGTGCCACTGCTGCTGCCGCAAGTACGCCGTCCTGGGCCTTGCAGCTCTCATCTTCGTGCCCCTTCGTGGGGACCGTAGCCCAGATACCCCTCCTGCTGCATCCATCGTCGCACTTCCTCGTCCTGGCCACTCGTCCTTCCTCGTCAAAACTAACCTATTTATTAACATAATATAATTATTAGAATAATTATAAATAAAAAAAATTTACATCTCAGCCAGGGTGATCCTCAAGACAATCTCTTCACTCTGAAATGTCCAGATAGTTGCCACAGTTCTCTTGGAAAATCCAAATTGCAGCATGTAAATAATTAATGATAGTAATTATTTACTATGAACTGCAATTGCACGTGCGCGCGCCAGGATGATCCACAAGACGAGCTGCACTTCCTCTCGAACATCCACCACAAACTTGCCACAGTCGAATTATATAATTCAGAATTCCAAATTACACCACAGATAACTACAATAATTAATAACTACAATAATACCGCTATAATTATTAAGAACAATTTCACTTATTGCACGCGTCTGCAATTGAAGATCAAGTCTTCATGAAAGCAGGGAGATTACTGCAATGGCGGGATGCGATATATTACTTCAAACAACAGAAATTATTTCAAGACTTTAAATTTATAATGTAAATCAATTTTAATATTCAATTATAAACAAATATATTTATTATTAATAAAAATATAAATCATAAAATTATACTATTATTTATTTATTTATATTTATTTATTTATTCAATTACACCAATTGAGCCCCATATAAATAAATTAACAAATCATTACTATTATTATCAATTTTATTTGTAATAGAAATAATAACTTAAATATGCAATTAAATTATATTTCCCAGATAGCAGCCCGTGCCGAGCACGGCGTGCTGGCACGGCGTGACGAATTTGTGCCATCACTGTGCAGTCGCGGCGTGCTGTCCGATTCGGTGGCACGTCGTGACCGCCCTGTGCCGTCATCGTGCCGTCACGCAACATCACTTTTTTGAACTTTTAGATTCCAGCAGAATGACGGCACAGTGCAAGCCCGCCGTGTCGGGAAAATCGTGGCCGCAATGTGACGGATTATGGACAGCACGACGTGCCATCAATATAATTATAAAAATATAATTTAATTGCATATTTAAGTTATTATTTCTATTACAAATAAAATTGATAATAATAGTAATGATTTGTTAATTTATTTATATGGGGCTCAATTGGTGTAATTGAATAAATAAATAAATATAAATAAATAAATAATAGTATAATTTTATGATTTATATTTTTATTAATAATAAATATATTTGTTTATAATTGAATATTAAAATTGATTTACATTATAAATTTAAAGTCTTGAAATAATTTCTGTTGTTTGAAGTAATATATCGCATCCCGCCATTGCAGTAATCTCCCTGCTTTCATGAAGACTTGATCTTCAATTGCAGACGCGTGCAATAAGTGAAATTGTTCTTAATAATTATAGCGGTATTATTGTAGTTATTAATTATTGTAGTTATCTGTGGTGTAATTTGGAATTCTGAATTATATAATTCGACTGTGGCAAGTTTGTGGTGGATGTTCGAGAGGAAGTGCAGCTCGTCTTGTGGATCATCCTGGCGCGCGCACGTGCAATTGCAGTTCATAGTAAATAATTACTATCATTAATTATTTACATGCTGCAATTTGGATTTTCCAAGAGAACTGTGGCAACTATCTGGACATTTCAGAGTGAAGAGATTGTCTTGAGGATCACCCTGGCTGAGATGTAAAATTTTTTTATTTATAATTATTCTAATAATTATATTATGTTAATAAATAGGTTAGTTTTGACGAGGAAGGACGAGTGGCCAGGACGAGGAAGTGCGACGATGGATGCAGCAGGAGGGGTATCTGGGCTACGGTCCCCACGAAGGGGCACGAAGACGAGAGCTGCAAGGCCCAGGACGGCGTACTTGCGGCAGCAGCAGTGGCACGGTTAACCTCGAAGAGGTTATGTTTACATACAGCTTCCTACTGCATTCGTCCACTGCCAATATTATCAGGTGAGATTAGTGTTTAGTTTATCACTGTAATCTCCCCTTACTAATGCTGCGTTGTTTCTAGGTGTCTGGTGAGTGCTTCGGAGGTTAAATGAACACTCAAACTCTAAAATCCATGAATCTTCAAACATATGAAACCTACAACCCATGAACCGTCAAACCCCTGAACGCAAGACTTAGTTTTATAATTATTAAATTTTTCATTTCTTAAATATATCCTTTATGTTTAGGTCAACTACTTGATTTATCTTGGTGGTAGAAATACCGATGACTCTGACTTTGCAGTCAACACAGAGCTTCTGTGCAATGTTACTTGGCTTGGAGATAAGAAAAAAAATGTCACAAGACTACGTGATACCCGTTTTGTGTCAGCTTGTGAAGGTATATTGTTTTATATATTTTATTTTACTTGTCACACTAGACTTATTATATTAATTATGAATGTTTCCATTTTTGACCAGGGCCCTGAAAAGCCTTAAGCAATGTCTACGGCGTCTCGAAGAGATACGCAGAGACGTGCTACTGCCCGAAGAAAGAGATGAGGAGCAGCTGCCACCATCTCCGAGGAGAAGACGAGCTCCTGATGAAGAAGAAGAAGAAGAAGAAGAACATCAAGAACCCCTGCCATCCAGTCCAAAAAGAAGAAGAGTTTTTGAATGCGACATTCATGAAATTTGTTTTGCCGTCTGGGAATTCTTTAGTGTTATTATTACTTCTATTAAAATAAAAATAATAATTGTTTTCAGATGCCGTTGAGAGACGTTAGAAAATAACTCTAGAACCGATCCAGCACGTACTGAGAGACGACGTCAAGGAATAAAGACTGCCGATTCAGCGACTGACCCAAGACTGAGGTAGACAAGCTGAGGCTGGGAGCGACAAAAATGACATCGTTTTCAGACTTGCAAGCTGAGCTTCAAGGAGGGCCTAGCAAAGGTAATTTATTCATCATTCTATTATAACTTTCCAACCCATAATGCAATAAAAATCTTATTTTTTTGTTTGTTTTCAAAAGAGTTCATAACACTTCGAGCGCAGAAACGGTGTGCACCTGCCTGGAAGTGATAGCGATCTGCTGAATGGTTCCCAAGGTCATGCTGTTGTCGTACGAGCGCGTGGACATGCCTGCAAAACTCTCGATGACGCAGGGGCAACGAGAATGATGTTGAGTAGGAGGCTTCTTGCGAGTTGCAGCTCAGACAATCCCTGTTAAAAAATTGAAGCTGGATTTCAAGCTTGAAATTCAGCGATGAGGTTGAATCTGGTTTGATCGAACTTAAAATCCAGCTCGATTTCAAGCTCGAAATCAAACTCAAAAAATCCACCCTGATCGACCTACATTTCAAGTTTGATCAAGCTGGATTCAACCTCATCGCTGAATTTCACGTTCGATCGAGTCGGATTCAAACTCATCGCTGAATTTGAAGCTTGAGATTTAGCTTGATATTTTCAATAGGGGAACCTGCACACGGCCTGCACCATTATTTACGTAAATATTTTCAGGGACTATATATATATAAAATTTCTTCATATATATATATATATATATATATATATATATATATATATATATATATATATATATATATATATATATATATATATATATATATATATATATATATATATTCCACGTCGACCATGGAAGAAATTTTTTACATTTCGTTTTAAAATGTTTTTACTAGTTCAGAATAGTTAAAAAATGTATGCAAAAAAAATTTAGATTACAATACCCTAACTATGCAGAACTGTGGCCCTATTAAAAATAAAGTTTTTTTCAATTCTTAGAAACAGAGAAAACTTTAATAATTTTTAGCTCCAGATAGGTGCAATTTAGGTATTTACACATATACATTTTTATTATTTTTCTGTATATTTTTCTGTAAATTTTCTATAGAATATGCTAGCACTTTTTTTAGGCCCTAATTACCACGTTTCTGATTGATTTATAAAAGATATACCGTTATATAGTAATAAGAGCTTCAAAATGAGACCAGGTAGACCATGGACCGAGCTTATTAACCGAAGTAACAGAATTTTGAAGGAAATCTACATACAATTTGTATATCTATATATGAAGATTTATTTTATAAATGATATACCCTACATACATATAGATATATAAATTGTATGTAGATTTCTTTCAAAATGCTGTAACGTCAGTTATAAAGCTCGGTCCATGATCTACCTGCTCTCATTTTGAAGCTCTTATTACTACAAAATTTTGAGATTAAAATAAACTGCCGAAATTTTTTAAATAGCATATAACAGTATATATCTTTTATAAACCAATCAGAAACGTGACAATTGGGGTCTGAAAAAAATGTCAGCATATTGTACAGAAAATTTACAGAAAAAAATGCATATATATATGTAAATACCCAAATTGCACCTATCTCGAATTGATTTTTCTACTTTTCTAAAAATTTAAATAAACTTTATTTTTAGGGTCACGGTTCTGCAAGATTTGGGTCTTATGAGCTAAAATTTTATTTACATGCTTTTTTCACTATTCTGAACTAGTAAAAACATTTTCAGCGATTTGTAAAAAATTTCTTCACGGGTTTACGTGAAATATATATTATTATGAAATATTGAAATTCGTTCAGAATGAACTTTTACTACAGTTTCTCTATTAGTCTTGACGTTTCTTTCGCCTTTACAATACATCAGGAAAGTATAATACATTTTTAGGCCAATTTTTTATTTGAAAATTTTTATATATCAAATTTTTAAATTTTAAATCTCACCTGAGATCTTACCAGAGATCTCGTGTAAGATTTTGAGTAAAAATTCATGAGGTTTTCGCATGATATTTCACCTGAGATTTTTTGGTAGGGATATATAAATATATATATATATATATATATATATATATATATATATAATCATGCGAAATATCATGAATGTTTACTCAAAATTTCACACGAGATCTCTGGTAAGATCTCAGGTGAGATTTAAAATTTCAAAATTTGATATATAAAAATTTTCAAATAAAAATTGACCAAAAATGTATTATACTTTCCTGATGTATTGTAAAGACGAAAGAAACTTCAAGACTAATAAAAAAAACTGTAGTAAAAGTTCATTCTGAACGAATTTCAATATTTCATTAAGTGTACATATAATAACATGAGATTTTGGTATGAGATCTCAGGTGAGAATCTTACTTGAGATTATTCAGTAGGAGTATGTGAATAATCATAATTAAAGTATAAAATTATAATTAAATTTAAATATTTACGTAAATAAATGGTATATATATGTTATTATTGTATGTATATATCTGCTGCGGATTCCCGGAAAAACAACTCAAGTCCATTTTTTTTAAAATTGAGTTTTAAGCGATTTTAATATCTTTATATAGTATATTTTCAGATAAAAGTGCACAAAATCAAGAAAGTGTAAAAATAAGTAGCCTTATCTACTATTTATGATTTTTTTTACATTAGTTCAAATGGAAAATAAAAATTTTAAGTATTAGTATCTTCAAAACAGAAAAGTGGACTTATGTTGTTATTCTGCAAAACCATATATATATTATGTATTAACTTATTAATTTATTGTACAAAAATTAAATATTTAAAGTATATAAATAAAAAATTACAAATATAAAATACAGTATTTTTATTATGATAAAATTATACATTTAATATAAATAATATATATATATATATATATATATATATATATATATATATATATATATATATATATATATATCGCCGTGCTGGCATATTGTCGGCAAATTGCACCGCACAGTGCTGACACGTTGCCGGCACGCGGGCCGCAGTACCAATCGCGCATGCAAATTGCGTCGGCAAAATGACGGCACTATGACGGCCCGCGTGCCAGGACCGCGGTCCTGCACCGTGCCGTCTCAGAAGCGGGGCAGGAATCCGTCACAATGCCGGACCGCGGGCGGCCCGCGGGCCGTCAGCGTGCCGACACAGTGCCGACTCAATGCTATCTGGGTTTTATAATTATATTGATGGCACGTCGTGCTGTCCATAATCCGTCACATTGCGCCCACGATTTTCCCGACACGGCGGGCTTGCACTGTGCCGTCATTCTGCTGGAATCTAAAAGTTCAAAAAAGTGATGTTGCGTGACGGCACGATGACGGCACAGGGCGGTCACGACGTGCCACCGAATCGGACAGCACGCCGCGACTGCACAGTGATGGCACAAATTCATCACGCCGTGCCAGCACGTCGTGCTCGTCACGGGCTGCTATCTGGGTGTGGATACCATCATCGTATCTAATTCCCATTTGAGTTCTTTCTTTTCCAATAGGTATAGGGGAAGGTGGGGCAGTACGGGCACCCTAACTTCAAAAGAATCCTGTACTTTATATTTTGTACCAATACAAATTATTAAAAGTGCTTCTTAAAGTAGAATATCTCAAGATTTAGATACATTATTTTTTATTATAAAATATATATTGCATTGTTCTTTATAATGCAAAGTACAATACCGCTAAAACTGCCCATTTTCCCCACCCGTGGGGCACGATTGGCACGGTGAATTAATGACAAATTTATTTAAAAAAAATATTGGACGTTACTATCAAATTTGCCATCGGAGTAATTACTTCTTTGGCCTTTCTTTTTATAATTTCTTACCATTTCATTAACACTGACTCTTTCACCAACATCTAAGACTCCGACTCCGAAATGTTAAGGGCGCAAAAGTAAGGTTAAGAAAATCAGCTGTTAAACTCGGCGGAAATAAATTGACGACTCACATAAGGTAGTTGACCCTGTTCTCGATAGCTTAGTAACAGACTCAACTTATTTCGCTATAAAAAATGCTTTAATTTTAAAAAAATTGAAATTTTTTGTTTTCAACTATTAATTAATATACTTATTTAGCAAATAACTCGAAAAAGACGAAATTTTAACGTAATGTTTACTTCTAAATTCAATAAACCAAAAAATAATCCGAGGGAGCAGTTGTCGATAACCATTTTACGAGTCGGAGCAATTCTCGATAGATGCAAAAGACCCAGTTCTCGATGTACCAACAAGCCCATTATTCAGGTTAGGTTCTAGGTTATGTCAAAACTTGATTGAATAACATACACATTTTGATTATTATAAATACATAATTATTAATTAAAAGTAGTGCTTAAGTATTTTTAAGCATTGAAATAACATTTAAAGAAAAATTTATTTGTATTTTGTATATATTATCTGACTATCGACAACTGGGTACGTACGCATAATTAAGACGGAGTTGTCGATATATGAATTAAAATAATTATAAGTAAATAAATCAAAATTTAACTTTTTGATTACGCTTATTTTATTGAATTTAAAGCTAATCTTGGCTTTATAGTTTTTTAAAACGTTCTATTTATTACAAAAATGTCACTTTAAAGTTTACTGTTTGTTACGGTCGTGGTTAAGGAAACGTCGAGTAACTCATCAAATCTGAGAGTGCCAAGAAGTGTGAATTTCTATTTAACAAGTAGCGCTAACTGAGTTTTTATAATTCAAAATATTTATTCAGTGATATATTCTTAATATAGAAATAATTTTCTCGTACCGAAAAATTGCTCAAAATATATCTAAAATCGTATTATTCCTTCGAGTTATCGACAACTGGGTACCTATCGAGAACCGGGTCCACTACCTTATGCCAATCGTGCCCCGCTAGTGGTGCCAGTCGTGCCCCATTTTAGAGTATTTTTATATGTAATATTACTTTTTTCCTAAGCATCGGAGATCATCAATCAAAAATACTATTCAAAATTTACGATTTAAACTGTAAAAGTAATTCCCTTTCGAAGCTCATATGATTTATTTGTTCTTGAGAAATAGATTAGAATTATGGAAAAAACAACGTTTTGAAGTCCTCAATTTCTAATAATTCTCATACGATTTGTATTAATTTTTTTCATTTAGGATTTGCAGAGGGAAAAAGTAAAAGCTATTTATAACATATAAAAAATACTATCATGTTAGAATATTCATTTATTTAGTGAACATTTGGATGCCCAATCCACCCGCCAAACCCATCGTGCCCCACCTTCCCCTATATTAGCCCCAGGGGCCTTATTCACTAACTATATCGCGCTATATCAGCGATACACCGTTGATACGCGATAATAGTGTTTTGAGCCGATACAACCAAAAGTACTAGTTCGTTCTGCATAAATCGGACTATTCTATATTTTGACTTGATTTTTCGTGCACACTCGCGTGTAGGCAAAGAAGATAGACCACAATAGAAGCGCAAAGCTGGGAAACAAAGTGAGGCACCCCAAGGGCTAGTAAGCACCCCGACCACGCGCAGCGCGACAGTCGTTTTCCAAATATTTCCAAACGTCATGTATATAGAATGTAGGTAACAGGATAACGCTCGGCCGATAACATACCGGCAATATCAATAAAAGTATGTATTTAAAAACAGTACACTGGAAACATGTCAGTTATCGTTGCCAATAATTAAAAAATATGTAGAAAACCTAAAAACATATAGCAAAAAAAATTATACTTAAACTCAAACCTAATCTACAAATGGGGGAGCACTTTATATATTGGATCCATTATTTAACACTCGTCGGCAGCGATGGTCCTGTGGATAACGTATCTGGCTCCTGATTTTTTATGCAGGTTCAAATCAGCCCCAGTTTTTTTTTTTTATTTATTGTAGTTACATAATAAATTATATTTTTATAAACTTAAATAAAAATATTAAATTATTACTATTTTGAATAGTTTTCCAGACCACCCTAGAGGTACTATTTTCATTTTATTTAGAAATTACTATATAAAAGAATTTTAAGATACTTGTTTATAATCTCACGACATGTATAAATTATATAGAATTATTCAATAATCTTTTTATATGAATGTTCTAAATAAAACCGTGGTGTCCGTCGCCAGTAGCCCTACATAAACCACGGGAGCTTTCTCCCTTCCTCCAGGCTCCTTTAACCTTTTCCACCTCCACCAATGTGTATGCATGATCATAAAAAACTCTAAAAGAACCTATTTTAATATTCACAATGTTTTTAAATATACCCATGATGATATATTTAAAAAAAAGTTTCTGATAAAAAACTGTAACTTGTTCACCTTTTTTATGATGAAGTATATAATAAAATAATTGAATTTATGTCATTATGTCTTTCACCCACAGATATGTATACAAAACATAAGTTTTTTAATATATTCTTTTAATTAAAATATTTGTAACATTGGTTTTTTAAAATTATCCGTGCAGATTAACTATTGATATTGTACTATTGCTTAATTTTTGTTACGGTACCAAGAAAGTGTAAAAATTTTTTGAGATGCAAAAAACTTTAATAATGTAACAACTTTTTATTGAAAAATTATGCATAATTTACCATAGATGTTCAAAAACTCGATATAAATAGTCAAAAACTTTCTATTTTAGGTACCAAATAAGTCAATAAAATTTTGGAAAATAGATACAACGGGAAATAAATTTTCATATCGGCATAACTCTACCAATTATTATATTAAATACATTATACATTTAAATAAATATACACTTTATTTGAAAATACTTATTTTATTAACATAAATAATAAAGAATACTAATGTAATATACATTTCCTATCACAATAATAAATTTAAAAAAAAAACAGTGCAACGGATTTGAACCAGCATAAAAAAAATTAAGAATCAGATACGTTATCCACAGGACCATCGCTGCCAACGAGTGTTAAATAATGGATTTGATATATAAAGTGTTCCCCCATTTGTAGATAAGGTTTGGAGTATTGAATATAATTTGTTTTATTATATGTTTTTAGGTTTTCTACATATTTTTCGAGTATTGCAAACCATAACTGACATGTTTCCAATGTACAATTTTTAAATACATACTTTTATTGACATTGCCGATATGTTATCGGCCGAGAGTTATCCTGTTACCTACATAACGCTTGGAAACATTTGGAAAACGACTGTGGCGCTGCGCCTGGTCGGGGTGCTTACTAGCCCTTGGGGTGCCTCAATCGCCCATAAGGCTTTGCGCTTCTATTGGAGTCTATCTTCTTTGGTGTAGGTACGTGTGCGCTCATGACACTGGCGTCGCGTCGGACACACACGCTAACGAATATGGCTGATTCCGCCGAAAGCGGGATTTTACATGTCAGAGCATCGTAACTCTTTGAAATTGCGGTATAATGTTAAAACGCCTAATGGATATTATGTATCCTATAATGAAGCATTTATTCCATTATTAAAGTTACCTGAAACAATTACCTATTATAAATGAACTCATAAAAACTATGCGAAATGTCCCCTCCATCGCTTGTCCAAAACGAGAATTTAATAATTCTTTTTTACGATACGCATTTTTACGGGCATTTATATCTATTAGACATTGAGAAATAACCTTTTAACATCTAAGATAAGATATTATTTAGTTATTTACTATGTCTATTAGTCTAGAAAAAACGTACACCTGTTTAGAAAAGTGTCCATCAATTTCGGTCAATATTAAATTATTTCAAATGTTCCGCCTATTTGCCAAAAGAAAGTAATTTTGGCGCCCTCTACCATGAAAAATTTCAAGTATAATTATCATGCCCTTTGAATAGTGGCGGTTAGATATTTGAATGGTCGAACTTGCATTCGTATTCAACACATTTCCATTTAACAAATCAACTGTAAAATTTAAGTGTCCCCTCCATCACCTAAAAATTCTCAGAATTAAAAGAACATTTTGCAAAGCTATTTACAAGGAAAATCATATCATCAAAGGTGCAGTCTTCAATGAATCGGCGATTATATTGCGGCCTCAAGATTTCAAGATAATTCGTCAAAAAGGTGATTTGTCCCCTCCGTTTCTGTCCCCTCCGTCGACTACAATAGTATAATTTTATTATATATTATATACTTAAAATGAATCCTTGCAAAAAATCGACGCGGTTATCGACAGTAAACAAAAAATTGATATTGGATGAAAAAAAGGCCCGTGCCTTAAAAATTCAGAAAACGAAAAAGATCGTTTTAAAAGCAAAACACGTAGGTATAACTTTTTAACTTTTGTGCGTATTAACTAATGCCATGAATATAAATCATATTTTCAATAAAAATATAAATATTATTTTTAGAATGAGACTATTCGTCAAAAACAAGCACGATTATAAAAGCAACGTGAAATGGCGAGACTAAAAAGACAGAAAATTGGAAATGATCCAGACAAATATGAATCTTATTACCTCGAAGAAAGAGAACGCTATTATAGAAGAAAAGTACAGGGAAAAATAAAAACTATCGATCAATTATCAGAGAGGGATAAAAGATCAAAATGAAAATACGAACGAAATGGAAAAATAATTTATCGTAACAAGAAGCAGCAAAATCAACTGCAAAATGATCACAACTAGTCTTCTAGTTCAGAAGAAACCGCCAGAGATTATATGATATAATCTCTAACTCAAAATTAACAGCCAGTGTCAAGCTCCCGTGTTCTAAACAAAAGCTTGCTGGGGTAATATAAGAGCAAGAAAAAATCAACGTAAATGTTAGGCTGAAAATACGAAGCTTAAAAAGCAAAATGATAAATTAAAAACTACTTTGAGTACTTTAACCAAAAGAGTACAAAGATTAAAATTAAAAAGTACTAAAAAAGCGAGGTCGAAAAATTCTCTCATTGATACTCTTTTATTAAAGCCAACCGCAAACCTTGATCAAATAAAGCGTAAATTGGTAATTAAATTTATAATTATACATTATAAATTAAACTTTACAATTTTATTGGTATACATTTATTTTAACTTTAAATTACAGGTGAAGTATTGCAAAAGCAAATTCGTGAACTTTATATGAAGAGTAAAACTTTTAATGTTAAACAAAGTATTGAAAAAATATTGTCCGGTAAAATAGTGCAAAAGTATAAGCGCTTAACATATATTAGAAAAAATATAGCACCTGTTATAAAATGAAAAATATATTCAGGATCTATATTACAATATGAAAGGAAACCAAGCATCAAGTTTGAAGAGAAGAAAAAATTCGATTACAACATTTTTTCTTGATAATACCACAATTGATCCAAGCAAAAAAGGATGTAAAAAAGATAGTGATGGTAACTTGATTCCAAGACGCTATTTGAATGGTAGTTTGATCGATTTACATAAGAAATTCTGTAATGAAAATGAACTAGGCAAAGTTAGTTTTTCAACATTTTGCAGATATCGTCCTAAATATTGTGTAGCACTAAAAATAACTGACAGAGAGACATGGGTTTGTCTTAAAACTTTAACTTGCTGACACAGGCACTCTGCAAAAATCAAATTATTCAAGAAAATACTTGTCAAAAGGTTGTTGAAAGTTTGACATGTGTTAAAGTTTCAGAAGAATGCTTTAATAGAAAATGCATTTTGTGTAAAAATAAGTAAATCAAAATCGAAACAGAGAATAAAGATTTTGAACAAGAAATTGTCTATAGTAAGTGGTTAACTTTAAAGGAAAACTGTATTAGTGCAAAAACAAAAGAACCGATAGAAATACAAAAAACGATGAAAAAGAACTCTTCAGCAAAGTTACGTGATCTAATTTCTATATTTCAATCAGAAGTTACTTTATTTTTAGAACATGAAATGAAAATTTACCATCAATTTAAAGTTCATAAGCCACTAAGACAAAACCTTAAAGAAGATCAGATATTCTTAAATATGAACTTTAGTGAAAATTATAATTGCAAATATTGCACTGAAATTCTATCTGTTAATTTTGGAGCGAGTAGAGAGCAAGTTTGTCTACATACTGGCTACATTTATTCAACAAAATTTCATCAAGGATTTGGCACTATATCCGATTGTCTTGTACAGGATGCTGCTGCTATACTTGCTCACTTAAAAAATGTTCTTCACTTTTTCCTACCAAAATTACCATCCGTTAAAACACTGTACTTGATGAGCGATGGACCAACTAGTCAATATCGAACTAAATCAATATTTTATTTGATTACACAGCATCTCACAGAATGGTTTCCTCAAATACAGAAGATATTCTATAATTACGGTGTGCCTGGACATGGTAAAAGTCAAGCAGATGGAATAGGGAGTGTTTTGAAGCGGACTGCTGAGGATAAAGTCAGATACGGACAAGACATTCCTGATTTTAATACACTTTTGCATACCCTTCAATCAAGCACTAAGAATATTTACGTTTCATCTGTAACAATTGAAGAGATAAAACAAATGAATGATATCTTAGCACACGCTGAAATTAAGCAGTTTCCTGGGACGATAAAATTACACCAGTTTACATGGTGTAGAAGGGCACCTAGCATAATTCATTTTAATTCACACAGTTGTTACGACTGTTTAGATAGAGCCTGTGAGCACTATTCCATTGGAAAATTGGATTATAATCCCCCTGTAATATTAAAATTGAATAATTGCACGCCGAAGGCGGGCTCGCTCGATCATACTTATGCCGAAAGTCGCGTTCGAGATGATCACTAAGTAGTACCGCTAGAGTACGCAGATGTCGCCACAATCCTTCAGCCTTAATTTCGAAACGCCAGCCCTATAAATCGGCGATAGCAGTCCTTTTCTTTTCATAAAGTTTAAAGTGAACGTTCGTTAACATTATCAATTGGGTGGGAAAACTTCATTATAAAAAATCACTCTTTTTTTTTATAGGGTAGGGAGTGATCATATCGAACGCGGCTTTCGGCATAATTATGATCGAGCTTCGCCCGCCTGCGGCGGGCTCGCTCGATCGTGCAATTATGCCTCAGTGCGTTCTCGAGATCACTAAGTAGATGTTTCGAGTCACTTTTTCTTTACAAAGAAAAAATCTTTATTGATATCTTTTATATAAAAGTAATACAAACTTGCTTAAATCTAATCTTTGTTTAACATTACTGCTTTGGCAAACGATGTCTTATCTTTTACAATTGGTCTATTATAAAACTAATTGAACACGTTTGATTTCTCTTACCAACCTGCTAGGTTTTTAATCACACTAATATGGACTCCTTTTTTCAATGCAGCCGATGTTGCTGCATGACGTATACTATGAGGCGCAAACTCTTTATTAATACCGTACTCAACCAAGAAAGCACGAAGTCGTCTACTTATTGAATCTTTTTATGCCTTTCTATAAGGCGGCCTGGTACACGGAGAGAATTTTCTAATAAAAATTATGACGAAATTCGCAGTAAAAATTACCGTGAATGACTATAAAGCTGGGACACTCTAACTTTCCGGCAGTTTTTATTGATATTTACGATAAATTTTACCGTCCTGAAGGGTAAAATTTGCCTGCCGTAGAGTAAGAGTTCCATGTATAAATCTTAGAGAAAACCAAAATTTGTGGTAAAATTTGTATGAAATATTTTTAAAAAATCTGGATTTTCTTCCAATTGTTGTAGCAGTATCATTAATACTTAAATAAGTACATTATACACATTTATGTTTGAGTTAACCTAAAATGTGTACACGCTCAGTTGTTTTCTTTATCAGCTGTCTTCTTTTTCTCAAATCAGGCAAATTTTACCATTCAGTGCGGTAAAATTTATAGTCTGTGCGGTAAAATTTGTAGTCAATGAGGTAATTTTTATAGTAAAATATCAGTAAAAAGTGCCAGAAAGTAGGAGTGTCCCAGCTTTATAGTTATTTACGGTAATTTTTACCCTGAATTTCGTTATAATTTTTATTAGAAATTTCTCTCTGTGTAGTTATGAACAACTCATCACAATCTGTTCTTAATTTAGATGTTACTGACATATAACTTTTCAATGTTTACACTACACAAAGCTCCGGATTTTCTTGAAATGCAGGTATATAAGAAGTGGTTGATAACTACCACGCCTTGATGATTTTATTTTTTGCGGTATTTCAATCTCAAACCCCTCTTTGGTCTCTACTATGTTACTAATTTCTATAAATGCAATAGTCTGCTTTCGATGAGCGGTTACTAAAGCTAACAAAACTAAAAGTTTATCTATCAAATCCATCTAGTTTATCTAGCAACTCTAACGGGTATAATTTTTCTAATTTTCTAATAACAGGATCTAGATTGTAAATTTTGTCATATTTGGGTTTAGCTGGTCTATCGTTATAAACACCTTTCAGGAATCTACTAATTGTTGAATTCTTACCTATTTTATCCCCAATTAATAGAGATAACGCCGATCTAAATGGTTTGTTTTTATATATTTATTTAATTCTTTTAGATTTAGAACAAAACGGTATACCATTTACCATTTGATTTTTTAACCAAAAAATAAGAAGAAATAAACTGATTTTTACAATCTGAGACTCTACAAATAGCACCTAAATTTAATAAATTGTCAATGACATTTTGCATAAACGGTTTATCTTTCTTATTCAACAAATTTTGCTTTGGCAGATTTGTTTGTATAGGCACTGAATCAAATTCAATTTTATAACCTCTCAAACAATCGAAGATGAATTTATCCGACGTAATGTTTGAGGAAGCATGCTCAAAGTATCTTAATCACCCGACTATACGTACCGACTCTATTTCTTGTGTGACGTCGACGGAGCTGACTGAGTCGACGGCGTACTTGTCTGCGCACGCACTGGGTACGCTGAGCGATTCCTCCTCTTTTTCCTACGAATAAAGTTATTCGATTCTCTCACATCCCTACCCTAAATTACAAACATTTCACCTCTGAAGAATATGAAGAGAAGGACGGCGGGAGGCGGCTGCAGGCCGCTGCCTCCCGTTTTTCGCGTTTCGCTAAAGGTTGTCACATCTCGCGGGGCGAAGTGGAACTACATTGTCATTGGTAATATCGAGAACTAGATTGTATATAATTACAATCGAACTTCATGGTAAGTTCGTTTGATTGTCGAATAAACATACTTTGTAGTTTTACGTTTATGCCATGATATAAAAGTATAAAACTTAGCTGGCACGGTAACATTAACTTTGAATTTAGAAAATATGTTATTAAAAAATCGAGAACTATAAACCTAACTAAACAAATGAAGCAGTTCCTGCTTTCGGTTCTAGTTTATATAGTAGTTTCTTTGCTTTTAAAATAAATCTTTAAATAATAAAATCATAAATTCAACTATGTCATCGATAGAATTTTCTTATTTAAAATAAGTGTTTAAATAATAAATTCGTAATCGATATATATAACTTACTCTACGAGGGATATCGTTTTCTTATTAAAAATAAATTTTTAAATAAGAAATTCAAAAACTCAGGTAACTGTCCGAATTGCTGACATCCTGTTCTTTTTCGCTGACACCCCAGTATTTTTCGATATGAAATTGAAAAAATATTTCTTACGTTGATTAAGTGAGTTATTTAATTTAATTAAGAACTTACTTAATTCACATATAAATTATATTTTTAACTTTGTGCGGAAAATAATATCGGGGTGTCAGGGAAAACGGACAGGCTGCCAGTAATTGGGACTCTGACATATCCAGGTACTGTCTATTCTCCGTTGATATAATAACATAATTCAAAATAATGCGGTCCGAGTAAACTCTATCATTGTTTAAAGATTTTTCCAATCGTCGGTCGCACTTTCTTGTACAAAGACGATCCAAAACGAAAAACTGCTGCTAATTGCTTTAACAGAATACTTTCTCAAAGAGAGATCCTAATAAATCGAGTTTGAGCATATACTAATGGAAATTCGCATTAAATAAAGTAAAGCTAAAGTTAACTCATTAGACACACGAATTTAAGTATTACCAGTCTGAGATAATCTTCAATCTTAAAAATTAATTAAAATAATTTTTACCATATCTGTACACGAAAAGGATGAGACATTCGTAAAACAAAACATTTCGAACTAAAAGTTATGCAGGTCACTGTAACTAGCTCCAAAATGATAGAAAAGCCCGGTATAAAATCAGGAAAACTGCGTTAATTATAGATTTTTAATATTATGTTTGACGTATAATGAGACAAATAAAGATTTTCTTAATTGTTACAAATTTTGTAAAATTTATATTATTCTTTTACAAAAAAGAAGCTTTAAAGCAATTGCTAGATAAATTAATTGAAAGGACATTACGTGTACTTTATGAAAACATATATATTTTCAACATTTTTACCGTATAAAAAAAAGAAATTTTATTTTTCGAATTTTGATAATTATTTTAAGTTACTATTTTTTATGAAAAATGTACTTTTTATTATCCAAACTGCTCCAAAATCTAATCAGTTCGAAGCTGAGCAATTCTTCCTATGTCTGTAAAATTTCCGGCCATAATATGCTTACCTTGAAGAGTTATCGTTCCACAATTTTTTTGTTACCTACTTACATACATACATACATACATACATACATACATACAGACACACAGACAGACATTTTTTAAAAACACGTTTTTATGGTTCAAAAATCTTGAAAACATAAAAATTCATCAAAATTTCTGATAAATAAATTCTTATCGTCACAAAGCCCTCTTTGAGAAAGCAAAATCAACAAATTTCTTGATTAGTATGAGTGTAATTATTGTCCGAACTAAAATTATCCCCAAAAATTAGAAACTTGAGAAGATGTTACGCGTTTACAGATTTAGAAAAATTAAAAAAATAAAACATTTTTTCGATACTTTTTCTAACGAGGTCCATCTTTTCAAATTTTTATTTACGAGGAGATTTTTTTTCCTTCGAATCGTTGTTTCACCAGGAATCATTTGCATCAGCGAGCCATCTACTTTTTGAGGAAGCGACTTCGACCATCTCTTGTATGCACTATTTAAAAGTAATGGTGAAAATCAAAATAAAAATACTATTATATAGCATAAGACTTATTTAATAATAAAAAAAATAATTTAATTGAATCATCTATTCGACGCATTACAGTAGAATATGAGCGATATAAATTTACATCTATTTTATGTTTTTCCAGAAATTAAAAAAATTCCCTGACTTTTCCATGACTTTTCCATATGAAATCAAATTCCCTGACTTTCCATGACTTTTCCATATGAAACAAAATTCCCTGACTTTTCCCGGTTTTCCAGGCTTACAGAAAGCATGGCAACCCTGGTGTCTGTATAAATGACAGTCTATGCGTATATGTGTGTTCGTGCGTCGTGAATCTTTTAGTGTGTGTCAAATTTTTAGTGTGTAGTCATGAGAATTTCGTGTAAAACTGTGAAATTGGTATGTGGTTACATTTGGAAAAGGATTTTAAAAAATATAGAATATTTCACACATTTTATCACAGTTTCTCAGTTTTTCACAGTTTCTCACATTTTATCACATTTTATCACAATTTCTCACAGTTGTAATTTCTATTATATAAGAGAATGAAACGAAAAAGTAATGTGAGGAAATGTGAACGACTGTGAAAAATTGTGCAAGTTTTATTACATAAGATACGTGCTTTTTATACGAAACTGTGAAAAGCTAAGAAAAAATGTGAAAAACTGTGAAACAATGTGCACATTGTTTGTAACAGATGTTCCAAATGTATGTGTTTTTCACATTTTTTCACCCCTTTCTCATATTTTTTTATAGTTTTTCACACTTGTCTTTTCTACTAGGGCAGTACTGAAATCATGATCTATTAAAAAAATGGCCTTTATAGAATACTAAAACTAAAATAAAATTTAGAAAAAAGTTTTGATAATTCTCTTAGTTATTCACTTTTAGTCTTAAACACCATATTTACTAAGAAATATCAAATTTTACCAACCTCGATCACTCTGGACTGTATACTCACAGATGGATAAAGTGTACAAATGTTGGAACATATAATTAAGTATTATTATTATTAAGATCATTTCTTATAATAAAGAGCAGTCTACTAACATTAACTCAAAGTAATTATAACTATTTTGTCATTATCACTTTGTTCGATGAAGTAATATAGACTTTGATAGCAAGCCTTCAATGACTGATATTCTGGTAATTAAATTACAATTTCAGCATGCACAGTGAACATTACTCAATGTACTTTAGTTAGGGATTATATTTACATAAGTATATTACAATTTGTAACATATTAACATAATCTTATCAAAATGTCACATCAACATCGTCCTGCAGATATTTAATTACTGACCTGAAATAGAAGAAAAATATCTAAATAAATAATTCTTCTCGCGTACTAGATAAAAACAAAACTGGGTACTTATCTGACTTCGTAATCCTTGAAAAAATTAAATAGACTTCATAATCTTCTAGCAATTTAATCTTGAATATATATGTTTACGAGTACGGAAAAAGTTAAATTTGTCTAAGCGCAAGCATCTGAAAAAGAACAAACAAATTTTGTAAAATCTGACAGAGTCATTTTGCCACAATTTTTTAATCTATTATATCTTATCACTTACAAATTAGACATAATGACTAGTTGTTTTCCAAGTGCAAAACTAATTATTTCCAAACTTTATTCTTAATCTTTTGTGAAATAACTAAATTCGTAAAAAAATTATTAATCAAAATCTATAACGTTTTTATCAACAGATAGTTAAAACGATAAGTTTTCCACAAAAATGCACAATTTTTTTCAAATTGACATATCAATTCTCTGAACAAAATGTTACGTACATTCCACTTATTCACATAATTGCCATAACGATACACGTAACAATTTTTATACAAGACACCAATACAAGAACTTTTATCACATTCATCAGTTTCACTAGTTGAGAATATGTAAAAACCCCGGTTCACGTAAATTAGATAGTAAACAAATTAATGGCTATACGTTGTGCATGAATAAATAAATACGAGACACATACATACATTCTAGAAACTGTATATATAGAAACTTCGTTGTCTTGTCACATTAATTTTGATAGGAAACTTACTTTACATTCGACTATTTTCACTAATTTTCGGCAAAGCGAATTTTTCTTTCACTAGCTGTACGGCCAGCTGACAACTGCGCAGATCCAACATGGCACCACGGCAGTCTTTTTTTTTCTTCTTTATACGCAGCCTGGTCTGTCGCTTGTTATTAGCTGCATGGCATCACACTATTACCATCTGGAGGCTGTACGCAAAAACTGGTGGAATTACTTCTTGTAGCACTTCGTGTAGCCTCTTTTTGTAGGTTATATAACTGTATTGTATTGCTATCCCTGGTAATCAGTCTACACTCTCGGCGAGTGCAGCAGAATATACGTAGTCTGTTTCTGCAGATTATTGCAAGCAGCCGCCAGGTGAGAATACAAATAATCTTGCAGTAGATTTATGTAAGAATTGCAGCAGGTCGCGTACTATACCACAACCGATCTTATGCACGCGTAAGTGCAGTAGACTCACAGCAGCAATCAGCAAGATTTCTAACAACATAGTCCTTGCAAATGAATTTCGACAAACTTTCGACAGACCACATGTCCCTTTGAAAGTCGGTCAACCAAGATATCTTGCGTGAGAATTGCAGCAGATTTCCCAAGATAACTGACAGCGATCCACTTGCGAATGCCATCCAGAAGACTTGCGAATGGCTGTTGATCGTTTCGGGTGCGCAGTGGTGCACTCGCGAGCGCAACAGACTGACAGCAGAAATCAGCCAGATTCCTAACAACATAGTACTTGCAAATGAATTTCAACAAACTTTCAACAGACCACATGCCCCTTTGAAAGTCGGTCAACCAAGATATCTTGCGTTAGAATTGCAGCAGATTTCCCAAGATAACTGACAGCGATCCACTTGCGAATGTCATCCAGCAGACTTGCGAATGGCTGGTGATCGTTTCGAGTGCGCAGTGGTGCACTCGCAAGCGCAACAGACTGACAGCAGAAATCAACCAGATTCCTAACAACATAGTACTTGCAAAGAAATTTCGACGAACTTTCGACAGACCACATACCCCTTTGAAAGTCGGTCAACCAAGATGAATTGCGTCAGAATTGCAGCAGATTCTCAAGATTACTGGCAGCAATCTATTTTCAGCAGACTTGCAAATGGTTGATGATCGATTTGAGTTCGCAGCGGAGCTCTCACAAGCACAACAGACAGATTTACAAGATAACAGACAGCAATTCACTCGCAAATGACATTCAGCAGATATGCACGTGTGTGACAGCTTCCAATACACAGCAACACGATCGCGAGTGCAATATCAGTAGAATATCAGCTGAAACCATAAGATTCTCGACGGTATAGAACTCGAAGCAGAAATTCATAAATATTTGGCTCAACTCAGTGCTCCCAAGAAATACATTTGATCAAGCAGTATGATAATGGATATTTTGTAGATCCTTACAAAATCTAGCATTTTGAAGAGCGCATTGCTGTATATTTTAGTACAGCAGCATCACGGCGGAATTCAGCAATATTTCAATAAAAATTGTACAAGAGAATCATGAAATATTTGGCGCTGATCACAAATGTATTACCAATCATACAGTACATTTTGAAAATGATATTACAAATATCTTGCAAAGAAATTGCGACGAAATTGGAAAATGTTTCGACTTCAAAGTATATCGACAATTCTTCTTCAAAAGAAAAATTCCTTGTTGTCAGAAAAGTGGGAAAACTTACCTTCATCTATCAGGTGCTATTTCATGATATTCAATAGCAATGTGCATAATTGATTAGTTGAATATGCTTCCAAGTTCGAAATTAATACAAGCAAGAATGTAGAATTATCTATTTATATTACTATAAATACTATTTTCCATTAACATGGGATATTTTTTTCTATCAAATACTGCTTTATTTCAATTTATATAATTTTTTAATATTTATTCAGGATAACAATAGATATTTAATCAATCTACATATTTGAATTCACAGATCGTTATCACATTTATGAAACTGCATGACGTGATTCGTCTTCGAAAACACAGTTTCATGGTTTTTTCTTATTGATAATAATACTAATCATAATAATAATATCATCGAATTGATAATGTTAATCACATTTTTTTTCAAATTGTGTGACGTGATTCGTCTTTGAAAACACAGTTTCATTGTCTTTTTATTAATAATAATTATAATAATAATATTATCGAATTGATAATATTTTTCAAAATTATAAATGAATAGTCAATGATATGGTCTGTTGAGCAACAATTTATTTATTGAAAAATGCCAACGTTTCGCTCATTTACTAGTTATGGGCCTCTTCAGGACTCAAAGATTAGTATTGCAAGTGTGTGTATTTATTTATCAACAGCGTCAGCTATTCGTCAAACAGATTTTTTTGAATGAATTAATTTTTAAACGTGAAGCAAAAAGTTTGTAATAAATTCTCGAAGTTTTGCATTCTATGCACTTGATGTTTGCTTCACGTTTAAAAATTAGTTTATTCCAAAAAATCTGTTTGACGAATACCTGACGCTATTAGTAGAAAAATACACACACATGGAACTCTAATCTTTCAGCCCTGAAGATACCCATAACTACACAATGACGAAACGTTGGTATTGTCCAGTCAATAAATTATTGCTCGATAGACCACATCATCAACTAGTATCTAAATGTCCACACTGCATCACAAGAATCTTCTTTGAAAATGCAGCTACTATTCTTTCGTACTGTTAATAATACTGATATTATCGAAATGATAATATGCATCACATTTTTCAGACTACAATGATAATATTCAAAATAATAATAATGAAAATATCGATTATAACATTAATATAATGACATAATATTTGTCCTATAAACGCAAGATAATAGTTTTGAGTAGATTATATCCATTTAACTGATTTTTCAAATCGTAAAAAGGTAGAGTATTCTCATTTACCGTGATATCTGAAATATCTTACGAGTTACTCTTTTGAGTGCGGTAATTCGCTATCCTTATTACGATTTTCTTCCTCGAGATCGTCATCATCAAGTTCTACACCAAGAAAATTGTTCACCCTTTCAGAAAGACCTGTTCTTTTGGATTTGGTTCTACATTTTTGATCTCATACTTTTTGGTTGGATGTTCTAATGGCCGTGATCTCTTGGAATTCCTTCAGAGTAAATTTATGCTTTTTATCCTGGCAAATCTTTATTTTTTTCAGCGTTGAACGAATTGAGACAACCTACAAAAATAAATAAAATTAAGGGAAAGTTTAGTAGTTATGCTCTATTTGCTCTACTGGTGGGGTCTAGATGTCACATGAAATGGAATGTACCGGGTGTTTCAGAGCTCTCCCCGCGATGAGGATGATTGTACTCGTATTTAGATCTTAAGGTGATGCTAAAGCCACCCGTCACCGGCAATTATGAGGATCTACTATTTTCATTTAATTTTCAATTTTTAGTAAATATCTTTATGAAATGTTGTTCTTACAATATAAAACAACAATACTCCAGACAGATATTTTCTCAAAAATGAAAATTAAATGAGAAAAGTGTTTCCCAGCATTTACCAGTAACATAGGGGTTTAACATCACCTTAAGTTATTGCTTAGTAACTGCTTAAGCAACAACTTAAGTATTAAGTTATAACCTATTGAGAATAAGTAATTGCTTAAGTAATTACTTAAGTAATAACTTAAGATATAACTTATTTTTCGATACATGCTTAACAGGACGCCGGGATTCTCTGTCCTTGTTTTTCGCTTTTATTAAAAAAATAATTTGTTTAATCAAAAAGTAAGTTGTCCCCGCTTCGTCTAAGAACAAGGAACATTTTGAGTGCTAAAAAAGTACCGAACACTTTTTCGTTCTTAAGATAACTTTGAATTACAAAAGTGAGGTTATGTGTAGACAAGGCTCGAGACTCCGGCATCCTCTTAAGTAAGTTCTTAAGTAACAACTTATGTAATAACTTAAGAATTATCTTAAGAATTAACTCAAATTTTTCAAGAAATTACTTAAGTTGTTACTCAAACAGTCACTTCAGATGTTTCTTAAAGTAAGGGTTCTTCTAGAACGACTGCTCGTGATTTTAACAGCTGTCAATGCTCTGTACGTGCTCTGAATTTCAGCTAAAGCTCGGTATTTAAGGGTTTGCAAGGTAGCTGATTGCGAATCCGAGGTCAGATTTACAAGATTCAAAATGGCCGTTTCAAAATGGCGGATAAAAATTTAAAAAACTTAATAATTTCAGCTAAAACTCGGTACTTAGGGTTTTTCAAGGTCGCTGATTACGAATCCGCGATCAGATTTACCAAATTAAAAATGGCAGACTAGAGTTGGAAATGTGACATGATTTAATGAAACTTATATATAGAGGTTTTCGAGGCCGTTGATTACAAATCAGAGGTCAAATTTACAAAATTCACAATGGCGGATAAAAATTTCAAAAACTTAATAATATCTGCTAAAACTCGCTACTGAGGGGTTTTTAAAACCGCTGATTACGAATCCTTGCTCAGATTTACAATATTCACAATGGCAGGTCAAAATGGCAAAAACCTATTAAATTGAACGTAAGCTAGGTACGCCAAGTAATTTACTATAATAATATAAAATATAAAAATTATATCTAATATTATATTTTTAATTATATTATGCATAATTTTAAATTGAAAATTTTCGAAATCAATTTTACTAATTGGTTTGAAAATAGCTTTTTCTGGTGTTTTCGAGAACGCTTATGCCGAATCCGATGTCAAATATGACCGTTATATGGTCAAATATCCAAAGTCGATTGCTTTTTCTTGTAACATATCACTTGAGGATTATTGGGTTCGATGATTTCGAATTCTGTGTAAAAAATGAATTCAAAATGGAGGATCCAATATGGTCGACGCAATATCCAAAATGAACGGCTTTTTCTTAAAACATGTTGAGACGGCATATCATGTAATGATGAGAGGTAAGAGTGGGACGCGTGTACCGACATACCGGCACACGTGTTACCATAATAATTAAGCAAAGAGTTACAAACTCGACCCACATGTGGCATCGAGACATATAACACGCAAGTGATAGCACAATCTCGGGTATATAAACAGCCGCGCGGCCGCAGAGCAGTCATTCTCTCTCTAGCGGCAACGCTTATTAGAGTGGGCTAATCTTAACCCACTCTATATAGCCAAGTCCACCCTAGAATTGAATCAAACTTAACACTTTCCTATGTATATGCATTGAATTAATAATAAACCCTTTAAAAATATATAAATTCTAACACTTCTTTAAACATCTCCTAACACTACCAAACCGGAGTTTGATACTCGACAAGCTCACCTCTCGAGCCGAGCTTGTCGACGTATTTACTCTCAGCCGGGGTGACGTTCGTAGGCTCTTCGACCCTTGGACGCGCACGAAGGTTGCTAGCTCCGGCTACCAGGGTGCAGAGTCGTTGGGGCCTTTTTCTCCCTCCCCCCCCCCCCCACCTCTGAGTCTCCCTCCAGGCAACAACTCGAACAGGTTGCACGCATTGCATCGCGGCACCTGTAAGACTAAGGGGGCTAACCGAAGATCACTTCCGCTTCGGCCGGAGTAATCTGACGTTCTAGAGGATCAAGTGCACTCCGTGCATCTTTTACAGGGCCAACCCTCCGCAATTACGCATCTCCCATATGGACACATAGTTTGTCCGTTTCAATGTCGTTCGGAGATTTTCAGGATTGCTGATTACTGAATCGGTGTCCAAAAATGTTTACAGCGAATCTAGCTGACACTATAAAATATGAGTTGGTTTATCTCATGAATTTTTTATTTGGAAGTTTTCGGTATCGCTGATTACGAATCCGGTGTTAAAAAACAACTTAAAATGGTTGATTTAATATAATAATCATGTGTAAAAAAATAACTTAAATCAAACTGACGTATCCAATATGACCGACAGAAATAAAAATGAATTGTGTTTTCTTAAAACATATCATTCAATGGTCTCTAGGGTCACTAATTACTAATCCCGTGTCAAGAAAAACAAACTTTAAAATGTCGTTCCAATATATGGCCGATATCCTGTCCAAAAGAAAACGTTTTGTCTAAAAGACTGTTATTTATGCATTTTTTCTACCGCTGATTATAAATCCGGTATTAATGTTAAATTATTTATTAAAAATGGCGTATCTAATTTGGTTTACGCAATTTTCAAATTGAATTGTTCCAACAAACAGTATAAAATGGCGGATTTAACATGGCTAAAAAATTTTAAATGTAGGGTGTTTGAGTCTGCTGGTTAACATTTTTTAATGAAAAATTTATTTTTACAATAACTTAGAGAATTTTAAGTGATGTTTATGAAATTAACTGAATATTTTATTAAAAAATATTGTGACAGATTTTTAATTTTAGATCATTGAAAAAATTTACTAAACATTTTTACGGATTTTAATAATATTAGGGAACTTGCATGAATTTGAAATTCAATACTTCAAAATAATAAACTTCCCAAGACAGTTTTATTTTTAATGCGTTATTTATTTATTTATTGATAGTAACATTTAGATCACTATTTGAATCGATGTCACGTGACATCATCAATGCGAGCGCCGAACACCGCAAAGTCAGCGCCATTGTGGTGACTGTAAGTATTAAACAGTAGGGCTGTGAAGCCTAGCCGCAGTCGATTTAGTACCAAGTCGTAGTAGCTATAGTGGCACTGGCTTTGCGGTGTTCGATTTTCATGTTGATGATGTGACGAGACCAATATTCAAAAAGAGATCTAAGCTTTTACTGTTTTCAATGCGTTATAAATAAATAAATAAATACTGCATAAAAAAAGAAAACATTTAACTACATTTTACTTTTTCCTGTTACTTTACCGATTCCAAGTGTTAAAGCAGTGGTATCAAGACCTATACAAGTTCCCTATTATATTATTACATTTCTTCGGTTCTACTTATTCTATTTCTACTTCAGGATCTTCACTGTTGTTGTTTTTGAAAATTTTGATTGTTATTTACGTTATTTCTTTCTTGGGAATTTTGGTTGTCAATTACTTTTTTACGATTTCCTATAAAAAAATTAAATGTCACAACAAATTTAATAATAATTTTAATTTTATAATAATTTTTATAAACACACCATCTCTTTCACTTTCAGTGTTTGCATTTATTTCTTCCGGGATATAATCACCAACAAAGTCAATTATATTCTCTCGTTATTTTGCTTTGATCCTTTTATTGCTCTTCTTGGTTTGCCTTAATATGCAATACCTTAGTCCTTCTGTAATACATTTATTCATCCACATAACTTAGGCAGCACATTTTTTGATTTGCACAAATTGTAAAAGGAAGAGTGCACAAAAATTTGAAACTTTTTAATTTATTTATATGTAAAAATTTCAGATACAAAGTAAAACATTTTTTTGAATTTATTAGATTAAGAATGTCCATTTAATTTAATTGAACTACAATTAAACAATAATTAGTATGCCTAAGTTCAATAAAATCTTTCTAGGATTTATTAAAACAGCCAATTAAAAGAGCGAAAATGGTACTTTTTCTATTTGACCTAAATTTAAATGCACCCTTTCTTTAAGGAGATCAGTATATATAATGGGATGAACCTCAAGTATTTTTATTTTTTATATTATATAAAATATAATTATTATATCAAACAAAATGATGGGACGTGTCTATTGTCCATAAATAAAAAAAATATTCTTTCATGAAAAACAAGTTTAGCTTTTAGGATTGTCTAATATGACATATTCATTTGTATAGCAATGGAACATGTATCAGAATAAAAACAATGTTATAAAATGATATGGCATTATATTTTAAATTGTTTTTATCAATAGATGCGTGGAAACATTTGCAATTTTACTATTACATCTTATAATTTTTTGAGAGCAATGAAATACGGAAAAAATAGGAACTGAAGTATTAAAAACAATTCATGGCTTAGAATAAAAAATACGGTAAAAAATAGTACTCAAGGAATAAAATTTTGAAACGTAAAAAATAAATAAACAGTGTGTGATAATGTAATTGTACGTTAAAATTAAAACAAAACAGAAACGTAGATTTCTGCGGGCGAGTTTTGCATATTCTAAAATAATATTACATACTCTCTAAAATACGTAATTTCACAAGTGTCATACGTGCGTGTTGACCATTTGGCGCTTTAAGCCTAGCTAACCCAGAACATGAGCGTCTACTTAGAACAGTGGACACATACATTTCTCGCAATAGCAATTTTGGACACAAGCTGTCACTTTCTGAGTTTTTTTTATATCGTTCCACTTGTTTTCTTGTATGTAAACATCTCCAAGCACATGTACCATTTTGACCTGTAAGATGTTTCTTATTTTTTTAATGTTTGCACAATAACGTAGCAATAATAAGAGAGACGTAAGTATTGAGGTAAACATTTATTGAGCACTTAAATTTTTATCTGCCATTTTCACAGCCATTTTGAATTTTGTAAATCTGACCTCGGATTCGTAATATGCTACCTCGTAAACCTCTATGTAATACTAAGTTTCACCACATTATGTCACATATCTAATTCTAGTCCGCCATTTTAAAACCGCCATATTGAATTTTGTAAATCTGACCTCGGTTTTGTAATCAACTACTTTGAAAACCCCAAAGTACCGAGTTTTAGCTGAAATTATTAAGTTTTTGAAATTTTAATCCGCCATTTTGAAACCACCATTTTAAATTTTGTAAATCTGACCTCGAATTCGTAATCAGCGACCTTGAAAACTCTAATTACAGAGTTTTAGCTGAAAATATTAATTTTTTGAAATTTTTATCCGCCATTTTGAAACCGCCATTTTGTATCTTGTAAATCTGACCTTGGATTCGTAGTCAGCTACCTGGCAAACCCTTAAATACGAAGCTTTAGACAAAATTCAGAGCACATACAGAGCATTGACAGCTGTTAAAATCACGAACAGTCGTTCTAGAAGAACCCTTATGTTAAGAAACATTTTTAAGTAACTGTTTGAGTAACAACTTAACCTATTTCTTCCCAAGCGGCCATTTTATAGTCGATTGGTTTCTTGCCTAAAACCGCCATTTTGAAATTTTCCAACGGAAATTTCAAAATTTTGACTTCAGAATCGGAAAGAGCGGACAATTTTACTTCAGAAAAGTTCTATTGGTTATCATTATTTTTTTTCGACAATTTTTTAGGCAAAAAACCAATTGACTATAAAATGGCCGCTTAAGAAGAAATGGGTTAGTTCATTTCTTAAAAAATTGTAGATAATTCTTAAGTTAATTCTTAAGTTATTACTTAAGTTGTTACTTAAGAACTTACTTAAGCATGTATCTAAAAATAAGTTGTATCTTAAGTTATTATTCAAGTAATTGCTTAAGCAGTTATTTATTCTCAATAGGTTATAACTTAATACTTAAGTTGTTGCTTAAGGAGTTACTAAGCTATAACTTAAGATCTAAATACGGGTACAACCATCCTCACCGCGAGGAGAGCTCTGAAACTCCCGGTAGGGGAGAACGGGGTAATGCCGGTCACTGGCTAATTCCGGTCACCCTTATTTTCAATCATCTAAATATTTTTAGGTAATAATTCGAATAGTATATTAAACGCAACATAAAATGCAATTAATCTGCAATTAAAGTAACTTTCTAATAGTGATCGGAATTGTACCAAGGTTGACCGGTATTACCCTTTGATGTGGAGTAAATTCGGTCAAAATGCTTTTTTTATTTCGACTTATAGCTTCGATATCTTAAATTTTTATATTAAACCAATAATAAATATTTATAGTCAATAATTTGAACTAACATAATAATTATTTAAAGTTCAAAGAAACAATTTGAAAGTGGAAATAACAATCACGTTTGTTTAGGTGACCGGCAATACCCCATCCTCCCCTATATGAGTCGATCTCGAGAATGAAAAATTCTCAACCGATACACCACATATCAGGATTAATTTCATTCTTTGCGTTGTGCAATAATTTTGCTTAGAACTATCTAATTTTATGTAGATCACTATCTAATGGCATATTATAAATTAACTTTTTCAATAATTGTACTACTAAAATTGAAGTTAAATCATCTGCTGGTCAACGTTTCGTAATAAATACAGAAGTTTTATGTGATACACTAGCCCCACGCGTATCCTCTTTACATTCCATGAATTACAAAAAAAGTTATTGTTGCATCGAATAAAAACCACACTGTTCGTGAAATGTAATACTGAAAATTTGGAAAACTGTGTAACCGCAAATGACTTAAGGGGACAGATACACTTTTAAATTTATAAAAATCACTTTTTTTTATCCATGTTTCTTATGTAAAATACCTAAAACGTTCATAAAATTGACATGTTGCAATGATAAAGTAAATCAAAACACTTAAAAGTTGAAAATAGATTTATTTTTACATTTAATTACATTGAAATTCCAAATTTTAAGGGAGTATATACCCTATAAATTATAAAAAAATCAATTTTATTATGATGTATTATTTATCTATAAGGTGTTTACTGCTTACAAATTAAATTTTAGGCATTAATAAAGTAAAAAAAAAGTTAGACCTTAAATTATTATTTTATTAGTGCGGCGATTTTAAAATTCGCGCGAGTTTCATATCAACTCTTGCAGTATAGAGTACAGTTTACCATTGTTATGTCCATTGGCCACAATAGGTGGAGAAATCCTAATTTTTGCTCTAAATGAAGGGACTCTATTCTACAAGTCAAAAGAGCGCGAAATTCGAAATCCGAATAACAACAACAACAACAACAACAACAACAACGTAATGGTAATGGTAATGGTAATGGTAATGGTAATGGTAATGGTAATGGTAATGGTAATGGTAATGGTGATGGTAATGATAATGATAATGATAATGATGATAATAATAATAATAATAATAATAATAATAATAATAATAATAATAACAACAATGGGATGGAATTTTTTCAATGGGAGGGGCCGCATTTGTTGGCCTTGACCTTCAGAACGACCATTAGAACGTCAGGCAGCAAACACTCCCCCTACAAGTACTCCAAGGCCAAACAAGACTCAACACGCGCATACACACAGCGGTCAAAACCAAAACAAACATACCCTCTCCCCCTACAGGCACTCCAAGGTCAAACAAGACACAACACGCGCGGTTAAAACCAAAACAAACATACCCCTCCCCCAGGTACTCCAAGGCCAAATGAAACCGTCATCTCACGGCCAAACAAAACACAACACACATGCGCCCTAAAACACGCGAAGGCCAAACAACTACGCAACAGGTACACATGTACTCAAAGAACACAAGAAGGTCAAACATCTGCCCATCACCCTGCTGCTATTAAACAATGTCAAAGAAGAGTGGGGAGTCCACCATAGCCTCCCATTGGCTGTCTCAAGGTCAAGCGAAGAGAGGGGAGCCAATAAGCATCAACTATAATGACTACGCAGTTAGCCTCAAAGACAACCGCCTCTCCATCCAGCTATATAAAATGGGGCACGACAGGGTCAGCATGCTCATTCTACTCGTCACTGTCCACGCGAGCAGAATCTACAAAAGTCGTCACCATAACTTTTGCTAAAAGTCAACTCTTGTTTTTGCAATTAATTATTACTTAATCATTAACTTATAAACTATTTGTCAGTCTTATTGAGTGATTATTAAAAGTCAAAATCAATTTAAACAAAGTCTTTTCATTTCAAATTTCCCGCTCAAGGTACACTTCCGTGTTTCGACGACTCTCGATCCCACCAAAAATTGATTATCGCTATCTCGAACGGGATAGGCGTAACACCATATAAGATTTTATCTGTTTTACCAAGGAAGACAATTCCAAGCTTATTTTTATCAGCTGTTGAATGTTTTTGTTTGACAGTATAAAGATTGGATCGAAAACGGTATATTGTCATTACTAGTACATTAAATTAGATAAGTATCAAAGTGTAATTACTAATCTGAGTCTGTAAAAGATTTGATTTCTTTGTGAATACTTTTATTTTTAGAAAAACCAATATAAATAAGGTAGCCTGCTAAGAGAAAATAATACCTTTTTCCAAGAGAAATTTTACATATAAAGACATTTTACCAAATAAGATAGACTCTAACTTTACTAAGGAAATTAAGCAGCTATAAAAGGTGAGTCTAAAATTGTTATATATATTGTGTGAATTATTAACACTTTGTTTGTATATAGCTATTTATGTTATGTTATAGCTATTTATTTTTCCATTTTACTTATGTGATATCAATTTTTTCAAATTATATAAATGTATAAGGACATACTTTATGACTAAATAGTTATTTCAGTGAATAAAAATATTATAGACATGAATGAGGTATGCTATTTAAATGTATTTGTACATTAACATACTATAAGTTTAACCCGCTCTTACTCAACTTTGTATTTCAGATACTACACGCAGTCTGCTGATTAGCCAAAAAGATTAACTAAGGTCTACCAGGGCTTAAATTCTTTGTAATTGATGTCTCTATAGGATGATGCTATATGAAAAAACCTAAAATATAATTAACGTGTAAGTATTATAAGATTAATATATATTATAAGTAGTTAAAAACCTGTAAAGATTCATATTCTAATTTTGAGTCACCTGGAGGCTGCGTGCAGGAAAATAAAGGTGCTAGTCAATTATCTAAGAAATATCACAGAAAAAGGGACTTATTAAAGGTAAAATGTATTGAAATAGTATACATACTTGTGAGAAATGTTATTTACAAAATTATTAACCATGCATTTCATGTTTTTCTGCTAAAAAACATATTTTAAACTCTATAGGGTATATACCCACTTACAAGCTCTCCTGAAAACTTGTATTTTTACTCCGGTACCGCAAGGTTTCAGGAGCTCAGATCATCGAATTGGACTCTTTCTGGGCTCATTTTATTCAGAAAACATGTGTATGTGATGTGAGTGTTGGAATTGGAAAAAATTGAAGTTTAAGAAAATTATGACTCTTTTAACATGAAAAATTGCGATTTTGTCAGTTTTCAGTTACAATTTTCATAATTAAATGATCATAACTTTCTTAAACTTCAATTTTTTTCCAATTCCAATACTCACATCATAGATACATGTTTTCTGAATAATATAAGCCCAGAAAGAGTCCAATTCGATGATCTGGGCTCCTGAAACCTTGCGGTACCGGAGTAAAAATACAAGTTTTCAGGAGAGCTTGTAAGTGGGTATATACCCTATGGAGTTTAAAATATGTTTTTTTAGCAAAATTTAGAAATTTCTAAAACATAGTCATGTTTCAGCTCTCATTCTAACCATCGTTACATTCAATTTCCATTTCTCTTTTACCGGGAAAATCCATGAAGTGGAAAAACTGTTCGATTTTCAGATGAATGTGGCATAATCTCAGAAGAAAACATTGCTTCATTTCTTTTTTATGAAGGTGACACATTGCCAATAGGTGTCACACGTGCTTCACTCTCCCCTTTTCATTTTCCTTCAGTGGAAATTTCATATGATGACAATGGAGAAAATCGCGTTAAAATTTATGGAAGCATCCTAAACCTCTGAACGTTTGGGGAATGTGAGTTTATATTAATCTCTAGTAGAAGAAGAGGAGTTTGTACATGAATAATATAAATTCTCAAGTTGACTCTCAAGGCTTGACGGTATCACATATATCGATGGGCTTCGCTATAGCTAGATAAATTAATAATTTCATTCAGCAAGTAATTTTTGCATCTTGACTGATTTTCTCTCGCTCACACAGTGACTTTCCAAAACCTTATAGGAATTTGAGTGTTGCATGGCGTGATGATATGGCATTCAGATCGGCGCATGAAGGAAACAGTCAATAACCCACCCCTAATATACAGGTCACGATCTAATATACAGGTCTGGACACTTCGGAGAAAAAACCGTAGCAAAATGTCTTCATTGCTTTAAAAATACGCTAGATAAAATAAAATTGGTAAGACTTTGTACCATACATTCTCACCAATTTTATTTATCTTTTAGTTATAAATGTAGCGATAAATAAAGTTAGTTTAAAAAAATGGTTGCTACAAGTATAAATAAAGGTCTACTTTGCTCTGAAGTAGATGCGTCAAAATCATAATTCTAAAGCAATGTAGACCTTTCGCTTTCTAAAAATTTACCAAAAAATACAAATATCATTAAATACATGCCAAGGGATCATATACCAAGTTTCAGATCTGGGTAGTGCATCCGTAAAGCGATAATATCTTTTAAAATATTAAAATTTGCTTATAGTCCAAGATCTCATGATAGGTGCGCTGTCTAGACTTAAAACTTGGTACGTGATCCCTCAGTGTGATTTTCATGATCTCTGTATAGTATAGTTAAATATTTAGAGAGCAGAAGGTCTACTTTGCTCTAAAGTAGATGCGTCAAAATCGTATTTTTAAAGCAATGAATACATTTTGCTACGGTTTTTGCTCCGAAGTGTCCAGACCTGTATATTAGACCGTGGCCTTACCGTGTATACGCGGGTTACTCGCGTTGTCCGCGCTGCGAACAATAGTCACTGCGCGGCGCTACCAAGCTTTTGGTGCTGCGGCAGCAACTTTTTTGGGTGCGCAGCTCACCCAAATGCGCGGCGAGCTACTGCCTCAACATACAGTCACTGTAGCTCTAAAAAAGGGAACTGAGCGCTCTAAACATGAAGCTATAAAACAAAATGTATAATACGCTCCTATTGAATAATTGAACAGATTCTTAATCTATTTTTTAAAGTTTACATTCTTAAACATTAAACAGAAAAATAATAAATAAGACAATTATACAATATTTATGTGTTTATTATTATAATACAATAATTACAATAATTATAATAAAATGGTTACAATAACCTTATAAGTCATACCGAGTGGCAATATAACGTGTATTGTTTACAACTGCAGATAAACAAGGTAAAATAAGTGGTAAATTTGTGAATTGTATAAATTTCTTCTGAAACACCGTCAAATTCATGCAGACAATCGGCGGTGTGCTGATGAAACACGATACGCGCCAAATTTCCTCGCGCCAACCACCAAGTCGCACGACTGCCGCGCGCACGATACTCAGCGGCCCCTACCGGTGGAAACGCTGCAACACCAACAGCCGCGCATCGCGGTGGCTCCATCAGCATTATGGCGGCTGCTCAAAAGGTGAGAGCCGCGCTTCCGAGGCAATGTCACGCGTCGCTCTCAACGTTTGGTGTTGCACCATCACTAGTTGGTGACGCATCACGCCCAAGGATTTTTCCGTGTAGAAAATCAAATAACGACATACAGTTTGTTCATCTACTAATAAAACTTAAGAAATCTCTATTAATTATAGAAAATCTACAATGATCATAGACATAAAAATACTTCATCCGTCCAAGGATACTTACATAAAGTAGATGTATATTTGTACTCCTCACGAAACTCTGATAGAGTTTTAGCTGTCAAATATCCAGAATAATTATTAATAAATTGGGGTGAGTTCTGCTAGTCGTGTAGAAAAATCAAAATTCAAAAGTTTCTTCTCGACATTCTAATCTATTATCCCAATTTCTTTTTCTATGAATTATAATTATTATGAGCAACTACCGAAAATCACTCTAATTTATCAATAATTATTCTGGATATTCAAGAGCCACTTTGATATGTTAAAAATTTATTGACGCCAACTCTGATGCTAAAGTTTCTTGTAATTATTTGATGTTCGAATCTGATATGATTCACAAGAACTGCATATCATTATTCAGGTATGAAAAAAAGTATGATGATATTGCTGTAGTCTGTTGTAAAATTTTTCTTGGGAGAAATAGGAATTGTTTCAGTTGCAAATCAGGAGATATATTGATGAAAGATTTTCACTTGAAGCATTTTGTATACTTGAATGATGGTATGAGCTCTTCATAAATTGTTTCAAGTCTCTACCTCAAATATTTGTATAAAAATCTCTAGCATAAAAGATGCCGTTATCAAATTTTCAAGTTAGTGTTTTGGCTCTCAAATAACAAAAATAAAAATCAATGAATTGGACAGAGTTTCCATAGTTGCGTAGAACATTTATAATTATTCGAAAAAGAATTGGAATATCAGACTAGAAAGTTGGGTATACATTCGCTGGATTAAAAATCAATTAAAAATCAAAATGTCTAAGTTTCAATTCAACTTTTTAGACTATTGTTCCAATTTCTTCTCCCATATGCTATAAATGTTGTTTACAACTAGGGAAACTCACAATAATTTTTCAATAATCATTCTGAATATTTGAGGGCAAAAATAGTATCTTGAACATTCGATAATGACAACTCTTATGCTAAAGTTTGTCAATAAATTTTCAACACACCGTTAAAATATTTCCAAAATATTCTTATGTCATTCTTTCAGTAATTCATGTTATATCGAAGCCATACACAGAAACATATAAACGATCATACTTCCGTCAAATGTCCACTGAAAATTCATAGAATATTTGGGCAGATTCATATTCATTTGAATCTTCTCAACTAGGGCCATTTTGTAATATAAATAATACATATTTCACATATATATATATATATATATATATATATATATATATATATATATATATATATATATATATATATATATATATATATATATATAGTAGTGCAAAAGTGGATGATGTCATAGATTAGCGTAGATAGGAAATTCCAATATAATCAATATGATAAAAATTCAAAGTTGTAGAACTATCCAATGAATTAGAATGTTGTAAAACAATCTAATAAATTAATTGTCGTAAAATAACCCAATGGATCCAACGTTGAACAGTTCAATGATTTTGTCCAATAAACAACGATTTTGTCAGCTGCTGTATTCTGAAATTGAAAAGAAATTCGCTAATCAACATTATAATAATATTGCGACTTATCTCATGTACGATGAAAATATTATTGTATAATTTTAACGTGACACGTGCAACGTGAGTTGAGGTTAATCGCAGGATATATTGAATTACAGGCGGAAAATGACAAATGTATGGAAAACATACTTCAGTAATGAGCTCTCTACTTACCAATTTAAATATTTATGCAAAGTAATCAGCGATTTAGCAGATGCTTGTTGATAATAATCTGCTTGGAAATTCTAAGGCTCGCAAAAGCACATCGCTTATGCCGATAGTTATGGAGGAAAAGAGATAAGAAGTCACAATGCACATGCAAAATTGTCTATTCGGGCTGTTAAGCGAGTAGGACGCCACCTGGTGAATAAAGATCCGAACCCGCGAGTACCCCTCAATTAGACGTTTGAGCACAAAGTTCAGTACACATAACATATATAGTCTATATACTTGACATAATGAGATTGAGATTACAATCGAAGACCTACATTATCAACAGTTATCGGCATTCTTTTTGGAAGATTGTCTAAATTTAGGGTCTGTTTCATGACAGCTCCGGCAGTTAAATCACGTGGTATCGTAGCCAATCGAATTGCACAATGGGGTCATGTGATTCATCGATATAGATATATATCTTGGCTACGATACCACGTGATTTAACAGATGGAGCTGTCATGGAACAGACCCTAAATGTAATGTAATCGGTGATTCCACGTCGAGGGGAACGGTGAAAATTTTAAATTCGTTTTAAACTTGTGGAAACGGTTAAAAATAACTTCAAAAGTGTGTAGTAATTTTTTAAGAGTTTTCAAATTGAAATAATTCGTTATTCAACATAATAGATTCGTTATATTAAGTTATTCGACATAATAAAAATATCAAAATCCGCCTTTTTGGTAAAAACGCATTCTTTAAAACTCGTATAACTCCTGAATTATCTAGTTTTAACGAAAATCAGAAGAGATGAGAAAAACTGTCGGAAATCACTCGAAAAATAATGTTTTTGGGTCGCATTAAGAGTTTCAAAACTTTATTATATTATACTGAGTGGCAAGTAAAAATACAAAAATTGCAAATTTTCAAAAATGTTGACATCTTTCATTTATTTGTCTTTTTAACATTTTGAAGTTATTTTTTCGAAAAGAGCTTAAATATGAGCTCAGATAGAAGGTGGATTTTTTCAATATGAAATAATAAATTGAAAAAACAAAAGTTTTCAAAGCTCTGTAACTCCGGAAACATCAGTTTCTATGAAAACTAAAGAGACAAAAATTGTAGCAAATTTCGAGCAGAAAAAATCCTTTCACCACAGAATATTTTTAAGCACTTCCCCAATGAGTTATGAACGAAAGTTCTTGTTTGTATAGCTGATGGTGTTGGCTGGGTATTATTCTGATTCTTCATTCCTGGAAAAGACTGTCCATCGGAAATTCTGACCATGGTATTTTGTTCTCCTCGAAATTTGCTACAATTATCGTCTCTTGAGTTTTTTCATAAAAATTGATATTTCCGGAGTTACACAGCTTTGAAAACATCTGTTTCTTCGAATTACATTTTTGAAATTTTGCGATTTATGTATTTTCACTTGCCACTTAGTAATCAAGCTTTGAAATCCTTAATGCGACCCGGGAATATTATTTTTCGAGTGATTTCCAACAATTTTTCTCTCTTGTGATTTTCGCCAAAACTTGTTATCTTAGGATTTACAGAGTTTTAAAGAATGTGTTTTCACCGAAAAGGCAAATTTCGCTATTTTTCATTATGTAGTCAAATGACTTTGAAATCTTAAATTAAATAATCTCAAAAAATTTTTTCACACTTTTGAAGTTATTTCCAACCGTTTCCACAACTTTAGGATGAATTCAAAATTTTGACCGTTCCCCTCGACGTGGAATCACTCAATAATAAATATATAATATACTATTGACGAAAATTGAATATGCCAGAAACCAGATTATTCGGAAAAAATTCCATCTCACCGTATCAAGAATTACTATCAAATTCAAATAATAACATGTTATTTCTCATGTATGATCGTCTGGATTCTTCTACTGAGGATGTGATTTCCAATTAAATATTTCCTAATTCGACGGAAAAAAAAATTGAATTAGAAAATTTATATCTTTAAATAACAATGTGGGTCTTATCATCTTGACAATATAACATGATACTGTGAAAACTATAGATTTCTCAATTGAAGGTATTTTCCATCAAATAAAAAAAGTTTTGCCAGAAAATTTCATCTCCATCAAGAAAATCTAGCAAAGTTCACACGGAAAGTGTTTCTTTTTATAATGGTCAAGATTTCTGCAGCTAGCTTTTCACACATGAATTTTTAACCTGTTAACTCCACACGTATAATAGTAACATGTGAAAAATACACACGCGAAACAGCGAATATGCCGCACTCTTTCGAAAATTTGTCTGCTGCCAGAATTCTTGCATATGACTTACGCAAGTCTGCTGCACTTGTTCTGCACATCAACAGAAGCAAGGAGGGTCAGCGTCTCCTTCAAGTTTGATTCAAGCCTGTCGAACAGTTGGTGTCACATTTTATCTTGGAAAATCTGTTTAAAATCTGCTGCAAGTACGCGTGCGATTTTAATGTTATGGAATCGCACTTTCAATTCAACAAGTATGCTGCACTTCTTGCAAAACTTTTCTGCTGCCAGAATTCTTGCATATGACTTACGCAAGTCTGCTACACTTGTTGTGCATATCAACAGAAGCAAGGAGGGACAGCGTCTGCTTCAAGTTTGATTCAAGCTTGCCGAACAGTTGCTGTCACATTTTATCTTGGAAAATCTGTTTAAAATCTGTTGCAAGAATGCGTGCGATTTTAATGTTATGGAATCGTTCTTTCAATTTAACAAGTATGCTGCACTTCTTGAAAAACTTTTCTGCTGCCACAATTCTTACATATGACTTACGCAAGTCTGCTACACTTGTTCTGCACATCAACAAAAGCAAGGAGAGACAGCGTCTACTTCAAGTTTGATTCAAGCCTGCCGAACAGTTGGTGTCACATTTTATCTTGGAAAATCTGTTTAATATCTGCTGCAAGTTCGCGTGAGTTTATACTGGCAAAGTGGCATGCACTCACACTTCATCAATGCTGCTAGAAGTCTTGTGTAAAGTACTGGCACAAGCGCTCGACAGCAGATTCATACTCAAAGTGCGAAACAGACTAGATATAAACTGTCGCAAGATTACTCACTGATAAACAACTTGTTAAAGAATTGCAGCAGATTTCGAAAGCTTTTACTACCAGGGCGAGTAGTAGAGGAATAGTAGTAGTGGCGTACGGATGAGCCGTGAGCGTGATTATCGTTCGCTCGTCGAGTCCTGCTGTGGGGGATCCCACGCAGCGCGGTATACAAGCTACGTGTGTTTGTGCCTATACACAATTAATTATTGGAATGTATGTAAGATGTTTATACGAACATTCGTTAATTAAAAAATGACTCTAACGTCTAACTTTGATAAATTTTAAATGATTGCATCTAACAGCAAATTGTAGACGAAATTGTTTTCATTTACATGAATATGTTGACAACGTATCGGGTGTCTCTTACACCCTTCTTCAGGTCAAAGAATAATTAATTCTATAATAAGCTTAAATCTAGGTAACTTATCTAGACTGCTCGCTGCATCCCACACAACGCGGTTGAAAATTCCGTTGGACCTATTCAGCCATCGAGTGTCGGTGAACGATCAGGTTGATTTTTTCCCACTCACAATGAGGCACTAACACTTTATAAAATAGCATGCTTTTATATTACACTTATTCACTATTGCTTAAAAACATGCTATTAGATGCTGAGAAATGATGTTAGTTAACTCTATATTTGATTACGTGGTTACTGTTAATTTGAGAATAAGTAGGAAAATAGGGTGTTATAAAAAACTATTAAGTATACGGATTTTAAGGAATATGGCTAGGAAATCTACTAAGATATAGTTTTCTAAAGGTTTTCTGCGTTAACTTGTAGACGGTCATTGAGATCTCTCTTGGTGCAGTTACAAATACAGAATGGCAGAGTTTAGTTAAGAAAGAAGCTAAGATTTGAAAGTGAGAAGAAAATTCGTATTGATGTGACGAAATGTGTGTGTGTGAGTGTGTGTGTGTGTGTGTGTGTGTATACAAAGTGGGGACGAGAAAACGTCCGTTTAAAGACTCCCTTTGTTTTGCTCTTGGAGTCCTATTATAAACTCGTGATTTTATATTAGTGAAAAGTCAGGGTCCGCCTCATGTACGGAGCACGTGTTTACTATCAAGCATCGATAAGTTTATATTGTTGTTGCTATGTTTCATTTAAACACCTAAAATAATGTGCCTTAATATTTATAATTATTTAAAAATAAAAATCCAATCAATTCTTTAAAAGGAAAATTTTAAAAAGGGGTTTACACTAATGCATATAGTGTCTAAAAATTGAAAAAACATATATATATATATATCTGAAAATTTCGAAAAGGGTTTTACATTAACCCATTTTATAGTATTTTAACTAATATCCTGAATTCAGTTGAGCTGCTGATTACTGTTGATCTAGCGCTTTGAAGCCTACTAGATATGTGCAGTAACGTGTATCGTTGAAATACGAGGGTAGTTCAATAAGTCTTTAGAATAAAGTATAAAAACAATTTTTTTTGGGTAAATTTTTTTTTATTTTTCAACATAATCTCCTTGGAGCTCTATACACTTGGTCAATCGCTTTTTAAGTTTTTTTAATCCTTCAGAAAAGTGCGTTTTCGGAAGTTCCTCAAAATAAGCACTTACAGAGGCAATGACGTCTTCGTTGTCCGTAAATCTCTGTCCACCGTGCCATTTTTTCAAGTTTGGAAATAAGAAAAAGTCACTGGGGGCTAAATCTGGTGAATACGGTGGGTGTTCGACCAATTCGAATTTTAGTTCTTCAATTTTAGCCATTGAAACGAAGCATGTGTGAACTCGGGCGTTGTCGTGATGAAAGAGAATTTTTTTTCTCGCCAAATGTGGTCGTTTTTTTTTAATTTCTTCTTTCAGCTGCTCTAATAATGATGCATAATACTCACCAGTAATTGTTTTACCCTTTTCCAAGTAGTCAATAAGTATAATTCCACGTGCATCCCAAAAAACTGTAGCCATAACCTTACCAGCTGACTTTACGGTCTTTGCCTTCTTTGGAGCTGGTTCGCCTGTGGAAATCCACTGTTTGGATTGTTCCTTTGTCTCAGGAGTGTAGTGGTGTATCCATGTTTCATCCACAGTCACAAATCGACGAAAAAATTCCTCAGGATTCCGACTTATGCGCGCCAAAAGAGCCTCAGAGGCGACCACTCTATTGCGTTTATTATCAGCTGAGAGCAAACGCGGCACCCATCTTGCCGATAGCTTTTTCATGCCTAATTTTTCATGTAGAATTGAAACAACTGCACCTATAGATATCCTTGTGGCCTCAGCTAACTCACGCACTTTTAATCTTCTATCCTTTAACACCATATCGTGGATTTTATTGATGATTTCGGGAGTAGTTGCTTCTACGGGCCTTCCTGAACGTGGTTCGTCACTTATTGATGTACGACCACGCTTAAATTCATTTACCCAGTTATAAACCGTTGCTAAGGCAGGGGCAGATGTGCCATGAACTGAGTCCAATTCATTTTTTATCTCATATGGAGTTAAACCCTTTAAATGAAAATGTTTAATTACCGCTCTGAACTCGTTTTTTTCCATTTTTCTTAACAAGCAATTTTTTTTTTTCAATTGGTTATAAAAACACGTAAACTCAGAAGATGTGGACTGTGACTGCACCATATATCTAGTCGGAAGTGGTGCTGACTGAAAACAGATGATTTGGAGCGATTCGCGCGCCATCTGTTGGTCATTCTAAAGACTTATTGAACTACCCTCGTAATACGAATTAGAGCAATTTTTAATCTTTACAATATTGCATAAAGTAAGAAAAAATGGAAACATGAATTGTACACTATATAGATCTAGCCCTTGGAAGCCTACTAGAAACGTGTATTTAAAATTACATATTTTTTACATATTTTATAGTATTTTAAACTATTATTCCGAATTCAGTTGAGCTGCTGGTTATTATTATCTAGAACTTTGAAGCCTATACCCGAAACGTTGTCAACATATTCATATAAATGAAAACAATTTCGTCTACAATTTGCTGTTAGAAGCAATCATTTAAAACCTATACACAATGTTATGCCGGTTGAATGGTGGCAACTCGGAGTCCTCAATATTTAACTTACGGACTCCACGTTCAATCAGAGCAGTCGTTTATACTGCTCAAGAAGTGTTATGCCTGTATGTGTGACCACACGCGCGCTTAGTATTTTCCCTTCCCCCACACCTCTTTCCCACCCAAAATTTGCACAGTATTGTCGAAATTCGCTACACCTGCCTTCACTAGTAAATGACAATAATCGGTTTCTCTCGATTTGTTTTTACGTAAACCTTGACTAACTACATTATTAAAATATTTTTACAGTTATAGTCAAGACTTCTGGCAAAATAAAACGACAAAATTAAAATATTGTCGCTAAACAAATGATGATTGATTTATTGCCGTATGATATACCAGATATATTTCCACAGTATTAGTTTGAAATGCATCCAGGAATGTCATTCTGTAGGTATATAGGGGAGGATGGGGTATTGCCGGTCACCTAAGCAAACGTGCTTGTTATTTCCACTTTCAAATTGTTTCTTTGAACTTTAAATAATTATTATGTTAGTTCACACCATTGACTATAAATATTTATTATTGGTTTAATATAAAAATGTAAGATATCGAAGCTATAAGTCGAAATAAAAAAAGCATTTTGACCGAATTTACTCCACATCAAAGGGTAATACCGGTCAGCCTTGGTACAATTCCGATCACTATTAGAAAGTTACTTTTATAGGTGAGAAATTTCTTTAAATCAATTATATTAACTTTCATATGATCCGTCGCATTATTATTCGCACTTACATAGTGAAACATATAATAACATAACCACTGTTCAATCAAAAACACTTAAGCAAAGTTACCCTATCTAAGAGCGCAGCGGAACGTTTTCTTAGCCTCACTTTCGGGAGCGTCATATAAATAACATTGTGACCGGGATTACCTCCATTCTGCTTAGTAATTTAAATTGAAATGACAAAAAAAGTAATAGGTTTATACTCTGTTTTCTTCACTATTTCGTATTCTTAGATTGTTCAAATTAATAAAGATGCAAAAAATAAATGCATAAAGCAACAAATAATATACATAAAAGCTTATTTTATAGACCAGATTTTTTATAAGAAATGTAGGTCTACACTTTGATTGTATGTAATTCCTTAATAAAACTGAATAGAAGGTTGTTTGAACATTAGATTAATTGCATTTTATGTTGCGTTTAATATACTATTCGAATTATTACCTAAAAATGTTTAGATTATTGAAAATAAGGGTGACCGGAATTAGCCAGTGACCGACATTACCCCGTTCTTCCCTAGCTGTAATATTTTAAAGTAATACATCATATAATAATAATACAAAATATTTTGCATATATTTCAGTATGACGTGAAATAGTGTAATATTATACAAATACTTCGGCAGTATTAATGTGAGATGCATTGAGAAATATCATTCTATAAACTTGCAGGAATATTACTATAATATTTCCATGTGATTTGTTACAGTGAAATATTGTAAAAATATTTTGGCAATATTAATGGGACGTGCGTCGAGAATTGTCATCCTGTAAACTTGTTATAATATTGATGTAATATTATAATGTGACATATCACATACCAATATTGCAGTAATGTACTACGTATATTACGATGTGATTTATCACAATGTAATATTGTAGAATTATTGCAGCAATCTTGCGTTGTAATTAATCATTGCGCAGTGTTACAAGAATATCACTACATAATTACACTGTGATATATCGTAATGTAATAGTATAAAAAGATTGCTGCAATACTGCAATCTTAAAAATCATACTGGAATATCACAGAAATGTAGCTGCAATATATCAACTTATCCACAATATCACAGCAACGTTGAAATATTTCTACGACATTCCTAAAATATTGGGTGCTATGTTGGGTGATACACAAATTCTATACCAAGGTGATGTCACGCAAACTTTAACTTGCTGAATGTACTTAAATTTTTGACAAATTGAAACAAATACGGCCTTATTTGTATAAACTGTTAAAATATCAAATAAAAAAATCCATGCAAAGTTCCAGTTGAAAAATATATAGGTAAATCTTTTGAAACGATGCGATGTCAAAGGACCTTTAAGAAACTATAACTTTTGATTTAGTTTTCTATTCCAAATTCGAAAAAAAATGCACGTTTTTAATTTAATCAAAAGATATGTTCCATTGAAATTTATTAAATAAAATTGGGGATAAATAGTAAAGCACAAATTTGAAGTTTCATTAATGTTTTATTTTAAGACAGAGCTCTACCTTCGTAATTACAAAATAAAAATATTTTATGTTTATTTTTTTATTGTTAAAAACAAGTTTTAATATACTATAACACAGTGCATACACTTACTTCTGATTGTCAGTCACCATAAAAATCCATTTTAAACAAACGAAAATGAAGTTCTCAAATAAAATTTGTTCTATAAGTGTTAATTTCTTAAGGTTTATATCTTGATAATTTGACAACATTTTAGTAGTTAAAATGTGCTTTATTCTTTTACTTTTCTAGTACATATTAAAGAGGTTTAATCGGTTTAACACGGCGCAACTATGTACAACACGAAATAAAGCTTGTACCGTATTCTCCCTTGTATTCCAAATTGCCTTAGCTATCTGTGTACTTATAATATGCCCGTTACTGCATAAAGTCATTTTTACTACGCCTGATCCAAAATCTTAATATTTACATGTAGTTACATATATAATAATATGAGATCATGCACAATCATAATTCATATATGTACATATATGATCATATATGATCATATTTAATCAGATATTATAACAGATGCTCATACATGCGCATATATATGCGTATACATGTTTATATGTTGCAATACTTCGGATATGATTATATATAATCATATATGAGCATGTATGAATTATTTTTACTCGGGAATCCATACATACGTTTTCTAGAAATAGTATATTTTGATTCCTAATGTCTCAAAAAATATATGTATATTATATATAATGATTTATATGAATGTTTCTATAATTATTTTAGCATAACTTTTATTTTATTATCACAAAGCCTCCTTATAGAGCTTAATCTATGAGAAGGCAATTTATGAACACAATGCTTTCCTTTATCTTTGAAAACATAAATTAATTCTTGTAAAATGCATCATATTTAAGAAAAAGAAAAAGAAAAATAAACAATTATCAGGAAAATTGACGATCAAAATACATGTGTGTTCAATATGATACATTTAGTTGAAGTTTTTAACATAATTATTAGCATATGCAGATGATATAGACATAATATAAAAAACGTAAAAATACTAATAAAAACGGCCAAAGATGTAGGGCTAGAATTTAACGAAGATAAAACTGTATAAATAGTCCATAACGTTCACATAAAATTTTACAATTAAACTAAAATAATTTATTTCATAAATGATAATTTTAGAATTATCATCTTATAATTCTATACAGAGTATAATTTATTAATACATTTTATTTACAAAATACTTTACAAAAATAAATTTTGAAATTATAATGAACAAAACTGATGTCGGTTCAAACTTGAAAGTTATATATACGTTTATATGGATTATAATTTGTTTATCAAAGAATATTAATATTTTTGGTCAATCATATTTCATTTTTAATTAAAAAAAGATAATTCTTAAAAAGAAATCATTAATTTTGTATAACAAATGAGAAATAGAATCATCAGGTTTTGTGTCGCTTCTCTGGTGGAAAAAACTTGTTGTGCCAAATCGTGCTAAATCGTGCACAAACTGTGCCAAATTGTGCTAAATTGTGTCAAATTGTGCTATACTATGCTAGAGCTGTGCCATTTCGGACATTTCGCACAGTTTGGGACAGTTTGGCACAGCTTGGTACAGATTGACACAATTCGGCACAGTATGGCATGATTTGGCATAACTTGGCACATTATGAATTTAAACAAAATTACTTTTCTGAATTATTTACAAAAAAGCTAGTACACTTTGACACAATATGTCACAGTCTGTCACAAAATGGCACAATTTGGCACGATGTGACATAATATGGCATATCTGGGCATAATCTGGCACATCCTTTAATTGTAGCTTCCAACCTGGCGTAATGCACATAATCTGGCATTTTATGGCATAGCTTGACATGTTATGACATAGTTTGGCATAAAATAGCATAGCTTGGCATAAAATGGTATAGTTTACCATGTTATGTCATGATATGGTGTAATTATGCGCATTTAATTATTAAAACAACCATATTTCTACAAATAGTCAGGTATAAATTTTATTATTAAAAAAATTACATAATAATAGTTATAATGTTATTACAATACGTGATACATATATTAAATTAATTAGTGTGCCGCCCTTACCTTTTACAATAGTAACAATAATTGTCTATATAGTCTTGCTGTGATTAATACCATTAACGTTTTTTATATTATTATATTATACGTTTACACTATGGAGTTTACACAGTTAATGACAATTTACGATATCTTTTCAAGTCAAACAATAACGTTTGCGATGGCGCGTTCGTTTTTGGAAACACTGCGCATATCTGGGCATAATTTGGCACATCCTTTAATTGTAGCTTCCAACCTGGCGTAATGCACATAATCTGGCATTTTGGTCTGCGACCTGCGTGCCCGTATACCCGATGCCCGCATGGCGGGCGCGCAGCACGACCAAAACAAACACGCGGCGCGCTCACTTGGGGAGCGCAGACGAACTAATATCAAGTGACGCCGCTGCCCGTGTGCTAAATGCAGCCGCCACACCAGTCGGTGCCGCCACACGCCCAAAGGTTTTTTCCGTTTACATCAAACATGGATACAGTTTACAGATATATATGTGTGAGAGAGAGAGAGAGAGAGAGAGAGAGAGAGAGAGAGAGAGAGAGAGAGAGAGAGAGAGAGATTTTTTTATCCAATAGTAACAAATTTTTGATAATAATTATTAAACCCCCTCATACACATTCAATTTAATGCACACAGAAATATCCATCAATTAATTAAATTAATGAAATTTACACATGCGAATTTGCAAAATTTTTGTATTTGCTTACGATATAAAAATATTTTTTTAATAATTCTATTATGCCTAATCATACCAAACTGTGTAAAACTATGTCGCCCTATGCCAATATGTACCGTACTGTGCTAATCTGTGCCAGACTGTGTAGATACGTGCTAAGCCATGCCAATCTTAAAAAAACGGTAGACAAAGTATTTTCTTTCAAAATTTGTGACTATGCCACAAAGTGCCACAATGTGCGACACTATGCCTAAGTGTGCCGAACTATGCCAAACTGTGCCAAACTGTGCGAAACGTCCGAAATGGCATAGGTTTAGCATGACTTGGCATAGTTTGGCACACTTTGACACAATTGGGCACAGTTTGGCACACTTTGGCAACAATTTTCATTTCCACTAGGGTTCGTCTCAATTAATAAAAACATAAAGTAAAAATGGGCAGGAATAAAATTAATTTTGCGGTAATATAGTATATTATGCACCTAGGGAACCACACACGCTGGCAATCGCTGGCTCACTTTATTCACACGTGTAATACACGATTTTTTAACATACCCACCGGTAAGTTCGTACTCGTTTACCGCCGAAGAAGGAAAAAAGTGCTACATATTTACTCCCTAACCTCACTCTAGTTCCCGGCGCCACGCGCTGGGGGACCTGAGTGGGGGCAGGGAATCAATGTAGCACTTGTTTCCCGACTCGGCGGGGAAAAAGTACTAACTTTACGCTGGGGTGTGTTAAAAAAGTACTTTATTTCCTGCAAATTTTTTTTTTCAATTTTGAACTATTTTTCTCATTTCCATGAGTCCCACTCTTTAAATCAATAAATTCGCCACAATTAAGTCGGAAATAAAGTTCTATATGCAACATGGCAGTAAAGCCGACTGACTATTCCCTTGTTGCATAATGTACTATAATATGACTACAGTTTTAAGCTTGATCTACTATGACGCATTGTTTAAAAGAAAATAATAATATACGAGGATTGTGTGAACAAAACCAGATAACTGCAGTCTTCATAATTTTTCTTTTGTCACAATACATTGTTTAATGAATTTGACATATATAGTGTTACTTTTAATCCAAACTCAAAAATCATTCTTTGAAAAAACTAATAGAAAAAGATTACATTTCTTTCTTAATTTTCTCAAAATTGAAACAGTAAAATTATTCAGGTTTGTTTACACCCCCCCCCCCATATCACATTAATACTCTTTTTAGATAATACATATACAAATGATGATTTAATTTCTTCCTTAAGGATGTGACCCACTCGAGAATTGTCAAAAATTACGAAAAAACTATTTTAAAATTTTGCTATATATCGATTCTATATATATATTATTCTATACACGTAACTATATATATAAAAAAAATAAATATATATATATATATATATATATATATATATATATATATATTTCAACTAACTAATTTGACTTATTATGTGGTTGTTCTTTAGAAAAATACCAACAAATTTGTGATGTAATTTTCTAAATGAATATGTTTTAAAAATAATATGAACATTTATACATTAAAATTAATGAACACGGTTATTATGAACAATAATAACACTGAAAAATGGGCTTTTTTAAATGTCGTACGTTCTAACACGTGTAACTTTTATTATCACTTTTTTAAAGCAATTCCACACCACTAATCTCTTTATTACGTATATTATAATTGAAATATCCAAATTATCACTATCGAATCCTGCATCGTCAGGATTATTTTAAAAATCTTCATTTTTTTGATCATTTTTAATGAATTTTGAGGTATATCTTAGCTTTTAAGGGGACTTTTGAGGTTTTTCTGGGTTCATTTTCTTAGTTTTCGTATATTATATATGCTGCTAAATTTACAAAAGGTTTAGTGTTAATGAACAGAAAATAGATTCTCGACTGGGCCCCATCCTTAATGAGAATAATGCGATTACTATAAACTATACACTATTTTTATATAAACTAATATTACTTTATTTTAATAAACTTCAATTTAATGCCTCCTATCGGTGACAGTAGAAATGCTCTTGGATTGTTCACATATGGAATACAAGTTTCATCACATACATCGATCTTATAATTCTTGAGAATTTCTATAAGGCCAACTTTTGACAGATAATTGGCAAAACGAGCACCTACAAAAATTATATTACATCTTAAAAATTAATGTTATTATTCATATTACTTACATACTTATATATATATATATATATATATATATATATATATATATATATATATCTGTTGCGAACCGGAAAAACAACTTTAGTCCATTTTTCACGTTTTCGAGATATTAACATTTTAATGTTTGCACTGATATGCCAGATCGAAACAGAAGAGATATGCAGTCACATTATGTTTGTTAAATAAAGTATCAAATATTATTCTAATCAAAGTAATTTCACACAAGAAATACTTTTTATTTTTTTTTTCGAGTAACTTTACAAAAGAGTTGAGTTAAGGTGATGCTCAACCCTCCTGTTACCAGCAAAAACGGGGAACCACTTTTCTTGTTTAATTTTCAATTTTGACGAAATATCTCTAAAGAGTAGTGGTTTTTGATTGGGACAACAACATTTCAGAGAGATATTTACTAAAAATTGAAAATGAAATGAAAATGGTGAGTCCTCGTAATTATCGATGGAGAGTGGGTTTAGCATCACCTTAAGGGGGCAGGCCTGGGTTAAACTTAAAAAAAGATTTATTGTTTACGATTCCAGAATTATTATTTTTTATTTTTAAAAGCAATCATTCTGAAAATTTTTATGCTATCAATACTTAATAATATCTTAAATTGTACCGTTGTAAATCCTCAAAATCTTGATCTTACCTGTTACAATAAAACATTATTTTCAACATCATATTTATTAAAGGAAGTTTATTCGTCACACGATTCTAGGTGTCATGATGAACGCAAATTCTTTTTCACGGTTATTTGACTCATTTTTACATGTATTACAAAAAGAGCGGAGCACTTTTTTGTTAAAATTAATTTTATTATTTATTTTCGTAAATTCAATCAATTTTTTAAAACATATTATAATTTTTTTTCAAAAAATCGATTGGATCTTCGAAAAGAAATAATAAAATAAATTTAAAGGAGTCGAATAACCGGAAAAAAAATTTTCATTCATCATGTCACCTATAATTGTGTGGGGAACAAACTTCCTTTAATAAATATGGTATTGAAAATAATGATTTATTGTGACGTGTAAGATCAAGATTTTGAGGTTTTACAACATTAATATTTACGGTATTATTGTGTTTTGATAGCATAACAATTTTCGGAATGATTGCTTTTAAACATAAATAGTTTTCTGAAGTCGTAAATAAAGTCTTTTTTTGGGTTTAATCCAGGCCTGTCCCCTTAACCCATTTCTTCCCAAGTGGCTATTTTATAGTAGATTGGTTTTTTGCCTAAAACCGCCATTTTGAAATTTTCCAACGGAAATTTCATTATTCTGACTTCAGAATCGGAAAGAGCGGACAATTTTACTTCAGAACAGTGCTATTGGTTATTATTATTTTTTTTTCGACAATTTTTTAGGCAAAAAACCAATCGACTATAAAATGGCCGCTTGGGAAGAAATTGGTTTAGTTTTTTTTTCCGGGAAATGTGGACTTAAGTCAGATTTGGATTTTTTACATTTGATTGTTTATACACGATCAGAAATGTACTTCAACAGTATATCTGTTAATAACAGTATAAAAAACAATGTTTAACTCCCCCCCCTCTTAATTCCCTTGCCACTGGTAAATACGCGGGCGACAGTCGTGGCGAGTTGCAATAGGCATAATTTGAATATACCTTGTGCCGGGTGGCGTGTAACTGGCGTTAGGTTATTAGATATAGTTCATTAGTTTTTTCTCTTGTACTATTTTTGTATAAAAAATCAGTATATCGTATAAAAAATGGATTAACACAAATAAAATAAAATAAACTATAAGCGTTATGATCCATATAAAAATGAATTTAAGTCGTATTTCAAGCAAAGATTTTATTAAATAGACTTACATCATTATGCATTGTGCAGTTTTGATCTACAAGTATAGTTATACTTTAGAAATTTTTGTTATATTTACGAGAAAAAGGAATATTTATAATAATGAAATCCAACGTATATTATTCCAAAAATTAGAAACATGGACTTACTACTACCTACTTTTTGAAAACCATACACTATAGCTCATATAATAAAATTTATTTACGTACTAAAATTAAAATAAAATCACTGCTACACGCTCCGATCGGTCCACATAAAGTTGGACTTATTAAATGGACTTAAGTCGTTATGTAATGTGCCATTTTCGGCTATGATAGCTATGTTACGGCAATTTTTATCACTTTCACGTGAAAGAGGGATACTTATAATGGTGAAATTTAGTGTAAACCCAAAACTGAAAAAAGTGACTTCAGACGTTTTTCCAGTTTGTATAAGTTATACATACCAATGCAGTTTCTGGGACCATCACCAAAAGGCAAATAGAAGGATGGATGTCTTTGTTTTATATTTTCATCGTCAAATCTTTCCGGGTCAAAAGTATCTGGATCAGAATAAATTTGTGGATCACGTTGGAGGGCATACAGTGGAATCCACACTTTCATCCCCGTAGGAATTGTTACTTTTGATCCAGAAAAGGTGTAAGGCTCCGTAGCTCTTCTCATAAGTACAGTGACTGGCGGATATTTTCTCAAAGTTTCTGTTAAATAAATATGGACAATGTACTGAACATAAAACGTAATGTGTATAGTTATATTAATAAAATGAACTTACCACAGAAAACTTTATGCATATACTTCATATTTTTAATAGTTTCATATTTTAAATCTCCATTATTGTTTTCAAGTTCTTCATTTATTTCTTCACGAAGTTTATTCTGCATCGAATGATTTAAAGCTAATTCGTATAAAGCATTGCTTATAGTTGTAGATGAAGTTTCGAACCCTGCGACGAAGAATACAAATGCTTGTGCTGTGATAAGCGTGTCCGTCATTTCTTGAGAAAGAATAATAATAATTGAAATATTAGTTAATTTAGTGTTTGTAATTGTAATAATACTATTTTTATAATTACTTATTTTATAAGTAGACGTTATTATTTCTATTAAATTATATTATAGCAAGGATTACGTATGAAAATACTATACTATATTTAATTATGTATATTGTATTTATTTCATTATAAATTTGCGACGAAGAATACAAATGCTTGTGCTGTGATAAGCGTGTCCGTCATTTCTTGAGAAAGAATAATAATAATTGAAATATTAGTTAATTTAGTGTTTGTAATTGTAATAATACTATTTTTATAATTACTTATTTTATAAGTAGACGTTATTATTTCTATTAAATTATATTATAGCAAGGATTACGTATGAAAATACTATACTATATTTAATTATGTATATTGTATTTATTTCATTATAAATTTTAACTTTTAGCATGATTATTAGATAAAAAAATTATTTTGAGTTTCCATACTCAAAAAATATAATTCCTTCACAATCTTTTAGCTCCTGAAAGTTATGATTTTTTACGTGATTTTTAATATAAATCTAGTTGTTAAAAATAGCCAGTTTGAAATCTCACATTTTCCCTAATGTAAAGACTGAGAAAGAACTACAGCACATTTGAAGCAAGTTCAAATTAAAGATGTCATATCAAAATTAGGATCAAAAACATTCGAATTAGTAATAAAATAATGATGCTTATACACCTAATAGGTAACATAGATAAGTTCGAAATAGAAAGAAAAAAGGAGCCCCTCGGTGGCATAGTGGGTAGAGTGTGGGCCTTCCACCCGGTGGGCCAGGGTTCGATTTCCACTGCCGACACCAGTGCCTTTTTTTAACAAGAAAAATTTGTTATGTGCTTAATACCTTGGTGGCAAGGTGAGAGATGATACTTGACTAGCAAGTTGATTTCCTATACCGCACCACGCGGTCCTAGCGGAGGTTTTTCCTACGGGTTTTCCTTTATCACAGGTTATCGACATAGGTAGGAAGGAACCTGCCATTGGCGGTAACTTGGGCGAAGGCGGGAACGGTGTGGGGAATTGGGATGGGCTGGTAGGATCAAATACATCCACGCAGAGGTGGTGGGAGTATCCTGTAAAAACCCAAAAGGGTATACAGGTAAGAAAGACAATATAAAAAAAAAATAGAAAGAAAAAAGGAAAAAGAGACCTGATACAAGAATTTAAGCTTGAATTTAGGAAAGAAATATAAGAAGAAAGGAAAGTATGGAAACAACAAAGCGAAAAGCTGGAGTTAAAATAGACGAAAAATTAGCGGCATTAGAAGGCAGGATTAAGGGCACTTCACAGAATGATTTAAAGTTAATTGAAGAGAAAACAAGACAACGGGAGTGTGTTTTGGCAGGAAGAGACTCAGAACTTATAGATAACGGAGTAGAAGCAGAAATAGAGAAGATGCACTTTATAGAGAAGATATGCGAGAAAATGGAAGCAGAAGAAAGAAAAAAATGCATAATTGTCAGAGGAATAGAAGCGGAGAAAAAAGAGAGGAGAGAGCTGTTACGGATAGAATCCGTTAGTGATAATGTAAAAATAATAAAATAGACCGCGTAATAAGCTCCAATAGAAAAAATTGTATATAATCCAGATAACGTTCTCGGATGTTTTTGCGACGGCGACTTTCGACGGCTCCAACAGCGGCTCGAAAAGCGGCTCGACCGAGCTCAAGAATGAATGACACATACGTCAGATTTACTTTGGCATTTGTATGAATTTGTTGCTATGAAAGTTTTTATAATATACGGCGAATAAATAGCAAACTTCATTGTAAATTGGTAATAGTTATTTACATCCAAATCCTTAGATTAATTTCGTCCGGAACAATTTGGTACCGAAACCCGGGATTCATTATTGAGTTTATTTAGGATTAAGGGACGAGCATAATAAAAGGATTTTGAAATGAAGTGCTTTTATTGACATAAGTAAATTAGAAAAAAATATATTTATGCCGTAATAAATGAAGAGAATCGCTACAAGCTTATCAATGCAACCGAGCTAAGAAGATGAATGAGACGAGAACAGCGAGACTGTATGCACATGGGAACGAGATCGATAAAAATGCAAAATGTATGGGATAGAAGAAGAAATAGGAGAACATGTTATGACCATATGCGAATATACAAGAAATGACGAAAGAATGATATGCCTAATAGATGAAGAGGGAAATGGAATGATGGATGAAGAAAGCGATGAGCAAAAATAATTGATAGGAAAAGAAGAAGAAGAAGAAGAAAGTAGACAGTATATTAAAATGCGGAAAAAGAAGTAAATGATGTGTGTACACAGTGCCGTATTATGGTATACGCCAACTACGCCATGACATAGGGCGCTGGCCCTAGTGGAAGCGCAAGATTCCAGGATAAAAAAAAAGAAAAGGTATCGCAACGAGGGGCGCCGACTGGAACGGCACTTACTCACGGGTGATTAATTCATTATAAATAAATATTTTGTAAAACAATATTGAAAACCTTTCAAAACCATATACTCCTGACGTATAATTAAGTAAAGAGTTATTATAAACATATTATTAAATAAGAAACTTACAGAATCAAATCATCACCGACGCATAGAAGTTCAATCAATCAATTCATATTATAACACATATTTTCAAAACCACATACCCCAGGAATTAAAATTTATAATTAACTAATTGTTATTAAATAGTAGTCTTTTATAGTACATTATGCAACAAGGAAATAGTCGGGTTTATTCCCGTGTTGCATATAGAACTTTATTTCCGACTTAACTGTGTAATAATAGTATATTGTGTACCAAAGGCGTAAAGTGGGCTTTTTTCGACCGAGTGTGGAGTTTGCAAACACACGAGGTCAAACAGCCCACTAGCCCTTAGTGCACATCATATTTTATGTGACACATGTATAGATTTATTCGGAAAAGTTTCGATAAGTACAAATAAGTAAATAAATCAACATCGGACAATAAAAGCCACTTTATTGCTCGCCGGGCAATAAAGCGGCTTTTTTGCTAGCTGTTTTTTTTCCTCGCTGGTCAGAAAACAAGCACTATAGGCTCGCTATTCAGGTCCAAATGAACGCGAAAATCGTGCATGTGTTACATAAAGTACTTTATTTCCCGCCAAACCTACTTTATTTGTCGCAAATTTACTTTATTTCGCATTTCCGGGAAACTATTATTATTATTACTATTATTTAAAAAATAATCGATTAACAATAGAAAATAATCGATAGGATATAAAAAATTTGAGAGATGAAATAAATTATATAACCTTTTAAACACTGAAAATAAGAACTTCCTCGAGCTCAGCATTTTGCAAATAAATAATTTTAAAAATAGAATCGTAAGCATTTATAAACTCAAAATCCAAATAACCCAAGCTAGTCAGTAAACAAATTTATATAATAGATTTATTAACCTTAATCCCTAAACCCTACTACCCGAAGCTGAGTATTTGGCAATTAAAAATTTTTAATAATTAAACCATAAACCCTAAACCCTAAACCCTATACCCAATTTCCACAAACGGAGCATTTTGCAATTAAAATTTTTTAATAATATACAAAAAAATCTAAACCCTAAACCCAACTATTCCAAGATGAGTATTTTGCGAATAAATAATTTTAATAATAAAACCTAAGCCCTAAACTCAAAACCCAAATAACTCCAACTGAGCCATTTGCAGTACACAAATTTAAATAATAGAAATGTTAACCATAAACCTTAAACCCTAAACGTAATTAACCTAAGCAGAGAATTTTGCAAATAAATAATTTTACTAATAAAATCGTAAACCCGACTACCTCGAGCAGGGCAGTTTGCAATCAAAAAATTGTAATATTTACACCATACACTCTAAATCCTAAACCTAATTACCCCGAGATGAGCATTTTGCAATTAAAAAATTTTAATAATTAAACCATAAACCCTAATCTCCAATACTAACTACTCCAAGCTGAGAATGAAGCAATTAAAATTATTTTCATAATTAAACCATAAATTCTAATTCCTATACCCTAAACCCAAGTACCCCGAGCCGAGCATTTTGCGAATAAATAATTATAATAATAAAATCGTAAAGCCTAAACTCTAAAGCCAAATAACCCAAAGCCTGTTTAGCCCAAGTCTAGTAATTTGCAATTAAAGAATTTTCAGAATAAAATCGTAAACCCTAAAACCAACTACCCCGAGCTGAGCAGTTTACAATAAAAACATTATAATAATAAAATTGTAAGCCCTAAACTCGAAACCCAAACCACTCATGCTAAGCAATTTATAATAAACAAATTTAAGTAATAGAATGTTGAGCCCAGTGCTTAAACCTTAAACTCAAATAACCCAAGCTGACCAATTTACAATAAATAATAATATGTAATATACAGGTATATTTGACACTTTTTCGTGCAGTGAATTTCACTCAATTTAGAGTTTAAGGTCAACAATTCTATTATTTAAATTTATTCACAACAAATTGCTCAGCTTGGGTTATTTGGGTTTAGTGTTTAGGGCTTACGATTTTATTATTATAACGGTTTTATTGCAAAATACTCAGCTCGGCGTAGTTGGGTTTAGGGTTTAAGATTTTATTATGAAAATTGTTGATTACTCGGCTTGGTTTAATTAGGTTTAGCGTTTAGGTTATAAGGTTAACAATTATATTATTTAAATTTGTTTACTGAAAATTGCACAGTTTGGGTTATTTGGGTTTACAGTTTAGGGCTTACGATTTTATTGCAAAATGCTCAGCTCGGGAAAGTTGGTTTTGGGATTTTAGGTTAAAAATTCTATTATTTAAATTTGTTTACTGCGCATTGCTCAGCTTGGGTTTAGAGTTTAATGCTTACGATTTTATTATTAAAATTATTTATTTGCCAAAATTTCAGCTCGGGGTAGTTGGGTTTAGGGATTAGGGTTCAGAATGTATGGTGTTATTAATAAAAATTATCAATTCTTCGTGGTAGTTAGGTTTAGGGTTTAGGGCTTACGACCTTATTATTATAATGTTTTTATAGCAAATTGCTCAACGTGGGGTAGTTGGGTTTAGGGTTTAGGGCTTATGGTTTTATTATTCAAATTTTTTATATTGTAAAATGCCCTGATTGTGGCAATTAGGTTTAGTGTTTAACGTTTTAATATTTAAATTTATTTTATGCAAATATTCCTAAAGCATCTTCACGGCTTTATTATTAAACGATTATTTAACTTTATAAAATTTACATTACGAATATTTATTAACATTATTATACATTTTTTTATTCTTCTTCGCTATATTTCAATAATGATTTAAAAAATGTTATTTATCTGTATAATTTTAGTTCTATATTATTATTATTTTCTCACATTTTCTCAATATTACAATAAACTTTTTCATTGATTATTTAAATATTTGATGCGGTGGGGAAAATATTTCGCTGTCATTTGAAGGGATTTACTATATTACATTAAATTGCCATTGCATTGACGTAATATTCTTTGTTTGCCAATTGAATTATCGATATTAGAAATGAAAGATTCGATATAAATTGAATATAACGCAGTACAGATTAATATACGAGAAATATTGATATTAAATATTACACACATTTATATGTATTAATAAAATAAACATTAAATGCATTAGCCTCTTTGATTACCTTTCTTTATTGTTATAGTGATATCTCTTTACACGTTGAATAGTTTTTTAAATACTTGCTATTCCGGAAAAACGGACGATTTCAACATAGCATAAATAATAAGTAAATCACCATAATATAACTTACACTTATGTTATTTAAATGATCAAGTATAGCAAAACACAAATTACATTTTCTGCAAAGTCCGAGAAGGTTCGTAACGTTAAGAAAAGTTGGGACAAAATCAGGCAGGATTGGAAAGAAAATCTTTCCGTTTCTTGAACATTTAAACGTGGGTTCCTGAGGACCCCTGAGGGGCGCAGCAATGGCTAATACGGTTCTGTGTATATACATATATATATATATATATATATATATATATATATATATATATATATATATATATATATATATATATATATGTGTATGTATATGTAAATATTGTATATACAAACAAACGCGATACTCACGCACGGTTGCATAAATTTTAATTATCCAATTAACAAATAAAAATTAAAACGATAGTTTTTAATTTATTTTCTGCAATTAAAAATGAAATTTTAATTTTTAATTTTAACAAATCAAATTAATATGAAATTTTTATTTTGTAATTTTAACTATTCAAATTAAAATTAAATTTTAATTTTTTTACTATACATAAACTAATAAGTTAGAATATTGAAAATACTGTTATTAATAGTGGAACTGATTGAGGTTTATACACAAAATAATAAAACTATTTTTTTATTAATTAAAAATATGCTAAAAATAATTATTAATGCATATTTTTTTAACAGGATTTATATTAATCCAACAGTTTTATTTAATATTTGCGTAAATAAAGTATACAGTTTAATGCTTTAGCGTAAAGATTTCTAATATTCATAAACATTACTTATTGTTTGCCAAGTTTGACCAAAAAGAATGACGATTATTTGGCATTAAAGGGAGAAATGTTTTCACCATAAGATTTTTCACATCTTCGTCGATTCCGCAAGGTTTTTCTAAGGCATCAGGTTTTTTTGATATGTTTTTCATCCCCTTTACTGATAAAAAATCGAGCTTGTAAGAGTCACCATTGAAAGAGGTTTTATACGTCAACGTCATTAACCCTCGTTCGGCAATGATTTGAACCATGTTTCCAAGTAATGGTTTTGGATTGTTTAATTTTAGATTGTTCGTCCTTTGCACAGAATGACCGTCTAGCCAGTTATAAAAATCAGTATGCTCCATGGCTTTTGTGATGGTGTGAGTATTCGCACCTTTCACTGCATCGCAAAAATCATTGAAGTCATACGTTTTTTTCAGTTTTTTTAATGATTTTTCTACCTGATGATGAAAACTATCAGCACTCATAAATGTATGACCTGGTTCAAAATAGTTAATTTCAATGGTATCAGATGATATTTCATTAGAATTAATAATGTGAACAAGATACGTTGAGAAACACCAATTGTTATTTTGGGCAATACAATTATCGAGCCACAAAATGATTTTCTTAGAATCTCTGTGATGTAAGAAAAAAGCATTATACGCAGAAATCAGATCCTCTTTGCGCCTACCCGAAATACCCTCATGCCATAAAACTGCAAAAGTATTTTTTTTTATTTAATCCTACGGGTATGAAACTTTCGTTGTAAAGAGAAATTCTTTTTGTAAATAAAACAACTTTGAAAGTATCAATTCTGGGGAGCATTATAACTGTTTGCAAATCAACGGAACAACAAATGACACCATCTGGAAGTGAACATTGTGTTGAGAATTGTGCAATTTAAATGTCTCACATTTTTCGCACTCTTCATGCCCTAACTTTGTAAAACTAATATTCATTTCCTTCAAGCATCTACTATAAATACTAATCGAAATCTTCAGCTCCTTATGTTCTTGACAAAAATCTTCATACATACTAGTTGTTTTGACGTGACGGGCTAACTTGCCCTAGGTGGCAATTGATTTTAACGTTTATTTTAATTGAATTTAATATTTATGTTTTTTAACACTAAGATTTGAAAGATTAAGAATAAAGTACTACGAATGGAACGATTAAGAATAAAACACGTGGTTGTGGGAAAAAGCTGTATCAGCATAAAAAACCCTGATTTATTGTTTCACAAAACAGGTACTACACTGAACTAGTTATATTTATAAAAAACGGTAAAAGCGAGTGACGCGGCACGCACACACAAGGCACTGAACACACACGCACGGAAACACAAACGCACGGTAGTAATTTCGATGTTAATTGCCACTAAGGCGTTAATGTTAATGCCAAAAAGGCGTTCGTGTCACGTTGTGACAGAGAATCGTTGATTCCCGTTCGGTGTTCGCTCAGCTGCACGGTTTTAGTCGCGACGCAGATCTGCACGCTGCCGTGGTCGTTGAGAAAAAGTGCGCCCTTCCTCCCTATTCACGTAAGTTCACGATCGCGGGCGAGAGCTCGGCGACCCGTGCTGCCATCTCTCGCTGTTTTCATGCATACTCGCACCACACATTCCACCCGCTCATGCGCACGCGCGTTACAGACGTGTGAGGACGGAACACTAGTAATTGAAATATCACTAGGTAAATACCGAGCATTCGGAGCATGTTCTCTTCTGTAATGAGATACCGTTGGATTGTATTTTTCAATGTGCGCGAATACAACTTCTGTGTTAATTTTGTGTTTCGATGGTTGATGGCCACGATTATCGGCAAGGGGAGTGATTTATTGTATTTTATTTATTTATTTATTTATTTGCTTTCAAACCCAATGTCGTAAGAAAAATAATTCTACAAACTCGTGTTAATTCACCGGTGTTTTTTCTAAAATGATACTTTATAGACATCGTTCGAAGTCGTTTAGGGGATCTAGATGGTTTGGCCGGATCTTCACGAACACACATACTTAGAATAAACATATGTTTGCCATTATAATCAAAATTCCAATATTCCTTGTTAATAGCTTTTCGCATTTCTTCGTAAAAATTCGCAGAACATTTTAATCGGCACTTTGCAGCATCGCAACACTCTCAAACTGCATGATTTTCGGCAACTCTATCGCATTTTGCTTCTAACGTTTCTCTTGGAGCCTTTGCTTTTCGTTTTCTGATCGTGCCTTTTTTGTATATTCTAAGGTTGAAAATGCGTGTATAAATATTTAAAATGTGAAAATATAAATTGAATAAGAATTAAGAATGACATCTGGAGATTCATCATTACTGTTCGACTCATTTTGTGTCTCCTTACTGGTACTTCCATTCACTGCAGCATCACTTATATCTGGTAATGGTTCATTTTCTTTATGAACAGAATCATTGAGAGACGGAACATTGTCGATCATATTTTCAGGTTCTAATAATGAAAAAATATACGCTGATAATCTTAAATTAACCTCGATATACACGAAATCTCTTTGTAAACAATAAAATAAAGCTATTCAATATTTCATTTAAAAAATTATTTAAAATAACAGTTTAAATTAAACATAAATAAATTACCAATCATATCTTGCGAACTAGCTGCAGTTTCACCATTTTTCCGTTTAACTTTTATAAATCCGTTTTCATCGACATAACAATTTATTAAATCGATTGGTTTTAACGTTATACTTTCGTTCATGATAAATAAAATTGATTATCACTAAATTGATGTATTTCGATAATTATAATTATTGCAGGAATTAAAATCAAATCGTCGTTGTTTACTTTTCATAAACAAGAAAGGCGTAAAATCAAATGTTCATAACCAAAAAAGACGTAATCGTCGTACCGTAAACAAAAAAGTCGCGACTTCATGAAGTTTGCGTCTTTCTTGCTTATCATCGTATCTTGACGGCGTTTTTGTTTATGAAAATACCAAATATCACCAAAACCGTAACATTAAATATTGTGATTTTGCACAAAATATTACATTTTTACCTCATTTTCTATTTTATTATTATGGATATGGTACATATGTGTCAGAATAATCAAAAATCTCATTTTTGAATTTTTTGAAGTTACAGACCTTCTTGCTTTCGACGGCAGTATGGCCTCTTGCACGCTAAAGAAATATAATACAGGGAGTAAGAAATATTATGGCAACTATAACTACATGTACGAGACTTAAGGTGGAATAAAGAGGAATAAGCTTCTTATTTCCCCATATTCCCCGCGTATATATATAGTTATAGCTTATAGCTGCCATACATTTTCGTATTCCCCGTCTCATATACTCTTATCGATCAAGAGGCCTATAGGGATAGAAGGCAAACGCTACACTCGGCCTATTGTCATAATATTACTCGCGTAAAAAACATTACGTTAAAGAAAAGTTCGGCATAAGCTTTTATGAAAAAAGTTTGGCCCGAGCTTTAGCAATGCGACAATTCCGAGCCGAACTTGGAAAAAAGATAAATAATCAAAAAAAAAATTCGACCGGGATTTGAACCGAGGGACATTTGGTTAGTAGGCTTGCTCTCTACCAACTGAGCCATTACTTTATTTTTGTCAATGAATCAAATGTAGGCCTGAATATATAGTTAGACTCCAATGTTTTAAAACCTAAATAGTACTATCGTTGATGACAGAAGCAAGTGTATACATATCTGTTTTATGTGTATTTTTTTATATGTTTTTATACATCAATATTCATTTTTATTGATATATTTTAAAAATAGTTCTTTTAAGGATGGTCTTTCGCTAGATATAGGGCATAAAACAAAAAATCGTATGAGAGTTTATAAAAGTTCTATGATAAAACTAATTAAATGTACTTAGTCCATATTTACATGGGAAAAAAAATGTTCCAAAAAAATCGTGACGTCACAAAAGTATATATTGTCAATTTAAAAAATATTTAGTACAACCCCAATTTTTTTTTATTTCTCAACTAATTTTAATGTATCAGGGCTATTTTTCCTTAAACATTTTTCTACAAAGTTAACGAAAGAAAATTTTAAAATAATATATCTGTGATTAGAGAAAGCCAATTGTTTATAACATTTTACGCATTTACTTATAAATAATTAGTTTTTTCTTATTACAGATATATTATTTTAAAATTTTTCGTTGACTTTGTAGAGATTTGTTTAAGGAAAAGAATAAGCCCCGAAACATTAAAATTAATTAAGAAATAGAAAAAAGTTCGGCTCTAACTAATATTTTTTAAATTGGCAGTATTTATACTTGGGACTTCACGATATTTTGGAACAATTTTAACAAATCTAGTCTATAAAATAAGCTTTTATGCACATTATTTGTTATAAACCAATAAGAAATATTTAAAGTCAATGGTTTGAACTAACATAATAATTATTTAAAGTTAAAAAAAAACAATTTGAAAGTGGAAATAACAAGCACGTTTGCTTAGGTGACCGGCAATACCCGGTTCTCCTCTAAGTACATATCATTAGTTTATATTATTATTTATGTAAGCAAATTTTTAATAATTGAAATAGTATAGTGTAATTATATTCACGTAGTAACGTTCTCTCAACATTTTGTTTTTGTAACGAAAACAGATATTTCAACATTCCAGCGGCGCCATGACAACGTTCCTATAACCTTGATTACTGACTTTACACAACCAATGTTAATTTTTGATTTAAACTATTTAAATTTAAAAATAAAATTTTAATTTTTAATTAAAGTCTAATTAAATTACGAGTTTAGTTAACTATCTGCAACCCTGTACTCATGTACCCCGAAAGGGATAATTATTTTGAATAAAAAAAATAATAATGCTTATAGTAATTATGGTCATTTAATTCAATATATATTGTATTACTTCATAAATATGTTTTATGAGAAACAATGTGTAAAGTTTATTATCTAATTAAAAAGTTGTATCTCGTAGTTATTTAATTCAATAAGAAAACCTTTTTTTCTAAATTATAAGTAAAATATATGTATTTTTGGAACAAATATATGTCAACTCGAAATATAAAAGAATACCGATGTTAAAGAAAAAGTTACGCTACTTGAACCAAAAAGACCTTCGGCACAATTCTACTTGCAGAACGTGAATTAAAAATATTTGAAATGACACAGTGTGATTTGTTATATTTGTTCTTTTGCTTCTTCTTTTTCGAACACTCACATTGGACGATATTCAAAAATTTGGGACTCGTTCCGCAAGTAGAATTGTACGGATGGTGTACATACGACTTCCTCTTTAATCTGATTAACCTCTAAAATCAACAGTTTCTTGATGAAGAAAAGCATATCTTTAGATACGCTTTTAGATTTCAGGATATTGCGCTTATATTGACCGCTTATCCTTAAAATTATGTACATACGACTGACTGATTGTACATATGCTTTTTAACAGCAGTATTGTTTGTAAGGCATAGCGCGTTTCTTACACATAAGAATTATACACGTAACTATTGTACACAATTTAGCATTGATCAAATTATATATAGATATATTTGACCAATGCTAAATTGTGCACAATAATTACGTATACAATTCTTATGTGTAAGAAACGTACTATGCCGTTTGTAAAAGGCTGTACATACGCCTGATTAAAGTACACTTATTTTAAGGTCAAATGATATTTTCAATTTTAACCTGCATAAGTAAGTGCATTTTTTCAAGACGAATTCAATGATACAAAAAAATTCATTGTGACAAAAAATGCAGATCAGTACTTTCTTTATGAGAACGTCAGGTGTTGTCATGTATATTCAAGTGACGGTGTATGCTTATGTATTTATAAATGTGAATGTGTACGCGTAGCTGTGACAAATGCTAGTATGTACAAATAATGTTAATAGTTGTAACAAGATCCTTTATTATATTACTTTGCTTCCATCGCTTCGTTCACATAGAAAAAATAACTTCAATTTTTTAAAATTTAACTTCGTGGTGGTGTACGTATATGTACATCAGCTTATGTAGATATGATATGGACCGTGGTTAATGTAAAGTTATTATTATTGATACTTATCAAAACATTCTCATCTTTATCTTTAATAAGAAAACGTACAAAATATTGCTAGTTATTAAATTAATATAATTTCGAAATCTACTAGTAGAGTGCAATTAATGAAATAAGTATGTAGAGTGTTTCTTTTTTATAAAAAAGGTTTAGAGAATTTAATGATACTTTGCATTCTTTTATAAACTTTGCTGTATTGAATTCTAAATAATTTTATAATCACAATGTTAATACTACTTACCAATGTCACCAACTTTGGTTGGGTCATCTTTAATCGCCATTAATAAATCGACGAAGTCGTTTCTTTTAATATTATTTTTCCTTCTGTGATCCATTGTCTGTATCATCGTGTTGATAAAGAAATCGTTAGTTTCATAATCATACATCACGGGAGCGAGTAGCTTGAACAGCCAAGGGCTGGCTTCTCTTATCCTCAATTTCAGAATCTTTATCTTTGTCGTCTCAAAGACTTTGCGTCCAATTTTGCGGAACTCGCTGTCCTCCTCCGCGACGGCGTTCATCTTGAGACCAAAAGCGCAGACACCGATAACGTCAGTAGTAAATTTGGCCATGAGTTCACGGCATTCGATCACCGGATTTTTTTCCACGTATGTGTCTAGGAACTGCTTGAAGTCATCGGCGCACTCCATTAACAGGTAGAACATCCCTTTGAGTTTTCCAGAGGTGAAGACAGGCGAGAGCTGAGTGCGCAATGGCCTCCAACGTGCCGGTTCCAGGCTGAATAGGTTCTGGGATAAAGGTTCGACTTTATCGTGGACAGTCATGCCCCGATCGCTAAAGGATGAAAAGTCCTTTATCAAGACATCCTTTATATACTCTGGATCAGTGATGACAAGAATTGGCGTCCGGCGAGCAAAGATTCCGAACATAGGTTCGTCCTTAAAACGTTGGTACTGCTGATGCATGTAATCGCCCAGGGATATATTGTTGAACAATACGTCCTTAAAGTTACCGAACGCGGGGATAGGTTTGGGTCCCTTAACTCCGCGATGGCACCAGAAGTCGAAAGTCGCTGTGAAGTAATAGTAGGCCAATAGAGAAAGCAGGCCTAAGCCAGCTAGCATCTCGAAAATGCCACACGCCATTGTGCTGGTAATTGCGAGGGTAATTGCTTGGAAGGCTTTTCAAGATTCCTGAAAGATTTATTTTAATTTAGCAAAATGAATATTTTGGTATTGAGAAATACAGAGCACATAATGTAATTAAGTAACAATATCCTGCATTTGAAAAACCAATAACATGAGGCAAATTCAGGTAAATGCAACGTGAAAATTAAAAATAAATCGATTCTTTTGCTTCAAGAGTTCTCTATATCCATGAATTCTTCAATAAACCGACTTTTATGTTTTTGAGATATTAAGGTTTAAAGTTTTTATTTTCCATTTAAACTAATGTTAACAAAATTCATAAATAGTAGATATGGTCAATTATTTTCACACTTTCCGGATTTTTTGCATATTGGTCTGAAAATGTAAGAATAGCAAAATCGCTCGAAACTCATTTTTTAATAAATGGACTTGAATCGTTTTTCCGGGAACCCACATATATAGTCTTGAAAGGAGGTCGGAGCCAGCGCAGCCAAAACCGACGCCGACCCGTGTAAAAGTATATCTATATATACCATAATTGTGTAGTGCCGAACGTCGCTTTTGGCTACACGGGTCGGAGCTATCCTGATTGGTGCAGATTATACTTAACCTCCAAAACATATCACAAAAATAAAAATCTTTGGGCATTTGTAGTACAAAAATGCTGTTGTCCACTGTTCTTGTCATAATAATAAATGTTTATAAAAGTTTAAATGTACATATTGACGATGATGCTAAAGAACCGGTAATATGACCGTCAGTTTTACAGTTTTAAATTGGCCAATTATAATATTATTTCATAATTAAAAAGTTTTGAAGCTATTTATAAACAACAACGCTGTTGTCCGATATTCTTTAAAAAGTAATGAATCATTACCAACTTCGATTTTGATGTTACTACGTACATTTTAGAGGAATAATGAAAAATACAGCAAGAAGTGGACGGCACAATAGTAAAGTTCGCTCTGGCCTCCCCTTAAACTTAATGTAAAATTGGACTTCCGAATCGCTAATGAAAATAAAATCTAAAGAAAATGTAGTAAAGCTCGTTCTTATATTGATCAACTAGAAATATCGATAGTCTCTTATTTTGATATAATCTGAGAAATATACAGAAATTTTACCAGATATTAAAATGATCTTAAAATATATTATACAGCCATTTCTTTAACAAAATTTGTAGAAAGTTAATGACGTGTTCTTCAAATGTATACCATTTTCACAAAAATTTGTTTAAACAGATAGGCATGACTTACATTGCCAATGATAAATAGGAAATTATAAACTTTCAATTTTCGCTTTCGATTAAACCGCTGTCAAATGTAATGAACCGTTTAGATATCGTTCATTACGATTTTAAAATATAAAAAAAAATGAAGTAGCAGAAAAATAGAAGTAAGTAGAGAGAATGAGAGAAAGAAGAATAAGCAGTGGATATATAGATCAGAACACATGATCTGTAGAAGGCATAGATCACAGGAGCAAGCAGTGGTCGAATTCTCGGAAGTGAAAAGTACATATATAATTAGAGCACACCGCATTGACTAGAGCAGAGGAGTACCAAAATATAAAACTCGCGAGGAGTCTGATAGCAAGATGGCGTACCAGTATATATATATATATATATATGAACACTCTCAGAAGCATCGAAAACTAGACATGAAAATAGTGACTGCAGTTTTCGGCACAGAAGGCCGGTTAGAGATGGAGTAAATACATAGAAAGTTGATCATAAATCACAATTTACGATCGATGCTTGTCACCCTCTACAAGTCTCGTGCTTCAGAAAAGTAACGAGATACTTTAAATCTATTTTTCGGTTATGAGAAACAAATACAAGAATATCCTCCCTCTTCATAGCTGCAAGCCCCAGACCACCTGCTGGGAAAAGTCATGTGCCGCCAGTCTTTCCTCTCATCTCTGAACCACCGCAAGGAAAGAAAAGCATCAGAAGACCTGCGCTCATCGATGCCATCGCCGCACACGCACACACACAAACAACTTTCACTTGTACACGCGTACAGAATAGAAAAACAAGGTACCGTTAATATTTTGTTTGGATTCATCCTTCCTTTAAGATGATTTTTCGATTCATTAAAATTGAGTTATACATATACTGTTTCTATTTATTTTTATCATTCCTTTTCGATTTCTAACCCGGAAAGTGGTGATCGCGTCAGCGTGAGCCAATGGGAAACATTTATTAATAAATTAATATTATTATATAAATAAATTATGATGATTCTGGACATAATACAAGTAATCTTATACGTACGCGGTAATGATACGTTTTTTAATTGCGAAATTTCTAGTGTACGGGTTTTATAAGCATGAACCCTGTTGTATATGTGGTTGAGGATGATAATGACAAGACAACTATTAGTAGTAATTGGTAAATATTTTAACAATAAGAAAATACAGTAATGTCAAGTCTCTCGTACGAGCACGACAACCACGCTGTTCTTGCCGTGGTAGCTCGTTACAGTCTGTCGCTACTCCCAAACGTCGCCGCGCATTCGCGTTTACCTGCGGCGCTGATGTGCGACCTCTAGTTTATTATACATGATATAGAATATTCGCTTAGATATTACAATCCTCCCCCGTTAATTTAAAAGTACATTTTTCTGTTAATACAAATTGAGTCTATTTGATTCCTTGCTAACTAATAGATCGCCGTAAATTAATCGTTTTGGTTGCGCATAAGGGTTTAAGTGGCGTTCGTTCGTTAACAGGGTTGTTCTTATTATTATCATTACGAGATTGATCATGTTCAATGTTTAAAGCAGGTTCACTTGATTCGATTGGTCCTTCAATGTGCAGTTTGATAATCTGACCTACGTGCCTCTTAGAAATTTTCGAATCTGGTGTGCGAGCATAGTATGTTATGAGACTTAGTTTTTCTACAACTTGCGCTTTTTGCCACTTTTTCGTATTATAAGAGTAATTTCTAGCCATTACAACATCGAAATTATTAAAACTCGCATTTCGATTGCCTCTGAAATAATACTGTTGTCTTGCTTGATTTAATTCAACCCTATCTCGCACTGTCGGTTGTACCGCACTCAAACGCGATCTTAACTTACGTCCTACTTGCAGCTTCGCTAACGTGCAACCTGTTGCACTGTGAGGTGTAGACAACTTATCTTTAACTAGCAGTTAAATTTATTCTTGAATGTACGGACAGCATTTTATGCTTCGCCGTTTCAGGCTGGAAGCAAAGAAGATAGACCTCAATAGAAGCGCAAAGCCTTATGGGCGACTGAGGCACCACAAGGGCTTGTAAGCACCCCGACCACGCGCAGCGCGACAGTCGTTTTCCAAATGTTTTCAAGCATTTATGTAGGTAACAGGATAACTCTCGGCCGATAACATATTGGCAATATCGATAAAAGTATGTATTTAAAAAATATACATTGCAAACATGTCAGTTATGTTATCGGCCGAGCGTTATCCTGTTACCTACATTCTACATGACGTTTGGAAATATTTGGAAAACGACTGTCGCGCTGCGCGTGGTCGGGGTGCTTACTAGCCCTTGGGGTGTCTCACTTTGTTTCCCAGCTTTGCGCTTCTATTGGAGTCTATCTTCTTTGCTGGACGTAGGTACTCCACCTTTCGACTCACCTGTGCAGGTGAGAAGCTCTATGATTGGTCGAGGCGGACAGGTGAGAATAAGCCCCGCCCCTACTATCTCACTTGTGCACGATTCCTTCATGCTCTAGAATATTCTCGAAAAAGGGATGCGTGATATTGCGCAATCATCGCGATATTAAACACTGAAGCATGCAATCGGATGACGTCGTCAATTGATCTAGCAGCATATACGATGTGAAATATGTGATATCCGGATCGGGGTGCGCATATTAAGGAAATCTATTTTACCAACTAAGACTTACGTTAGATATTTACATTTCAATTGTATAGAGTATACTTACAAATTTTGAATATAATCGAATAAGATAAAGAAATTCCAAGAAGTTTTAGCTAATAGTAAAAATCAAAAAGTCTCTAATTTTCAAAATTTCAAAAAATTAATACCTCTATGTGATAGATGACTTCCAAGAATGGACCTTAACTTTTGCTCATTTTAATCTAGCTCTTGTAGTTTACACTATAATGTGTAATCAAGTAGTGCGCACTATATATGTACTATATGTATGAGTGAGCAGCAGTAGCTTCGAAATCAGCGAACCTGATATCCTGCGTGTATATCTATATAGCGCCTTTGCCGAGCGTACAAGACATGTATATCTATATACACTTAGCATATTATCTCTGCAAGCTTTGGCCATGGTAAACAACGTCTTATAGGATCTGAAAAAAACGTTAATAAGGAGAACAATCATCCTCCCATATCTTTTCAATATATGAATCCTTATTTTTCAAATTTAGCAGAATAAATCTTTGAAATGTAGAGATTAAGCTTAATTTTTTACAAATTTTTAGATTGATTTTATACAAGATACTCTGCATTTAATACATTTAATTTTCAATTTGAATACAAATTAGTCATACGATAATACTAATTGAATATTATTAATATAAGAGCATAATTAGAAGTGAAAAAGATCTCGTTCTTTCTATCATCTAGAAATTTCGATAATCGAAAATGCTTTTTGCTAAAGTGATACATTCAACAATAGAATATCAAATTACACTTTTCCTATAATTTAGGTATACTGAAATGGGCTTGAAATGTAAGAAAAGATGCATTTGATAATGATATGTCACATTATATTCATTTCATTATAAATTCCTGCGTAAAAATCATACAGTAATGGTATTAAATAACATGAATTGTTGTTGACTTTTCTCATACATTTCTTCTTCTAGAAATTTCTATAGTTGTAAACAGTTTCGAGAATTGTTGCGCATTTCGATCCTATAAAAAGTTAGCAGGATGCGGCTCCTGATTCAATGAATAATGAACTTTAGAGATAACAATGTCTGCATATGATTGTACACGTCTTGTAAATAATATGCTACAAGCCTATATAGGCTTTTAGCACGAGGGCGTATTAATCCGGGAAAAATATCAGAGTGGATTAAACTCGGAAGCAAGAATTTAAGATATTTAAGGGTACTCCTACGTAATGCATCAAATACTCCGGAGAAATTAGGGGGACATTCCAATGTAACGGGTTGGAAAAATCGATTTTTTTGTTGCATTTTTCGATAGTTTTTACCCGTAGAATTGATATCCTACAGTCGATTTGGGTGATTCCTACCTTGTTGACCAGTTATAATGTTCTAAAAGAGAGGCTCTAACTGCGCGCGCTCGGGTTTCGGAGCAGGTATACGAATTAAGCATTCGAGCAGCTGTTCCGTGTTTATATTTGCGTCTATGCATACAGATATACAATAGAGGCGTCTCTTTTTACGATCATAAGTAACGGTTTCTTCAAACGACCAGTATTATTTTAGATTTCGTCGAGGAAAGAGCGTTGTTTCCAGAACTCTTATAAGTGAACTGGATAGAACGCAAAGCAAATCTTCTTCAAGGCCAAGTGATTCTGATAAAAAGAGGAAATACCATGAGAATCAACATTCGGATGAAGTTGGTACTAATTTTGCTAGTATATCAGCAAATAAATAGAGAGGGAGTTAGGATGACAGTTTCTCTGTGAATGAAAGTGATTCTGTAATCTACTGTTTTATCCAGTTCGCTCTTGTATTTTCATCACGGCAAACCATCGTGAAATGTCAAAAATTAATTCAGGTATTACTTTTTCGAAATATGGTCAACGAGGACTTGGTTTCAAAATTAAATTAGTCTGTCAGTGTGGAGATAGATTCATAGACTCGTGCTATATGATAAATAACGCCTACGAATTTAACCGCCGTTTCGTGTATATTATGCGATTGATTGGCATTGGTTTGCAAAGCATAAACTATTTTGTGGATATAAGGATATTGGCAAGAGTTTTAACATATATTTATATTATAATATCATAAAATCCATTTCTGAAAGCGTAAACGCTGTGTACGACATTGCGATTTGTAAAGCTGTTCCAGAAGAACAAGAGTTGAATGTACAATCTGGCTTTCCAGAAAACGAGCTCTCAGTTTCTGGCGATGGTTCGTGGTCCAAGAGAGGAGTTTCTTCTCTTCTAGGCATTATATCACTGATTGGAAAATATTCAGATAAAATTTTAGATACCATCGTAAAATCGAGTTTCTGTAAAGCATGCAATGCGTGGAATGGCAAAGAAGATACAGATGAATATGATACTTGGTACGAAACTCATGAGACAGAATGTCAAGCAAATCACCATGGTAGTGCTGGTAAGATGGAGGTAGATGGTATTACTGAAATGTTTCAGCGGTCGGTAAAAAAACACGACGTAAAATATGCCTATTACATCGGCGATGGAGATACGAAAACTTTCAAAAATCTACTCGAAACTGCTCCTTACGGTGATGACTTATCGTGAAGAAAAAAGAATGCGTATTGCACGTAAAAAAAAGGATGTATAGGAGAGCAACAGAAGCTAAAAAACAGCTCACGGAACTCAAAAAAAGCATGTAAGGAGGTTGAGAGTCAAGGCCAAAAAGTAGCTCCGAAAAAAAGGGAAAATCCAAAGCTGAACCAAAAACTGCTACTCTAACCAACAAAGTTATGCGAGATTTATCCTTGTACTATGGTCTAGCAATTCAAGGACATCTTGATCCAGTGGAGAATATGCAGAGAGAAATATGGGCCACTTATTATCACAAAATTTCCACGGATGGAAAGTCTCAACACCATTTCTGTCCCAAAGGTGAAAGCTCCTGGTGTAAGTGGCAACAGTATAAAGCCGAGGAAAATCCATTTTTCCACCCACCAGCTCTTGTTAAAGAAACTCAAGATGTTTTGAAGCCAATTTATCAAGAACTGAGCCAAAAGGAACTTCTAGAGAGATGTTTCGGTTCCAACACGCAAAATAACAACGAAAGCTTCAACGCTTGCGTTTGGCACCTAAACATGTTTTTGCGGCAAAAAAAATTTATATATTGCCACCCACACTGTAATTTGTGTGTTTAATGAAGGCCAGAAACCGATACTAAAGATCCTGGAAACCATGGGATGTTCACTTGGCTGTGGAAGCTTGAGATTCGCCGAGGACTGCGACAACGCGCGCATACGGCAAGCAGACCGGAGCAGCTCGTTTATCTCAAAATCCGCTCAAATCGCCAGGAGAGAGGTTAGAGCTGCTGAAGATGAGCTCTACGACCAAGAAGAAGGTACCATGTATGGTCCGGGTATTGCTGATTAGCCAAAAAGGTATGTTTTCTATCACTTTTCATCTTGAAAAACTTTAAACGCGTTTTTCTCAAAACGACATTTTTGTACCTGGCGCAGGTGATTTCTCAAAAATGACCGAGCGTATCGACTTCAAGTTTTAGCACAATATTCAACACTATCATGGCTATTGTCCGAACCTCCAAGTTGTTGATATTTTGATTCTAATTTATAATTTCACCTGATTTATGGTGCAAAAAAAAGTGCTTTCTCTCTCTTTCACAAGAAACGCCGCCATTTTGTTAATTTTCGATGAACATAGATTAATAAACTTTTTAGATCTTCTGTTTCAGATCATCAGGAGAGCCAAAATCACCTGCGCCAGCAGAAAACTTTTTTTTTGCACACATGCATTTTATTTTATAAGTAAATAAATAAATATTTTTTACCATCAAACAAAATTTTTCACTACTCTCCGTGATCTTACCTTTAAGGGAAAAAAACATTCGTTCAATTATATGCAATAGTTCCCGAGAAAAAAATGATTGAATATATGCTTTTTTTGTGCGTTCACATTGCAATGCCCCCTTAAAGTTTATTTCCACAATCGGTCTGCTTAAGGGGGTGCAAGATAAATTGAAGTATTTGCTGAAAAGGGGACATGGTGTCGCCCGCAATAAAAGACGTAGCGATCGAGTTAGTTGGCAAGATGTAGACTATGCATTCAATAATTGAATAAGATCTTGTGTGATTACAAACTTGAAGAATTTAGATGTGATATCTTTCATGAGAGATACTGAGGCTCTATTTAAAACTCGAATCAAGAATACTCTCAAACAGCATAACGTTTTAAAATTATATACAGTGCTGGCTACTGAATACGTCATTACGAAAAATGATGAAGAAGTGGTGAACATTAAATATTTCAATACGAAGGCTCAGTCGATTTTACAAACGACTAATTTGAAGGAATGGTTTAAAGTGTATGTGCATCAACCTATTCAAAGAGAAATGGAGGAATTTGCGGAGAGAAATTCCAGTTAGATCTTGAAATCTATACATAACTTGAGTGTACATATTAACAAATATAATTCCATGCGAAGCAGTTAGTATGTCAAACTTCCTGATTGTATAATGAACAAAAAAGCATGTGTTAATGTAAAAAATTTTGATGACTATTGTTTTAAGTGGGCAGTTCTATCAGCATTGCATACAGTTGATAATAATGCAGACAGAGCATCATCGTATAAGAAATACAAATACGCTCAAAATGTTTGGACTAAATTTAATATTTCAAGCTTAGGTCAATATTCAGACCTATACCTGAAAACAGACGTGTTGCTATTGGCTGAAGTCATTGAAAAATACCGCACTAGCTGTCTCAAAGCATATGGATTAGATCCTGCACACTATTCACAGCTCCTGGTTTGACGTGGGTTGCTATGCTCAAATATACAAATATACAGTTAGAATTACTTACCGCTATTGACAAAGTGATATTCATTGAGCGTGGTATCAGAGGAGGTGTGAGTCAATGCTGCAACCGCTATGCGAAAGCGAATAATAAATATATGGGTGACAATTATGATAAGAATAGAGAATCAAAATATCTTATATATTTTGACGTAAATAACCTTTATGGCTGAGCAATGCAACATTATCTAACCTATGAAGGCTTTAAATGGCTTAGTAGAAACGAGATCAAGCAAACAGATTTTAACATAGCAGACGATTCACCAGTCGGCTATATCCTTGAAGTGGACTTGGCATTTATCAAAGACTTTAGTATACGATTTTCACTACAAATACATGAAGAAACAGTTTGATAACTATCGTAAGCTACTTTATACAGACACAGATAGTTTAATATATGAACTAAGTAGTATTTATGAAATAATGAAGCGGAACATACAATATTTCGATAGTTCTGACTCCCATTGGAAAATGTATTTGGAATGCCACTAGCAAACAAGAAAGTGGAAGGTCTCATGAAAGATGAGTGTAATGGATGCATTGTGACAGAATTTGTTGGCTTGCGTAGTAAAATGTACAGTATTCGTATTGATGGTCAAGATAAAATTAAAAAAGTTAAAGGTGTGAAACCCCTGTAGTTTAAAATACAATTACGTTTGACGATTACATAGAATGTTTACGAAATATGATAACGCAATCTAGAGAACAGAACGTTATTCATTCACGAATGCCCAAAGTATTTACGGAAAAACAAGTAAAGTTAGCTCTAAGTCCGCATGATAATAAAAGGTATTTAACTCGAGGTGAAACGGATACTCTACCATGGGGTCACTATAAAACCATGAAAATAGATGAAGTGTAGAAGAAAGTACATTAATTGTATTACAATGAAATATATTGTAAAATAAAATATATATTGTAAATATGATGCAGGTTAATAAAGAGATACTTTATAATTTCATATATTTATTTACTCCAACCTTTACAAATCAGATTTATTTGTCCAAGTATTGCGCGAACTATCAAATCCTATCCATTTTACATAAATTTCATTTCCACGCTTCTTCAACACTTTCTCCATCAGGTAGACATCCGGATACTTGGTTTTGAGGAGTTCCTGCTCGTAGAAACCACCAGCGATGGGTTGATCTCGATAGTCTTTCAGCTTGTAGGTGACTACTGGATTCGTGTCCATCACTTGACTAATTGTAAAAATCTCTGTTGACCAATTGGGAGTATAATCCTTCTCAAATACTTGTTTCATCCTGCTCACTCGGACTTTATCTCCAATCTTAATTTTTGGCTTTTTCGCAGCTTTATTTGTACAAGAGAATTGTGCCAATATTGTAGCTTCATTTACAGGTGAAACATCTTTGGATTTCATACCAATGGTGCAGTGCTTGCTGTTATTGTATGCAGCTATCACATCAGGTAAGATATTGAGCCACTTCTATTTTCCACGCAAACTGAATTGTATCCACATCTTATTCTTGAGCGTGCGATTGAAACGCTCACAAATACATGCTTTGAGATTAATAAACGTTGAGTATAGATTGATTCCATACTGTTTTATGAGACTTTGAAAGGGGAGTTATAAAACTCTTAGCCTCGATCGGTTTGCAGATTTTTGGTACGCGACCATGCTGCAAGGTGGATTTCATGGCTGCTTCAACCTCATCACCAGTCTTACGCTATACTAGAACAGCCCAAGCATACTTGGAGAATACATCGATAACTATGAGCAGATACTTGTAGCCTTTGTTCTCTTTAGCATAAGGTTGCACCTCCACTAGATCAGCCTGCCAGGTCTCATCCTAGCTTCGTACAATAAATTTTCGACGGGGATAGTTACGACTAGCGGATTTATAGAGCTCCTCCACAAGTCTTTCATGCATCATCATTTTTTTAGTTTCTATCTACCGTAAAGTTCAATTGAGAATTTTGAAATAACATATCATACAGTGTTTGAATAGCTTCATCAAATTTTATCCATTTTCATTGTATAATTATCGTTGAAACCACTTAGCTCTGATTGAGCTTCATCAAGGTCAGTTCTCAAGCGAGCTGTCACATCATACAGACTGCGAACTTCTGACTGAACCAAGCCTTGTAGAGTGCTTAAATTGACGGCGTCACTTGACTGCTGGGCAGTGGCAACGTTGCACAATCTATTGTTTTCTACGTCGTACTGACCATCGGCAGTGAGTTTATAACCAACACCAGGTGGACCACGGTTAGCTTCAGCTCCACCCAGCTGTCGTCCGAACTCGTCAACACTCATCTTGCTACTGACTCTTATACTGCTTACACTCCTCAATATATAATGTTGGCTTCACGAAGATGATTGAGTGAATCTCATTCGTGTCGCTCTGATTACCAGCCGCTCTCTCAGCAAGTAATAAACGCAGGCGATCGACTAGCTCATTAGGATCATCCCAATATACATAGTCCATTAGCATATCTTTTCTAGCAATCTTGCACGGTGGTAAAAGTCCCGCTCCACTAATCGATGCTCGCTTACGACCTGGAGACTTGTCGAAAAACGGAGCGATAAAATTTTTATATTTGTTGCTCCTTAATCGACGGATAGGCTAATCTGTGCTGTACTATTTTCTAAATGCATTTGTCACTTCGACAATCTTTCGATAATTTTGCATGTCACTTGGGCTAATTAAATTTGTATCAGGTTCATTTCTAAAGAGTAATTCTAGCAAGCCAATAGTTTTTGGATATGTATGGTTGAGAACGTTCACATCATCATTCGTGAATTCTATTGGTGAATCACCAATCATAAGAGTATCACCCTGCTTACGAACTCCATATACATTATCCAAATAACTTTTGCGATTTTGATTGAGCATTACAAAGTACTTGCTGATCTTTGAATCGGATTTCTTAGTCTCATCTGAGCTTTCAGATTTTGCACTTTCGAATGAGCATCTAAAGTTTGATCGCGCACAGTAGCATCAGTATCGTCAGAATCACCTTCATCAGATAACTCATCCTTTCCAACTTATTCACTCTTAGGCTCATTCTTGATGATATCTTGCTTCTTCTGTAATTCCGAGACATTCACAAGTCTTTCGAGTGGACTGACAACAGGTTTGAAAGGTTCACCTATTGCCTTCTTAAAACTAGCTTTACCCTGATTCAGCAGTCTGTGTTTAAGTGTAATCGCCTGTTTGGATTTTGCAATTTGATAAAGAGTATCTTTCTTCCGTTGAAATTCTGCCATGTTCACTGCTCAGTGATTTACAGTGCACTACTCGATTCATGCTGTGTGCATAATATTTATAGCAAATCTGTCAAAGCCCTTTCCGTATCTGCCAGCATTAAGTTCTCGCTCTTTGTCTATCACGAGAAATCCATACTTATCATCACTCCAGTACGTAAAGCATTTTTTTTTAAGTGGCATTTCGAACTTGAAAGTTCATCGCCTCATCTACGCAAGCCTTCCACGTTTTCCTATTTTGTGCCAACCCCATCCATTTCGCGTCCTCCCGCCCAATTTCAGTTACGTCCGCTTTTACGTTATCCTCCTATCTGCGTCTAGGTCTACCTAGAGGTCGCGTTGCTTTCGGTTTTCCTTTTATTATACGTGCTGCCCTACGATCATCGCTCATTCTTGCCACGTGCCCTGCCCATCTTAGTCTCCGTGATTTTATTATTCTGTTAATATTTGGTGACGCGTACAAATTATGTAGTTCGTCATTGTGCAGTTTCTTCCACTCCCCAGTTTCCTCATCTTTTTTTGGCCCGTATATTTTCCGCAGAACCTTATTTTCAAATACCCTAAAGAGATTTTCTTTCGCTTTAGTGAGCGCCCAGGTTTCGCACCCGTACAAGATTACCGGCATTATTATAGTCCTATATATTCTTATTTTTACATTTTTCGACAGTAGCTTTGACTTAAGTAATCTATGCACAGCGTAGAAGCAGGCATTACCCGAATGAAGTCTCTTATTAATCTCGGCTTTAATTTCATTTCGATCATTTATAGTTGTACCTAAATATCAGAATTCGCTAACCTTTTCAAAAGTGAAATTTCCGACTCTGAGATCCTCCTCTCCTTCGCGAATGCCCAGTTTCTCCATGATCATATATCTCGTTTTCGATTCACTCACTTCTAACCCCGTGTCTTTAGCCGCATTTATAAGGATTTCCGCGCTTCTCACCACCGTTTGACAATTATCTCCCACTATATCCAAGTCATCCGCATAGCCTAAAATCTGCGTTGTTCCGTTGAGTGTTGCGCCTAGTTCGCTAGCCTACATACTCTAGCGTCAAGTTAAAGAGTACCGTTGAAAGCCCGTCACCTTGCTTCAAACCGTCGCGTATCATGAAAGATTCGGATACATTACCGCCAACTCGGACCTTTCCAGTGCTTCCGTTCAGACATATTTGAATTAATTTTACGAGTTTTTTTGGTACGCCAAGGAACACTAGGATTTGATACATTTTGCTTCGTTTGACAGAGTCGTACGCTTTCTTAAAGTCCACAAATAGCTGGTGTATAGTTTCGCAATATTCCCACTTTTTCTCTAATAATTGTCTTATGGTAAACATTTGATCGCTCGTCGACCTGTTGCGCCGGAATCCCCACACTGATAATCTCCTATTATATCTTCCGCGAATGGTGTGAGCCTGGCCTGTATTACGTTTGACAGAACTTTGTAGCAGGTAGCTAAAAGTGAGATTCCCCGGTAGTTATTGCAGTCTGTTTTATCTCCCTTTTTAAAGATCGGTATGATGATGGATTCTTTCCAATTTTCTGGTATTGTTTCATTTCTCCAAATAGCACATACTAGATCAAAAATTTTAGATGTAAGCGCGGTGCCCCTATATTTAATGCCCCTCTATTTCTTTGTAGGTCGGTTCGTCCATATGAAGTTCAGCCGTGTGGATTTCGTCTCCCATTTCCTCGGAGTTTTCATGCACGTTTAATAACTTATCGAAATAGTCTTTCCATAATTTCAATAGTTCATTTTCTCTTGTCACGAGGTTCCCGTCCTTATCTTTCATTAACTGCGATCTACTCTGAGAACCCTACCTAATAGCGTTTGTTCCTTTGTACATCTCGCGCGGATTATTTTCCTTACTATTAGTTTCTATTTTTCTAATTTCATTTTTCTGATACTCGCACTTCTTGTTTCTGTAAATCACACCTACTTGCTTTCTTATTTCATGGAATACGTAAAGCATAAACTTTTAAATTGTGTATAAGACATATCAGAGTTTACATGATCCTTGTATATGTGTTTGAGGTTCACATCGTCTTGTCAAAATCTAGCCAGCAGTTTATCGTTATCACGCACCAAATGCTTTGGGATATGGGCGTATGACTGACAGAGATAGAAATAATCTACATTCTTGTATCTACCCATGCAGAAAAAGGCTCTTATATTGTCCTGCTTCTCATAGGCTACATCATCGAAGACAATGATAGAATTTGGAAGCGCATCCTAGGGTGCTACAACTGTATCATGCTCTCTGAATGGAAAGTACTCAACGCCATCTACTGGCTCCAGAAGCTTCTCGAGAAACTTATACTTCGGCTGATTGAGCGATTTTGAGTAAACAAACACATTTTCAAACTTTAAACCATTGGGATGTGTTATGAGAGCGAGCAGCGTATTGGTCTTGCCGCAATTTGATGGACCGCAAAATACTGCGCGTATATTGTCGGGCAGCAGTTCACCATGACGTTTCGGTACTTTCTGCTGCTCCACTAAAGTATCAAACTTTGACATTGGCAGCTTAACCTTTTATACTAGAAAATCCATGTCCATATACTTTGCTGTCTCGAACACGACTGACCATGGTCATGAGGCTATAAATACTGCGCTTATAAGCTATTGGTATTAGTCAGAAGTTGTCCTTGGAAGCGTCAACATCATGATTGTACATAAGCAGCGTCGTCAGCGACCTAAAGGTCGCGGTTTGATGATTACTCTCATCAATAAGCTTCCCGTTGAACTGCATTTGCCATCATTATATTATATCAATACTGTGGCCCGGTACTAAGCTGGCAAAACATCTGGCTAGAAGTGATCCTGGAATCAATCCTCTTGATGCGGTATGCAAACTACATGATATTGCGTACTCACATAATCGGGAGAACGTTGCAGTTAGAAATGCTGCAGATAGAGTTTTAGCTGATAAAGCATGGCAGCTAAGGATTGCAGGTATTGGTGAAAAAGCTGCAGCTTACGTTGTAACAAATGCGATAAAGCTGAAATCCAGTTTGGTATGGGCCTTAAAATGAAAAAAGAGAAACCATGCATTACCCTGGCTAGTGTGGTCAAGGTTGCCTCGAAATCCACTATTTCGAGCAAAGACTCACGCGCAGTCATTCGTTCTGCTCTGAAATACGTCTGATATACGTTCCACGTATATTACCTGTACCATCAAAAGTCGGGAGATTCTTACCTTTTCTCATTCCCATATTCGCTGGTTTAAGTGCAACGGAAGCACTAGCAGGTGGCGCTACTGGTATTGCAAATGCTATGAATGATGCTAGCGCTGCCAAACGTCAGCTTGAAGAAAGTCAAAGGCATAATAAGACCATAGAGGCCACTCGGTAAATGTTTATATCTAAAACCGCATAAGAGAGGTTATGGTATGCATCTAAAATCTTACCGTGTTCGAGGTTTAAGAAAAAAAAAACTTCGCACTAAGACTGCCTCAGCGAGCACTTACTGACGCTGATTTGCTTAAATATGCTCATATGTGGAAGAATCCAAATTTTCACGGTGTTTTTATGCGAAACGCATTGCCCGAGAGTGGACCACATTATTGAGAATTGGCCATTGTCAATCTCGATGATAAAAATGGATCTGGCACGCATTGGGTAGCCTATAGTAAACGAGGTAACGACGTTGAGTATTCCGACAGCTTTGGAGATCTACAGCCACCCTTGGATCTCATGGAATACCTTAAGGGAGGATCCTGCTTTAAAAGGTCTAAAAAAAGCGTTTTTGGGGGGAATTTTCAGGACAGAAAACAATAAGCAAGTCTAGCGAACTTTTTAGAATATTTTAATGTGCATTTGAACATTATAAAAAAATTTTTTTGAGAGAAAAATATTCAAACGCAGCTGATTTTTATGCACATTTGTGCATCACCTTGCAATTGCAGTCTCCAATCGGCGGGAAATATGGAACTCGTAATTTTCTTCTGAAATAAAAAACCAAAGAAAATTTTAATTTTCATATATTTTTCTTCTAGGTAAACTAAGAAACACTTAAAAAATTGTAAAATTTTAAATTTTTCTCAAGTTTGAAAAAAAATGTGCTTTTTGCAAAAAAAAATCTTTTCAACTTGCTACAAAAGTTGTTTAGAAAATTTTTTTTCATGAATCTTTTCAGTTCAGATAGAAGAGAATACAAAACTGAAGCTAACAAGCTTTGGTTCGGTTTGATTGGTCGTCTAGTTTTCTTGCAATCTGCACGTCCGCCAGTTTAGCAAAATCGTAAAAGCGAAAACTCGAGAAAATGCGCTTCAAAGTTTACGATCAGAAAAAATGTTAACTTTCGATTACTTACAGTAATCTCGTCTTTGCTGGAAAAAGACGCACGCCGGTTTTCCCTCTCGATCCGTTGTGTGTCGACGTTATTCGCAAACATCTTACATTGCTGGTCGATTTTTAAATTGAGCAACTGCATGGTACTTAGAACTGCAGAAAATCCTTCGTTGAACATTCCTACAGTCATGTACGCGGCAATTTCAACGATTTTTTGGCCAGAATTCAGATGTTTCGGATTCATGCGCCAGACAGTGGAGTTGAAAGATTCGTTTCAATTTTGCGTGTGCCCGCCTAAGCATCGCCTCAAAAATTCGTCGTTTGAGAGCTCTTCGTAGATTAGACGAATATGTTCCTCCACATTTTCGCCAATCAATCGAGCAGGATGCTTGAAAGACGCAAGAGAATTCGTGGCTTCAGCTTTGCGCCATTCACACTAGCTTTCGGCGCCTGCCGGACAATTCTCGTGGCGAGGAGATTTATCACTCGAACAATAATGATCCAGCGTTGCCATTACAGCTTTTTTCATATCTTCGTCAGAATTAATATTTGTTCTGATTGCCAAACCATAATAGATCGTTAACTTTTTAATGATGCTCTCCGTCAACTGCTTTTTACCTCCCAGCATCTCTTGCTTCCTTTTATTTCGGAGTCGAGTACCCAAACGCTTTTGTACATGCCCTACGCACTCATTTTTTAGTAACAGGGCAATCGTCACCGTATGGATTCATTTTGAGAATACCAGCAAAAGTTTTCGAATCGATGTCGCCGATATAATTCGTATATTTAACTCCGAATTTTTCAACAGATCTCAAAAACATTTTCACGATTGAATCCATCTCCATCTTCCCTGCTGAACCGTCGTGGTTTGAGGAGCATGATTCTTTATGATCTTTATACCATTCTTCAAATTCGTCTTTGCTTAATGTGTTTTTTTAGGCCACATGTTATTGTTACACCGAACAATGAAGTGAAGCCACGCTTTTTCCAGGATCCATCGCCGGAAACTTTCAAATGATTTACAGTTCTCTCATTTTCTACATTTTTCCCTTGATCTTCTTTGCCAGCTTTTTCACATACACTTTCAAACATTGATTTCGACGCTGAGTATAAATGCTGCACTATTTTATCATATGTTGATTTCGCCAAACCTTGACATAGCTCCATAAGTCCACAAAACAGATTGATGCCTTCTCGTCCAACACCAAGAAGCCTCATAACAAACACAATTCGTCTATTTATTTCGTAACCGGTGTTTATTAACGGTCCTGAATTGATTTCTCGTCGACCGCACATACATGATAATATAATTTTAAAGCCCAAGCCTCGATGCCCGCTCTCAGCAAATGTTATGTTTTGTTTACAAGATCTGCAGATTACTATGTCAGAAATTTCAAGAAACACTGTCAGAAATTCAATTATTCGGTAACAGTGAGCTGGGTGTACAATTATATTTTCGGTGCTTGCGGTAAACAATTTCTTCTCACTACTGCTCGTGTTGCACTCTGCATAGTCTGGTCCACTTGTGAATCGATTCCCATGGAATCTGCGTTTTCGTGGCTTCACAGAACGATCACTGCTCGATTTATCACCTTTGGGATAACTTGACATGATATTGTAGCGATGTGCACTCGACAAGACTCAGAGCAAAACTAACCGTTGACGCTAGAAGCAGCTCCATAGAAGCACGTACACAGAGAGGGATATGTATATATTATATACCGTTATAATCCGTACTATAGTTTACCACGGCACTTCTATGAATTCAAAATATTGTTTCGAAGGACCGTTGAACCTTTTCAGGTACACAGTTCGGAGTTATTAGACTGAGAGTTGGAGTACGCGCTCCACCTGCCCGAGCGCTCGTATACTTGCTCGACACCCCACCGCGTTTAGTACTGTATCTTTGAAAATAATGCGAATCAGCCTCTATAACTTGAGATACATATTCTTAGATATATTAGGAATAGATTTAATCAATAAAAAAATCGATTTTTGAGCTTTATAAAGCAGGATCCCCTCTTAATGTGGAGTGTGTAAACTATAATCACGAGCATTACCAAGACTACAACACATACGTCTGTGGTCATCTTTGTCTGAAATTATTGTGCAGGCAGCTTAAGGGTAAAGGTATATAAGTGCTGGTAGTGGGCTGGTTAGAGTCAGTATTGCTGGTGCAGTCATGGAAGATTTGTCTGAAACGTTATCTGTACTGGAAGCTGAATTCTTTTCACCAATTGAACTTTCTCCCAGCAAATTTTTAACCTTCAACTCAATACCCAATATCGATACTGGTAATAACAAGTTTTACGTGGGTGAAGAATTATTTTCAAGTTTTATTTGCAATTATATTCAAGCACATCGACCCTCCTATACAAGCACATTACTATTCATGTACTCTACGTATCATCAATGTACTTCTATCAAGGTATCATACTATCCATGCATTCATCTATCCACCTATTGTACTATCCACACAGCCATATACCCAACTTTTCCACTATCCATACACCCCTCTATCCACTTATCCCACTATCCACTCACTGCTTTATTAACGTATCCCACTATCCACTCACTTCTTTATCAACTTACCCCGCTATCAATGAACCTATCTATTCATTTATGATAAATATTTTTTGAAAAACACAACAAATTTTGTGATTAATATACACACACATCCACACTTTTAAATGCGTTTAATATAATAATTATTAAAATTTTATTTTATCTTTAATATTACCTTACACGTGAAGAAGCATAAATACGTTAGACAGTAGAAAACAATCTGGGAATCGTTTTTAGTAGACAAGTATTAATATGTAAATTTATTTAAAATGGTTAGTTAAAATTTCAAAATAAATCAAGTATTTTTTAGTTAAAAATTATTTGCCGTTTTCACTTAATCATATTTATGTAATAATATTGTTTAATAATTATATTATAGTATATTATGACACATTTGTGGGAGATGGTTTTCTACCTTGCTCGAGGGTTTTCGCACGAGCGAAGCGAGTGAGAAAATCGAGCAAGGTAGAAAAACACCTCCCACAACAGTCTCATACGATATTTTATAGCACAACAACATCAAAATCGACAATAAAGTTGGCATTTTGAGGTTAGTGTGCTATAAAAATCGTAGAATAACATACGTAATCAATATCTGTATATTATAAATACATTTGATACAAAATGAATATTAATATCTATTTTCTACAATTTATATTGATATTCATATCGTTAATGATTGAAATTGTGGCGCGAATCGCGCGCCTGTGACTCCTGGTTTAGTTAAATTTCAAAGAAAAATATCTTAAATTACTCGAGTTATCGTTGTACAAAAAAAAATTCATTTGTTTGACATTTTATTATTTTTCTTAGGAAACAAGGAATCTTATAACTTGAAAATTTGCAGAAATATAGTACTATATAACAAATATTCAGTAAAAATTTGATTGACTTAAATGTTATAGTTTTTGAGTTATAGAAATTTAAAAATAGTATTTTTCGACACTGTTGGATACGTTGGTTTTTTAGCGCATGACGTTTTTCGCACGAGCTAAGCAAGTCTTAAGCACTATCAACACACAAAGGAAGAACGTTTTTTTAATATCAATTTTATTTTAAAGTATAATTCTTCTTTTTACAAATCTTAAAAAGTGTTTGAAAGGTTTCAAACTAATATATACCGGTTGTTCGACACTTAATAGCTTGGACGTTACATATTTCTCAAGGATCACAAGAATAGCAAATAAAAACTCTTAACGAAACTCTTATTCCAAATGTATATAAAGTGTATAGAATACTTAACTATATATACAACAGTTACTTAATGACAAAATATTAAATTACTTATTTGTTTTACTAATCAATTGAGAAAGAAGAAAATTTCACATTACTAACATAGTAGTTTATATAAACTAAAATTGAATAATTAATTTAAGTTTCTTTGTATAATTCACTGCATATTTATTAATAATAATACCAAAAGATAGCCAATAATTGTATAAAAATGATCAAAAAGACGATAAATCTGTCGTGGTTGAAACTACTCATAGAATATAAGTATAACTCATGTTATGTGTAAAAAGGATAAAATATCAGCATGGTTACAACAAATAGAATTTCAATAATAAAATACAATTGGACAAGTAAATATTATTAATTGCAAATTTGAAAGACTGTCACATACCATAATTTCATCACTTTTAGTAATATGTTTTTAAATATATTTTAGTTTATCATCATGAGTATATATATATATATATATATATATATATATATATCAATATATATGTAAAAATAGCTATTACCTATAAAAAATTAATCACATCACTTTTTTCGAATTATTCTCAAACACTTCGATTTACTTTCACATATTACGCAGTAATTTCTGCAGAAATATTTCTTTTAAGAAACTTTAATTAAACAACTTTAACACTTAAAAAGTAACACTTAAGTAACACTTTTAATAACTAAATGTATAAAAAAAGGAATAAAATATGTAGATGATCATTTATAATTAGTAAATGAAAATATATGTTATAAAAATCAAATTTAACGTGCACTTATAATTTACATACCATTTACAAAAAGGAATTGTAAAAACACTTTTGAATTATTCTGGTGTGCTTGGATCAAATGTTATTCTTATACTGAGCGAATGTAGAAGAACGCCGTATTTATCTACTGGAGAGAATGAAAGGACAGATTTAAATGTTAGTCGGCATGACTCGCCAGTTTCTTCGTTTCTCTCACTTATCACATAGGTATATCGATAAATATTGTGACGATTGAAAATTTGATGATTCATAATTATCAAAATTGGTATATATTTTATTTTTTCTCTATTCGCTGTGAGCATGTGGTATAGTATATATTGTCTTATTTTCAAGAATAGCGTGATCTTACGGTCGAGTGACGTGATCGGGGTAGTACAAAATACACAAGCTCTTATGCGAATTCAACAAAACTAATATTTTTTAATAATAAATAAATATGTCAATTCATATACATGAGGTGTTTTATTTTAAGTGCAGTGCTTAGATACGGGCGTGTTATATATCAAGATTATTTCAGTTTTGATTCTTTAGGTTATCTATATCTTATAATGCAATGACTAAATGCAGGCTGATAGAGACTTCGTACACTCGACGTGGAAAACTTCTGATCAAATGCATTTGAATTTTTTTGAAATACTGCAAATTTATTGGGTCTCATTGGATTCAACGCAAGTTTTCGCTAAGCTCATTGGAGAATTTCAAACGCATTCGACCAGATATTTCCCACGTCGAATGTACATAGTGCTACTTTTTATGTATCGCGCTTTACAACGTATAAACAGCACATTCGGTGTAAGCAGTAGTATGTTTAACTGCGAGCCGTGTTTTCTTGCACATAAGGCTTACTTTTATTACAATACTATAAAAATAAATAAATTAAATGATACTTAAAGATACTAAAGCGTACGATATTTCGTATCGATTGATAATATGTCTATATCATACTGTCTTGCACAAGATTAGCTTACGTACATGACTAAGCGCATCTAACTAATTGTTTAAATACGATAACAGTACGCGATTTTCTTTTACTAATAATTGATTTAAGGAGGGCCTTTCGTTAGATATAGGGCATGAAATAAAAAATCATATGAGAGTTTATAAAGGTCCTATGATAAAATTAATGAAATGTACTTAATATTAGTCCATAACTACAAAAAAGAAATTGTTCCAAAAAAATCGTGACATCAAATTTAGTTAAACCCCAATTTCTTTTCTATTTCTTAACCAAATTTATTGTTTCGGAGCTTTTTTTCCTTAAACATTTCTTTACAAAGTTAACGAAAGAAAATTATAAAATAATATATCTGTATTTATAAGAGAAATCTAATTATTTATAAGTAAACGAGAAAAATGTTATAAACAATTGACTTTCTCTACTCGCAAATATATTATTTTGTAAATGTATTACTTTAACTTTGTAGAGAAATGTTTACACTTGCGACGTCACGATCATTTTATTAGTTTTATCATAGGACCTTTATAAACTCTCATATCATTTTTTGTTTTTTTTTTATTTTTGTTATTTATGGGTTTTACTTATTTTTGTTGTTTCTTAAAATTTGTTCGTTCCTAAAACAAGTAACGAAATCGCGAATTTTACTTGTTTTAAGAAATCTGTACTTAAAATAAGAACGTATTACTTATATTTTAAGAAAAAAATTACTTAAAATAAGTAACTTTTCTAAAATAAGAAAGTATGTAACGCAGTTACTTACAATAAGAAATAAAATTTTCGTATTTCGCGAGATCTCGTGGCAACCAAAAAATTCACAGAACATTTGTCTTCGACGAGGTTTGTAGGGCTACGCAAGACCAAGATAATACGATATTTTTTAAAGAAGAAAATAAATGGTATTCAAAGTATAGTAGATCATTCTTTTACAGTTTTTTGCACTTAAAGTTTTATAGAAACTGAAAGGAATCAATGAAGGTGAAAGCCTAGCCTCATATTTTCCGAAAATAAACAATGCAAACTACTTAAATCAAGAAAATAAGAAACTTTTCAACATGACTTAAATTAAGAAAAAATGTGTTCTTAAATATGTTGCATCTTATTTCACTATAAATACTTAAAGGGTCAGAAAATATGTTCAATAGAACCCTATTGGCCCCATAAGGGCCGTCCTTAAATTACGTAAGGCTTTCGTAAGGCATGGATACGTTATCATCATTTTCTTACGTTTCCTTACGTGGGGGTGGGGGAAGTTGAAATAATTCTTACGTAAGAATTTTGAACACATTTCTACTTTTTTGCGTGTTAGAATTACAAAGGTTTTTATTTGTATTTACTTATTACTCCAGATATCTACTGATTTAAACTATTTTATAAAAATTATAAAAATGTGACTAAACATTTTAGATAAAAATAAATTAAATGATAACATTTAGTACAACCAAGATGAATATTTTAGTTGTAATAATGAAACATAACATTATAATTACTCTTATTTCTCTTTCTGCTATTATTAATAATATTGTTATTGCGATATGCAGGCGGTTGATTCTTTACCATTATTAAGGAGGTTGTATGCGTAGATATATTACATCTACATTATTACTATTACGTACCTTAAATGTAATATCAAAGTAGGACACTTCAAGTGATGAAAAAAAATTTTCTACAAAATTTCCATATTACAAAAGTAGTGATCAACAAATAAAGAAAGATTCGACAAAACACTGGAGACTTTTTTATTTGTTATCCGATTTTAATTTTGAAGATCTCATTATATTGCTTGAATAATTTCAGGGAGACTTACCGATAAAAAAAATATTGGAAAATTATCAAAACCTGCGAAATTACATCCAATGATCTAATTGTTTATAAGTTCGTACGTGTGTTTTATAAACAATTGGACTTAACTTTGAAGGTTTTGATAATTTTCTAATTTTCTTTTACCGGTAAGCCCCTGAAATTATTCAAGGAGCAACATGAGACCTTCAAACTTTAATTTGGATAACAGATAAAAAAATCTCCACTGTTTTGTCGAATTTTCCTTAGTTGTCGATCACTAGTTTTGAAATAAGAAAATTTTGTTGAAAAAAAATTTTTTCGCCAGTTGAAGTGTCCACTTTTATATTATATTATTTCTCATATTATAATATGAGAACAAATCATTACAAATTTTATTAGTCAAGGTACATATCTACGCATATAGCCTCCTTTTATACAAAATCCACGGACCATAAATTAATTTTTGTTGGTTTATTTTTTTAGTCAAAATTATTTGTATAAACACAATTAATTAATTTAAGTAAAAACGATTTCAATGATCTATCGATTTAGTCATTGGACTGTAAAGAAAAAAACTTAATTTGTTATTAATAATGTAATCATATAAACAAATAAAAAGAATTTTTATTTTAATTTAATATGTTTAAGCCTCGGGGGGTTAAAATATATGCTTTAAAGTTCGCGGATGATGTGATATCGGATACGGAGGAGGGGTTACAGGGCATGTTTAAAGATTTGGAGAGGTATAGCGATAGAAACGGGATGAGGGTAAACACTCAAAAAACGAAGGTATTGGTTTGCAAAAAGGGGGGGAGAAGGAAGAAGAAAGAGAGATGGAAATATAAGGGGGAGGAAATAGAGGTAGTCAAAGAATATAAATATCTAGGGTTCTGGTTTAATTAAAAAAATACGTATGAAACTCACATTAAGAGGATGAAGACGAAAGTGATGAGAGCTACAAATACAGTGTGGGGAATAAGGAAAAGGGTGAAACTAAACAATTTAAGAGGGAGACTATATCTCATGGACTCGATAGTGAAAGCGGGAGACATGTATGGTACAGAAATTTGGGGGTGGGAAAGATGGGAGGACATAGAGAGGATACAAAGTAGATATGTGAAAATGGCCCTGGGAGTAAATGGAAACACGCCGGACTACATTTGAAAAATGGAAGCAGGAAGGGGCAGCCTGGTGTTAGAATCCATAAGAAGGGCGGGGAACTACTTATTAGAAATATTAAAGATGGAGGACAACAGATGGCCGAAAGTATGCCTGAAAGAAGAAATTAGAAATATATTAAATGAGTACCCGTCGGAGTGGGGGAAAAAGATAAGAAAAACCTTTGAGGAGACAGGGGACGGAGAGGGTATAAAATGGATGCAGGAGGGGACAGAAATCGGGGAGATCAGGGAAAAATTAGAGAAAGGGAGGAGAATAAGGGCAGAGCAGGAAACTCAAACACTATGGAGCAAGATAGACAAGTCTAGTTACTGTGAAGGGTATAAAGAATGGAAGCTAAGTTTAGGATGTGAAAGCTACTGCATATGCCAAGAAGACAAAGGAGAGCATTAAGCAAAAGTGGGGGAAAGAAATAGAAGAAATGGGGTTAAGGGGAAACGCGGAAAAGGTAAAGAGCAGGATGAGGGAACTGTTGAGAGGAGAACTTAACGTGAGAATGTGTGAGTATAGTAGAAAGTTTGAAGAAATAGCGAGGGCAAGCACTGAGGAGAATCAAGGGGAACCGGAAGTACTGAGTTAAGAAAGAGGGGAAAGCAGAGCTAGGAAAAAGAATATTATGGTGTATAAAGAGAGTCTTAAGGGGGAGAGAAAATGTATAAAAATATATGTAAAATAGCTTGTAAAAGAGTTTGTAAATAGAATTTAAGTCTAGCATATAAGATTGTACATACGACAGGAAACGAAAAGACTGCAAGAGGGGAGAAAATGTAAAATGATTCTAAAATCAATACATGGAACTAAATAAACATAAAATAAATAATAATATGTTACAACCTACATAAACTTAAAAAGAACTGTCGCCAATTCATTGGCACTTAGCTTGCTTAAACTTTAAAAATGTTCCAATATGAAATTATTTATGCTATTTAATACTCAGGAGAAAAATAAAAATGGCAAATCTATTGCTTTTTAATATGTCGACATATATATATTTATATTTAGTAATTTAGTAATTTAAACTTATGCAAAAATATGGCATACATTATGAAAAAGTCTTATTGTTTAAAATATTTTTTAATATATATAGTAATACTATTTTCACAAATAAATTTAACATAAGATAATAATATTTGTAACTATGAAAATCTTAAAAATATTCATTACGTGTAATTATTCGAGTTAATTATTCAAACTCATTTTAATTGTGAACCCAAATTTTATTCCTAGCAAATTGTATTGGAACATCAAAAATATATTGATTAACTAAAAAGTGCTCTACACCCTGGTAGAAAATTAATCTAGAACTATGTAGATCTATCTAGTTTGCCAAGGAAATAATCGAGGGCCTCGATAAAACTAGATAATTTTCTACCAGGGCAGTCTTCTTTTATTTCGAACTATTGAATACAAAAAATTGTTTACAACTTATTGGAGTAAAAGCATATTTTTGTGATAAAAACAAGACTATTAAAAAAACAATTTTTACTCCACACCTATTAAACAAAATTTATCTGAAAAAACTCAAGAAAATTTTTGAACTAAAAATAATCCTATGTCAAAGTATAGCATTTAAAAAGCAACTTAAAAAGTATTGCATATCAAGTTACATTTTTTTCCAATTGATAATAATAAATTTTGCAACACTATAATTGTTGATTAAATTTTATTTATAAATATAAAAATGCATTCTACTTTTAAAAATAAAGTTTTTTTGTAATTTTGTTCGAGTTTATGAACAACGAATTCATTTATTACAAAAATATCATAAAAATGAAATGACGGTATAAAACAAAAACAAATTGATCAATTTAAATTTTTTTTATTTCAAATATTCATCAAAAAAATAAAATACAGCTATGAATAAAAATTTTTGAATTTGAAAGTTTAAATGGTATATTTTTATTGTCTCACACTTAAAACCTCCAATAATTAAATTAAATAATTATAAAGATGGTTTTAACGCGAACTTTTCTTATAAGAAAAGTATTTAAAACCTATCGATGTGAATATCTTTATAGAAATCTTTTATGTTTGGTTTTTAGCATTTATTAAGTTGAAAGATACTTTTTAAAGAATGTAAAAATATTTTCACCATTCAATAAACTTAATTTTTCTCATAATTAAGCGATCGGTTTAACCCACCCAATCGCTTTGACCCCGTTCTCCCTTATAATATTTAAGAAATATTAAAATCCGTCAACTGTTATTAAACATCTATAAAATTAACTTAGAATATTGTTGACGCTGATATTATTATTTAAAATTACTCCAGTTTTCTCAATTCTGGATCAATATGTTACAATATTTTACAATTAATTCAGATATACGATAATAGTCAATGTGAGTAATCATTCTGATACGTTCAAATATTGCACTTTTCAAAATCTACAAAATATATTTTTGAATCTTCATTTTAAAAAGTCCGCTAAAATATTGATTAAAACTTGAATTGATCTTAAAATGTTTGCATTCATCAAGAATTTGTCAAACTGGAATAAATCCTGAGATAGAGGTCAGAGTCAACAATATTTTAAGTAAACTCTTCAAATGATTTACTACAGTTAAACTTCTAACATATTTTATACTTTTATCATATTTACACTTTATTTATTTTACACTTTTCAATTACACAATTATTTTTCTCATGCACATTAAATCACTGTTTATTGTTGTTTATTTCAGTTATTATCATTTATAATCAGACTCATTTCCCTAATATAGCAAATCACAACAAATCGAGATTGTATAATATATAACCTCACTTAATATATAATATGGAGTTTTCTCGAGTTTTGATCATTTCTTTTCCTGCTCTCCAAATGCCTCGACTGTAAACACCGTTTTTATATAATTTTTTCATTTGATTTAATCAAAGAGAAAAACACAAACGGTGATTATACGTATGCATGCACAGCAGTACACACCAGCTGCATATCTATATCTATTATATGTGTGTAAGCATACAGCAATATTGAACACATCAACAGTATATCTAACATGTGTATATTATATATATATGGGTAATTCTCTGGGAAATCGAGATAAAATATTTTTTTTTATTTCTTCGGTAAAAATATTTCTCTGGGTATGTAGAATGTATGTGAATTTTTTCAATTTTTTTAAACCTTTAGGTTTCAAGTTGATCAAGGCTAAATATCAGCATGTAGCCATTTTTACATTTTTTAACAAATTTTAACCACCATTTATTGAACAAAATTAAATCTCTTTAAAAAACAGCAACAAAGGATTTTTTAGCAAATTTTCTGAATTTTTCATAAAAAATGGTTCCAAATCCTTTTAATGCCCCTTTCCATTAATTAAACTCATTTTAAACTAAAAATTTTGAAAAAAGTGGGTTTGATCACTCGAATAATTACACCAAAAATCATGAAGATAACTTTTTTCAGTACAAAAGTGACTACCACAGTCGCAAAATGGTTGAAGTGCAATATTTATATAAAAAAATCAAAGTAACATAAAATATTGTTGAAAAAATTATTAAAATGCCCATTTTAGCAATAAAGTCATATTTACCTTCAAACAACTTTAAATATAAAGGGCTTAAAAAAATCTAAAAAAAATCAAGACTATTTTACATGCTATAAATGGAACATTTTTGCTGAAAAGAATTCTTCTTTTTTTGTTGTAGATATTCCAAAAAATCATCCATATACATATATATATATATGGAAATATGGTCACATTTAGCTCCGAACAACTTAAAAAAATCTGAAAGAATTTACAATATATATATATATATATAATTGCATATGTGTATATATAATTATATACGGAGTTTTATTTGTAACTTAACGTAACTCCATATATGCCCATATATGCACATATCATATATGGATGCATCAAATAAATCTTTTTAGACTAATATTTATTTTTATAAAAATATTTTTAATATAAAAATATTAAATATTAGTCCGTCTGTTTCAGTGTTATCATTCGCATGATACGTCCAAAATTGGGCACTAGAGCTACCTGAAATCTAGTTTTTCAAAATTGATATATGGCCACATATGGAACATTTTTCTTAAACTACTCATGAAAAGTTAAAAAGTATAAGTATGAGATAAAAATTAGAAGTTTAATTTACTTTGAAATATTGTAGCGCGTAAATCGAATATTCTAAGGCATAAGTCGAAATATTTCAAGATAAGCATTATGCGATAAAAAAAATTAAATCATTAATCCTAAACTCTATAAAGTCAGAACCAAACTACCTCCAACTGAGTATTTTGCATTAAAAAAGATTTGCAAAAATGCTCCGATTAAGGTAGATCCGTTTAGGGTCTAGAAATGCGATGATATCGATTTATTTGTGTTTTATAGCGATTTTACTATTTTACGATATTTTGAAATCGATAATGCAATTTATAAGCATAAGCTTATAATTTTTTTGTCATTTATCTTTTAACAAGCAATTCATTATAAAAAACTCACCTTTTTTGAGCTACTAATTAGAAAGTCCAGAAAACTTTTTATGTTTAAAAGCAATAATTCTGAAAATGAGTATGCTATTAAAATACAATAATATCTTATATTTTACCGTTACAAAACTTGAAAATCTTGATTCTACACATCACAATAAATCATTATTTTCAATACCATATTTATTAAAGGGACTTTGTTCCTCACACGATACTAGGTGACACGATGAACGAAAACATTTTCTTCCACGATTATTCGACTCGTTATGACATGTATTACTAAATGAGCGGAGTACTTTTCGTTAATTTTTTTTTGTATTTTTCTTTTTCGTAAATCCAATCAATTTTTTAAAAATAATAAAAAAAAAATTTCAAAAAATCGATTGGTTCTTTGAAAAAAAATAAAAAAAAAATTTTAACGAAAAAATTCTCCGTTTTTTTTTGTAATACATACAAAAATGAGTCTAATAACCGTCGAAAAAAAATTTTCGTTCATCATGTCACCTAGAATCGTGTGAGGAACAAAGTTCCTTTAATAAATATGGTATTGAAAATAATGATTTATTGTGCCGTGTAGAATCAAGATTTTGAGGCTTTACAACGGTTTAATTTAAGATATTATTGTGTTTTGATAGCATAAAATGTTTCAGAATGATTGCTTTTAAGGGGATGTCGGAGTCCCGCCCCCCCCCTTTTGCTGTCCGACCTATTTTGTATTTCTAATCATATGTAAAAACTACAAGTCTGATTAACTTTATCTAGTACAGGTCGGTTAATTATAGTAAGCACTACACGGGTTTGCTCCGAATTTTACTCTAAAATAACGTTATAAAAAGTTATTTGCAAAAGTTTGGTAGGATTAAAATTTTGAGGTTAGGTTTCCATGCGTAAACAACCTATTGTATTTCAAATTAATTAGAAAAATAACTTAACAGATCAATTTTATCTTGCATGCAAAAGCCTTATTATACAGAGCACTACGCGGCTCTCCTTTTGATTTTCCCATGCATTCTATTCTTCAAAAGTAATCACTAATAGAAAAAACCCGATTTTAGTTCCGACATCCTCTTAAACATAAATAGTTTTCTGCACTCGTAAAAGGAAGTATTTTTTTGGGTTTAACCCAGGCCCGCCCCCTTAAGATTCCAAATCAATCATTAAATTTAGGTTTTTATGAATTTTTTAACGCATCCATAATAATGTCAACGTTTATTTGTTGAAACTATTTTCCTTTATTATCTATGTATTAATTTATTTGGAAATGAAGTGTGTTTATAACATACTCTTTATGTATTTTATGGTTTTAACACAGCTTGAGTCTCCGGATTGTGATTTCTTTTCGTTTTTTCACAATTTTTCTTGATTATTTCAACGACGTTAAACCTTCAATAGTTTTCTGTGTTTCATTATGATGCTTTTATTAGTCGATTTTATCTTATATAAAAAGAAAATTCTCAGCTAGCATAACTTTTATGATTTTGATACGGTTTTATGTCAATTTTGGTTTCTGCACGTTTTTTCTCTGTTTTCCTGGGTTATTTCAACGGGGATATAATCGTTCATTGTGTTTTGTGTTTCATTTTGTTTGCTTTTATTAAAACATATATTATAATAATCCTGTAAATATTTTAAGCAAAAATAAACATTTTATCAAAAACTAGAATACAAGTAAAGTGTAATAGAACCGGTAATTTATAAACAAAGATGTTTCTGATTTTTTTGCAATAGCTTGAATATAAGTTTTTTCTTAGATGGTCGACTACTAGTGCCTATACCCTATATAATAGTATATTATGACACTGTTGTGGGAGATGGTTTTCTACCTTGCTCGAGGGTTTTCGCACGAGCGAAGCGAGTGAGAAAATCGAGCAAGGTAGAAAAACACCTCCCACAACAGTCTCATACGATATTTTATAGCACAACAACCTCAAAATCGACAATAAAGTTGGCATTTTGAGGTTAGTGTGCTATAAAATATTTAATAGAAAATTTTTAAATATGTGAAAGTGTAATAAAAATCCCTACCTTACCGGCATCACATTTATATATTTTTCTCTGCAATAAATAAATATTTCTGTAAATAAGCCATATTATGCCCTCCATATTCTTACCAGGATCATGTAGTTAAATTTTCAAAAGTTTTTATCATTAAAAAAATACAAAATGCGTTTAAGAATTTAACTATAGCTGTATATTTTCAAACAGAGTTTTCTCCGAGAGTTAATAATGAAAGCTTTCGAAAATGTATCTGAACATTCATAGTACAAGTACGGAGGGCATAATATTTTTTTTAGAAATATTTATTTATTGAAGAGAAAAAAATATAAATGTTGAACAAATAAATGTGAGTATAAAGCGTGCAAGGAGTGATTGAGGAGAGGTTTGATAAATAAAAACACAGTTTTCACGGAAAAGGACCAAAAACTTGCTTCGGCGTAAAAACCCTCACGACTTAGAGGGATAAGCTGGAACAAATTGAGTATTTATTTTCTAAATAATAATCAATTACATAAAGAATAAATTTATGCGCACTAAAGTTCCTCTACTTACAATAAACTCGAGTAAATGAAAACAAACTTTATTTTAAGCGTGAAGCGCAGTATAAAACGAAACACAAGTTGAATGATCATTCACGTACTTAAAACTAAAGAGCTCTCTTACCTAATGCCGAACGACCAACCGCTACAAATCGCTGAGAAAAAGAATCGTTGACGTCGCGCCGTCAAACGAAAGCAGGACGCAGAGAATCTGCTTACCGCGCGTCGCACCACTTTTTCTTGTTTTCTCCTGCGGGTATCTAGAGTTTCTCTCTAGTACGTCCCTATTACCATCCTGGTCTCCCTCGGTGCAATTTTGGAAGACAGGTCTTGAAAGTAGGATGTATGTACATGTATAGAGTTTGAAATTGATGTATCTATCTTCTGAGGCCGAAAAGCAGCCCTCGGTTGGAATCTTTGGTTAGCTGGGTGATATAATTGACGGTTTAAAGGAAGAATCCAATCGTGGGAATAGCTGTAGAAGGTAGATAGTGATCATGTTCAGACGCGATTATTTGGCTATGCTAGTGGTGGCAGAGCAAGTAACCAGACTAGGGAAGGTAGGAAATTTTAATGAGGTTGAAAAATTAAAAATAATTCATGTTATCCCAATTTTTTTTAATGGATGTAGAATAAAAAGAATAATCAATTTTTTTTTTAATTCTATTTTTTAATTTTCTTGTTGATGGTTTTAAGAGCAGGACATCTGATTATTTAAATATCGATCTTATTTTGGATAAGAAATTTGATTAAAAATTTAGTAACGTGGTGATCGAAACTATTAGCTATTTCACAGACATTATCTTCGTCCGTGACACCATTTCTAGCCAGTTTAATTAATAGAGGGATCCTGTGGGAGTTAATGAGGGAACAAAAGATTACGAGATGTTCAAGGTTGTGGGTATCCCCACCGCACGTCGCACCGCTCACGTGTGGAGGCCGGGCACGGGGAGCGTTGAAGATGGCCCGTGGCCTGCACACAGCGCGCCCCGACGTCTTGGCGAAACCAACGCTGTGGTGCCGGGCAACTCAACCTCGAGTTGCCGCGGACGGATTTCGAGGTTGGATCGCCTTGTACACGGACACGAGACGAATGGACTCGTTCTGAAAAGAATGCGTTTACCCTCGTCTAAACACAGATTGCAACGTCCAATTCCTTCGCCATGAAGCAAGAAGTCTCGATCTCCTTAAAAGTAGCTCGAGCAACCTGTCACCTCAGTAAAAACTGAGCATGTGCGCGAGCGCGCGCGCATAATCACGCCAGAGCGGCGCATGCGTCGGTCCGGCTAACAGTGCCGCCATGGCGGTTAAGTAATGGCGCGAGATTCGAAATTTGTATATTTTCGCACGACTTTTAATCGGGTAGAAATGACACGAACAAATGCGATGCAGGTAAGGTAGGAATTTTTATTTCATCTTCACATTTCCTTAAATAAATTTATAATAATAATAATAATAATGCATAATGATTAATAAAAACTTAGTATTATGTTTTTAATATCCCTGGTAGAAACCTTATCATGGTACCCATATTGGCTATAAAGATCTATATAGGCAAACTCAATAGATCTATATGGATATACATAGGTTCCTCAATAATAATATTATATGCATGTGTAATCTGTTATGTGTTTAGCTTATACAACTTTTAATGTAAAGAATATTAAAGAAAACAAGTTTAACATAAAAGTTCTCATTTATAATGATAAGAATTACAGTCTTATTTGTACTAGTTACAAGTAAGAGAAGGAAAAACATTTTTAACCTAAAAAGTGAGAATTTGAAAATTATTTTCTTCGCATAATAAATAAACAATGTCCGCATAATATGTGATTACCTTGTTTAATCTAATTAATTTGTTTGGAAACGAGTGATTTACGTAAAATTCACAACATATATGCCAAATCATTCTATTAAATTTTATGAATAATTTTATAAATTATTATTTTACTGTTCCTGATAATACAGGCACAATATGTATTATGATTTTAGTAAGGCAATTATCTGAATTATTCAAACAATTGTTTACAATATATAAATAATGTACTTTACGACAATAATAGTAATACAATTCTTATACAAACCATACAGGTTTTGAATCCAAGTCTATATTTATGGTGGAAAAGAATTATGTAAAGAAACTGATTTAAAACAAAATAAATAATATGCACTAAAACTTCATGTAGAGATTATTTAGAAATTATTTACTACATTTTATTGTTTAACAGTTTGACATATACGTGCAACATGTGTTGTTTATTTCATAAAAATTAGAAAGACATTTTGGAGGTTAGTCATATTGATTTAAATGGATAAAAGGTGAACAAAAATATGTAATTACTGATAAATCATAACATTACACAATAAATTATACTTCTGTTTCTAACTCTTCTCTTGTATCTAACCTAAAAAATGAAAATGTTGTAGTAATGTTCCTTCCATATGAAAAATAGTGATCACAAAATAATGTTATTGATTGATTTAGTTGTTTCTTGAAAAATAAAATATAAATAATAATAATATCATATGTACAAATATGTACTTTATTTTATGACATGCTTTATTTAAAAACTAGAATTTTAATTTCCGAGCTGCAGATAATTTTTTATCCGTATGTGAGTTCTTAAAATGCATAAACTACTCATCCGTGATATTTTTAAATACATGTCTTTACAAAGACATTAGTCGAACACTTGTAGACGATACGTTTCTTTATAAGTAAAAAATTATTATGTTTTAACTGGCCATAGATGTTACTTAAATGATAGTGTTTGATTATAAATTAATATTGATATAAATTAATTATAAAGTGGGAAATATAAAAATGGAACATATATAATAAATCGTTTAAATAAATCTAACTCAAGTACATTATTTCTTTTCAAAAATAGAAAATTAATCAGTTGATAACAAATGTATGTGAAAACAGTTTTCCTTACATAAACCATACAGGTTTTGAAACCAAGCCTGGATTTAGGATGGAACATAATCAAATGTAAGGAAACTAATTTTCCATAAACAAAATAAATATATGCACTAATACTTCATACAGTTATTTGGATATTCAGATTATTTTCTAATTTTGATTGTTTAATATATATGTGCAACATAATATTGTTATTGAGTACTTAAATAAAAAAAATTTTGTGCATCTAAAACTTGATAATTTTACACTTTAGAGGTTATTTATATTTACTTAAATTGGTATAGTAGGTGAACAATAACATGTGAATGCCTTTAAATTACAATAATACATAATAAGATTATAGATTATCCTTCTGTTTCTTAAAACATAACCTTTAAGTGGTTGTTATTGCCATAATTTTGCTTATCTAGTTTTCTCGGGGAAAATAATATGGGAAACTAGAAGGGACGACCTTTACACGCCTTTATAGTAACTATCTAATTTGCCTATTACATAGATCTACACAGCGCGAGATTATTCTACATAGATCTGTAAAGTGGACGGGATACATTTCTACCAGGGATGTTTTACAGTTTCAGAACCTGCAAAGAAAATAATTTAATAACAACTTTTAAATAGCTTAATAAATGATTAGAATATATGTTAGATTTAAAAATACTACAGTCAATTAAAATAGAATTAATACCTTTGGCACCTTTTTATTCATCCACTATTACATATATACGAGGGTAGTTCAATAAGTCTTTAGAATGACCAACAGATGGCGCGCGAATCGCTCCAAATCATCCGTTTTCAGTCAGCACCACTCCCGACTAGATATATGGTGCAGTCACAGTCCACATCTTCTGAGTTTACGTGTTTTTATAACCAATTGAAAAAAAAAATTGCTTGTTAAGAAAAATGGAAAAAAACGAGTTCAGAGCGGTAATTAAACATTTTCATTTAAAGGGTTTAACTCCATATGAGATAAAAAATTAATTGGACTCAGTTCATGGCACATCTGCCCCTGCCTTAGCAACGGTTTATAACTGGGTAAATGAATTTAAGCGTGGTCGTACATCAATAAGTGACGAACCACGTTCAGGAAGGCCCGTAAAAGCAACTACTCCCGAAATCATCAATAAAATCCACGATATGGTGTTGAAGGATAGAAGATTAAAAGTGCGTGAGTTAGCTGAGGCCACAAGGATATCTATAGGTGCAGTTGTTTCAATTCTACATGAAAAATTAGGCATGAAAAAGCTATCGGCAAGATGGGTGCCGCGTTTGCTCTCAGCTGAGAATAAACGCAATAGAGTGGTCGCCTCTGAGGCTCTTTTGGCGCGCATAAGTCGGAATCCTGAGGAATTTTTTCGTCGATTTGTGACTGTGGATGAAACATGGATACACCACTACACTCCTGAGACAAAGGAACAATCCAAACAGTGGATTTCCACAGGCGAACCAGCTCCAAAGAAGGCAAAGACCGTAAAGTCAGCTGGTAAGGTTATGGCTACAGTTTTTTGGGATGCACGTGGAATTATACTTATTGACTACTTGGAAAAGGGTAAAACAATTACTGGTGAGTATTATGCATCATTATTAGAGCAGCTGAAAGAAGAAATTAAAAAAAAACGACCACATTTGGCGAGAAAAAAAATTCTCTTTCATCACGACAACGCCCGAGTTCACACATGCTTCGTTTCAATGGCTAAAATTGAAGAACTAAAATTCGAATTGGTCGAACACCCACCGTATTCACCAGATTTAGCCCCCAGTGACTTTTTCTTATTTCCAAACTTGAAAAAATGGCTCGGTGGACAGAGATTTACGGACAACGAAGACGTCATTGCCTCTGTAAGTGCTTATTTTGAGGAACTTCCGAAAACGCACTTTTCTGAAGGATTAAAAAAACTTAAAAAGCGATTGACCAAGTGTATAGAGCTCCAAGGAGATTATGTTGAAAAATAAAAAAAAATTTACCCAAAAAAAATTGTTTTTATACTTTATTCTAAAGACTTATTGAACTACCCTCGTAACCTTTGCAACCACTTTTTTAAGTAAAATTGATACTTATAATTATTTTTAAAATTCTTCCCTTGTGTATGTTTATTTAGGAAAGAAGAAATCGTCAAAACTGAGTCGTGACACTTGACACTTTGAATCCCAATACGTAACGGATTTGAATGTACTCAAAAAGAAGTTGAAGGTTTTTCAAAACAAAAAAATGAGCTTTATTTTGATTGAAATGGTTGAGTTCTGTAAGAATGACAAATGATCAAACATAACCTAAAAATCGAAAAAATGCGCATGCGCAACTGAGTTATCCAAAATAAGTGTTTTATTATTTATGAATGGGACATATTTTTGTCAGAATGTTGGTCAAAAGACGAAGAAATCATTTTTTTATTCGTTAAGAATGATTGAAATGTAAGCTCTGTCGAATTCTTGGAAAAAGACTCTGTTTTGGTTAACATTAAAAATTCAAAAAAAAATTTGCGAACCTTTTTTAATATGTACTTTCATAATTACTTATAAGAAATCGGTAGAAAATTTGGTGTATCCTCTGCACACGATTTCGGTCAAATTTGTTGGAATCATTTCAAATCATACAGGCCAACTGCACTATGTCACCAAATCACTTCAAAATTTTATATTTTATTCTACTTCAAAAATAAGCAGATACGTATTTTTTATTTTTGTCAATGTACTAAAATTACAGTTTTTATGCACATTTTAAAAGTGACGTCCATAATCCAGATTCTGAAAAATACAAACATTTTTTTTAAATGCTGCCATTTCGCCATTTTTTTTAAAGATTTTTGAATAGATTGAAATTTATGTTATGCACTTATGGGTGCTCTTTCATTAACCGCTAAAAATTGTCAAAAAGTTAAAAAACGCACTTGCAATTGCATTTTTTCTTTAAAACTAAAAATGCATTTTCCTCAAAAAGGCCACTTTTCTTGGCTGAATGTTTTTGATAGATAGCTAACCTCAAGGCCTTTCTTTTTGTATTTGAGTAATTTGCTATTTTTTCGATCTTTAAGAGAAAAAAATTAAATAGAAAAACGGATCTAATGTTTTTTTTAAAGAATAGTGAGATAAGCTTTAAACTGTAACACATCCCTACATAGTCGTGGCTTAAAAAAATGTAATATCCTATGTAATTTTGTATGTGAATCCGAATCTGACCTCAGAATTCATCTACCCATCACGACAAATTTTCAAGATAAATGAGGCTAAAAGTGTAAGAAAATAGCGTTTTTGGCTAAATTCGTGCATTTATGTAAGAGATTCCTCCTGAAAAATTAATATGATTTTCGCCTGACAATTTGTATGACGAATAATATGATAAGTCATAAGTAAGTTCATGCTTAGTTATATATTGAATAATATAAAAACCGCTGCCAATTCATTGGCACTTAGCTTCCTCAAAATAAATTAATCGTTCCAATATGAAATTCTTTTGTACTTATAAGTTAACTTAGTTATATCTCTTTTCATTCGTCTGTAGCCGTTAAATAAAAAATTAATAAAACAATATAACCGCAAATATCTTGAAAAATAAAAGATTTCATATTCAGGTCAAAGAGCTCAGCCAAGACTATCAAGAGATAGTGGAAACCTTTTCTGTCTTAATTTATTTATAAAGATTTTCCATCATATATTTCAAAAATATCGCCGTTTAAAGAAAAATGACATTTTCGTGTATAATAAAAGAAGGAAAATAACTTATAAAAAGTTTCGTATCGGGGTAGATAATTAATTTTATTCTCTTTCAAATGCATTTACACTGAAGCGATCATATTATTTCTACATACCAAATTAATTTACCTCATTGATTTCAGAATAACGTAAAATAGAAAAATCGTTGTAAAATAAAAACGAGTCAATGAATCTTAAAATCTCTTTTTAATTCAGAATCCCGATTAAGAAATTAAAAAAATGAACCCCAGTTGGCAAAAACTGACCGCGCTGTTCTCGAGATATAAGCGATCAAAAAGAAGTTTGAAAAAAAAGCATAACCTTAAATATCTTGAAAAATGAAAGTCCTGATGATCTGGGCAAAGAACTTAACCAAGAGATAGTTAAAAGCTACCTTTTTGGAAATTTTCAAAAAGAATATTGCCGTTTTACTCAAGTTATCGTTCGACATAGAACATCGATTTTTAGAATGCTCAAAAATTTTACTGAATATTGTACTCCATGTTACTGATCATCTCAATTTCTTTCAGTACATTTCTATGATATATTTCCGAGATATATACGTTTAAAAAACTTGACGTTTCCGTGTATAACACGGAAAAGAGGAAATAGCTTATACAAAATTTCGGGTTGAAAATAGAACATTGTGTAACGAGTGCGGTATAGTGGCCAATAGCGCACGCGGGCGTGTTGGCGCACGAGCGTAGCGTGGGCGACATGTCGCCCAAGTGGCGCTATTGGACACTACACCGCACGAGTTTCACACACTATTTCTTATCGTAAGTGAGGGAATATGACATATATTATGTGGGGGTTCTGCGTACACTAAATGGTCAAAAGACAGTACGGGTGGTATTTCCTATAACGCACTCGACAGCGTGACGTAATGAAAATAACGCACACATACATACATACATATACACACATCCATACGGACATTTTCTAAAAATCGTGTATTTTGATTCCAAACGGCCCAAAGCATATTTCTAACATGTTTTTAAGAAAACTTTTTTTACTATTACAAAGCTTCATTTAGGAGGAAGTAAAATCATATGACAGATCATACGATTATACATAAAACGTCCGAAAAAATCGTAATATGATTCCGTACATGAGTTAGCAAAAGATAGCATAGGATAGGGCATATAACTTATTATATAATTTGTTATATGATTTGTCATATGATTACTTATATTATTACTTATATCATGTGTCATGTGATTAATCCTATTATTTTTTTAGTAGGCATTGAGGGGTTAATCATTAGGGTAAAATGGTGCACACTAGATTGCAAGATCGCAAGATTGCACGAATTACGCAGAGATTGCAAAGATCGTATAGATTACAAAAAGATTGCAGGGATTATAAAAAGATTGCAGAGATTACAAAAAGACTGTAAAAGGATAGCAGTAAGATTACATAGATTGCAAGAAGATTACAAAGATTACATTAAGATTGCAGTGATCGCATTAAGATTGAGAAGATTACAAAAACCTCATAAAGATTGCAAAGGTTGTAGGTATTTAATAAAGATTACAGAGATTTCAAAGATTGCAAAAAGATTGCAGAAGATTGCAAGGATTACGTCATAATTATACCAAAAGCATTTAATTACGTAAACTTATAGCCGCTCAAAACCAGAAATTATTACATTACTAAAGTTATTAAAAAATCCTACCTCTACACCGAGGAATATGGCTTTCTCAGTGTATAAGTAAATTATATGTATTTAACCCGTTTCCGCTATGGATGGTATGATGTACTCCATACCTACAGCTTATGATGGTATGGAATACCATATCCAGGAATCCTATCCAATGAACTCAAAATTCTTATATCTACAAACCACAACAATTTTAAATCTAACTACCTCATGCAGAGCCATTTGCAAATCGTAAAAACATAAACAATGAAACAGTAATCCCTAAATACTAAAACGTAAATCCAAATTACCCCAGGCAGAGCAAATTGCAATCGTGAAAATTTAAGGGGAGGCACCGCTGAATTTTCAGTCTAGTGATATTTAAATGGCTGAAGGGAGAATTCAATTTTTTTAAACCTAATTATTGACAAGAAATCGAATGGAACACTCAGAAAATATCAAGAAAATCATTTTACGCCATTATGAATTTTTTTTGATTATTGATTTTTAATTTTCGATCTATATCACGCCCAGCTAAATCCTTTTCTTTGTCCTCCTTACTCCATACCTAGAAAGAATGTCAAACGCCGCCCTTGACTACCACTGCATATATGCTATATTAATTTGGAGGTGCTCCCAAAATTAGAGGATTATATTATTTATATTAGATAAGTTTTGCGTGAAAAGTGAACTTACCATATAAGTACGAATGGATGAGACAATAAATTTATGTGGGATAAATGTGTGAAAGTGAGAGAAAATGTGAATAATTGTGAATAAACGAGAGAATATACGCATAAGTGATTAATTTCGAACAATTTTACACATTAAAAAGAGAGAATATATGAAAATATCCCTTTCACATAAATAGAATTTGTGTACATATATAAATGAAATATAGCAAATGGAGCAAATGTACACAAGTGTACAAAATTGTGCAAAAATGTGACAAAAAGTGTCACACAATTACATAATTACATCTTATTTTGGGACATTTTATGGATATGAAACCACTTTTCATGTATTTTTTTGAACAAAAAAGTATCTTCCCATAAAGGGTTGAAACAAAATAAGACCTTATCTAAATCTTATCATTTGGGCTCTAGACCGTACACACAAGGAAAGAACTATCTTTCCGAAAGATGTCAGTTAATGACCGTCAAAATGTGAATCGTTCATGGCATAAGCTGCTTATGCCACACGGTGGGTCTAAACTAACTTTAACCCGAATGTGTTCCGAAACGAAATTTTTTTGTTGGATATAGTAATATGATACCTCATGAAGCTATTAATATCAGAATCAAAATCATCGATCAGGCCCTTTTTAAATATATTCGATTTTTGCACTTTAATTGCAACCCTGATAATACAAAGCCTTTTTAAAACCGTTTAAAACCGGTTGAAATCAAACTTTGAGACGTTCAAAAATAAAGTTGGAAAAATGTTTAAAACACGTTAGAAAAACGTCTGAATGTCCGCAGATTCATTCCACAAAAGATATTGTAACACCGTTTTTAAAACGTTTTACAGAGGTTTCAAAATGGTTGGAAAAAGAACTAGTATAGAACGTATCGAAAAAATTTTTTTAAAAACGTTTAGTGTTATCAGGGAAAAGTACAAAAATGGCATAAATGAGCTTTATGAAAATTGCTAACAATTTTTTAAAAATCACTTATTATACTGTTTATAGAAAACATATCGTAAAGCATCATAAAATTTCGTTTTTTTGAATCTGTAAAACTCTTCTAGTTAGCTGACTTACTAGTAATAATTGGGTAATTATTGGGTTACTTGTGATACGGATTTATAAATAATGATCCTGAAATATTTATAGAATACTAAAAGGCTATAAACACTGTAATAAGTGATTTTTAAAAAATTGTTAGCAATTCTCATAAAGCTCATTTATGCCATTTTTGTACTCTTGTAATTTAAGAGCAAAAATCAAATTTATTTAAAAAGGGCCAGATCGATGAGTTTGATTTTGAATACTAAAATTTCGTTTCGGATAATTTTCGGGTCAAAGTGAGTTCAAACCCACCGTGTACATAGGCTAAGTTAATAATCTGACGATCTATTTTGTAAGTTTCTTTTTACAAAAATCAGTTTTAATCTTCAGCAATAGTAAAAACCTACCTTTCTGAAAAGCTTCATAAGGTATGGTGTCGTTTTATTCAAGTACACGTAGAAAATCCATTTTTTCACAAAGTGATTTTTTTCTCGAAAAAAAAAAGTATAAAGTCTTGAAAATATTGCAGAATATTCTTCTTCATATTCTTAATCTCCTCAAATATAGTAAAAAAATTTGCATTTTATATTTCTCAGAAATCGACGTTTCCGTGTATAACAGAAACAGGAAATACCTTCTTTAAACTTTCATGTCGGAGAAGATAGGTAATTTTATGCTCATTCAAATGAATTTAAAATAAATCGATAATATTATTTCGAACATACCAAAAAACCCGAAAACTAAAACTAAAAAAAACAACTAAAAAGCAAACACACGTCGAAAAACAAAAAAAAATATTTTTCAGCCCCCTTCCTACATTAATTTTGACCTTGAATATTGATAGTAATACTCATCCACGAACACACACATACACACACGCACACGTACACGCACACGAGCACGCACACGCACAATAAAAAAATTAGTTGATAAAAAGAGTTTATTATTTTTGCCAGTTACGAGAGTAATTTAATGCTCGTTCGAATTTACATTAAATCTAGGCCTCGAATTCTTTATATTTGTGGGTTCTCGGAAAAATGATTTAAGTCCACTAATTATATTTTAAAAATATTATAGTTTAAATTTTTTATTTTCCTTTTAAACTAATGTTAAAAAAATTCATAAATAGTAGATATGGTGTACTTATTTTCACACTTTTCTGAAATTTAGCATTTTGATCTGAAAAAATACTATGTAGGGATACCAAAATCGTTCAAATTTCAATTTAAAAAATTGGACTTAAGTCGTTTTTCCGTAAACCCACAGATATATTACAACAATAACAAACTATGTTATAAAACACCTTAAGTGTGTATATAAGTAAACATATGTACTTTTTTTTAGGAATAACAAGGATTGCATAGAGATTTTTAAGATTACAAAAGATTGCAAAAAGATTACAAAGATTACGCAGAATTCGTATGGATCACAAGAATTGCATAGGGATTTCTGATGCAAAGATTACAAAATATTTCTTAGGACCTTGTACACCGGATTGCACGAGTAATTACCCTCTCGGCCAACTATAAAGCCAATTACATTAATTATAAAACTACAATTACTTATACATATAGCATATCTATTGCATTATGGTTTTTTGATAATTGTGATTCATATAGGTAAGACTTTTTTCATTTAATATATCTTGCAGTGATTACAGAGATTTTATTGCTTACAGAGAAATTGTCGCAGATTCAACGTGGGTTTATCAACTGCTATAAGAGCAATATGTAAAGTTGTGTTAGATTTTATGCAATTAGAGATAGATATATCCACTGACCTGACAATCTACAAGATAATTATTAGTTTTAAATAGAGGAATATTTCTGTAAAATTTCGAGACTGTTAGCTGTTTCAGAAAAAAATAAAATGTAAAAAAATACATTTTTTGGACAACGATAACTTGCGTAATACTTGATATAATGCCTTGAAAATTTCAGTAATTATTTGCTAAGTGTTAGGTTATACGCTAAATATTTTGTAGATAATTTGTTTCATAATCTTCTGAAATATTAGAAATTATTCAATTTAAAAAATACTTTTTCACCTTGTATATCGCAATATCTATAAGGAGTCATTCATAAATTACTTAAGGAAAGAGGAGGGGGTCGTTGTTTGTCTGACGGGGTGTACTAAAGAAATATGAAAATCAGTGAAAATGCGGTCCTTAGGTGGAGAGAGGATCAAAAATTCTCAAAAACAGTGTGTCGTAATTTGCGAATGGCCTTTAAGCTCCATCACTGTACTATGTTTTCTAAATATTAAGTTTTATCGTATTTGATATTTACTATTCTGCATTTCTAGTTAATTTTATGTATTATATGGCGCAAAAGATTAAAAAGTAGCAAAGATTATGTTATGTAAAAAATATTATTTTGACGTAACGTAAATCTCTGGTAACCATTTCCATATTTTGCACACACCTTTGATACCCGTTTATTGTACTTACGAAAATAATGACTTTAGAATAATTAAATTCTCTTTGAGAAAGCATCTTGCGAATGCAATTGGCAGCGTGTTGTTAATTAGCAAATTAGTTTTGTTAGGTGACAGCGTATTTTATTTATAAACTTATAAAACTGCGTAATGAATTAGTTAAGATCAAGAATTTTTTTACTCCATTAAGTGGGTAAAAGAGTGTCTACGCTTGCAAAATAAAGAGAAAAATTATTAGTATTAATGTGTGACATGGTTCCAAAGTAATTCAAAAACCAGTTTTATATTTAAAAATATACTTTTAATGAAATATTTTATGCTTGTTAGAGCTCTATGTCTTGCATATAACTCGAATTAGCTGTGATCGAACTCTAACGCATCACTTTTACTCCAAAATGACTTGGTGCGAGTTAATGGAAGAACTCACATTTTGTCAACTTGTGGATACCCGAGGGCCAGTAATTCTTGGTGAACGTGTTTGAATTTAGCCCAAAAAGTATATCTACATAAGGTAAAATACTAGTGATTGGTCGCTCAAGCCCAGTATTTGGCCACCTAAATATTACTTTATACCACTCTAACCTCAAAATCATAACTTCAATATGATTATTCGGCTCTCATAATATAAAATACGGTTCGAAACTGGTGCGTAAGAAGATTTTTACCTCATATGACTTTTCTCCCTCGCTTCGCTCGTGCGAAAAACGTCACATGAACTAAATAATCACCTTCCGCGCCCGTGTCGAAATGTACTATTATAAACTTCTATCTATAATGACATATGTTAGATAAACTATGAAAATAATTTAATATTTAAATATTCTATACTCATTACCCAAGCACAATTCACAAGAAAATGTTAGATGAATAGTTATTGCGCAAATTGTCCAATCACTGGGACGTATACCTATGACGTATATATGTTCCTCAGGTGTATGTATTTTTACACCTTTATTCACATTTCTTTTATTTTTCAGACTTTATCATTTTCAGTAGGGTTGTTTCGACTTACACAATGCATACGCACAAACTCGACTGTAATTGTCTATAATAATACCCCTAATACAATTTTCACGTTTCAGTGAAAGGGTTCTTAAAAAGAGAAAAATTTTTATTAAAAAACGCACAATTTCGACCTTTTGGTTTCAAACTTAGTCTAAAGTTGAACTTTTTTGTTGAATATGCCAGATTGACAATATCAAGGTTAAAGATATTTGTTTTGTTTAGAATAGTATACAGAGAGAATTTTCTAATAAAAATTATAACGAAATTAAGGATAAAAATTACCGTAAATAACTATAAAGCTGGGACATTCCTACTTTCTGGCACTTTTTACTGATATTTTACTAAAAACTTTACTTCATTGACTACAAATTTTACTGCACAGACTATACATTTTACCGCACTGAATGGTAAAATTTGCCTGATTTGAGAAAAAGAAGACAGCTGATAAAGGAAACAACTGAGCGTGTGCACATTTTAGGTTAACTCAAATATAAATGTGTATAAATTTACTTATTTAAGTATTAATGATACTGCTACAACATTTGGAAGAAAATCCAGATTTTTAAAAAATATTTCATACAAATTTTACCACAAATTCTGGTTTTCTCTAAGATTCGTATAGGAAACTTTTACTCTACGGCAGGCAAATTTTACCCTACAGTACGGTAAAATTTATCGTAAATATCAATAAAATCTGCCGGAAAGTTAGAGTGTCTCAGCTTTATAGTCATTCACGGTAATTTTTACTGCGAATTTCGTCATAATTTTTATTAGAAAATTCTCTCCGTGTACTATGTACAAATTAATCCCGCTATCCCTTAAACAAAACAAAGATATCAGGATCGAACACAAAACTTTATTATAGAAGTACCTTAAACATACTAACTCTAATATAATTATTGGTACATTGATATTTACACCAAATAGCAATGTTAAGGATTCCTTTAATGGGTAACAGTTTAATAAAGTAAAGTATAAAGTATAAAGTTGAACTTTTTGTTTCTTGAATATGCCAGATTGACAAGATTAAGGTTAAAGCTATTTGCTTTGTTTAGAATAGTACTATGTACAAATTAATCCCGCTATCCCTTATACAAAAAATATATATCAGGATCGAACACAAAACTTTATTATAGAAGTACCTTAAACATACTAACTCTAATATAATTATAGGTACATTGATATTTACACCAAATAGCAATGTTAAGGATTCATTTAATGGGTAACAGTTTAGTCAAGCACTACATTTACTAAATTAGTAGCGACTTTGCTTACCAATAGAAGTCATTAAAAAGAAGCATTAAAAAGTGATTGACGTAGAATGAATGATTGGAACTTGCATCAAAGATTAGTTTGAAAAAAATGTTCTATTACAAAACCTCGACTCGGCTTCGTAATATAAGTGTACTGAGAAAACGTCACCATGCTACTGTTCACAGTAGAATACCGCATACTTTCCCGGTTGTTATAAAGTTTTATCGTTATCGGCAACGCGGAGTCGATTACAAATCCGCAACTAAACCAGACTCGTTGGTAGATATCTCTTGTATTTACACTGGAAAATGCAAACAAATATACTCGTAAATGTGTCTCATAGGCTTCACGTGCAAATAAGTTGCCTTACATAACAACACAAGCGGTCGATAGACTTGTTCAAGGTGGCTTATGTCTTCCCAAGAAAGATGCATTTGGAACACACGCGGGACTTGCATAATGGACTCGTGTATAACGCGTTAATTAATAGTTCGAATATGAAATTATTTGTTCTAATATATCAATGTATTAATGTCAATAAAATTTTTTTCTTGTGTTTTTTAACGTATAAACATGTTTTATGCTTTGGGTTGTTCCAATACACTAGTCTTAAAAATGTCTGTATGTGTGTGTGCGTGTGTGCGTGCGTGTGTGTATGTGTGTGTGCGTGCATGCGTGCGTGCGTGCGTGCGTGCGTGCGTGCTCGTATGTGTTTGCGTGTGTGTGTGTGCGTGTGCGTTGTGTGCGTATTAGTATGTGGCATATCACCATATGTTCAATTTGCGGTATAACTTTCCCAAACTTTGCATAAATGTTTGTTATCAATATGCTGTATGTGCTTGAAAGTTTCAGCGAAAATAGTCGAATAAATTTTTTAATATGGCCATTGTTCAAAATTTAAGAATTTTCAAATTTTGGTTTTTGGAAAAATTTGTATGCTGGAATTGTTGTTGAGAAGCGAACTTTTTACACAATAAAGTATTCATAAAATCCGTCATTTTAGGTCCAGAAACGATTTTATATGAGTCGTTTTTCAGTTGTTATACTGTGTGATACATCTTTTTTCAACATTTAACATTCGAAAACTATACGATAAAAATCAGTGAAAATTTTATTGAATACTTGTTTCAAATATAGGTATACTTTCGTAAATCTTTAGGTAATCAGACTGCTTGTTTTTGAGACTAGTAACTTGAGCAATACTTCATGTAATGGCTTGAAAATTTCAGAGAATATTTGCTAGGTGTCAGATTATTGGCTGAATATTGTTGAGCTGATTTGGTTCATAAACTTCTGACATATTAGAGATTATTCAATACTTTTCACGGCTTAAACAATACTTTTCACGGTGTATATCACAACATCTCTAAACTTTATCGTTCTACTTTTTTCTGGAAGATTAAGAAATGATCTCACAGAAATGATCTTTTTGACTCTACAAGATTTTTCTCTTGACCAAATCCTTTTGATTCAAATTGAAATTCATTTAGACTCATTTATAAGTATATTTTTGATTCAACAACCAATTTTGTTAATCAAAAAGATTTTTATCTTGACTCAAAAAGAATTTCATTTTGAACTAGGATGAATCTGTTTGCCTCAAAAGCAATCCTTTTGGTGCAAACTTTTTTAACTAGTTTTTGACTTTTAATGAATTGAGAACTTGCATCTTCCGACAAGAATAATCCTCTTGACGTCAAAGGTAATGTCATAGTTATAGTTTTCACCGCTAGGTTACGCCACGTGACATTTTGGACTATTTTAATAATTTCAATTAAGTAAACAAGGTAAAAAACCTAAATTGTAATCAATTTACCAATATTTTAAACTCATTAAGAGTTACCAAACAAAATTGTAGTTGTTATTACAATTATAAGTCTTTCCCGCAAGTGGTAAAACTATATCTGGATTGATATATAAGAGAAATGAAAAATTATCTTGTATAAGGATTGTTTGAACGGAAAATCCTCTTGGCTCAAGTGGATGTTTTGTATAAGAAAAAGAAAACATGGTAAGAAATCTTGAAGCTTGAATCTTGGAGTTCAAAGTGAAAATTGGTGTTTCAACTTTTAAGCTGTATTCAAATTCACCACGTAGCAAATCGGTAAAACGCAGTCAGTACTGGGCTAAACCGGTTTTTATTTTAAACCAGTAATCTTTTTGCACCAAGAATAATTCGGGTACAAAAGTTTTGAACCGGGTTTCTTTGGTATTAAAAACTAGCATCTTTCGATAAGAATAATTCATTTGTCTCAAGAGGAATATTTTTTTTATACTTCTTTCTTCTTAATAAAAGAGAAATGATTTTTCTTTTGAGTAAGAAAAATGTCCGCTTGGCAATTTATTTAAGATTATTTATTTTTAGTTCAAAAGGATTCTTCTTGATTCAAACACAGTCTTCTCTGAGTATATTATATATGAGGTTTACTATTTTATATTTCTAGCCGATTTTATGCATTATATGTGATTTTTTAAAAATGATTTAATAATGACATCATTTATTTTTGCAATGTCTGTACCTATCTATAATGTAGCATAGAAAAATTATAATTTTTATACTATTTTGATGATGAAATTTGTAAACTAGTATATGTTAAATAGTAGTCAAAATTTTTAATGACTGATTTGAAAAAATGGTGCGTTTTTATGTCTTATGCATTTTTTTGCAATGAAAGAAAAAAACAATAATTCAATCTTTCATGGGTATAGATTTGATCTGATTCTATAGATAAAAATCGATTTTAAAATCAATGATACCTCGCTAATCAAAGCCTCCCTGCTATATGATACATGTTTATAGAAAAATATTAATTTTGCAGTAGGGCACAAATCACTAGATGAAAATCGTTAGGCAGGAAAATAACCATGATGGGCGGTACTGCGCAGCTCTTCCGTATTTGTGCCAAAGCAGTTGGGCATAGTGCGTTTCTTACACATAAGAATTATACACATAATTATTGTACACAATTTAGCATTGGTCAAATATATCTATATATAATTTGACCAATGCTAAATTGTGTACAATAATTACGTGTATAATTCTTATGTGTAAGAAACACTCTATGACAGCAGTTGGCAGCGTTTTATTAAATGTACTATACAAATATCTTTATACTAGTACAATTAGAAATTCCATAATTATTTTGCAACACATATAGTATATTACGCGCCTAGGGAGGTAAAGAAAAATAGTATACGCACCATGGGAAGTAAAATGGCGACCCCATAGCACGTGTTTGCCACCCTCGCCTTCGGCTCGGGTAGCATATTACACGTGCTATGGGGTCGCCATTTTACTTCCCATGGTGCGTATACTATTTTTCTCACCGCCAGGCCGAAAATACCACATTCCCGTTTTGGCCGTCGTGAGGGAATGTGGTACTTTCGGCCCGGCGGTGAGAAAACATATTTAAGAAAGAATCTTTCGTGTTTAGACAAATCCTTGGGCGTATTCCGAAATGCGTGCGCTCTGTGCAAAACATTTCGGACTTGCAGAAATTCTTAATATGAAAATCAGATGCGCTAATTCAAGTTCAAAAATACTGCGTCTTTATATAAAAAGTAATCGTTTTTCACGTTGCGCGCTGCATTGACATCAGCTTGAAAATACTTGTGCGAGTTGCTCGTGAGTGCGCGCTCGTCTAGATAATATATATTATGTAATATATGTATAATCTAAATTATATATAAAATAATATATATTTAGGCAAGCACGCAGTCACGCGCAGTCCACAGAAGTATTTTCAAGCTGGTACGAATTCGGGTATTCGAAAACTATTCGATGAATACTTTTTTCGAATAACCAATTATTCGAAAATTTATTCTTCGAAAAAATTATTAGTCGAATACATTTCTAAACCCACCTGAACTAACCTAATCGAAACAATTTGTATTTAAATAAATTTTTAAAATATAACCGTAACCCTAAATACTAACGCGAAACCTAATTAACCCAAACTGAGCAATTTGAAATAAAAAAAAGTTTAAATAATAAAACCTTAAACCCTAAATTCAAGACCTAACTAATCCAACTCAAAAATTTTTAATTAAAAAAGTTAAAATAATATAATCGTAAACCCTAAAGCCAATTGTAGGAGTCAGAATGATAGTGGTATAAGTCACATTAAAAAATTGAGATACTGGTGTTTTTAAGCTCCTTAAATAAATGACTATATTATGTATGATATAGAGTAAATACAGAAACGTCCAACCGCCCATCTGTGGACACTATTTTGCAAAAGCAAATTTCGTAGGTGCGCTCATCATCCTTGTTTACTATACTTCGAATCATCCTTATAGTTACACTAGGCTTTGTTTTCGTTTACGCTTAATTTGTAAACATTAATTAAATAATGATATACTTATTTATTGTTGCAGTTCTAATTAACTTACATGTATTAATATAACGTAAAAGATCTTGTATCATCGAAATAAAAGTATCGTGGTTAGTTGCAAAAGATTACGTATAAGATTTAGATGATTGCTTCTAACAGCAAATTGTAGACGAGATTTTAGTGTCTCATACACTCTTTATCAAAAAATCTACTATATTTATCAGAACAAAAGAAACAACTACTCCGCGGGCAAATACCCCTCCCAGCATTGGATTACACTGTTAATTCATAGAATATGTAAATGTAATTAGCATTGAAAATTCAAACACTTTTCGTATTTATCCTGCAAGTTTCTCGTAAACTTGTTAAACGGATAAAAAATGTTACGTATTTAGAGTGTTTCATACACTCTTTAATAAAAAATCTACTATATTCATTTGAACAACAGAAATAACTACTCCGCGGGCAAATACCCCTCTCAGCATTGAATTAAACTGTTAATTCATAAAATATGTAGATTTAATTTAACATCAAAAACCCAAACATTTTTTGTATTTATCCTGCAAATTGAAATTTCTTTTTAGCAATAAAGGGAAAACCATTTTAAAGTAGATTTCTGCTAAACCTATTACATCGTATTATTAGTTTTTCACTGTATTTATATGTAAGGCTCATTCTTACAGAGAAGAGTCTACCTCTTCAAAGCAAGAAATATATTAAAAAGAAATTTTAAGTTTTTACCAAAGTACATAGTAAAATTTCATATGCTTTAATTGCAGAATATCATATACAATTAACAATAACTGCTACAAAATACAGTAAGAAACATTAGAATGCAAGTAAATCCCACCACTCCTCCATAAAATAGTAATTTTCATACAGTAAATAGTAATTTTTAATACATCTCTTCTCTCCTTGTACATAATCATTTGGTAGTAAAAAAATGTTTATAAACAAATTATTTATAAATAATAACCATATTAGTAAAATAATTAGGGGAATGCAGGTCAAATCCAGGCACTTGACTTTAAGGCACGCGTTTATATATAACATAATTATTATATTGAAAATTTTTAATTTACTTCCCTTTATTTTGATTTAATTACTTTATTTAATTTTTATTATGAAGCTTAACTACTTTTGATGTTTAAATTTAGTAAAGACGCATTTTCATCTGCAGATCTGCTAAGGAATTTAGTTGTTATAGTATTTCAGTAAATTAAGTATCGTAAAGCGCAAATTAATATACAGGTGGCTGCAATAACAACAATTCGAATTAAGTTCTTATATCACCCAACGAGTCCGACAATAAAATGTCGTCTACCTGATTTTTGTTCGGTAGACCATTTTATACTTAAAGATTACATCAAAACCTTAAATTTAAGCTTTGATAAAGTCATGTATCACATGACGTAGGTAAGCTGATTAATTTTTAGTCCCTTAATATGGTCTGCCGGGGGTTAGCGTCGGGGCATGGGCAGGCAGACCAAGGTATTCTAGTTATATTAAGTATGCTGTTCAACATAAAAGTTGTTCCATTCATGTATCACATGACGTATGAAAGTCGATTATAAATTGAACCGGAAGTGACCTGTTTTTCTTCCCTGGACAAATCAATGATCAGGCAGACCAGGTGCATTCTGTTAATTATATAATAAACTTTCATTTCAAGCAAACATTTTTCATGTATCACATGACGTAGACGATTTTATATTCGCCGCTTGGACTATATTGGCAGACCTCATACTTTAATATTTAAGGATTGTACGTAAAAACTGACCCCGGAAATCGATAATTTGTTTTCCTGATGAGGCACATGACCAAGGCTTAAATTTGTTACTTTGATATCTTGATATTAGTCCTGATATTGTATTAAGGGACGAACGGCGCAGATGGTATTTCTATAAAACTACCAAAAACTGGTACTTTTTCGAAAAGGCTATATTTGCAAGTCATAGGGAAATATCAACTGCGCCGTTCGATGTATTAAAATATCAGGATTAATTTCTTAACATCGAAACAAAAAATTTAGGTTCTGGTTCAGTCATGTACCTCATTATGCAACCTAAATGCATCTGTTATAAAGTGATAATTTACTACCGACAAAAGTAAAAAGTTTTTTTTTTCTTAAGTTTTTTTTTGTAAAAAGTATTTTTTTTAGGATTCGTCCATATAAATCACTACAATTATACATAACTACGACTTTGGGACAGGTTCACTTGAGGTGACTAATTGCTCAAACAAGACTGTTCCTTATTTTTTTAAAGTGAACTAATATATATTTATGTTAAAAACTATTAGTTATAAATCATAACGCGAACTAAATAGATCGCGATACATTATGATAACAAAGAAAATGTTCCTTTTACATAGAAAAAATGTTTGGCATAGTAGGTACTTAAATGTCGGTAATCGGAAGGAAAATATTTTAAAAACGTTGTAATATATAATAGGAGGCTCAATTGGAGCGGGTTTCGGCCCCTATGCAACTGTGCAAGTCTGCCATTCTTTTATGAAATTGTAAGTACGATGGTTTTATTTTAGGAAAACACATCGTTCGAAATCGGTAATACTCAGATTACTCGCTCTAATGATTCTTTTGAGATTCGTACAGTTAACTAGGAACGTTCTGTATTAGCCAAACCGGATCCATTTAATTCAAAATTAGGTAGGTATCTGTTTCTGTAGAAAAACTATTACAGATGTCACACTGAAAAAACCCATATCGTAAAAGATTTCTAATAAATTTTTTTTTGTAACACATGTGTACGATTTTTGAGCATTTTTATGCATTTCAAGCGGACAAGAAGTGGCTGTTTACCAACCGGCGATAAAAATGTTCTTTTCGCTCGAGCGGGTGGTAAAGACTTTTGAGTTCACTACTGCGTGCGTGCGTTCGTGCGTGCGTGTTACAGGGTACGGTAAAGTGTGTGTGTACGTGTATAAATCAATGTATGTGTAGGTATACATATTTCATTTCTTAATAAAACAGGACGACAGTTGCACCGTGTCGAAAAACGGCCACATCTGGTTCCGCATAATAGACAGGTAAAACCACAAAAATTAATACGTACACCAATATGTGCTCAAAAATCATGGTGTGCACCATGGGCGAGAGGCTTTTTCCGCCCTTGTGTGTTTGCAGTACTCGTCTTTGGCTCACAAAACGCACTCGACTTCGGCTCGTGCTTGCTCACCTCCGACTCGTACAGCAAACTCCCGTGGGCAGTAAAAGCCTATTTCTCGCCCTCAGTAGACAATATACTATTTTGAAAATGATGTATTTTTGCATAAAATGTTGAAATATATTTTGTGATTTTACGATATTCATATTGTAAAACTTACGGTATCGATATCGTAAAATTTACGATATTGCATATCGTAAAATTAAAAATTTGTATTTAAACGGTTTATGTAAAAATACATAATTTTCCAGAAAAAAAAAATTATTACCAATTTTTTATGATATCAATATCGTAATATTTTACGGTATTGCTTTCTCATTGCATATTAATGAAAACAGGCTGATTTTCGGTACGAGAGTCGAAAACAACCCTTATTCACCCTCATTTTCATTTGCCAGTCATATATTAGGTATATTTTAAAACACATTAAAAAGATAGTGTATTTTAAATCTTATACGGCGAAACAACGCTGTGTAAAACTATAATGTTTTATTATTAAGCAATTTATTTTTAACGCTTTCATATAATATTTTATATATTAAATATTATTATTATAGGGTAGTGACCCCAGTAGTCGGTCATCTAAGAAAAAACTTGTTTTCAAGCTATTACAAAAAATTCAGAAACATTTTTTTTTTTTATTAATTACCGATTCTATTATACTTTAAATGTATTCTAGTTTTTGATAAAATGTTTATGGATAATTATATATGTATTTTAATAAAATATGATGAAAGCGCTAGTTTCTCGGCCAAGTGGCGGATCCAGGAGCCTTGCTGGGGGGGGGGAGGCGAAATATCCAAAAGTATATTTCTGAATTGAATAATAGATAAATTATAAACCATTTTCATATAGTGCAATTCAATGTGCTTTTATCATGTACTATATAGAAGCAATATAATATAGTAAACAAGATTGCAGTCCAAGTGTTAAAATAATTTATTTAAAAAATATTGTGTATGTATGTATGTATCCCTTTATATCTCGACTAATTCACGGTTAAATTTAATGTTTCAGGTCTCATTGGTTTTGTTTTATTTTAAGGAAGGGGCATAAAAAATTATTTCTTTAGTTTTACAATGTTTTTTGCTTTTCAGCGGTTTTTCGATTTCTGAGTTTATACCGTATTACAGGATTTTTGTATGTTTAATATAATATTATCCATTTAGTTTAATTGCATTTGAAAGAGCATAAAATTACCTATTTTTTCCGATCCGAAATTTAAGAAAAACTATTTTCCTTTTTCTGTTATAGATGGTGATATCTGGGAAATATAAGATGAAAAATTTTTGACAAAATTTGAGGTGATTATGAATATGGAGAAGAACATTTTGTAAATGTTTCAAGTCTCTAGGCTTTTCTTTTTTCGAGAAAAAAAATCATTTTGTGAAAATGAAACGATTTTTTATGTCGTGCGATAATTTGAGTAAAATGGCACCATTCCTTCTGAAACTTTTCAAAAAGGTAGCTTTTTACTATCTCTTAACTGAGTTTTTTTCCCACATCATAAGGACTTTTACTTTTCAAGATATTTAAGGTTATGTCTTTTTTTAATTTTGATTGTTGATATCTCGAGAATGTCGCGGTCATTTTCAGAAAAAAATTCAATATTTTCTATTCGTTTTTGTTTTATTACGATTTTTCTATTTTTCGATATTTTGAAATCACACATCTTTGGAGCTATTATAATAAAGAAATATAGCGATTTAAAATAATGTATTAGGATAAAGAAATTCATATTGGAACACTTTATTTAGTTTGAAGAAGCTAAGTGTCAATGAATTGGCAGCAGTTTCTTTTTACAATACTCCTATAAAATACGTTTGAATATATACATAAATGGTTTTTGAGGCGATTTTTTCACAAATTTTTATAAACAATTAATTGTTCTGCCTTATACATACAGTATGTTATAATTTCTCAATTGTTGATATGAAGGCATATGTTAAATGAGAAATATAAACCTTGAAATATTACAATTAAATCTAAAGTGGAGATTTTTACCGTAGCGAAATAGCAGTCTTCTTTTTACTAAACAATATCTAGGTTCCACAAACATGCAACAATATAAAATAAAATATAATGTTAAACACTCTTGATGTTAAAATAATAAAATATATATTGTAGAATAAAGTAAAGATGACAAAATATAATGACGAACTACATAGCAATGTTACTCGGTTTGTGCTAACCTCCGGACTGCCGGATTGGCGCGCGCTGCATCCCTCTTCCTCTGCGGGGGAGTATCCCCTCTTTCTTCGGTAAGTTTAAATATTTTATCAAAACATAACGAATAATAAAAAAAATATATTTTTGGTCCTTTTAGGTCTCTTTGGTTGGTTATAATGAAATCCGGTATTAATTTGAATATAAAAAAGCCTTGAAAACGCCATTTCGATCATGTTGGCTCTCAAAATCTTTCGGTAGACCAATAAATATACAGGATTTCATTATGGTCAATCAAGAAAACCATACAAAAGTCCATACAATATTTTTAAAACAAATTTTCGTTATTTTTTAATAAAATATTTAATTTTATTAATTTTACATGAATATGAAAATAACTACTACAAAAAGTAAACGTCCATTGCTGTTTTTAAATTTTAAATAAGTGTTCCACTATGTATTTTCCATAATTAAAACGATCTGGAAATTAAATTTTGATTTTTATACGTATTTTTCGAGAAACACGAAACGTTTTGATATATCTACCGGCGGGTAAAGTAGGTCTGATGCATTCCCTTGCATTATTAATATATACAGTTTTTAAGGCATAAAATTTGGTTAAATTTTTGTTTATATTCAAAAATATTAAAAATCACCCGTAGATATATTTTATCTATGGTTGATTTTGAATCTAAAGAATCTAACCTTCAAATCAAAATAACTTAGATCGCTTCAAAATACAGTACTACATTTTTTTTAATGGCTGGCCTCGCAACCTAGTGCGCAAGACACTTCAGCAAATATTTCACATTTCGATTGAAAATATATACATTATTTGCTATAACTTCAGTATATCCATACCTCAATGAAAGAAATTCGAATTTTGTTAACATTTTTTTCTTATGTACTAAATATGTACACAAAATTTGGAAAAGTGAAGAATTTAATTGAAAAAATATTTAATTTTTCTATAACTAACTTTTTTCAATAGCATTAATACGCTCTATCTTCTCCAAAAGTATATGGGTGGTTCTATGTCAAGTGAGCATGTCGAAAAATAAAAATGTCTAAAACTCTACAAATATGTTGGTATGTGTACCCAGAGTATGTTAAACAAATTTCAGACCGCAAGGTGTTGTATGTCAAGGGCAATCACAGGTTGAAAAATGCGTTTTTTTAATATTTTGAGATTTTGCCAGAATTGTTTGATAGTTAACTAAAAAATTAGGGACTTTTGAGAAAAAAGTGTAAGAACATTTTTTGTTCAAAATAAGGTAAGATATCTAGAAAAAAATTATTAGACCCTATTGTGATATTTTGTGGTGTCATGCATTGTGATATATTGTGATATTAAGATTCTAGAAAAACGCCACATTTTTTTTCAAAATAAGAAATCTTAAAATTTAGTTTTTCATATTTCCTTTAATTCTAGACTAGTTAGATTATGGTCTCAAGATTAATTTTGCACAAGGCCTAGAATGAAAGATGACATGAAATACTAAATTTTAAGATTTTTTGCTTTGAGAAAGGTATTTAAAAATTCTGCAAAAATTATATTAAGCTTGAGACCATAATCTAACTAGTTTAGAATTAAAGGAAATATGAAAAACTAAATTTTAAGATTTCTTATTTTGAAAAAAATTGTGGCGTTTTTCTAGAATCTTAATATCACAATATATCACAATGCATGTCACCACAAAATATCACAATAGGGTCTAATAATTTTTTTCTAGATATCTTACCTTATTTTGAACAAAAAATGTTCTTACTTTTTTTTCTCAAAAGTCCCTAATTTTTTAGTTAATTATCAAACAATTTTGGTAAAATCTCAAAATATTAAAAAAGACGCATTTTTCAACCTTTAATTGCCCTTGACATAACACCTTAGGGTCTGAAATTTATTTTGTATACTCTGGGTACACATACTAACATTTATGTAGATTTCAGACATTTTTACTTTTTTACATAGTTACTTGGCATGGAACCACCCATATATTGATTTAAAATTTTTTTGAAATAGTTAATATGTATGTAGTATTTAATACCAACCGTTTTGTATTTCTTTTCACATTTTTTTTACTACTTCAATTTTCTTGAAAATAAAGTAATTCAACAAAAATAAATATGTTTGGAATATTACAATTAAAAAATGAATATTATTTGCAAATTAAATTATTAAAATAATCAGTAAAATATAATACAATACGAATAATAAGCTGAGAATCGCAACGGTAGCTGGTTACAAGGAAATGTTTTTGGTTGGTGCTGAGATGCCGCCTTGCGGTAGCTCAACAACTATATCGATAACATATAGGGAGTAACGGCGATCGTGCAAAGGAATCGCGAAAAATTAAACATGCGTATCAAAGTGCTGTGAGTGTCATCGAAATGACCTCACAGTACAGGAGGGCTAACGAAAATCCCATCTAGAACAGCCGGGAGTGTACTGAGTGCTTACGTGACAATACTCGGTGCTGATACGATAAAAAGACAGAGGCGAGCACGCCCCGGCAAATTATATTCTCTAACATCGAGTGTGAGACACCGTGATCCACTACCGTCCATTCACCCAGTGTAATCTCAATGTATTTTCTTACATAAAGATCCGTTTTTATCATTACATTGCTTGTTCGTTTACTTATGCTCCCCATCTACATTAATCGTTGCACCCCCTCCCCGCTGGATCCGACACTGACTCGGCCGCTTGATTGTTTATTCTTTTTAATAATTCTATGATTTACGTTTAGCTATAAAAGATTGAATAAATATTAAATGAATGAAATTAAATATTAATTAATCGTAATGATCATTACAATTAAAAGTTCCTTTGGACGTGGGTTACAACCCAGGCTCGACCGACAACTAAAATTCGGCGATATTGGAAATGGGTATTAAATAAATGACAAAACTACATTTACTCCAAATAAAATTTTTATTTAGTAAAAAAAATTCAATTATGCCTTAGTACTTTGATCTTTTATAAAAATGCTCTTCTCAAATTGCAATTCATTTGACAATTTCATTTTTATTTGTATTTTGTCTTCAACAAATATACCATGTAGATTCCATTGATATCAATACAAAATCAACATTATAATACACTTATGATAGCATGAATTTAAAAATCCAATTATATTTACTTCTGTACATTTTAAATCAAATGTACTTCATTAATGACTTATGATTGTCAGCAAATGCTACTTTTATTGTATTTTCAAAATACTTAGAATTTTTTTTAAATTCAACAACTATGATAATTTCAGTTTCAATGCTTATCACATTAAGCCTTGCAGACTTATCATTTCATGTACAAATTTCAAATATTTGTATTTTCTTTTTGCATATTTCATTTGGAATCAAATTCCTTTTTATGTCATTTTCGGACTTATTATACGTAACTCGGCATTTTAAGGTCATTAAATATTCTATATCTCTATTAATATTTTAATCAATAAAGCTTACCAAGCTCACAGTCTTTTTGTGATGCTCATGTTACTCCGAGTACTTGAAATACTTTTGCTCAACGTTAACTGTTAGTTATTGAACCGTGTAGTAAGTTCTAAATAACATAACAACGGAACTTCGAGTACTCTTTTTCCTCCAGGTATAACAGAGCCAACAAATAAGATAATTAACACATTGTGTTAATAGATTTCCAATAATTTCTTGTCCAAACTTTCAGGACCACGATCCCCCTCAGGATCAACCGGTTTAAAATGATCCTCGTCAGGATCAACCGGTGTAAATTACTTGTCCCACTTCCAGGACCAACCAATTTAAATTTCTTTTAAATTCAACTTATCTCCTTATATTACAGATTACTTTTACGTTTACTTTTACAGTTTTATATTTACCATTCATTCCTTCCAGTTTCATTTTCAACTCTGATTAAACTCAATATATCCCTCAAAAATATATCAATCAAATTTATCCTCTGATTTTCAATATCAGATTTATATTACCTTACAGATTTTGACCTATAGTCTGAAATATCAGTTTTAGTACTACTGATTTTGACCTGTAGTCAGAAATATCAGTTTCACAATAATATTTCCATTAATTCTTTCCAGTCTTATCATTGATCTGGATTTAATTCACTATATCTTTTATAGATATATTTTCTACTAATTTTTACTAATAGTCAGAAATATCAGTTTTACTTTAAATATTAATAGAGATTTCAACAACTACTATTCCTTTTATTTATACAAAAATGTGTATATATTTCTTATTTCATACTTAATTAATTATTTATTTACCAATTATTCAGTAACTAATTATTCAATAACTAATAATTTGGAAATAATTAGTCCAATTTTTCTGTTTTAAATTATACAATAAAAGAACAAACCAATAAAATTTAATTATTTTTAAAACATGACGTTTAAAACTCTTTACATTACCAAACTTATATAATAAAATTCCAATGTAAATAATATAAATTAAATAAAATCAAATATAAAAAATTTTAAACTAAAATTTTAACAATTATCAAATCTACTTTATATTAATTGTTATTTTAAACAGTACTTTAAATTGTACTACTATCATTCGTGGAACTGTAACCATATGCCTTTACGTATACAAGTCTTTCATTTCATACCATGCACACTCTTACTTCTTTTTATGGAGGCGATAGTTTTCGGCTGTTGATTTTTCCCGTTCAAACCACTCATTCGTGCGACTGATAAGAACAACGGAGCCTTGTAACGGAAGCCCTTGTGACTAGCATGTGTAGTCAATCCTTATAGGAACGCTTTCTTTTCTGCGTCACAGTTTCGAAAATTCCATTCTTTGTTAGACATTTAGACCAATCATTTTAACTTCACTCTGAAACAAATTATTTTCGTTATTTTAATCTCACTTAATAATTTTAAAAGTCACTGTCAATTAGACAAAATAATAATTTTCTTATCTTTTGAAATCATCCACTAATTCATAAACATTGTACATTGAAATAAAAAAAAACGTTAACACTTCCACAAGATTTTTTTCAACTATTATCTTTGCGTGTTTCAAAATTCTGTTACTTATATTCATCTGAATATGAAACTTCCAATTACTTTTAGACTTTTAAACTTACAATTATTATTTATACAGCTTCGTTTTTCAAATAATCCTTTGTTTCTTTCTCAGTACATATCTGATTCCAAATAATAATTTTGAGACATTAACTATCTTTTCAATATTTAAATCAACAATGATTTTCCTTCTGAACAATTAATGTGCTCTCAATAATTTACTTTTAGTTTATGTCAGCTATATCACAATTCACTTAATTATCTTCTTATTTAAATACAGTCTGTACTAAAAATACACTATTTGAAACGAAGATTGAAACTTAAAAAAATGCACATTTAAATACCACTTATTTTATTCTTTTTACACAGTGAAATTATTAATTTATTCAACCACGTTATCTGGGCCCATAACCTATTGGAAATGGGTATTAAATAAATGACAAAACTGCATTTACTCCAAATAAAATACTCTCATTTATTGAACACGTATAAAGAAGGTTCACGTCTGATTAGTACGACTGCTCTAGCGAGAAGCTCATTTGAGACTAAAACACTTGACAAAAGGGCTTAGAGACCTACAGCACTTACGCATACGCATACTACAGTTTCTTTCTCTCTTTCTTTCTATACTCAAACTCCAGATAACAGTTCTGGACCTATATAAGTAAGTCGAGTCATTTTTGTATAGTATGTGATGCAGTAAAACTATGTATTCAGTTAAGCTAATTTTATAGCAATATTCCAACAGGCGAAAATTAAAAAAATTCTAGTAGTCGACCACCTACAAGCACATATGGATAAAGATATATCGAAAACAATTTTTATTTTATGATTCTTGAACTGTTTTAACGTCAGAATTAAATGTTTAAATGGTATAGGTCATTCAAAAATTATTAACCTAGCGATATTTTGTCTACGGGATTATTTTTTAAAAGAAAATAGTCAAAGTGGCCGACTACTGGGGTCACTACCCTATATTATTGTATTATTATTACAATAGTTTTAACTTTTTCATTCCCATTAAAGCCATATGGTACACTTGACGTGAAAGATAAATTTGAATTTCACGTCGAATTTTTTTGGGATCGCGTACGTGTGTAGTACGATTACGTCTGTTTAGGTTACGTTAAAAATGATATTTTTACGTTTGTAAGGTGTGCATCGATGCCGCAGTCCACAGTGACAGTGACCCGCGGCCAATAAAAAAGAAGAAGAAGAAATGTTGATGTTTCTGTATTCAAATTTCATGTTCGACCTAACCTAACCATGTGTAATCGCACTAGATACTCCGGGAATCCCAAAAAACGAAAAATATAAAGTTATTTTTCACGTCGAGTGTACATTTGGCACAAAGAAAAGATATATTACGTTTATAAGCTTCATATGTAATCTATGTGGTACTTTGAAGTAGGTATAGTTTCATTCTAGTATGACCAGAGAACATATAAATTTAGAAAATTATTTGGGAATGAATGAATTAAAGTATAAATTCATTAAAAAAGCTTATCTAAAACTTTTAGTGAAAATCAACCATCTTTTTACTATAAGGCACAATGATTATTTAAACATACTTCTTATCATAACTGCAATTTTTAATCTCCTCTCGTTAATGTTAAGCTTATGTATATTAACTTGGAATGCATTATCATATTACACTATTATACTAGACTTTCAATCTCCCATTATAGTTATAACATAAAGAATAATACAGTGAAATAAAACTACTTTAACTGTGTGCAGTTAATAAATATAATAAGTCGAGATACAATGCATGAATAGCAGCAGCAACAGCAGCAGCAACAGCAACAGCAACAGCAACAACAACAGCAACAGCAGCAACAACAACAGCAACAGCAGCAGCAGCAGCAGCAACAGCAGCAGCAACAGCAGCTTAATCGTGACCCGGACTTCGCACCATTTTAAACATATATATGTAACGCCGCAACCCGGCGACTAGTTGGTCAAAGCACTGCAACTGTAACTAGATCACGCAAATTCATGTATATTGAGGTTAATTTAAAAAAAAGCGACGTCAATGAACTCGGAGCATGAAATTGCTCGAAGAAAATTTCGGCGTCGGTTTGCTCCTCGCTTCGCTCACAATATTCGAGCCTGCAGAGAACGAGAGGGAAAGCCAAAGTTGTAAGTGCATCAGTGCGAGAGAGTGCCGAGAGAGAGAAAAAGAGAGAGAGAGAGAGAGAGAGAGAGAGAGGGAGAACGAGAACGAGACGTGGATTGGCGAGTTCCAAGAGGTATGTATATATGTATATACAGCTGTGAGAGGGAACGAGGAGGGGGAGCGTCGGAGTCGGAGCCCAAGGCGCGCGCGCGGGTCGATGTTAAAAGCAGGCGCGGGGCGAGGCGCCGGTTTAGTCCAGGACCTGAACCAGAGTACAGGGAAAGCCTGCGTGCGCGCATCTGTCTCTCCCTCGCCTGTGGCGTTTAGGCAGTCGGTCACCAAACGACAACAACAACAGAAGCGCTCACTCGCGCACCTTCGATTAATCGCCTGCAGCTGATAGAGCTGCACTTTAAACGCGCACCCACGCCGTCGCCGCCGCTGCTACTGCTGCTGCTGCTGCTACAGCTGACTAGTAGCTGCTCCGAAAGTGAAAATAAGTGCCGACGCGGCTCCGCAGAGCGAGGCACAGAGAAGCTCGGATGTCCATTTCGACACTCCGCGCGCCAGCTCACCGACGACGGGACACGGCTGCGACTATGTAAACACCGGCGTCCAGCTCCGCTCTGCAGCCATAGTCCAGCGATCGTCGCCCAAGTACTAGCGAGGTATCCAAATCAACGACCAACAGCAAGGACAGAGATAGTATAGGTAGGGAAGTCGCACCCTTGGAGAGAGTGCAGGAAGCCCGCAAACTGGCTCCGGAAGTGAGGATCAAGCAAATTGGAATGAGGGAGGACCTCCTGTCCATAATACGGCACACGAGTAGCGACCACTTCTCGGAAGAGCTATAGCCTAAATGCTGGATGGAAGAGCCAAGAAGTGAGTAACGAGGCGTCAACGAGTCCTGAAGGAGAGCCCGGACAACTTGGCCCGATCGCCCAGCAATTGGCCGCGAAGCTGGAAGAGAGCAGAGCAACCGGAGACACAGCTCGTTGAGGCCACCGAGTCAACGAAACGTGGACGCGTCCATCCTCGAGCGGGGACGCAGCTGCTATGCCCTGGGTAGCCGCCTGTCTGAATTTGCTGACCGAGCCACTGCTGGGCTACTGCCTGGCCGCGAGAAAGCTGGCGCTCCAGGCCGGTATCATTCAGAATCAGTCGTCCTCCCAGACCGCCGTCGTCGAGAAACTGATGGCGCCCAGTATGGAGCACCAGGAGCGAGGTGAGTCCTAATTCCCCCAAGTTCCTCAATATATAACCTTTTACCTGTTATATAATTATGCTACACGAGCCCGCTACCAATCATTCGTCTTCTGATGCTTCTTCCATTTAAACAGAGATTCAAATGTTCTGATTTCTATTTTGCCCGATAAAACCAACTTGGATTCTTAATCCTGCTTACTATCGGCAGAGTTTTTATTCCAACGTTTAACGTCAAAGGTCGACTTTGAGAAAACTGTGATTTTCCTTATTTTTCCAAGTGAGTTTTTTTTCCGTCGCAGACATGTTATCAGTAAAGCAATCTATAGTGACGCAAGAAGAAGACGGCAACGAATACATTTTTCAACGATTTATTTAATTTAGAATTATTGGCTTAGATAAAGTTGATTAGATAAATGTGCTAATAATAGCAGGTACTTTAATCTTATTGGCAAATAGTCTTGGCAATAACATTTTGACAGATTTCTAGCGTATGCAAGAAAAATATTAAGTTTTTTAAATACTCATGTTTTCCACTTTTACAAAAACGTTGTTTTCGCAAACGTGACAAGCATGCAATATTTCACAGAAACTGCGTACATTTCGTAACAACTTTTAAATGCAGATTTAGGAAGAATTCTCTAATTTTAGAATTGGAGTATATATATATCTATCTTTTTGAAATTTCAATGTGCATTTAACGCACTGAGGACTATAGTTAGGATTTCAAACAATTCCCTACCGTATGTCATTTGGTTTCATAAATTGAAGCCGAAAATCTCCCTCCAAACATTTAAGAATGAAAAGCTTCTAAAGTCTTCGTACAGGAAATACGAAATATACGTTTGTGCGTATATTCTCGGTGACAGGTCAGGTTGCGAGAGCGTCAAAGGTAATGCGCAGGTCGTAACGGTTCTCAAGGGTAATACGCAGTGTAGGGTCTTCTCTATATCATGTACTGGAGCCTCTAGAAATCGATCCCACACACTATATATTTCAATGTTGCATTCGAGGAACCAGAAATTCACTAAATATACGATGATATATGCTTCATTCCATTTTTTTATACGTTGGTTTTAATTAAGCACATGTGTGTGCTGCAACTAAATATTATCGACCGGCTATCTTGACCTCCTTACTGCAGTTCTTATGTACTATCAATGGATTCGTGATGCTCCAGTTTTGCGGTGTGTACATACGTGCTGCTAAAAGTCGTAGATGAATATTGAATATTATGATAACTCTCCATACGTATGTTCCTGATTTTGCTGTTTCATACGGTTATGTTTAGAATATGATTTTTAGTACTTCATAATTAAAATTGAAGTTCTGTTTATTTATCAATATACTTATAATGAATGTTAAAACAACTATGTTTGTAATATAAAGTAGACTATAATAAATTCTTTTATTACATTAACAATTTTAACTGGTCCATTTAAAGTTTTAATTTTTGATATTCCCCTTTGTAGAATTCATTGTTATATAACAATATGTTAAATATAGAAACGAGTAAAAAATTTTGAATCATACTGTATTTTTCTTTTGAGACGTGCAAGTGGGAGAACAAAGACATAGTACCTGTGTCCTTTATGTTTCTTTCATATTGCTGCAGCTAACATAGGAACCTAAACTTGTTCTGCTGACGATATTTATGAATGCATTGTAGGAAATTTAAACAGAATAAAGAGAGTTTTAAATAACTTTTACAATTAATTATAACAAATATATAATTATTATTAAAAACAGTACTTTTATTTAATTATATCAACTCAAAGTAAACAGCGGAATTGATATTTTTATACTTAGGAGAAGTGTGCATTTGTTGTTAAAAAAATAACTGGCTCTCTGTTCTGACAGTAGGATTTTGCTAAAGTTATATTTATCTTTGTCTCCCGGGTGCATATACAGTAGTACATCCTTGACTAAACTGGTTGCACCCGAGGCCGTACGGGCATTGACGATAAATGGCTACTGAGGACTCAAATCGAAAAATGAAAGACTCAAGGCTCTAATTAATCTTCTAACTTCATTCAAATTTCATGTCAAATTAGAATTTTAAAAATAATTGAATCTCTCATGTATTGCAGTATAACATCAAGAACGTCGACTGTTATTTCCTTGTTAATTAATATATGATATGAAGTCATATAGTAATGCGTATCATTAGGTAAACGTAATTACAGTGGACTCTCGATAACTCAGCACACCTTCCATTAAGAGATTGTTATAATAATTAGAGTAAAATTAATATCCAAGGAATATTTTAAGTGAGCATATAAAAAAGTATTTTGGAAAATTGTTCTACGCTTAATATTATATTAATCTCGTTATATAGGGTGTGATGAATGCCGAGAGTTTACTGTATTCTGTTTAGCTACTAGGCTGCCACCTCGAGTTTCTTTTAACTAGGTCGATGTTTGATAACGGAAAATTATAAAAAAAAGAGAAGTTGAATAGGTAGATTGATAACTGCAGATATGAAAAGAGAAAATGTTTTCAGAGAGCGGGTTGAAAAAATATTAACATAGCGACTGGTAGCAGGTTTCTCTTCTAGCACAGACGTATATTGCTTTCGAAACTTTTCCAGTGGTTCTCAGAGCTGTTTTATAATAACGCTGCTGGAAAACCGTGTTAATTTATTTAACAACCAAAGCAACTTTTCTCATTTATAAAAATCGACTATTTCCTAAGACTTTAGGATTATTTAAAGTGCACTAGCTCGCTGCAATCCGAGTAATAACAATTGTCAATTTCAACAAAATGTTCTTCACCAAAAAGAAGGTTGAGCGCGGATTGAAAGCCACTGCAACATCTGTTTTAATTTCTTTCGTGCGTACGAAACCAGAAAAGTCTGCTGGTAAATGTTGGGAGAGGAGAAACAGCATGAGGCGAGAGCAGCAGCGCAGGCAGCGCGGAGAGATACGAAAAAAGATCGCTCCGGGCCTCTGTTTGCCTCTCCTCCTCTCTGTTTCTTTCTCTCACAAATTGTATTACGCATATCGAGCAGACGACTTTTCGACGGGCGCCAGCACCGATATAAGGCCTGCGATGCTGCGTATATTTTTACGTCGGTCAGCTGCTTCGACAGGCCGGAGAACCGCGCCCCCTGCCTCGGCCAATGAGAAAGGGCCTTACTATACTTGCCTTTCAGCGTGTGTTTGCCTACAAGTGGGTAGCGATCTGTTTGGGAGAGCTAACCGCGATAGCAGTATTATATATATATATAGCATCCTGCACAGCCAGATTTATATTACAATATAACTACATGAGACGTTCCACGTCGAGTTGGCCGATAACATTGTTACCAATAGTTATACAAAAAATAGAAAAAAATGTTTAAACCCTATCTCAATGCCCTTTTTACACCTAGACTTAACTAGAGTCTCGCTTTAACTTTCAAAGTGAAATAAAATTAATACAATAAGAGCTAGATAAATGTTTAAAGCCTAATGAATAGAGAATATTTTTCTCTATTTTTTAATACTGCACAATATTTATTTACGTAATTAGGATCAATATTATTTGATGATAAATGTTAAAGCGTGACTTTATTAAAGTCTATGTGTAGAAGGTAAAATGTGTAAAAAGCCCATAAGATGTTAAAAATTTATGGGGAAAGTGTTGAAAATGACTCTCTTTTTCAGTTCATCATACAAATTTTCAAAGATATATAAATAAACTTATATACATAAACAAAATATATATACATGTGTAATTGTATATGTATGAAAACATCAATGAATATTGTGCTTTTCATTCTTTTTAAAAAGTTAGAAAATCGTTTTAACATAAAAATCAGAAAACCAATTTGATCGACCTTTCTTAGATTCGCAGAAATAGTTTAAATTGTGATTTGAAAAATTAAAGCATATATTCTACAGATAATTTGCAGAGACAATTGTAATTATAAAATAAAATAGAAAGTTTTATTTTTATGTATTCTCATAACTTTTTGCCGTCTTGAGTCTTGACCTATTAGAGGTCTAAACATTTATTTCTATGGTTTGATGACCGTTTACGACAATTTCCCTGTTATAGGTGAAGAAATTAAAATATTTTCATCTGCTAACTTGATTGTGAATGTTTCATATATGTATATATATATATATATACAGGCAGAACGACGGCCATTGTCTATTCATCGCACCAACGCAACGTGAATTTGTTAAGCCGCGCGTGCGAGGTCGTGCCTCCGCAACTAAATTTTGTTTGTGACGAGCGAATGTAAGTCGAGCTTCGCCAGCTTCATAGGTTCGATGGTCTCGAAATTATGTTTCCTTCTAAAATTCGAATCAGCATGTCTGGTACAGCGATGTGTGACTTTCATTGCGGACACGAGTTTTAAATTCAAACATAGCCACGTGCAAATGAAGAGTTTTTAATGAATTCGAAATTAGTTGATTTTGAAAAACTTTTGCAATGTTGTTTTAAATTAATATGTTTTATTCAGTAATTGCTATATCCAGAATAATAATGAAAATGTTCAGATGTTATACAAAATAATTGTTTGTTTTCAAATAAGAAAGATAATATGTTTTTTATTTGAAAAAATTACGAAAAAATAAACTGTTCTAACTAAAAATTTAGACATTAAAATTATGTAAATTCCCTGGTAGAAACGTTGACTAACTATTTGCCGTATAATACCAAATTTTATGGTGTGTGGTCAATTTATGGCCTATATTATATAGTTAACAACCCAGCTTATGGTTGACGGTTTATGGCCAAATGGTGGTGTAATTTATTGAAATATTTATAAATAAAATTTAATTATCCTAAAATAATTGAATACGAATTAGATACTTAAAAGAGAACAAATAATTAAAAAATACTAACAAAATATACTAGCATGTGGCACACCGAGCCTACATGCTGAAAATATTCAAACCTAACCTGCAAATATTTTCTCTTGTATTTCTTCTAAGATATACATGATAAATTTTGGTTTAATTTAATCGTCTGCATTAATAAATATAATATTAATTAACAAATAAATACATAAATTGGAACAAACACTGCTTATTTATTTGCGTTGAACTTGTGTAACTGCTCTAGTAAACGACTTAAGTAAAAATTTCTTTACTGATTAAGTAAAAATTACTTGATTCTATTGGGCAAATTTTACTCAGCAATCGTGCTCAACTTTTTAAGCAAAATCTGCTAAACTGCTCACAAGGCAAAACTACGTTTTTCTTTAAATGTTTTAAACAGGTACGGGTCTGGTTGTATGTATACATGTCTGCATGTGTGTTGGGAGAGGCCTTTGCACGCTAAAAGAATAACATTGATTGGTATTAAAATTTATTTATTGTATATATATAGATATATTAATCAATGTTATTCTTATTTCTTATGTTCTTATGCTTTTAGCGTGCAAACCACCTAAGCGCCCGACGCCGTGCGCGTGCGCATGTACTTATACTATACCTATACTAGGCATTATGGGCATATATTTTATGTGTAGAATCAGAGTTAAAACTTAGATTGCATGCAATACTGTAACTTTGTTTATATATCTCGCATTAGTAAACTAAATTTTTATTGTAAATTCGATTAAACCAAAAAACTTTGTGCGAATCTAAATTTTAACATGTATTTGAAGTTATAAATTTATCTTTACTCAAATTATGGTCTACTTATGGTGTAATTGTTGGCTACAAATTAACCACAGAATGAAATATTAAGTTATTGAAATAGAAACTACCAACAAGTTAGTATAAACAAATATATACACTAATATTTTTGTGTTTGTAGATTGGTACAAATGTTTTTCTGCTTTAATGAAGTAAGTTTATAACTTATATCCTTATTCCGATTTCGTTAGTTATAACTGAAAATTATTAGAAATAATGTGACCTTCCTTAACTATAACGAAATCATGCATAGTCAATATTTAAAGATGTGAATATTGTTATACAATATTCATAAAATGGTTTTGTGGTTCACCTTGTTGACGAAATTACAATATTTAATTAAATTTATTTGTATGATGATCAATGTATTATTATATATTTGACGCAACTTAAAACCATTGTCCCGTTTTTACTAGTTTATTCCTTTATGTTATATAAAGTCGTAAATAGGCCAAATAACAAAAAAGTTGAAATACAATTATTATTTCTCATAATATGATTACAATATTCTTAAATCACTTGAAACTTTATGAAATTAGATGGTCTACAATTTTTTGTGATGACAATGCATGAAATCAATGAAACTACCAACCAAATCATTATAATGTTGGTCAGCACGAGGCAAACTAGGGCAGCGCATTTGGATATGTTTATCGACTTCATCGCAATTAAGAAATTTCCCGCGCCTAAGTATAGTATTTATAATTTGAAATTAGTAGTCAATCGTCTTATAATGTGGCGTTGATGAAAATTTTCCAAATCTCTTGCCAAGCTACAGTTCTCAGCCTAAATCTTATCATCATGTTTATATGAAATGACGAAGATTCTGCGTTGAAGCGAAAGTGCTCGAGGGATGACACAAGAGGAGAGTGCCATGTATGAGATCGAAAACTCGAGGTTAGGAAGAATTAGTCTGCTGCGTAGCGCTTCGCGGCATGCTATATATATTATGTATAATGTATATATACAATAAGCTGGGAACTGGAGCAGTGTCGTCGAATAAAACGGTTTTTGCGTGAATTTTTATTCTGTTTTGCCTTGCCAAACAACCGCAGCGAAGTCTAATGCGGACTCGCCAAATTTTAAATCCGCCCACCTTCGTGAATGCTATTATTAATGGGGTGCTCTAAATTTTTGTGTAACACGATTTATTTACAATTTAATTGAATTTTTTTATTTGAAACTTATTCATATACAATAAGAATTATTTTATTAAATCCTTATGGGGAAAACTTTTATTCAAATGCATATTATAATTTATCAACATGATTGAATAAAAAGTCGAAATTGTAGTTATACATGTTTTGAATAGTTTTCACTTTCTTATCATCAATTGAATAATTTTTCATATTTTTCTCTTTTTAATATTTTTCCAAACCTGTGCAGAGTAGTAAATATACAATTTTTTAGTAAATTTGTTACTTTGTCATAAATCTGCCGTATTTAATAACAGACATTTACAATGGTAGTTACAATTTATTTACCACGCTCAGACTATTATAAATGTACGATGTAGATTTATTATTGTTGTAAATCTATTTTTTCATTTTTTACAGTGAAGAGACTATTGGAAAATTCTATTACTTCTGCTTTTTCAAATAAAACGAAAATTGCCTCGATTAAAGTCCGTAATTAACGTACTTCGAATCAATCATTGTTACGTAATTATTTCGTCAGAACATATAAGTCGTATAGATCGTATGCCTACATAACTAACGCTAGAGACGACTGGTAGCTTCTTTGCTCTTGCGCGTCCGTCGCTGCGCTGCTGACCTCGCACCGAGTGACTCGAGTAAAGAAAAAAACAACAAACGCGCGCATCATGGCCAATGAATATTAGAAGCGGTTGTGCACTTACCCGTTGTGGCTCAGCGACTGCACTGTGCACACGGCGCTCACACAGAAAGGCTCTCGCTCCTCTGCTTCGCAAAGCAGGAAAATCGGTAGATGTAAAAAAATCCGCCCAGTTCGCAATGGTCACTCGCGCGTGTGTGTACTTGTGCGTGGAGTCAGCCACGCGGACACGCGCAAATATCCTGCAATGGCTACCGATGCGTTCTGGCAGCTGATTCTACCTTGGGCTGTTCCAGTAGACTCGCAGCGAGATCGCTCGGATGCTGTTATAAATTAGCGGGAATCTTATTAAAGCGAGGCACGCGTTGATTGGCGAGGACAGACGTAGAATCCCTAGTATAGTCTAGCCACCTGTCAGCCCAGTACTGCACAGATGCCTACAGAGTGCTGTTGCTGGCTGTTGCGGGTCCGCGGATGCAGCGCGCTCGCGATATCCACAATCGCGTGACTCATAATGCGACGGCATATTCTCCTAGCGAAACTAATCGCGGAAGAAACAATACGCTACGAAATTCCAATCATTCATATACGCAATGTTTATGCATCATGAACGATCAAGTCTGCGATCTGTTTAGTTATAGAATGACTTTGTAGAAATGGATTTAAGTGAAAATAATTCATTCAAGCAGGGCTTCGTTGAGGTTATTTATATTTGTACAGTAAAACATTTATTTTTATGTATCGTCTCTATAACTACAATTTCAATAGAAAATTGTATATGTATTTTTTTTTATTTTTGACTATAAAAATGTTTGTTTCATCTAATAAAAGTACAAATAAGTTGCAAATAATTCTAACTTTCGCTGTAAACATTGAAATAGTGCAGTTTTATTAGGCATAATGCGTCAGACTACTAGTGTTAAATGCGCTGTGTACGCCAATTTTCGTTACGTGAATAAAAGGAATACTGCCGAGTCAATAAAATACGAGACTTACATCCTACGTGGATATCACAAAGTATCTGCTAATTCTACAATTTATCACATCTATTTCAGACGCATTCACGTGCGAATTAGGCAAATATTTGATTTTTAATTCTTCCTGCCAGTGCACGTTCAATGTAAAAGTGCAATGTCGCCGTTGACATCATGTAAATATTATGTTCATCACTTATTTAATTTATTCCGTCGTAATAATTCTTTTGTATAAACTCAGTTAATTATTAATTTGTCGTCTTGAATTATTTTCTTACATAATGTAATCAATAGAGTTATGAACTATATACCATATACGAAAATTAAGATAGTAAAACATAAACATAAAAACTGTAAAAACATATCAAGAAGACATTGTTTATCTAATATTGCGTTTTTAATTTAAAATAAATTTTAAAAACTTGTAACCTTAAATTAATTTAGTGTGTAATCAACATTTGCATATTTAAAACATAGGTACACATATAACATATATCAAATTTAATGACACGTGATGTGCACCTTATCACGGCTTTAATGATACAAGATAAGTCAAATGATGCAACCATAATTCCAAAATCAGCCTTTTGATCGAGGTGTAATCAATTACCAATTATTTACTGTCTATACTAACATCTTGTTAATCAATATTTACACTTGACCAATAAGAATTTTTTTTAGAATTATTTAGCTATCTCAATCTAAATATTATAATCTAATATAAATTAATTAGAAAATTCATAAAAAGATAATTGATTATTCAAAGTATTGTTTGATATTCACATCACCCAGAGTTTTAACAAAATCCGTAATCCAAAGGACACCAACATGTCAAATGCAACATGATGAAATAAACTTACATCCTTGGTTTATGCCAATGGAGCTTAGTATTAAAGATAACAACTATTTTAGTGATTTTTTTCATAATATGGAATAAAAATTAAATTTCTTTTAATTATTTATAATTCAGCAAATATCACTTGTTAGATTTAAATTAAAAGATTAAATTTAATTAATTAATATTTAATGTTTCTTTAAAATCTTTATTTGTTTTGTCGCATAGATAGGAACATTTGATGATCAGTGGAAAATGAGAGGAGCTTTACGTAATATTTTAATTCTATTTTGTATGTAGATTTCTGCAAAATTTCAAACATTTATTTCAAATTAAGATTTTACTCTTATAAGAAACCTTACTTTCTCCAACTTATACATTTATTATTTAATTTGTTTTCTAGGTCCTATCTTTAAATAATTAATGTAAATACTGAACTATCCATTGTTAACTAAACGTCAATATTTATTGAATATTATTAATACAGGTGGTATAATTCATCACGTACTGTCTCAGAGTTTCAGAAAAATCTGTGGCCCATAAGTAGGTCATACAGTCTCATTATCAATAACAATAATTATAATATAGTCATTCTGTTGCATGTTTAAATCATATATTAAAAATATTAACTTCGGGTGATGACTAGTTAAGTGGCTGCACGCGTTGTTTATTCGGTGGAGATATAACGCAGCTAATGAAAGTCTTGCAATACGTTATTGCCTTTACTTTCTTCAACTAATGGGAATCAAGAGCTCTTTAGGGAGACATAGTACAGTTATGTATACAAATTTGGAGGGATCGTCAGTAATCTTTTTTATGATAAAACGGACACTTAACATTTTAACACTTCTCCTAATATATTTCAGTACTCTAAAACTGCAAGAGATAATTAATCACTTATTTTAATAGTCCCATTTTTATGACAATATTTACATGTGAAAATGGCGTCTTGATCTTTATTGGCGGTAGTGATGAACGTCGACTCGATTATTATTTAAAATACAAAAACAAGAAAGATTTATAATTTTTATGAATATATATAGGTATACAATAAACCTCCAATATGTTAAGGGAGTACTATCGGTACTCTGTGAGTCAAATACGTGTTTGGTCGTTTTTGACTTCCGTGGTAGGCAAAAACGTGTGCGTAAATGATTGAGTGAGCGTGAAATTTTTTATTCGTTTGCTTATATTAGCTCACAAAATTGATGAATCAACATTTGGAGTTATGTGTTATATTTATGGGATACTAAATATATATTTCTTAAAGTTTCGTCCAAATCAGAACAGCAGTTTTCATGAATTTCATGATTGCAACTGTCAGAAACGTATAAAGTTCCCATAAGGTTTAATATCTTTTTTCTGGGTTAGTGTAGCTTTCTAAAAATTTATATGGGTAAGTTTGAGGTCAAAACATACTAGTATATGAAATTTCAGAGTTTTCTGAACACTAATTCGAAACCGATAGTACTACCTTAAGTTGGCTAATATAATCGATTAAATGAAAAAAATACAATTTTTTACACTTGCGCCGTTTGGCAGATTATTAACAAAACTTTTTTTTGGAGATTCATCGGATACTTATACTTATCCAATTTAAAATCTTTTTTTTTAATTCTTACAATCCAGTGAACAGGAATCATTACAGATAAAAAGCAATAATCAACATAAGAAATTTTTTCTTGTAGTTTTGAACTAAACTTCTGTTTTTAACTTAAACTTTGTTTAAGAGTACGAAAAATTTTTTTTTATAAATAAACTGAAGATTAGTTAAATTTTTATCTGAAAGTGTATACTGTATACCCTTCATTTTACCGGAAAATAGGATAAAAAATTCAGGAACATATATGTAAACTCGGCGCCGCATGTTGATCGTCTTACAAGCGCGCGACTGGCTGCATTTTCCGTTTTCTTTATTTTCGTCTGTCTATGAGTCGATATCGTCTTACTCATAGGTTAATTAAATATGAAAACGCGATGCGATCGCTTCTGTCTACACGAGTTATTCAATATGCAGTAACTGTGACTGATCGATTTCATTGCCACTCCGGCTCCGCTTGCGAATGGCTTGATATTACAAAAATTTACGAGTTTTGAGAATTTCCTCTTAAAGGTTAAGATACATTTACTTTAAAGTTTTACTTTCTTTTTACGACTGTTTTTATGCCTGAATACACGTTTAAAATTACTGTAATTTGTGATATTACGTTGATAGTACGAGGTCAAAATTGTAAAGAGAACTTCTCTTTTGTAGTTCTATTGTTTTGTCGTGCAATGTGAATAAAGAGCGGCTTATACAAATTATGTGTTCCATTTCCTTGAAATATTTAATGGATGTTTTCATATAATACTAGAAGTATTTGTAAAATTTTGATATAAAAACGGTCGTTGTTTATACTTTTAGGAAGTGCATACCGTCTCACAAACAATATGTCTGACTATCGTAGTTTTTATAATTAAAAGAAAGGGTTTTAATTTTGTATGTATATATTAATTTTAATGATAGTTATATATTATACATATTACACATATTAGTTTAATGATAGCTATTGTTGTTTTTATTATCTGTATTGAAAAGTTAATCATTACAAATAAAAATGTGAATTTAGTTAAAAGTTGTGGTAAATCTATGTACTTATACTTAATATTCTTTGACAATGAAAAATATTTTTAATGTTTTTAAATTTCACACTGGAACTAGCAGTAAGCAAAGAATTTATTTACAATCAAATTAGCACCAATAGCGATATTAGCAAACTTATATGGGAAAGCTAAGAAATGCAGTTATATATATATGGTGTCACACTCGAAAAAACGCAGTTCATTGCTATTATTGTATAATAATTTTGAACGCCAGATATTGAATAACGATCTTGATGTAAAGACCAAGGCACGATCTGACGGGAAAGTAATATAAGTGACGTCATGCCGTGAATAACGAATAGCAAAAGATCAGAATCCATTCGATAAAGAGTGACATGCGTCCTAAGTGTTTTCGATGATCTCAAGACTTGGTGGCTCCGCCAGATCATGCACATGTCGTCTGATAGTGCATAACACGTCACTGCCTGAATTTTTCTACTCGGAGAAATTTGCCACGAATTTCCCGTTTACGCATTTTTCTAGCCTTATATTACATATGAAGCAAATATGTGGCTAGATTAAGTCTAGAGATGACTACATTTTTTCCTTTTCGTGACTAACGGACTTTTACGTCCTATATAACCAATAATTACTGAGAATAGTAGATTTATTATTTTTCTATGAAACTTTTTTTTTATTAAAACCGTAAATTGAGGAAAATTAAATAAGTGGTCAAGTTAAGGGGATGCAGCAGACCTACTTCAGCGAATGATAGATATATTAAAAAGTTTTCAAAATTAAATTTTCCTTTCAAGATCGCTTTATTTAAGGAAAATACGTAGCATTTGAGCGTAATTTTACTAACAATTCTGATAACAATTCAATTGTTTCTAAATTCTAATAAATGATTCGTTCCTATTAAGAAAATTTGATTCTTTTAGATAAATTAAACTTTTTGATACATTTATCACCGGGTAAAGAAGATCTGATGCATCCCTTTAACCCATTTCTTCCCAAGTGGCCATTTTATAGTCGATTGGTTTTTTGCCTAAAACCGCCATTTTGAAAATTTCCAACGGAAATTTCAAAATTCTGACTTCAGAATCGGAAAGAACGGACAATTTTACTTCAGAAAAGTGCTATTGGTTATTATTATTTTTTTTTCAAAAATTTTTTAGGCAAAAAACCAATCGACTATAAAATGGCCGCTTGGGAAGAAATGGGTTAAGAGGTTGAACGATGCTGATTGAAATTTTAACTGTAGATTACTTATAATATTTTGAATACAACTAAGCTAGTAATTCGAAAACAATTATTTAAATCTCATGCTTTTTCCGTCTGGAAGTCCTTGATTTATATAATTTAAAATCAAGCTTGCGATTTTTATTATATAATAAATATACATAAGATGATTAAAGGATCATGTATGTCATTATTAACGTTTGGCTTAAATAATAAAGTTTTAAAAGCCAAAAGTAGTTTACCCCAAAATCTGCTCAATATATCTACTGTCCATCATATCGGTACGCGCTGTCATTTCCAGTTTGACTTGCTCTTTGTTAGCAGAATAGTGATCTTTTATTCTCAAAGGCAGACACAATGTTTAAAAAAGCAAATATCAACTTACGTTATTATACAACCATTATATATATAATTTAAAAAAGTATATTAGGGTAATAAATAAATTAATGAAAGAGAGAATTTCAGTGTTCGGTAAATGTATTTATTATACATTTCTTAGGGTATAATGCATTATCTAAATTGATTAGTTCTAATAATTCCTAATTGGTTTTGTATAGCTACTTCGAAATGGCATTACGAAAGAAAAATATTAGCATTATGATTCATAACCATCATTAATAATTGCCTCTGTAGGCTAGCATAATAAACGGAAATCATCGTCCAATTAAGAGTGCAACAGTCTACCATAAAAACATTCAATGCCGTCGCTTATGTCATAGATCAGACGCCTGCTCGGGCAATATCACGGAAAAGTTTAGAAGTTCCTATTACTCGCCGGGCTGCGGAATAAAAACAGGATATCCAACTGACCCGCACACGCGATTTGTCTCTAAACATAAACTCGTAGGCACGTTTGAAATGTGCGAGCACACACGTTGCGACTATGTCAGCGGAAGACGGGCACGCGGCACGAAGCCATTGTTTTTCCCCTACCTACCTGTCCAGTGTCCATCCTATCACGTTTCTTCTCTTAGTAGAGCTTTTATTTTGTTAAAAAGTGTTTACTTCAGCAATTAATAGGTTGTTAATAAATAAGGAAGAGTTGTCTGTCATTTTGAGTCTTTTGTTGTATCTATTTTTCAAGTGTTAGTACTTCGATAAATAGTATCTGTAAACAAACCCGCATCTCCTCGTGCATACATCCTTTGTAAACAAATACATCTTTGATGAGCCATTTATAGTTTAAAAGTAAAGAGGTGACTGTTGTTATTTATAAATAAAAGTTTTTCAATAACACATTTAATGACAATATGTAGTATGTACAATCTTGCAGAAATATAAAGTGATCCTGATTCTTTCTCTTGAACGTTACGAAAATACTTAACTAGACCAAATGATCACCCTTTCAAGCAATGTCGGGACCTCGGTGTCCCCTCAATTGAAGAGTGAAGCAAGTCTTATCACAGTAGTACCAGTGTGTGAGAAACTCAACCGAGCGTATATATAGTGTATAAGTCGCGATCGAAAGGCGTGTATATACGTCGTGTATCAGAAGTGCTCGGCATTCGCGCATCGGTGATATTCTAAATATAAGATCAACGAGTGCCGGTAGCGGAGCGACAGTAAGCGATTGACTTTCGCGACGATAGCACGCATGTCTCTGTCAAACGACCTGACTACGCTCATCCGTGGTGACGTGCCACACGTTCGCTTTTCCAAAGAGTTTCCGTGACTCACTCAGCCAGGTGCTCCGAGATTTCGTTTCGCCAATTTTGGAGCAGCGAGTATCTGAGCATTTCTTTTAACCCACTTGTCAAGAAGACGGAGTTTCGAGTATTATCCGTCTGCCATGTGCCATATCGGTAAGGACTTTAAACAATATCTCGTGTTGATGTATACCATCATTGCGAAAGATGCGATCGTAAAGTTTACTGCGAGCCATCATGAAAATAGCTTGTGCATGCATTGTGGGGCTGTATATGTATATTTGCGTTTATGCTATACAGTTCTGTGAAATAGTTGAGGAAACGGTTTCTACCTCACGAAAGACGTATATTATTATTATTAATCGATTGTCGTAAAAAAACTTCCGTGCATTTAAGTAATCTAAAACTACTTATAAAAATAACGACTCTTAGGCTTTATGAATTCGCTTGAGCTTAGGCAATTTAGAACATCGGTTAAATAGAACCATCGGTTCATTTTTATCAACTTACACTAGTCTCTTTTAAACAATCTTGACAATACATTTGAACCACATTCTGGATTTTGCCTGAATTCATTAGGTGATGCTAAAGCCACCTGACACCGACAAATACGAGGATCCACTTTTCGCATTTCATTTTCAATTTTGAGTAAATATCTCTATGGAAAGTTGTTGTTCTAATCACAAAGAACAACTTTCCATAGAGATATTTTCTTAAAATTGAAAAATGAATGAAAAAAGTGGTTCCTCGTATTTACCAGTAACACAGGGTTTAATATCACCTTAAGTATAAAATCCAGTCAAACTGGAGTACATTACTATATTTCTTCCACTCCAAGTTAAATATTTACTGCGAAAGAGAGACTCTTCAATTCAATTGATTAAGAGATGGTTGATATAATTACAAGACATTTTTGGTATAACTAAAAATTTCTGATAGTTTCGCGAGATTTAAGCTCGGACACTATCGCTTTGGCCAATATTGCGCTCGCGCTCATAGCGTGATAATCACGTGCTAGCGTCTATACACTATGTATGTATGTATAGTATGTATACATATGCATGCCTAGCATATAACCACGCATGGTCGATTATTAATTCGCGGCATCGATCATCTCTCTCTTTCTCTCTCTCTCTCTCTCTCTCTCTCTCTCTTTTTCTCTCTCTCTCTCTTTCTCTTTCTTTTTCTCTCAATCTCGATAATAAGAACCTTAGTAGGGGTCCACATTTAGGTCTTATATATCGGTAAATTTTTTAGATGTACGCTCTGCGTCTTTGGCGGTTTCAAACTTACATCGCACTCTCTACTCGTCTGCCGCTTGCAATGAGGATGATGCTTGCTTTTCGGTGTCGGCTTGCCGTTAGCCGAAAGAAAAGCGAGGGCTATTTTCGAGAACGAACTCAGCGATTGGCGCGCGGCCAGACAGCTTTCCGGATATTTTCAATTCACTTGAAGTAGCTTCACGAGGCTTCTTCTTCTTTTTCTTCTTCACCGACTCCTCGCCTGCGACGTATGCGCGCTCGATCCTATATGCACGCGAAAAATAGATAACTCACGCATTTTAACCCCTTACAGCGCAAGCGATGACTACGACTTCATCAATTTTTTATTAGTTGATCGTATAGTGCATTAAATGAATTTTTTCAAAGATTTTTTGTATTCAATTCTGTATACAATCAGAAAACTTAATTAATAAAACTTAACTGTAATTATTTTCAAATAAGTAAATAAGGATTCGTGTATTTATAATTTTTTTTACTCGTACTGTTTTCATAAGTTAACGATTCATTGCTGCAAAAGAATTAATAAATGCTTTATTAAGAAGTGCGTCTTTCAAGGCCTACGTCTTAATATTTAAGATCTTATCTTTATTATTTAAAGACCCTTTCTCTCAGTGTAATATTAGATTTCACACTTAGGCGTTTTTCATTTAAAGTAAAATTCAGGAAATTTCATAGAAGCCTATTTTTAGATGTCCACAGTGAGAAATAAGTAAATAAATCCGTGGGTTTCAAAGAAGTGAAGCGTTCAACGTCTCTTTGAAGAAAATGCAGAAGTAGACGAGTGTCATAGCATATAGTTCGCACTCCCTCTTCTGTGCGCAAATATTTGCACGTGCCAAAATAGAAACTATAGCGGATATACGTTTATTTTTGCATGAAACGTTAAATGTTTTGAGTTATTTTCTCTTTATCAGAAAGAAGAGAATATATAATTAGGTAAGCATCGTAAATATCGTCGATATATTTTGCGTAAATTTTTGTACTTATCTGACAAAATATAAACTATATAAACTATATATTATCTGACAGAACTTTATTTTTGAATTGAGTTTGAATATTGGAAGTTATTTTTTAAAAATATGTGTATACATTTTTATCTAAAAATTTAAGAAAAATGTAAGTTAGGCCCAGTTTGGTCGAATCATCGAGAGTCGATTTTTCACGCTTTTCTATCAATATTCGTTTGTACATGCTTATTAGCAGCATATTAAAGCGTCAATTTATTTATCCGCCTGCTAATTGAGAGGTTCCTCTGACGAAACGCGAGACTGCGTGACGTTTCAAAATCGTACAACGATTCTGTTATATAGTCACGTGTCAAGGTCGCATCGCGGATTCCGTCAATGGCACGAGTGTGCTCCGCTCTCTTCACTCTTTTTCCCCATCTCCTCTTATCGCGGCTATTAACTCTGCCGCGCACGTAGCTCCACATAACGAAATCTCCTCTATATCACTATATGCGGAAGATAACGCAGAACTAACGGAGACTGTTTGTTTGTTTGTTTTTTTTGCAGAAGCAACACAAGAGAAAGCCGTGAGGGCTCCGGCTGGTGTCTCGAAGCAGCCTCGTAAGTTCGCGGGGGTCGTGATAATTACCACCGGATTGCCGGCTCGAGGCAAGAGCCAAGTCGCTCACAGCCTCGCTCGACGGCTCAACTGGAATGGCGAGTCCGCTAAGGGTAAGAGGCTTGTGAATTATATTTTTTCTTACTGCTGCTGCTTTCGCTCATTGTGGGTAATCAAAGGTTATCAGTGTTTAACGGAAAAAATTGCAAATAATTGCAAATTACGTCTTTGTATATCTGTAATACTTCAAAAAATTATGAACATTAGACTGCTATTTTCAGTAAATAATAACGAGTTCGAAATGGAACATTACTTCTTACATAGCTTTTATTTTAATTACAATTATGTTTCTTACGTATAATAAATACTATCTTGATTTTTCTTTCGTGTGGCATAAATTCTAACTAGCAGTCTATTGACCTTACTAGTAGCAATATATTGTTTCAATCAACGTTACGTAAGCTCAGTTATTGGCAGTTGTGCAGCGAATGACACGCGTATACCAATGCATCCTAACAATATTATACAGATATATGTGACTTATTGATATTGGAGTATATGGTAATCAATCGTTCAGCTAATTCATAAGGAAATGAGTTTTTGACGGTATTAACAATCGTAAGACATCCGGTGTCAAATGATAAAAAGTTTTGACAAGTAGATTAAATTATGATTTGTATATCGATAATCAACAAATCTTTTGTATATACTATAGAACTTGTATAGCTAGGACTTGAGTTTTTAAAATATTTGAATACTTTTAAAACTTTAAAACACTTTTTATCGTACTTCATTACTATTATTTTGTATATTAATTTTGATTCATAATTGACAATAGCAATAAAACTCTTATATTATTTTAATTTAAAAGAAAAGAATTTTCGATATATTTAATTTTAGTATATAAAGAATGATTTACAAAGCATTATTTATTTATGCTTAATTAAATTCTTATTTTCTTTCTATGAATGACCTGCATTATATCGTTACCGTGTACTAAAGTACACGTGTAATATATATAATTGAAAAAAAACAAGTTCATTCTTGCAAAATCATAATTTGTTCCAATTCATATTTCTCAATATCTTATATAACTGGGTAGTAAAAACAACTGTATTAATAGTGATTATATGGACCAGAAAAACAATAAATTTAACTATTAGTCACTACCATTCGAAACGCATTGGAATTTATCGACGTGATTTCTTGATTCAGTAGTCGCTTTAACGAGGAAAATTGACTTGTCTGTTTCAGTGATGCGCGTCAGTGACTACCGTAGGAAGAGGCTCGAGCCGTATGCTTCCCACGAGCTTTTCCGGCCGGATCACGAGGCCAATGTCGCCTTACGAGCCCTTGCCCAACGGGACGCGATGCAAGACTGCGCGTCCTGGCTCGCATCCGGAAATACCGTCGCTGTAAGCATTATAATACAGTTTTCTGTTTCCATCCCTCAAGATTACTTTATCAAACTATTTTTTAACTTCACTTTTAAAATTGTATTATATGAACTACATAAAACATCTTGAAAAATATTGATAACATTTGATAAAAAATGTACAGAAGTTTATTAAACACATTTATTTTAGCATATATATATGTGTGTGTGTGTGTGTTAATTTTAATAAATAATTCTATTCATTGCAATTTTTATGCAAAAATATTTGGCTTTTATATGGATTTATGATTATAAATACTTTAAAGCGTTACTATTTTGTAATTATATAATTTACAATCGATGAGTATTGATAAAACAATTTCTGGAATGATTATAAACTGCATAATGCGAAATTAACGTTACTTGTAATTTCTACGTGAAGTTTATAAATGAAACTTTATTATTTGAGTAATAAATATTTAAATAACGTTTTAAAACCAAGTCCCTTTAATTAGAGGTTGAGATTCCATGTATGTACGCGCAGTAATCAAAGAAAAGCAAAATCCAATATATCGATTTTTCTCTCTCCTTGCTCAAGATACTGGATGCGACGGTGGTGACGCGCGAGCAGCGCGCCGAGGTTCACGACTACTTCTCGGCCCAGCTGGGCTACCGCGTACTGTTCATCGAGTGCGTCTGCGAGGACCTGGTCGTCCTCGAGTCCAACTGCCGCGAGATACTGCGCCACAGCTCCGACTACGCGGGCATGGACGGGATCAGTGCCGCCGAGGATCTGCGCCTCAAGATCGCCCACTACCGGAAGACCCACCAGCCGATGGACGAGACCGGCTATCCGCGCATACGCGTCGACACGGCCAGCATGGAGATCAGGGCACACAAGGTCACGGGCCACGTCGAGACCAGCGTCCTCGGCTATCTCGCCAGCGTCTCCCTCAAGCCGCACACCCTCTATTTCTCACGGGTAAGTCCTGACTTTGAAATTTGTCCCTGACGCGCTCACTTTTCTCATTGCTCGTTTCTTTTTGTTGTGCATTAATTACGTTAACCAGGGCTCTGCGTAACCCCACGCGTATTCTATTTCATAATTCACAATCTACAGTATAAAAAGTCGTCTATAAAAATACTACTCCGAGAGTAGTATTTTTACACGTGACCTTTTATATAAAGTAATTTTTTTATTTGTTATTACCTTTAATTACTTATAACCCTTCCCGTGCAGGAATTTCAGAGACGTCCCCGCGATTAGCCCCAATGCCGACCCGATTTTCGGACCAACGGAAGTCAGCCCCGATTCAGACCCGATTTCCCTGTCTTTTCCTCGTATTGAGCGGGACTCACGGATTCCCTGCCTGAATCCTGTCTGATATTCTGAGGTCCGCGCTTTTTTATTTTGGGGTTATAATTCTTACGTAAAACAAAGGATTTCCGTACCTGAATCTCGTCTGAACTCCGAATTTTAGTGAACAAGGAAAAGTGGGAGATTAAACGTCGGAATCTAACTAGTATTTCCTATCATCTACTAAGTAATATTGACATAACCTGTCGGCAAGATAGATCTCTATATTGAAATTATCACTTATTTTTATTAACATTAAAGTATTTTTTTATTAATGCTTTCATTTTCATATACTATTATTATTGTTTTGAAAGTAATATAACAATAAAGCAAGTGACCCAATTACCGTCCCCTTCGATATTTGTATTTAAAAAAATATGAAATCATAAAGTAATTCGGTGACATAATCGATGCAGAGCACAGTAATTGGTTCAAATATCCTAGTTATAACAATTAATATGATAAATGGTATTATTATTATTTTAATTACAAATTCATATTTACTTACTATAGAGATAAATTTATACTCGTGAATCGCCGGTAAGGTAGGTTTCCCGTGGATAATTCACATCACCTTATTTATTCTTCAACTATAAATAAATCATTCATACTTGTAAGGTTTTTAAATACCAACACATTTATACTGTGTTCAATTAAAATTATTAAGTGACCTTCGACTATTGATGTCCTTGTCTAAGTAAGTTTTCGACATTCGCAATTCGAAAGAAAGATTTCACCAAAAGTTATCTATATTCTAAAATCAGTAATTGTTTTTGTATTTCATTAAAAAAAAAGATAGGTACTTTTTTGGGACTTATAATATTACTTAATATTTATTGTTCTCAATCGAAAAGGGAAAAGTTTAGTTTTATGTCAATCAAATCATTATTATTTAAATATAGAAATGAATAAATAAATAAATAGAAAAAAATATGCGTGGGACAGTAGGAATCTGCTGTTGGTAACTGGCATCCACTTAAATGAATAGTTTTTGTTTTCTGGTAAATTTTGAATTAATTGAAAAATTAAATTTTCTAAATTTTCATGAAATTTTATTGTTAACTGTTTGAGAAAAATAAATTAAAAAATATAAAAATATTTAACTATACCTTATATTTTTTGAATCCATTCTTCTCCTACAATAATTAATAAAAACCTTTAACTGAAAATTCTAAAACTAAAAAGCCGGTAAGGTAGGAATCGGGTTAGTTCTTTACATATTTTTGATAAATATCTCTTAAAGTTAGGAATCGTGTTAGTATTTCTTATCTCCTTGATAACTATTCCATATTTTAATTATATAAATCTTTTCGTAAAAAGAATGGTATTAGACATTTGAAGTTACGCAAGTTATAGGTCCGTGTGGTCAAGTGGTTAGAGCATCAGCACAGCAGTCTCGAGATCGCTAGTTTAATTCCCCGCATCACCCAATTTTTTTTTAATTTATAATTACTTCTATATTTCTATTTCAGATAATCATATAACAACTGTAGTAAATAAATCTAGTTTAAAAAAGAATTAATACCTATACAGTAGGGGAACGTACAAAAAAATAATCTATTTTTTTGTAAAAATACATAATACGAAGGTTACCTTAAAATACCCATACCGCCCCACGCGTGGGGTGATATGGGTTTTGCACGAGGGTACGTGGGTAAATATTATTATTATTAAAAATGATTAACGATGATAATTTATTTTTAATTTTATTTCATGGAAAGGTTAATTAAAAGCATAGAAAATACTTTTGCAACATTTATTTAAAATATAAAATTTAAAAATGCTTTTTTAACATACATATTTGATATTTATTAGAACACTTAAATTTATGAGTCTTTTCACATAGGTAGTTTTCTTATTTATGAGGAACATTAAATAACTTTTTATTGCAACATCTAACTTATACTAAAAAAAGTTTATTACTGTGCACCTACATCGCAAGAACCTGCCGTCTGCTTTTGTTACTTCGCCACACATGCCCATAGCGCCCCCGCCATTTTGCCCGTACCGTCCCACAAGCTATATTTTTTTAATCGATATATTAATTTAATTATAAAAGGAAAGTAAAATAAAACAAGTATGCAAATTAAAGGGAAAGAGTCAATTAGTTGAATGAAACCATTAAAAGTTGCCCAAATATTTGAAAAACTATATTTTTAGTCGATCAAAGTTCGTTAAAAATTGACTTTGTTAGACCTATAACAATCCATTTTTTTCTAAAATTTGATTTAACTTGTAAACTCACTTTTTTTTTTGTTATAATTACGTTTATTATTCTTTTATACATTATTAAAAAAATTGCAGTTATTCAGTGCGTATTCTTTATACCTAATATTAAAGATACCCATATTACCCTGCTACCCATACCACCCCACGTTCCCCTACACGCGAAGGAAATGAATAATTTTTTCTTTACTGGGGATTAGAATCGGGTGTAGATTTCTAGGCCGAATCGTGTAAAAAATGGTATACAATTCGGAGCCCGGAACTGGAACTAAGTGAGGTTTTTTCCGTCCAATTCCTACCTGACCTACGGAAATCTGGCCTGAATCGGGTCTGGTTTACATGAGGTTTGCTGCACGGGTTTAAACTAGAAGCTCTTAGAGTCAAAGAATATCCTTTTTTTGATTTGCTTAAATCGATCAAGTTTTAAGAAAGTTATTTTTTTAAGTTTCGTTGGATCACAGTGACCCCACTTCGTATTAACAAAAATCCTTTCGCGCTTGTATTCTAGAGTTAATCAAGTTTAGGATTATTTGGTAATAAAGAATGTAACTGAACGAATATTTTTAAAATTGTGTATCGTTGCGCAATGATATCGAATGATTATTCATCCTCATTCATTATGTACTAACTTACCATGTGTTTTAGATTATAATTTTAATTTAAGCATTTGTGTCTCACCTTGAGAGAAAAACTTATTCCTGGTATTAATGATATTTATATCGTTATAGTCTTAAAATAGTTAGCTATTAATACCATTATATAACATAATTAAAAAGAAATTCTCAATTATAAATTTATTTCAGGTGATAAGTTAATAAAACTAAAAAAAAGAAATTGCGATTCGCCCATGCATCAACGGATAATACCATAATTAGTTAAATATTTTATATGAATGAAAAAAAAGATTATAATATTACATTCACCGGCGCAATAAAACAAACCTTTAATCGTAATTAAAATTTCCAACCCATTAAGAATCCGCAGTCCGTGAATCCAACACTCGATCAGCGTGATATTGCGTCAAAGCGCGAAACGTCCAAAAGCTTAAGTCTGAAAATCTTCCCGAGTGTAAAAATAAATCTGTCCCGAAAGCGGCGGAAATGCTACACCTTATATACAGCAATAACGAATCGGCTGTCTTGCGGACGAATTTCAGCACGGTGAGAGCGAGTACAACGTGCTCGGGAAAATTGGCGGGGACGCGGTGCTGAGCGGCCGGGGCGAGCGCTACGCCCAGGCTTTGGCAACGAAGATCAACTCGATGCACATAGCCGAGCTGCGGGTGCTGACGAGCCGGCTGCGCCGCACCATAGCCACGGCCCGCGGCATCGAGGCACCCCAGGAGCACGTCGCCGCCCTCAATGAGCTATACGCCGGCGTCTGCGAGGGCCTCTCCTACGAGGAGATGCAGGAGCAGTATCCCCAGGTCAGGTCTAAATCTAGCCACCCATTATTATATGTATATGTGCGATAATACACTTTCTGTGCGTTTTTATCTTTTCACTTGTTAGTTAAGGCACGGTGATTCATCAAACAATGTTTTACGCGCTTGTAAATACTGGCAATGTTATTTTGAAAAACAAAATGTTATTTTGTTTTCTCGAATAATGTACAAATAGTAGAAGTGCGCGCTGTTGACAAATGTACTTTGAAGCGTCATAAAAAGATTATTTTCAAAAATGATATACACTGAAAGAAAGGATTAGTAATGGTTATGAATTGGAACCAATGGTAAATTTAACTTATCGGGTTAGGTACTATGAGTATTAAAGTCGGGCAAAAGTTGGTGTTAAAAGTAAGATGCACAAGCAGATTTTAGATACATCTTTATCTTTTTATAATAGTCAAGTACGCGTAAAAGTATTGTAATAATAAGGTATGAATACATTTTAGTTAATATGTAAATAAAAAGTAGGGATTCATAAGATTACATGAATGCACTCTTTAGTTTTGGAGGTGACTATCACGGACTATTTTAACGGGACAAACAAGTTGTTTATTTATACCATTCAGGAGACTGCTTATATATTCTTCTCAAGTGACAATTGGCACTAAATTTATACTTTAAGACTGACCTTACAATGTGTGATAGACTACATATTCAGCAAAAGTAACTTCAGTTTTAGTTTAGTCCTGCAGGCAGATAAAGCATATTTTAGCTAATTGTTTATTATGCAAATAGTTGTTACGTAACTTTTTCTCAAATTGCTTTATTTAGTTACAAGACATTTTAGAGATAAAAAGTATAAAATCGAAACAAAATAAAATTATATAAATAGCTGTGATTAAGTAGTATCTTGTGTTTATAAATAAGACGACAAGGAAACTTGCAAAACAAATATATACTACTTATGATAAAAAAACATTACACTGCGATAAAAAGATATAAATATTCATATAAATATTATATCAAAAAGCATTGAATTGTTGAAAAGTTTAGTTATCCTTATCTAATATTTGTGCGAACAATATTATGCAATAAAACTGTAGTATATATATATATATATATATATATATATATATCCTTTTTATTTTAATGTTATGAACACATGTGGCTATACTAGTTATCAAAAACGTTTTTTAATCGTTAACCTTTAGGGTGCCCTCGTACTTACATATAAATTTTCTTCAATCAACCAGAATGATTTTAATTGTATCCGGGTTTCAGATATTATTTATGAAAAGTTGAAAAGTTAGTCTAATAGTCAAAAGTATATACATTGAAATTGATAGGAAACTTGAAAGATTTGTATAATTTTGCATAAAGAAAGATTCGATTGAACTGTTTGATAATTTTGAATGTAATCGTTGGCAGGAATTCGCTTGGCGTGATCAGGACAAGCTGCGCTACCGCTACCCCTGGGGCGAGAGCTACGTCGACACGATGCAGCGCGTCGAGCCGGTGATCGTCGATCTCCAGCAGGCCAACAACGTGCTCGTCGTCTCCCACCAGGCGATCCTGCGCTGTATAATCGGCTACTTCCTCGACAAGAAGCCGGAGGAGCTGCCGTACATGGAGGTGCCGCTGCACACCGTCATACGCATCAGCAGCCAGGGCTTCAACTACAAGCTCGAGTTCATCAAGCTCGGCGTCGAGTGCGTCAACACGACGCGCCACAAGCCCCAGAACTGCAGCGCGAGCAGGACCGCCGACGACGCCCTCCTCACCGTGCCCGCGCACTACGACATTCCCGATCCCTGGAGGAATCCCGGCAGCGGGCCGACCCTCGTGCAGCAGCACTGAGTGCCGAAGGAGGGGACACGCGCGCATGGCTCCTCCGAAAAATGACTCGCAACACGTACTTCTCGACGATTGCCTCCCCTCCTCTTTTTATTCATGCTCATTTTTCTTCTCCCAATTTCTCGTATTCTCAAAGAAGCACTCACACTTTTAACGCTTCTGACTTTTTTAAGCCTGCAACACTTGTCCTGGCCTTCATTTAAAACTTAAGTTTCGCAAATTCTTAGCAGACAATTACAATAGCCAAACTTATAATGGTTATTCGCAAAATAGAGATTTCTGTACGATATAATATGAGTCATCATATTGTAATCACTTTCTCTTACATATCCATGCAATAAGGCCGATTTTAAAAGATAGATACCTCCTTTCAATTTACAATTTGTTTTAAATTCATTTGAATTATCGTCATTTGGGTGAAATGACTTGAAATGTCTGCTGCAAAACTGTTATAAAAATGTAACTCAGGCTAAAATGGTTAGCAAAAAAAGTATTTTACAGGATGGAGTTTTATCGTTATTTATTATAAAAAATGGAAGCAGAGAATATGAGAAAATATAATATATAGTTTAAATAGTTATTGACCCGTTGTGGCGTCAATTATGGCTTTGTTGCCTACGCCTTTTTAACGTATTCAGTATGGAAAAAATGATAAATGTAGATTTAGGACTGTTATAGTGGCTTATCTAATCTTTTAAGACAAATATCACTTTAACGAACGTCTAATCGTTGTAGCTCTGGCAGATTACAATTTGACAACAATAGATAATTTTAAATAATATTGAACTAAAGAGCAAAAAATAGGGAAAAAGATCAAACGATGCGTGTCTGGGCAATCACCTATTAGAGGGTCGGTTTGCTATAACGTCTGTTGCGCTGATAAGATTTGTAGCCTTAAATTGATAGCATTCGAGATTAGATAATAGCATCCGTTCTTCGACTGTAAAGCTATGTAAAAATTAAAAAAAATATTATAGTTACTGTTTCTATTATAAAACTTGAGGAGTAGACACGTAGACCTATGCGAAACCGATCCTCGGGTGATCAATATGAAAAAATAAATGCCCAAATGAAAGGAATTGATTATTCAGATCAACGATATATTTTTAGAGACATATTGCGTATTGCTAAACAATGAATGTATCACTCATTTCGGTGAAATATGCATTTTCCCAAACAGTTTGACATTTGAATCATTTTATTAAGACACGAGTCGCTGTACTCTTAAAAATGTTTATAAATTAATTTTAAGCTTAGAGAGGTCATTTAATAATTATAAGATGAATTTATGTAAGTCAAAGATTGCTATCACTACTTAGGTTAAAACATAGTAACATTTTTATGAAATGAACAATTGAGAAGTTACATGAAAAAAATAATTTCAAAACAGGTCCATTTGATAGAATATCGAAAATTATTAACACGGCGAATAATTAGACGATTATTAATCACGATTCAGCAGGTTAAAAATCCGTACGACGTCACGATTATGTACAGATCGTGACGTCACACGGCTTTTCAACACTCTGTATCTTGGTTAATAATCGCCTAATTTAAAAAAGAAAAAATACACGTCGAATTTTTTTTTCATGCAACTTATCGATTCAGTTGGATTATATTAACATGAAAAAATATAATTTGAAATCTTTTAAACTTAATGGACATACTTATTCAAATGAATATGTTAATTGTGTATTAGTCATATCTTCTCTTTTAGATTCATACGAAGTACTATGATTTTATTTTACGAATGAAGTAATGCCAATTTTTGAATGATGAATTTTTAAAAAAGCATAAACACGCATAATAATTGATTATAGGCAATGCGTCTTCTCGAGCCATAGAGCCGAAAGTTTGCAAATTTATCAAATAGCTGTATACTTGGTAAACGAATGACAGCATAGATTGAATGTTTAAAGATGTTATGTACACTAAGTTTATGATTATATAATTAAGATTATTAATTTCTAAGATATAATTGTATGTATTTTTTTAAGTTATAAAGACTCCTTCGGGATTGTTATTTTTAAATTTTATCTATATAGTTAGTTTATTATAAAATGGTATTTTATCGCGAATCTTACACTCGCATCAAAGTATTTGTATTTACAAGTGCACAAGTCCGGATGCGAAAATGAATTGATTAAAATGACTGACGATTATGAGATTCTATGTGCCAAGGGATGAATGATCAAAGAAAGGGCTGTTATGTAGTGCTTAACAGACGTTATGATTAAGTCATATAGGCTACATGATTTTTTTATTGTAAAAGTATGAATAAACATTTTTTACACAAACTGCGTTTATTTATTTCTAATCAATTAAACCGGCCTTAAAAATTACTTACCTAAAAATACAATAATACAGTAGTTGATTGTTTCTAATGATTTATAACTATGTATAAATCTAGTGCACCAATAAATAGTTAAATATTTTATAGAAATGTATTTAAAATTAGTGTAACTAGAAATTCAAGTATGATTATTGATTCGAGGAAAATTTTAACAACTTATACTTATGTAAGATCTGAAAAGTTTGTAGCTTCAAATTAATTATGTTTCTATTAAAAAAATTGTTATTTTATATCCTCAAAGCTTTACGATAGTAAAAAGAATTTGAAATAACATGTTAGAAACATGTTTTGAAACATTTGTGATCAAAATACAATATATTTAGAAAATGTTCGTATGGGTGTGAGGACGTGCGTGCGTGCGTGCACGTGTGCGTGTGTGTGATGTATACCCCTGTTGCTCGAGATATACAAGGTAAAAAATATTGTTTCTGGGCTTAGTTTTTTTGTTTTATTTTCGCAATGTGGAGATAAAAATAATTTTTATTGAATGTTGGATTTTTTTTTGTTGTGGTTTGTATAATAATCAGTGAAAATGCATTTGAATGAACATAAAATTACCTATCTTTAGCCACCCAAAATTGCTTATAAAGTGTTTCCTTTCTATTGTTATACACGGAATCGTCATTTTCTGTTTGAACGGTTATTTCTCTGAAATATATGAACGATTTTTTAAAAAAAATTACGGTAATTAGGACAATGGATGAGATTATTCGGTAAAATTTTTGAGATATTTAATTTTTCTATGATTGAGAAAAAAATCATTTTGTAAAAAAAATCGATTTTCTATGGAAAACGATAACTTGAGTAAAACGGCATTATTCCTTCTGAAAATTTCCATAAAGGTATCTTTTTACTATCTCTCGGCTAAGTTATTTGCTCAGATCATGTGGACTTTTATTTTTCGAGATATTCGAGGTTATATTTTTTTCTTTTAATTTTTGACCAATGAACGCGTATTTTTTTGTCCTTTGATCAAGAGTTTAAATCAAACAGAATTTTCAAGAGTCATCAAATCGTTTTTGTTTTATAACGTTTTTTAATTTCTTATATTTTCTTTTTAAAAAAATTTTTGATCGTTGATTTCTTGCGTATTGCGCAGTAATGTTTGACGAAACAAAGCTCATTGTTTACGTTTTTTTATGAAGTTTAAAAATGTAGAAGAATTTTTAATATTTATTTGAGGATTTATCGATTCATTTTTTTTATAATTTGTTTTTCATTTTAATATTAATTTTTTTTCAAAAAATTTTTAATAGTTTTTTTTCTTGAGTATTATGCGGTAAGTTTTGGTCATTTGAAGCTCTATTTTTATTTTTTGATGATGATTTTAAATACAAAATTTAAGATTCATCGATTTGTTTTTGTTATATACCATTTTTCATTTAACTTTAAACACATGGGCTTAAAAGAATATGAACAAATTTACAAGCATTCTACGTACGAGCAGGAACATTTTTTCGGAAATAACACAGAAGCACACTTTGCTATTAATAAACTGACACCTGATGGTGGATTCTCAAACTACATGTTACGACTCATCAAATGCACCCGAAAAATGCTCTAGGAAATTAAAAACTTCGCCAGTACAAACAGTTTTCTCTTAGGAACTTTGGAGTGTATTTCGATAACATTTGTTTATTATTATTCAGAGAGCAAACAAACTTTTTGAAAAATATTAAAAAAAGGTTGATTTTAAAAGGAAGAATTTTTGCAAATTTAGAAAAAAAATTTAGGTTTAAAGGTGTATTTTTCGACTGTGCAAACTACGGCAGAACGCGGAATCAGCGAGTATATTTTTATCAAATATATAAATTAAATACTTGGAAGACAAAAAATGTTAAAATTCCGTCCGAGAGTGCAACAGAATGTAAGCGGGCCAACCGAATGCGTAATATTCATAATTAATCAATCAAGTGTGTTTATTTTCCGAATGAGAAATTAAATACGTTTTATAATTACAATATTTTGTAATTAAAAAATTATAAAATATCATATGCTAACACTATTAAATAATAGTTTTTAGTATAAATCACTTTTGCATCGAATTACCATATATTTTTATAATTTTTTTAATAGTAAAATCGAGGCACAGTAAATTCAATATTAAATAATCGCCCGGTCCGATTCAGATGTATAACAAAACTAGCCCCTACTAAATCGATTTTAATTCTACTAAAGATTATTTCAATTTGGTCACCGACCTTCCTTATAATTAATTATAATCCTAATGTCAAATGATACCTATTTCGAGAGACTATTCGCTATATTCCTAAATAATTTAAAGACTGCATTGTATATTTATTTTTATTTGATCAAAGATAAATTAAAATACATGGAAACACCATACAAATTTTATTTTTGTCTATAATAACATTTATATTTTAATAATTAAAATTATAATCAAGAACATCTCTCTATTTCCAAAGATTCAATTTTACCGTATGCAGTGGTCATAAGAACACACATTCTATTCTAGTTTGCTTTTTCCACTTATAGTAAACGACATACTATTAAAGTCTGACATAATTTACGTAAGGTATTATACATTTCGGACAACTATACGTACGGTTAAAAGAAAGCTGACATTAAAACTTTTAATTTGAATGGTCGGAGCATCATTGACAATATCTGGATGAAAGGTTACGTTCGATTCTAAATTGTGAAAATGCCGGCATTTTAGGAGCGCAAGTCGTTGCTAGCGGCCCAGTACTGCTTCAAAGTAAATAAAAATATATTAAATTTAAATGGCTGTATTTATTGATGAGTTATACAAGAATAGTATATTGTGCAACTAGGGGGGTAAGAGGGCCATTTCTAGCGAGGATAAGATGAGTGTAACACGAGTCCTAGTCGAGGGCGCCAAAGGTGCCCGAAACGGAGATGACTGCTAAAATCATCACCCGAGCTAGAAATTGCCCTGCCTCTTGTTACACACCGTACTTTTTTTGATAAGTGCATGTAAGGTCCTTTTTTAAGCATATAAGGCGAATGGGGAGTTGCATATTTTGAGTCGTTCGCCATTTACTTACAGAATAAAATTACAATTTCATCTTCAAAATAACAATTTTCCAAAATCTTCCATAAATTTCAAAATTTTCTACAAATTTGACAAATTATATTCAGCACCGGGAGGTAATGGCCATTACCACCCGCCGGAGCGGGTGGTAATCATTACCTCCCGCTCCGGCGAACACGTTCGAAATGCTCAACTTACCATTCGCTTTAGATGCATGGAAAAGGGCCTATTACATACACGTGTTAAGAAATAGTACATTGTGTAACAAGGGCCAAATTGGAAGATTTTTCCCGCGGGTGAAATCTACTTTTGCCTCGTGTTGCATCTAGTATTTTATTTCACTCTCCACTGAAAGGCCACTTTTTGGTCTTGAAATTTTAAATTTTTTGAAAATTTTAGAAATTTGTTTGAAAATTTTGAAATTTGGGAAAATTTTTGAAATTTGGGAAAATTTTTGAAATGTTGAAAAATTTTTGAAATGTCGAAAAATTTTTGAAAGTTTGGAAAATTTTGGAAAATTTTTAGAAAAAATTTACTTTTGCCCCGCAAAACTAATTTTCGGGAAAAATGTGCCACTTTCGCCCCGCTTATCAGGGGCAAAACGTGGGCTTTCTAGTGGGGTGTGGAATAATAGTATATTACGCACCTAGGGAGGTAAAGAATTAGCGAGTCCATAGCACGTGTAAATTGTCACCCGAGCTGAAGGCAAGGGTGGCAAACACGTACTAGGGGGTCGCCATTTTACCTCCCATGGTGCGTATACTTTTTTTTTCAACACGTGCGTGAAAAAAACCCTTTGCATGCTGGCAAAACGAATGGAAAACTGGGCATTCCAAGCGTCTTTGCCGGAGCGGGAGGAAATGATTCCCTTCCGCTGCAACGGGAGGGAATGTACGTTCCCTCCCGCTCCTGAAAATGTCTGAAAATAATGTAAAAATTTTATATTTTCCAAAATTTTGACTCAAAATATTGAAAAAAAATTAAAGTGTTAAAATAAATTCAAAATTTAAAAAAAATTTATATCTGTTATTTTGTAGGTCTATGGATGACTCGAAATTCCCATTTCCCCATTCCGTTTGCATGCATGAAAAAGGCCCTATTCACACACTTATTAAAAAACTACGGTGTATAACACGGGTGTAAATAGCTTTTTTAGACTCGGATGATGATTTGTTCATCCATCATCCTCGCTTAGAAAAAGCCCATTTTCCTCTTAGTTGCACAATGTACTATTTATCCACACCGGCACCGAAAGTACCACTTTTCCTCCCGGGAGCCTGGAGAGAAATGTGTATTTGCGGTGCTGGTGTGTGGAAAAAGAAATTATCGTTGAAAATGTAGCATTCCGTTAGTACTGACAGTGTTGTACTGGCCCAGTACCGGTACAAACTCCGACTACACTAGGCCACTGCAGAACTATCCTCTAGAAAGTAATCATCGAAATCGTTACAGATATTTCTAACTTAAGGGGAGGTCGTAGCCAACGCTGATTGGTAGAGGAGTCAACCTAACCTCCAAAATTTATACCATAAGAATAAAAGTATGTGGGAATTTATAGTGCAAATACGCGGTTGTCCCCTCTTCTTGCCATAATATTAAAAAATTAAAATCTATATATTTAGGCAAAATTTCATAGAATAACGAAAAATACAACACGAGGTGAGGGCTAGAAAACGGTAAGATGGCCGTCATTTTTACCGTTTTTCATTAGTCAATTATAATAATATTTCATGATAAAAAACTTTTTAAGCTATTTATAACCAAAAAAGTTGTCGTCCGCAATTCTTTATACGATAATAAATTATTATTATCATAGACTTTAGTGTTAACACGTAAATTTAAATGTATAGCGAAAACTACAACGCGAGGTGAAGGTCATAATGGTAAAGTTCGTTCCGGCCTCCCCTTAGGGGTCAGGCCTGGGTTAAATCCAAAAAAAGATTTCTTTTTACGAGTCCAGAAAGCTTTTTATGTTTAAAAGCAATCATTCTGAAAAATTGTAAACTATCAAAACACATTTTTTTTCAACGGTTATTCGACTCATTTCGACATGTATTACAAAAAGAACGGAGCACTTTTTCGTTAAAATTTTTGTTATTATTTCTTTTGGAGATGAAATCGTAGACATAGGGGAGTAAGTACTCCTTTTTCTGTTGTGTCTAGGCTAATAATCTCTGATGTAGGGACCTCTCCGCTCTCGCGCTCTTTCCAATATATTGCGCGCTCTCTCTAAAGAGAGCTGAACAGCCGCACATAGATCGGCCATTGGCTCCTTCGCTCTATGAGTAATACGGAGGTTTCAATAAGTCCTTAGAAAAAGATAGAAAACAAATTTTTTTTTTGGTTAATTTTTTTAAAATTTTCTAACATAATCTCGTTTTAGCTCTATACATTTTTCCAAGCGTTTTTCCAAATTTTTTAAGCCGTCCAAAAAGTAGGATTTCGGAAGCTCCTCAAAATAGGCATTTCTTTGGGCGATGACCTCCTCGTTCGACGTACACCGTCGTCCGCCAAGCCATTTTTTGAAGTTTGGAAATAAGAAAAAGTCACTGGGGACCAAATCTGGTGAATACGGTGGATGTTGTAACAATTTGAACTTTAATTCCATAATTTTGGCCATCGAAGCTACACAGGTGTGTACCCGTGCTTTGTCTTGATGAAAGGGGATCTTTTTCTTTTTAAAATGAGGACAATTTCCTTGATTTCTTCGATCAACCGGTGTAATAACGACGCATAATACTCTCCTGTTATCGTCTTTCCTTTTTCCAAGTAATCGATGTAGATGATGCCGCGTGCATCCCAAAAAACCGTAGCCATCACCTTGCCGGCCGATTTCACCGTTTTCGCCTTCTTCGGAGCCCATTCATTTTCAAAAATCCACTGTATTGACTGTTCCTTTGTCTCTGGAGTGTAGTAGTGTAACCATGTTTCATCTACAGTTATGTATCGACGCAGAAACTCCTCAGGATTGCGACGGAAAAGCGCCAAAACAGTCTCACACAATATTTCGCGCAAAATTGAAGCGACTGTACCTTGCGATATGCCTGTGGTCTCAACTATTTCGCGAACTTTCATTCTTCGATCACTTAAAATCATATCGTGGATTTTGTCAATCATTTCGGGGGTAGTCACATCCACTGGGCGTCCCAGTTAAATTTAAACTCATTCATCCAATTGTAAACAGTTGCAAACACAGGAGCAGATATGCCATGAACTTCATCCAACTCAGCTTCAATTTCTTTCGGTGTTAAGCCTTTTGAATATAGATGTTTAATCACCGGTCGAAACTCACTTTTTTCCATTGTTATGAATAAACGCAAATTGTTTACTTCAATCGACAATAAAAATGAAACTATGTGATGGATAGAGCTGAAACTTTAACAGCTGTCTAGTTAGTAGTGTTGCTCACTAAAAAAAATTCATATTCGATACTACTACCGCCATCTCTTGGATTTTCTAAGGACTTATTGAACGACCCTCGTACCTCTATGAATAGTACTCGAGATATTCACAGTCAAACATGCATTCTTAAATACATAAATACGTACATACATATACACACACGCACACACATATACATACACACACACACACACACACATATATACATATACTTAGTATCTTATATGATCACCATGGCTTATAGAAGAATTTGTATATTCTATTAAAATGAAGAGCCCCCTTGGTTCAGTGGCCCTTGCCTACGGAAACAAGGCCACGGTAGGGTCGTGGGTTCGAATCCCAGTGAGAAATCGAGCTTTTTTCAACTTGATCCATTTAGACATGGAGAGTCAATCTGTAACTTTGAAAATATATTCTCCTTATTAATAAAACAATTAATTTAAGTAAAAAGATTAATTTTTAAGTAGTATGCCTCCCATTATTTTTGTAATTAATTTTACAAATAAAGTCATATCTAATCTAAAAAAAATTAAAGCTTTTACACTCTGCTATACTTGGATATACACATAGTTGTAAACTTTACTCCAGGTCCGTTTAAACATTGAATATCAATCTGGAACTTTGCAAATATATTCTACACGTAAATAGCTATCGATTTAGGAAATAAAGCCGAAATACCTTTAAGGTGATGCTAAAGCCACCTGTCACCGACAAATACGAGGATCCACTTTTCTCATTTCATTTTCAATTTTGAGTAAATATCTCTATGGAAAGTTGTTATTCCAATCAAAAAGAACAACTTATCATAGAGATATTTTCTTAAAATTGAAAAATAAATGAAAAAAGTGGTTCCCCGTATTTACCAGTAACACAGGGTTTAACATCACCTTAATATAGTATGTAATGGGCAAAGTAGACAGTGATAGCGAATGAAATTCGATTTAACGAAATAAGTGCATTGTAATTGCGTTTGTCAAATAATGCCTCAGAAAGTTCTAAGTATTCACTTATATATATATATATATATATATATATATATATATATATATATATATATATATATATATATATATATATATATATATATATATACACTCTATTGTCTAATCGCATGTACAACTAAGTTATTAACAATTTTATTTTATTATCAAATTTTATTATAAAAATATGGTCAGATTCAATATGTCTTCTAGTTTATGAATTATCCATAAAAATTACGTCTATAGATATTACGTCTAAGAATATTAGGGCTATTAAAACGAACCTTGCACCAAAATTCTACATTCATAATGTACTTCCAGCTTACTGTAAAACCTATACTCATTTGCATGAATTAAAAATGTGTAACAGAAAGGGTTAAACATTTTTTTGTGTAATCTTCTTTTGTGGGAAATGATATCCATGGTTTAAATAATGGTTTTCGTAAATACTCAATATTTTCCAGGTGCTGAAAATTGAGTATACTACAGGACGCACTGCCGGGTAATAGACTAGATACGTTTAGCTTTCCTTGAACCAGTCGTGGTTCACACTTGGTCCTTTAAATGGATATAATTTCATTGTAAATGGAGCTATTCTGTTTGATGAGCTGCACTGAATGTGTTACTTTGGATAGAGCTAAAATGCTAGAGTAAAGTAAAATGTCTCGGCAGTTTTTAATCTCTTTTTATAAAATTAAATAATGTAAATAAACGGCTATCAATTCATTGGCACTTAGCTTCCTCCAACTTTATAAATTATTCCAATATGAAATTATTAATTTTTTGGAATACTGTGGTGAATATGTCGCTTTATAATATGTCGAGATATATGTATATATTAAGTTGCAGTTTGTACTACTGCTCTTTAAAGGTGGGGGGTCTCTAAGGCCGGTTTTTGACCCAAATTAGATTTGGGCCAAAATTATCGAAAAAAATTCCTACAGTGTATACCAAAAATAAAAAGTCAATTCCACCCTAAACGGACCACCCCCAGCCCCCTTATTCACCCCTGCCACCCCTTCAGAAAATGAAAACCTCACCGCTTGTATACAGCGTTTTTGGAAAGATTCGACACTGTCAAACTTGTATTTGCTTAATAAAGTAATAAAGTACACTATGACCTCCCTATGAACTACCTCCACTCTTATTCACCATTTTTAGCCTTTTTACCCCCCCCCCTCCCTTTAAGGAGGATGGAGGGGGTGGTTTTATTAATTATTTATGTGCAGGGTATGTAAATACAAAATATGTAAGCTTGATCACCAGACTTGACTAGGGTACCCTGGGGTTTTTGGGATCGCTGATTCCGAATCCGAGGTCCGTTGACCTCCATCACATCAGGTTCAAGGTCATTTGAAGGTCAAACTGTAAAAAAGCCGGTAAAAGAATTCTGAAAAATACATATGTAAGTTTTTGGGAACGCTGAATCCGAATTTGGAGTTTATTTAACAGGTAGTTCATAGAGAGTTCATAGTGTACTTTATTAAGCAAATACAAGTTTGACAGTGTCGAATCTTTCCAAAAACGATGTATACAAGTGGTGAAGTTTTCATTTTTTGAAGAGGTGTTGGGAGTGAATAGGAGGGGGGGGGTGATCGGTTTAGGGTGGAATTGACTTCTTATTTTTAGTAGACACTGTAGGAATTTTTTTCGAATTTTTTGCCTCAAATCTAATTTGGGTTAAAAACCGGCCTTAGAGACCCCCCACCTTTATATGGTAGATTTTCATATTAATAAAATGCTTTCTTTGTTTTGGTAAAATAAACATTTACTTATTATAGTAGTTAAATAAGGCTAGTATTTGAAATCTTCCTAACAGCACATTTTCATTGTATAGGTACTTCATAAATGGGAATATAATTCTGATTTTAATTAAGGTATAAAGCTTTAATGTTTAGAAAAATATACGTTTTTTGTAAATTGCAATATTGTAAGTATTTCAAAGTTCATTACCTCCCGCTCAAGCGAAGACACTCGGAATGCCCAATTTTCGATTCACTTTGCAAGCATGGAAAAGGACCTTTTTCATGCACGTATTGACAAATAGTACATTGTGCAACTAGGGGGGAAATTTGGCTTTTTCTAAGCGAGGATGATGATTGAGCACGAGTGGAAGTCGATGGCGCTGAAAGCGCCCGAGATGTACACGAGTACTGAAATCATCATCCGAGACTAAAAAATTCTTCATCCCCCTATTGTACACCGTATTTTTTGTAATTAGTGCATGAATTAGTACTTTTTGACAAATTGTTTTAGATTGCAGTTATTTTGTTAAGTAAATTTAAAAGTATGATGATTTTTTTTAAAGTTTCGAAAACCATATTTCATAAGTTTGAAAACTGTGGGATACTTTGCCCATTCTTTACCCTTTTAAGGGTATTTTTAGGGCGATTTCACTAATTTTTTATAGTTCTTAATTCTCTAGTCTTAGTCCGCTCTTTTGAAGGAATGCTACACAGAGAGACATGTAAATTATTATTGTATAAATAGAAAATTGTATGCAAGTTCATCATACTAAAATTTACAAATCATATATCTATTACAATAAAATTTCAATACCTTTCCTCAATTCAGTAACATAAATAATAAAAATTTTCCACGCATTTCCATGCACCTAAGGCGCATTAACAAATGTGCTTGTTAGGCAGGGAAAGGGGGAGGGGGGCTGGGGCAATGTTTAGACGACTCTCTTTATATTTGATTCAAAAAACGATTTTTTTAAATACGAACCAATATTATTCGTATAGGTAGTACTTTTTTGGTGTTAAGTATTAATTAAATAACATATTCCGTATGTTATAGAATAAATTTGTAAAAATTTGTAAAAATATTTATGCAAAATATCATTGAAATTCGAAAATTGGGTTAGAAATTCACTTCTACGTATTTTCTCACTTGATTGGTAAATGAAGAATTATTTATAATGTGTTTAATTATGCTGCGCCACATTGCCCACAAGCAAGTTATCTGATATTATAATATTTTATGATATATAAGTAAAATATTTTTTCAAATTGAAGGTAGAAATCAATAGTAGTTAAATCCAAAATATAAATAAATAATCTTTTACTTTATTTAGGGTGACAAATATTTAATTATGAGAGGGCTAGCGTAGCGCAGTTGGCTAAGGCGCACGCCTTAGCTAGCGGAGATACGCTAACCTGAGCAGCCGGGTTCGATTCCCGGTGGGAGCAGATCGAGGATTTTTTCTCTCTGTGTTCTGCTAGAAAAAGAACTCAGACTGCGCACTAGTCCTGGCGGAGGTTTTTCGTACGGGTTTTCCTTCGTTACAGGTTATCGGCATAGGTAGAACGCTGCAATGTCGGTAACTTGAGAGAATGCGGTATCAGTGTAGGAAATTATGGTGTGGGGTGTTAGGATCAGATACCTCGACACAGAGGTGGTGGAGGTATCCTGTAAAAACCCGAAAGGGATATGGGTAAGAAGAAGGACATAATAAAAAAAAATAATATTTAATTATGAGTAACTTTATTGAACGTACATCTTATAGGTTTAAGGCCGTAAAAATACTTTCACCATTTTTAGATCAGAGAATTTATAATCTGATACAATTACTTTTCAACATACATTAAGTATATTATAGAACTAAATAAAGTCACTTTAACTTGTTTAAAACCAATCAAAGTACCTAAAATAAAGGTGCGCCACTTTGTGCGCTGCGCCACATTGCATCGTTTTCCCCTACTGTGGAATAAATACGCATCTAATAATGAAATTCATTCATCCGATTAGCAGTTGCTTTATTCTTTTCGAAAATATAATTTGATTGTCTATATTTTAAATATCGAAAATATGGAGTTGAAATAATATTGGTTCGTATTTAAAAAAATCGTTTTTTAATCAAATATAAAGTATCTAAACATTGCCCCCCCCCCCGCCCGAAACTCCAGAGAACTTAAAGTAAAAATATCAAAAGTTGAAAATTTGGAAGTGAAAATTCAGAAACTCTAAAGTAACGAAAGTAAAAATATAGAAAGATGAAAGTACCGAACGTTAAAATTCAGAAACTCCAAAGTACCGAGCGTAAAAATATAGAAAGTTGAAACTTAAAAGTATATCGGGTCCAAAATCTAATATCAGCATTGAATTCCTGGTCGAAAATTATTAAAGACATGTGCCACATTATTATGTTTATAAATATTTTCCATGAGATATTAGAGTATTTAAACATTTTCCCGGACTAAATTTCCAAAATTATCGTGACGTCACAAATGGTCTGGCCAATAGAAATCGTTTCGAAATAATTCGCGCGAAATTCAAAATCACATACATAAGTAATGATTTTTTTCAATAAATTCTAGTTGGACAAATTCTGATAAATACTTTACTGCCAATATTGAACCATTTTCTAAGTCATTATATCTAATTCTGAAAAATACTTTACCAATAATGAATAATTTTCTAAGTTATTTATGTATTTTTGAAAATCATACGGGCTCCATATATAGCCATGTATGACACCTCATATATGGCCATATATGAATATTGTCATATATGGCCATACATGACTTACATGTATAAAATCCGATTTCAGTTCTTGTAAAAAGGCTTGGAAAAGTAAATTTCATATAGCTCTGGTGCCCAAATTTGAATGTATCATGAGGATGATAACACTCAAACTGACGGACTGAGCTTCGATATTTTTATTTTAGAAATATTTTTTTTAATCAATATAACTCTGAAAAAATTAATTTCATGCATCTATATGCATACATGCATTCATATAAGTCCCCCTCCATATACAAAGTTATTTTTACCGCTGGGTGTACCTGCACAACCACATATACTCAACCAGCAAACCGAACATCATCCCACTCACGCACCCTGCACACTGCACAAATTCACCTACTTATCCACAAAATTACTAACGTTTAGCCGTGCGTAGGGCGTACTTATGAAACTCTTTTGTCACGCAAATGTTAAAAGACATTGAATTTTAATAAAAACCAAAATATTTAAAAACAATAAAACAGCTTAATGAAGTCAAATTATCTTCAAATTTTCATCAATCCACTTCCACTCATCATACATCCATGAACCTACCCAGGATTGTGAACGTAAAATATTTAAGGTACAATACACAAAAATGTAATGTCAAAAACGAGGCACAATACCGTTTTGACTTTTCGACATTTATGTATTTAATTGTCCACAATTTAGCATTGATCAAATTATATATAGATATATTGACCAATGTTAAATTGTGGACAATTAAAATGTGGACGATTCTTATGTGCAAGAACCACAACACGTCTGAAAAAATGTCCATTTAGCGGGAAAAAATTATCTTTATACCCATCTGAATAAAAATGACCACTTTTTTCCCTGAAAACAGAGACCGAAATTACACTTTTTGCCCGCAAAAATGATACGCGGGAAAAAAGTTATTTCACTAGAAACTAGTCCAAATTCCTTTATTTTATCAAGTTCTATCAATAACCCTGATTTTCGATCGTTTAACAATATGATCTTTTAACAGTCCATTAGTCCCGCTTTCCAAGTCAAAAAGTGATTACAGTTGAGATGGACATAAAGTAATATATGTAACTCGAGAAAAAAGTCGATTTTTCCCTCGGGTGATACTGCCCTCGCTTCGCTTCGCTCGCTCGGGCAATAAACTCGCACGCGGGAAAAATATTCGACTTTTTGCCCATGTTACGTAATGTACTATTTTTCCGGTTTAACAGGAAAAAATGGTTTTTATACCCTAGGGAAAAAATAACCTTTTTCCCCGATAAACCAGGGTTAATGCCTTTCAACTACGTTGTGCACGACTCGAAATCTGCGATCACCTACCCAACTTTAATGAATGAAAAAGGCCATATCCTGCCTTAGTTGAAAAAAATACGGTGTACAACACAGGGCGAAAAGCTATTTCAGACTCGGGTGAAGTGTTTTCAGCACTCGTCTCTGACACGGGCGACTTCGGCGCCCTCGATTCGAACTCGTGCTGAACACCTCACCCTCGCTAGAAATAGCTCATTTTCTCCCCATGTTGTACAATGGACTATAGCTATTTCAGCATACTCTGCAATGCGCGGGAAAAGAGGGGAACAAATAAAATTAGTGAAAAATTCTGAATTTATAGGGTTATATTTGGAGCTCGATTTTAAAACATATTATGGGATATTTTGCACAATTTCTTATAGGTGTAATATCCTTTATGTAAGAGAATGCAACGAAAAAAAAGATAAATAATGTTAAAAACTGTGAAAAAACGTAAAACATTTTACATAAATTTATTAGATAAAATTGATTTCTAGTAAAACTAACTATGGTTTGACCAAGTTTATATATTCTAAAGTATACATAATCGTTGTTAATGATTGCACACATATTTTCTGTTAAATATATTCTAGAACAACAGGAATTCTTAAGGGGTAACCTCGGACGGTTCAAAAAATGTATTGTTATTGATAATAACTAGATTGAATAATAAAAATTATATTTATTGAAGAAGCTTTATTGATATCCCTGACCACTGATGTGAGTTTTATTTTTTATCAAGCTTTTAAAATGGAATTTTTAATACTTTATTCCTGAATAATATAATTAAACTATTTAGATAACATAGAAGTAATTAGTACATAAAACTTTGTTTAAGGTATTTTAAAAAATGTTTGAGTACACGAAAGCATCGTGATTTTAGATTGATTTCTTACGAAGTATCTAAGAAAAGTGAGATGCTGGTTAAGCTCATAATTATCAAAATAATAAGTTTCTTTATAAGGTAGAAGGCTCGATTACTCGTGGATAATATTTAAATAATTGTAGGTTGTATCGATCGCTACGAGTGAATTTATTTGTTGCACCCAACGTTTTGGACGCATTTGTTAACGTTCCTTGTCAAGGGCTGTAATATAAAAACCAACAAACACTGTATTTTTTACAATCTAATATATACAAAATTAAAATGTAGATTGCTTTTTAACAAATTTCTTTGTTTAAGATGTTGCAATCTACATTTTAATTTTGTATATATTAGATTGTAAAAAATACAGTGTCCGAAAAGTTGGGTGCAACAAATAAATTTACTCGTAGCGATCGATACAGCCTACAATTATTTAAATAAGTTTCTTTGTATGGTAAAAGGTCTTATAGAATCGTAAATACGTTTATAATAAATAAAAAACGCGAAATTGGACATTTATATTATCATTTATATAAATATTTTCGTGGCTTTGTATTGGTACGTGAAAATCTATCTTGTCCGATAACTAACTGGCCAGTTATTGGTCGAATCAACGCGATACGTGCTCTCTCCTATGCTCCAATATCTGGACAGAACAACTCCCCATATTTTAATGTTCTTTTATGAACTCTGTTTGTATAAAAATAGTAAATAATAGTATATTGTGTACCATGGAGGAAAAGTAGGCTTTTTTCCCCGCGTGTGAGGTTTAAAGACGAGTATTGCAAACACACAAGGGCAAAAAATGCCTCTATAAAATTTTGTCCAGTATGACCACTTATTATTTTTAGTTGATATTAAAATCTAAATGGTTTATAATGATGATACAAACAACATTTTTAGACGTTCCCTAGAGGAAATGACAATTGTGAAAAACCGTGAAAAACTATGAAAAATATGTGAGAAAGTGTGAAAAAATGTGAAAATACACATACAAATATACACATTCTTTCATAGTTTTTCGCAGTTTTTTCATAGTTTTTCACAGTTTCTCACATTTATAAAAGACACAAATTTTATCTAATAAAACTTGCACAATTTTTCACAGATATTCACAGGTGTTCACATTTCCTCACATATTTTTTCCTTGCATGCATTCTCTTATATAAAGAAAATTACAACCGTGTGAAATTGTGATAAAATGTGAGAAACTGAAAAACTATGAAAAAGAATGAGAAACTATGACAAAATTTACGAAATGTTCTATAATATTTTTTAAAATTCTGTTTGAAATGTCAGCCCAATTTCACAATTTCACAATTTTTCAAGAAATTCTCATGGTTTTATACATTTTTTTACATATTTGCCACAGTTTTCCATATTTTGATATTTCCACTACAGTTATAATATAGTATATTTATTAAAATATAGCATTATAAATATTTAAAAATTGCTTTATAAACAACAATACTGCACATTTATTAAAATATAGTATTTTATAGTTATAACCCCAATAACACAAAACTTTTTAAAACGTTTTAAAAACGTTTGAAGCCAAAATTTGAGACGTTAAAAAATAAAGTTGGAAGAACCTTGGAAAAAAGTCTAAATGTCCGCAGATTCATTCCACATAAGACGTTGTAAAATCGGTTTTAAAAGTTTGGATTAAAACGTTTTAAAAAGGTTTGAATTGGTTTGAAAATGGTTAGGAAAATACTAGCATAGAATATATCGAAAAAAATTGTTTAAATAGAATTTTATGCTACAAATATTACCAATTTTGGCAGTATCATCCAGATGGTACCTCCAAAATTGATAATATTTGTAGAATAATATTCTATTTAAATAATTTTTTTTCGATATATTCTATGCTAGTATTTTTTCTAATCATTTTCCATGTTGAAGAACGGCCAAATTTAGTTTCGCTTCATAGGCATAAAAACAGCACGTTATCAATACATGTTTGACAAAAAATACGGTGTGCACCATGGGGGAGAGGCATTTTTTGCCCTTGTGTGTTTGCAATACTCGTCTTTAAACCTCACACGTGGGGAAAAAAGCCTACTTTTCCTCCATGGTACACAATATACTATTATTTACTATTTTTATACAAACAGAGTTCATAAAAGAACATTAAAATATGGGAGTTGTTCTGTCCAGATATTGGAGAATAGGAGAGAGCACGTATCGCGTTGATTCGACCAATAACTGGCCAGTTAGTTATCGGACAAGATAGATTTTCACGTACCAATACAAAGCTACGAAAATATTTATATAAATGATAATATAAATGTCCAATTGCGTGTTTTTTATTTATTATAAACGTGTTTACGATTCTATAAGACCTTTTACCATACAAAGAAACTTATTTAAATAATTGTAGGCTGTATCGATCGCTACGAGTAAATTTATTTGTTGCACCCAACTTTTCGGACACTGTATTTTTTACAATCTAATATATATATATATTTTTTTTTTTAAATGGCATTTCGAACTCGAAAGTTTATCGCCTTATCTACGCAAGCCTTCCACGTTTCCCTATTTTGTGCCAACCCCATCCATTTCGCGCCTTCCCGCCCAATTTCAGTTACGTCTGATTTTACGTTATCCTCCCATCTGCGTCTAGGTCTACCAAGAGGTCGCGTTGCTTTCGGTTTTCCTTTCATTATGCGCGCTGCTGTACGATCATCGCCCATTCTTGCCACGTGCCCTGCCCATCTTAGTCTCCGTGATTTTATTATTCTGTTAATATTTGGTGACGCGTACAAATTATGTAGCTCGTCATTGTGCAGTTTCCTCCACTCCCCAGTTTCCTCATCTTTCTTTGGCCCGTATATTTTCCGCAGAACCTTATTTTCAAATACCCTAAAACGATTTTCTTCCGCTTTAGTGAACGCCCAGGTTTCGCACCCATACAAGATTACCGGCATTATTATAGTCCTATATATCCTTATTTTGACATTTTTCGACAGTAGCTTTGACTTAAGTAATCTGTTCACAGCGTAGAAGCAGGCATTACCCGAATGAAGTCTCTTATTAGTCTCGGCTTTAATTTCATTTCGATCATTTATAGTTGTACCTAAATATCTGAATTCGCTAACCTTTTCAAAAGTGAAATTTCTGACTCTGAGATCCCCCTCTGCTTCGCGAATGCCCAGTTTCTCCATGATCATATATTTCGTTTTCGATTCGCTCACTTCTAACCCCGTGTTTTTAGCCGCATTTATAAGGATTTCCGCATTTCTCGCCACTGTTTCACCATTATCTCCCACTATATCCAAGTCATCCGCATAGCCTAAAATTTGCGTTGTTCCGTTGAGTGTTGCGCCTAGCTCGCTAGCCTGCATTTTTCTAACAACATGCTCTAGCGTCAGGTTAAAGAGTACCGTTGAAAGCCCGTCACCTTGCTTCAAACCGTCGCGTATCATGAACGATTCGGATACATTACCGCCTACTCGGACCTTTCCAGTGCTTCCGTTGAGACATATTTGAATTAATTTTACGAGTTTTTTTGGTACGCCAAGGAGCACTAGGATTTCATACATTTTGCTTCGTTTTACAGAGTCGTACGCTTTCTTAAAGTCCACAAATAGCTGGTGTATAGTTTCGCAATATTCCCACTTTTTCTCTAATAATTGTCTTATGGTAAACATTTGATCGCTCGTTGACCTGTTGCGCCGGAATCCACACTGATAATCTCCTATTATATCTTCCGCGAATGGTGTGAGTCTGGCCTGTATTACGTTTGACAGAACTTTGTAGCAGGTAGCTAAAAGTGAGATTCCCCGGTAGTTATTGCAGTCTGTTTTACGAGGGTAGTTCAATAAGTCTTTAGAATAAAGTATAAAAACAATTTTTTTTGGGTAAATCTCTGTCCACCGAGCCATTTTTTCAAGTTTGGAAATAAGAAAAAGTCACTGGGGGCTAAATCTGGTGAATACGGTGGGTGTTCGACCAATTCGAATTTTAGTTCTTCAATTTTAGCCATTGAAACGAAGCATGTGTGAACTCGGGCGTTGTCGTGATGAAAGAGAATTTTTTTCTCGCCAAATGTGGTCGTTTTTTTTTAATTTCTTCTTTCAGCTGCTCTAATAATGATGCATAATACTCACCAGTAATTGTTTTACCCTTTTCCAAGTAGTCAATAAGTATAATTCCACGTGCAACCCAAAAAACTGTAGCCATAACCTTACCAGCTGACTTTACGGTCTTTGCCTTCTTTGGAGCTGGTTCGCCTGTGGAAATCCACTGTTTGGATTGTTCCTTTGTCTCAGGAGTGTAGTGGTGTATCCATGTTTCATCCACAGTCACAAATCGACGAAAAAATTCCTCAGGATTCCGACTTATGCGCGCCAAAAGAGCCTCAGAGGCGACCACTCTATTGCGTTTATTCTCAGCTGAGAGCAAACGCGGCACCCATCTTGCCGATAGCTTTTTCATGCCTAATTTTTCATGTAGAATTGAAACAACTGCACCTATAGATATCCTTGTGGCCTCAGCTAACTCACGCACTTTTAATCTTCTATCCTTCAACACCATATCGTGGATTTTATTGATGATTTCGGGAGTAGTTGCTTCTACGGGCCTTCCTGAACGTGGTTCGTCACTTATTGATGTACGACCACGCTTAAATTCATTTACCCAGTTATAAACCGTTGCTAAGGCAGGGGCAGATGTGCCATGAACTGAGTCCAATTAATTTTTTATCTCATATGGAGTTAAACCCTTTAAATGAAAATGTTTAATTACCGCTCTGAACTCGTTTTTTTCCATTTTTCTTAACAAGCAATTTTTTTTTTTCAATTGGTTATAAAAACACGTAAACTCAGAAGATGTGGACTGTGACTGCACCATATATCTAGTCGGGAGTGGTGCTGACTGAAAACAGATGATTTGGAGCGATTCGCGCGCCATCTGTTGGTCATTCTAAAGACTTATTGAACTACCCTCGTATCTCCCGTTTTAAAGATCGGTATGATGATGGATTCTTTCCAATTTTCTGGTATTGTTTCATTTCTCCAAATAGCACATACTAGATAAAAAATTTTAGATGTAAGCGCGGTGCCTCCATATTTAAGTAGTTCAGTTGGTATAGAATCGTTTCCTGCGGCCTTATTGTTTTTTAGCTTTTTGATCGCGGCCTCTACTTCTTTGTAGGTCGTTTCGTCCATATGGAGTTCAGCAGTGTGGATTTCGTCTCCCATTTCCTCGGAGTTTTCATGCACGTTTAATAACTTATCGAAATAATCTTTCAATAATTTCAATAGTTCATTTTCGCTTGTCACGAGGTTCCCGTCCTTATCTTTCATTAACTGCGATCTACTCTGAAAACCCTTCCTAATAGCGTTTATTCCTTTGTACATCTCGCGCGGGTTATTTTCCCTACTATTAGTTTCTATTTTTCTAATTTCATTTTTCTGATACTCGCGCTTCTTGTTTCTGTAAATCACACGTACTTGCTTTCTTATTTCATGGTATTCTTCTACGGCCCTACCGCTTTCATTGTGTACACTATCTAATTTAGCCTTCTTGCGCCTTTCAAACCAGAGTTCGCACTCTTCGTCAAACCATGGTTTGCTCTTCGGCCTTTTTTTCTTACCCAGTACTTTGTTCGCGGCCCCTTTTATAGTTTTTTCGATAGCCCCCCACAACCTGTTCGGATCGTCATCTACTCCCGTCTGTTCATCCATTTCCTCGAGCGCCTGAAATCGGTTGCTAACTTCTACTTGGTACTTGATTCGCTCTATCCCGCTTCGTAGTTTTCCAATATCAAAGGTTTCTACTTTGTTCGCTCGCTTACTATTTTGACCGGCTACTAATCTGGCTCTTAATTTGGCCACTACTAGATAATGATCTGAGTCGCAATCCGCCCCCCTATAGGTCCTTAAGTCGAGTACATTCGTGTGGCGTCTCTTATCAATAAGAAAATGATCGATTTGATTGTGCGTGGCCCCATCCGGCGATGTCCACGTTGCCTTGTGTATATCCTTGTGCTTGAAGCACGTGGTCTTGACTATAAGATCTTTTGCGGCTGCGAAATTTATGACCATAATACCGTCATCATTGCTGGTTTCGTGCAGACTTTCTTTGCCTATGGTGGGCCTAAACATTTCCTCTCTCCCTATTTTAGCATTGAAATCCCCCACTACTATTTTGGTGTCGTAAGGCGCGAATTGGTCGATTAATTGCTCTAAAATTTCATAATAAAGATTTTTGACTTCTTCCTCTTTGTCCTCCGTGGGACAGTGGACGTTAATAACCACGTAATTATACCACGCTCCTTCGATGATGATATACGAGAGTCGGTCATTCACGAAATTGCAACTTTTAACGGAATGTATGATGCTTTTGTTAACAAGAAATCCGGTGCCTAGAGAATGCCCGCTCGCGCCCCCATATAAAAAGGTGAAGTTACCGGATCCTAGCATCGCGTTATCTTTCCATCGGGTTTCTTGTATTGCTACCAAATCTAAATTGTACCTCTCTGTTTCATTTATGATTTCCCGGAACGCGCCTGCTCTGTATAGACTGCGTACATTCCAGGTTCCCACCCTTGAGTTTCTTTTCGTTTTGGTTTGGTTTTGTTTTCTTTGAGCCATGATAGAAAGTTAAACCCGCGCGTTTTGGATCCTGTTCCGATCGCAGGTGAGTCCATCCGTCTAGGGGTGATAACCCTCATACCTCCCTAGAACTAAGTATGAGAGCTTTCTGACTTTGGCGAGGACATAGTCAACTCGTCGTCAGACACACTCGGTTTCATTCTCATATCCTAACGCCCCCCAAGGCAGCGCCTTCGCTGGCTTCGTTGCCATGTAAGACCAGGTGGCGAATCATTCTACACATCCCCTCTCAGGGCAGTTGTCATTGCTCCCGCATCCTCCACGACAGCAGGATTTTTGGCCCATTTTTTGTTTGAAATGTGTGGTAAAAGAGATAGATTACAGAGTAAGGTAGAAGAAGAAAGTAAGATAGGAGATTTTGTATAGTGTTTGTAGTTGTTGCGGTGCTTGCGTAGTGTTTCTAGATGAATGCGTTCGCCAGTGCGGGCTCATCACACCCACGCCTGGGCCTATAGGCTGTCCGTGACTGCTTATTCGCTTTATTCGCAGCTAACCTCTTTCTCAGGGGTCGTTCCTCTATCCGCAACCTGAGGACGCGCTGTGTAGTGGTGATAGGCACCCACCCGTCCGCTCTGGACGACTACGCCCAGGACCCGCTTAGGGTAACGGCGTTGCAACAGACAATCTAATATATACAAAATTAAAATGTAGATTGCAACATCTTAAACAAAGAAATTTGTTAAAAAGCAATCTACATTTTAATTTTGTATATATTAGATTGTAAAAAATACAGTGTTTGTTGGTTTTATATTACAGCCCTTGATAAGGAACGTTAACAAATGCGTCCGAAACGTTGGGTGCAACAAATAAATTCACTCGTAGCGATCGATACAACCTGCAATTATTTAATTATTATCCACGAGTAATCGAGCCTTCTACCTTATAAAGAAACTTATTATTTTGATAATTATGAGCTTAACCAGCATCTCACTTTTCTTAGATACTTCGTAAGAAATCAATCTAAAATCACGATGCTTTCGTGTACTCAAACATTTTTTAAAATACCTTAAACAAAGTTTTATGTACTAATTACTTCTATGTTATCTAAATAGTTTAATTATATTATTCAGGAATAAAGTATTAAAAATTCCATTTTAAAAGCTTGATAAAAAATAAAACTCACATCAGTGGTCAGGGATATCAATAAAGCTTCTTCAATAAATATAATTTTTATTATTCAATCTAGTTATTATCAATAACAATACATTTTTTGAACCGTCCGAGGTTACCCCTTAAGAATTCCTGTTGTTCTAGAATATATTTAACAGAAAATATGTGTGCAATCATTAACAACGATTATGTATACTTTAGAATATATAAACTTGGTCAAACCATAGTTAGTTTTACTAGAAATCAATTTTATCTAATAAATTTATGCAAAATGTTTTACGTTTTTTCACAGTTTTTAACATTATTTATCTTTTTTTTCGTTGCATTCTCTTACATAAAGGATATTACATCTATAAGAAATTGTGCGAAATATCCCATAATATGTTTTAAAATCGAGCTCCAAATATAACCCTATAAATTCAGAATTTTTCACTAATTTTATTTTTTCCCCTCTGTTCCCGCGCATTGCAGAGTATGCTGAAATAGCAATAGTCCATTGTACAACATGGGGAGAAAATGAGCTATTTCTAGCGAGGGTGAGGTGTTTAGCACGAGTTCGAATCGAGGGCGCCGAAGGCGCCCGAGTCAGAGCCGAGTGCTGAAAACACTTCACCCGAGTCTGAAATAGCTTTTCGCCCTGTGTTGTACACCGTATTTTTTTCAACTAAGGCAGGATATGGCCTTTTTCATTCATTAAAGTTGGGTAGGTGATAGCAGATTTCGAGTCGTGCACAACGTAGTTGAAAGGCATTAACCCAGGTTTATCGGGGAAAAAGGTTATTTTTTCCCTAGGGTATAAAAACCATTTTTTCCTGTTAAACCGGAAAAATAGTACATTACGTAACATGGGCAAAAAGTCGAATATTTTTCCCGCGAGCGAGTTTATTGCCCGAGCGAGCGAAGCGAAGCGAGGGCAGTATCACCCGAGGGAAAAATCGACTTTTTTCTCGAGTTACATATATTACTTTATGTCCATCTCAACTGTAGTCACTTTTTGACTTGGAAAGCGGGACTAATGGACTGTTAAAAGACCATATTGTTAAAAAACGATCGAAAATCAGGGTTATTGATAGAACTTGATAAAATAAAGGAATTTGGACTAGTTTCTAGTGAAATAACTTTTTTCCCGCGTATCATTTTTGCGGGCAAAAAGTGTAATTTCGGTCTCTGTTTTCAGGGAAAAAAGTGGTCATTTTCATTCAGATGGGTATAAAGATAATTTTTTCCCGCTAAATGGACATTTTTTCAGACGTGTTGTGGTTCTTGCACATAAGAATCGTCCACATTTTAATTGTCCACAATTTAACATTGGTCAATATATCTATATATAATTTGATCAATGCTAAATTGTGGACAATTAAATACATAAATGTCGAAAAGTCAAAACGGTATTGTGCCTCGTTTTTGACATTACATTTTTGTGTATTGTACCTTAAATATTTTACGTTCACAATCCTGGGTAGGTACATGGATGTATGATGAGTGGAAGTGGATTGATGAAAATTTGAAGATAATTTGACTTCATTAAGCTGTTTTATTGTTTTTAAATATTTTGGTTTTTATTAAAATTCAATGTCTTTTAACATTTGCGTGACAAAAGAGTTACATAAGTACGCCCTACGCACGGCTAAACGTTAGTAATTTTGTGGATAAGTAGGTGGATTTGTGCAGTGTGCAGGGTGCGTGAGTGGGATGATGTTCGGTTTTCTGGTTGAGTATATGTGGTTGTGCAGGTACACCCAGCGGTAAAAATAACTTTGTATATGGAGGGGCAGTTTGCTTCGTGTTAACTGGGACTTTGAAACGTAAGATATTCGGAGGTATATAAATCTTTCGAAATCCTGGGTAACACGTAGTGAAGTAACCACTCCATATTTAAAGTTATTTTTACCGTTGGGTGTACGTTGTTGTGTAGATGGATGAGTACCTGGGTGAATAGGCGAGTACCTGGTTGGATGGATGTGAGGGTATGGCTGTATAGGTATGTGAGTAGGTACGGTTATGGCTGTGAGGCTGTGAGCATGGTTTCTTGGGTAGATGTATGCTGAATGAATAAATGGATGTGTAGAGAAGAGGGTGGATGCATCAATGGGTGGATCGTGTGTGGATGTGTAAATGGGCGCGCGGGTGAGTGCTTGTTTAATGGGATGGGTGCGTGGACAGATATGTGTAGATGGATGAGTGATTCAATGGAGATAATTGATTTATCCAATTTGATTAATTTACAATTTTAGTAAAAGGCTTATTAGAACTAAAGGAATATGACAAAAACTAAACTTTTCAGTAATTGATATAAAAATTGAAGCAAAAAGACAGAACTTACACGAACGTGTGCAAGCAAGTGAGTGACTATAGCTAGTAATTAAATAAATATATAAATAAATGAGTGAGTGAGTGAGTGAGTGAGCGAAAGATGAATTAATAAATGAATGAATAAATGAATGGATAAATAAATAAATGAATATAATATTTATGCTGTTAAGAAAAATTTTTGGAAAATTATTTATTGTCAAAATTTCAAGTCTTATAATAATAATAATGGTTATTTATTAAATTGATGGTTTCGACATTGTATACAATTTTTTAATTTACTGTATAGACTAGAATGATACTTAAATTTATTGACTAGAGAATATAGAAATATATCCAATATTCTATGCAGTAGTGATATATACCTAGAATAACTATAGAAATATCATGTTTAATTAATTTTGTAAGCACTAAATAACGATAATAATCATATTTGCAATCACTTAATAAAATAAATTTTAGAAGAAATGTTAATTGAAAACAATTATTTATCGAAATATATTATTTACTGTTAATTGTAAAATATTATTAAGTCAATAATGCATACCGGCACCGAACTATTTAATAACTAATTTAGTAATTAATATTAGTATTTAGCTTCCTGAGAAAAAATCTTTCATATATGGTCATATTATAGCCATACATTGCCACATATCAATTTTGCATTTATATGAACATATATGGCTACATAAGATCATATATTAGCATATATGGCCATATTTAGCCATATATGGTTACTTAGTATGCATCCATATATAGTCAGATTATATATATTTAAATATATATAGCAATACATGACCACATATAACCATACATGATTATGTATGGTTATATGTGGTCGTGTATGGCTATATATGATTCTATACGGACTTATATGAATGCATGTATGCATATAGATGCATAAAATTAATTTTTTCAGAGTTATATTGATTAAAAAAAATATTTCTAAAATAAAAATATCCAAGCTCAGTCCGTCAGTTTGAGTGTTATCATCCTCGTGATACATCAAAATTTAGGCACCAGAGCTATATGAAATCTACTTTTCCAAGCCTTTTTACAAGAACTGAAATCGGATTTTATACATGTAAGTCATATATGGCCATATATGACAAAATTCATATATGGTCATATATGGGGTGTCATACATGGCTATATATGGAAGATTTTTTTCCGGGTTGCTGCAAAAAGGTCTATTAAAATGTGTAACTACAAATTACATGTATAAACGTTTAAACACGTGCTCTATTGTTTAAGTATACAATCAAATTTCTAATGGTAATAATGCTTTTCTTATAACCTAAGGACTAGAATCAGACAATGGCAATAAAACTATATCTTTCTAGCAGAAAGTGGTGCAGAGGAATGTCGAGCAGTTGGTGAATGTTCATTCTCTCATCAAGCGAGCGGTGTAGTCCCTCTGTTTAACTGCCAGGTGCAGGTCGAGGCTCCCCAACATTCTTTTTCTTGCCTCGAACTCTGTCGGACTGAAATCGCATATCCTCTGTGAATGAAGTTTTTTTAATTTTTAGTGTTTTGAGACAATCAATTTGTTATGGAAACAAATGTCTTGAGATTATATGAACAGTATTTTACCTGAACGTCACCCGAAACCGTTTCAAGTGTAGTTAACTGAGTGACATTTTTCACAAAATTCACTGCAACTTTTCGGCAAACCTTGAAACCGGACAATTGAATGCGTTTGTCCCGTATCACTTTGAGTTGGGCAAGTGAGGGTTTCGATGTCGAGTCGAGTATTGCGGTTACTGCTTTCGAGGATCCAGGAAGATCTTTAAAGACCTTCGTCAAGACTTCTTTCATTATATCATCATCTGATTCCGATTCGCCTGTAATAAAAATGAATAAGTTTGTCATTAGTTTTTATCCAATAGAGATTTATATGACAATTTAAGTATAACTTTTAAAATTAGTAACAACAATAATAATAATAATAATCAAATATATACAACACATAAGCAAAAAACCCAGTACGAACCCCAAATCAAAATTTCAAAATAGAATTCATTTTATAAACGGAGTTTTTGAAGTAGTAAGTTAGTTCCTAATCAACTCAATTTTTTAAACAAAAATTTCCATCATATATTTCAGAGATATCACCGTTCAAACAAAAAATGACGTTTCCGTGTATAAAAAAAGAAGGGAAAAACCTTATCCAAAATTGCGGGTGGTAAAATGTAGGAAATATTTTGCTATTTCAAATGAATTTTCACTGGCTCGATGATATTATTTTTAACGTACAAAAGAAAACAAAAAATTAAAAGCAAAACAATCTAAACACCGCAAAAAAACAAAAACTAATCCGAAAAACTAAAAAGGAATTATTATTCCGCCTTCTTGTAAAATAAAAACAATTAAAATGAGCTTTGGAACATTAAATTTTACAAACACATACACACATATACACATACACACGCACACGCACGCACATACACACACACCCCGCACACACATACACACACAGCACACACACATACACTCACACATCCATACGGACATTTTCTAAACATAGTGTATTTTGATTCCTTATATCTAAAAACATGTTTCTAATATGTTTTTAGTAAAACTTTTTTTTTACTATCACAAAGCTTCCTTTTGAGGAAGCAAAATATTTCTTTTCAACATATGTTAAAATGTAAGTCTTTAACTGCCTAAATCTGTTTCCCTGGTATACTATACGATTACCCGAACCCCTATAATTTACAATTAAAAACGTGGGTATTCTAATAAACAAATAGGTATTATTAGAAACTAATAAAGATATTGGGCTGAAATTTCGTATGATTTTTTAGTATGTTATGACCCATAACTCATGTGAAATTTAAGTGTCTATCTCAAAATTTTAAAAAGTTATCAACATTTGAAAAAATACTCATTTTTACTGGATTTTGCCTTTTGCAACTTAGCAAATAAAGATAACTCAACGTTACACGTCTCATTTTGTAGGTATTTTTAGTACCTAAAAACGCACATTTTAGTTTCTCTTTCCGATGTTTTAATTTTGCTAAATTCGCCAAAAACTGAAATATTTACCTTTGCGTATTTTTAAAAAGTTTGTTGACATATATGAGTGCTTAGTTTTTGGTTTTTATCATTTAGAGTTTCTTTGTGTACATGATTCAATTTTAAAATTTCATTGCAATTTTTTCCGCGGATCTGATACTTTCATGTTTAATTACACTGGACTGTAACCATTTATCCATTTTTTTCGCTAAAACTTTCAAAGGGGGGGGGGGATGAAAAACAAAAAATCTTTGATCATATAAAATAAAACTATAATAGTACATTACTATACGTGTGACCTAAGTAGTCATTTACAGCACGGCATGTATTAGTTAAACGCCGTGCTATAAAGGCCGACTTTTGACACGAGTATCGTATACTATTTTATAGCACTACTTGCCTAAATCCGCTGTCACGCCTAGCCGTGCCTTAAAGGAGTCCAGTATTGCACCGTGAGCTTAGCGCCCGAGCATAGTGAGGGCGATAAGGACGATGCAATAATGGACTACTTAAGTCACGGATAGGTATGACTTAAGTGCGGATTTAGGCAAGTAGTGCTATAAAAATGCATTTAATCCAGCATGTAAAGTACTGCCATTTAGCAGTAGGAGCCCAATATTGTTATATATCCTTACTGGGAGAGGATCTATACTAAGGGACTCTCTCTTATAAATATATTTTCTTTAATGATTAAATAACAAAAATTTAATTTATATATTATTGAAATCTTACCAAGATCACTTGTTTCGTCGGTAACGTAGACTCCCTCACTAATTTGTCTTTGAAGTTCTACAATTCTAGTTAATGCTAGCTGTAAATACTCGCGAGTATTTGGTACCTTAAAAAATGTTACAAATTAAGAAACTCGGTTTTCAAAATCTTAATATCGCAGGTGAAAATTAAATGAAATATTGTATACATACCGAGGGTTCTTCATTAGGTTTTACTTTTTTAGATTTAAGGTTGTCTTTTCCCGAGTTTGATGACTACATGTACATTAAAAATCACACATTTAATAGTATATAAAATGTTCAAATAATGTATAAATTTTTTTTCCTATTTTTTAATATAAACTCACCGATGACGACCTCTTCATTGTCGTCGCTTCACGTTCGAATCGCTGAAACAATCAATTAACGATAATTTATTGCATCGACTATTTCATGGATTCTTGAATTTTGATGTATAACGCGCCGAACGAGATAAAAGAGAATTGAACTGCATTGAAATTGCCGAATGCTGCGAGAAATACCACAAAACCGCAGCAACAATCATCATTCAAATAACTCGGTGAGCACATGTCCCAGCGTAATATCGCAGTTTTCATTATCAGAAGGCCACAAATTTATTGAATGTAGATGATATAATATTAGCATGATACTGCTATCTATATTTTTTAGACTTTCTATTTTTATATTAATCTTTGCAACACATTCAATCATTAATCGCGTATTACAGATAACTAGTTATTTATTTATGAAATTTAATTGATGCACTAAAATTAAATTTAAAACTCGTTACATATTCTTTATAATTTATTGTTCATTAAATATATACTCGAGTTTACACCGCTGTACGGTTGTAATGTTTCGCAACAATTTAGTATTCTAAAGATTCTCACTTAGAAAGTTATAAATCTTTTGTCTTACTTGGTACTGTCGCGGCACTTGTCTACCTAAGTAGCACAATCATGTAGTAATGAACACTGTCGCGCAAACTAGAACATTACACGGCAAACAATCGAAGACGCACTGACCCGCGAATTTTCTTTGTCCAAAAAAGTAAAGAATAGGAAAATAAGAAAAAAAAGCAATAAAGAAAGAAAAATGTAAAAAGCCAAAGTGTTAGAGCAGCCTTGGTGGTAGCGCATGCAGGCACTCAAGACTGACGGTTGGCAATGATTGTTGCGGGAAAACGTGAAGAACGGGGGTGCTGCCGCTGGCGGCTGCGGCTGCTGGCGGCTGGCCGGTCGCGTGCCCCGAATCCCCACTACCGGGCATCGGCAGCTGCAAGTCGCCGCGCAGGCCGTGCCGGCAGTCGCTCCCCAATGCGTGTATCCTCGGAAGCGTGCCCGTCGCCGCAGTCGCTCCTGCACACACGCATATACACGCAGAGGCTACAGCGCAAGCCTCTCGCGTGTATATACAAAACAAGCGGTGTGCGTGCACAGTATACCTGCAGCCGCAGCAACGGTGGCAGCGGCACAGAGCCTGTATGCCTATAGCCTCTTTATGCCGCGTAAGATTATCAGAATCCGCTGAACATCTGCCGCCGCAACAACGCGCGCGCCTCCTTTCGTTTCGTCATAATGCTCAGCCGTCGAGCTGAGGCACTTTTTAAAATTCTCTCGGCTTCTTCGGGATTTTTCAAGATGTTATAGGTAGCTCATGCTTCTCGATGAAAGAATATTCTGCCGGCGACGCTTGATTTGCGTCTATATGAGTACAAGGCCAGGACAGCAGCTTATAGATTGAACATTTTGCTAATCTGATCCAAATTATGAATTACATTCTGCGATCGAATTGTATAAGCAGTTATTTATGAAACTTTATTGCGAATTGCTAAGTGAAAAAGATTATGCATGTCTTTTTAAATGTCTGTAGCGATTAATTAATTTCTCTTCGGAGAACATATTTAATAACTTTTTCAATTATTTTAAGATTACATTTTAAGAAAACATTCAAAAAATTAAGTTGTTTTAAAAAATCTTTTTATGGCTCAATTTAATAGTTTTCATACACAGAAATATGATGCTGAAAGTTTTAAATCGATATTCGAATTACTTAATAGCTTTTCGAGGCTTCTAAGCGAAGCGTTAACCCGCGCGCTTATATGAGTCACGAAAACTTTAAGGGGACCTGACCACCTCAGAATTTTAATTAAATTTGTTATATATTTTTATAGGTGAGAATTAATTATTCATCCTGTATTACATTTTCTTTTTCGGTAAATTTATATATATTATCGAAATATATCGAAGAAAAAAAATTTTTGTTTGGTCGTTAGGTCACCTTAAATGTTTACCGAAGAGAAACTGCTATTATTTCATCAGCCACATGATTTTGATAATTCTAAGCATCGGATTGAACTTTTCCAACGTTTATCTTGTTCAAAATACAAGTAATTCTGACATGAGCGAAGGAATTTGTATTAAAAATTCACAGACGTAAGTTATAGCCTTTCAAATCCAAAATTTAAGATAAAATCGTAAAATATAAAATAATGTGACTTTGAGAGACTTTAACTTATGTCTGTGAATTTTTAATACAAATTCCTTCGCTCATATCAGAATTACTTGCATTTTGAACAAAATAATCGTTGTAAAAGTTCAATCCGATGCTTAGAACTCTCAAAATCATGTGGCTGATGAAATAATAGCAGTTTCTCTTCGGTCGAAATTTAAGGTAAAGTAACGACAAAAAAAATATTTTTTCTCCGATATTTTCCAATAAAATATACAAATTTACCGAAAACGAAAATATAATATATGATGAATAATTCATTCTCACCTATAAAAATATATAACCAATTTAATAAAAATTCGGAGGTGGTCAGGTTCCCTTCAACGCGTTAACCTGAAATTTTGCCAACATGTATATTAAAGTGGTCCTGAATGTTTTTTTTTTTTTTTTTTAAGAGTTCCAGTATAATATTGATTCTATATGTTAAAAAATGTTTGCGCTTCCGGGAAGAGCCATATAAAAGATGTTAACACGTGCCGCAATGCAACTGAAGTGTCTTATGTATTTAACATAGCAAAATAATGAAAAAAATATTATTACTGAATAAAAAGACATTTAAGAGACAACAATATTTTTAAATAATTTTCTTACGCTGAAAACTCACTAATTTACATAAGCAAAATTAAAGAAAACATTTTCTGTAAAATCAGGTGTTAAAAAATACAAACAAATTATTTTAAATCGCAGATTTATAAATTAGAGGTTCGTACACAACAATTAATTTATTCCATTTTTTTATTCTTTATGATGCATTTTAGGTAAGAAAATACACTCTTAATAGTTACAAAGCAATTGAATATGTGTTAAAACATTATTTCATTCTTAAAAAACGTTTTTCTAATGCTTACTCTAGTGGAAAGGGATTCTCTGCCTAATCCCGCCTAACTCTACTAAACTCTGCACAAGTCTGGTAATCTCTGATTAATTCATGGATTTCGGATGTTTTTCAGTGTTTGTCAGAGATTAGCAGAGTTTGGCAGGCTTACACGCAGAGTTAGTAGAGTTAGATAGAGTTAGACAGAAATAATTTTTTTCTGCCAAATCAAATTTATTTCTAACAATTTCGATGAATTTTTAGACAATTATTTAAAAAGATTCAGTATCCATCAAAATATTATCTGCATAAATCTGCGTAAGTCTATCAAACTTTGTGTAAATCTGTCAAGTTCTGCGTAAGTCTGTCAAACTTTGCGCAACTCTGTCAAACTCTGCTAAACTATGCAAAAGTCTGCCAACCTCTGCCTAACTCTGCATAAGTCCGCTAAAGTGATTTTTAAAACTATTGATAATTTTTGAAAATTTTAAAATTTTAAAATTTTTAGAAAATGTTTGAAAAAATTATCAAATTTTCAAAAATTATCAAATTTTCAAAAATTATCAAATTTTCAAAAATTATCAAATTTTCAAAAATTATAAGATTTTCAAAAATTATCAAATTTTCAAAAATTATCAAATTTTCAAAAATTATCAAATTTTCAAAAATTATCAAATTTTCAAAAATTATCAAATTTTCAAAAATTATCAAATTTTCAAAAATTATCAAATTTTCAAAAATTATCAAATTTTCAAAAATTATCAAATTTTCAAAAATTATCAAATTTTCAAAAATTATCAAATTTTCAAAAATTATCAAATTTTCAAAAATTATCAAATTTTCAAAAATTATCAAATTTTCAAAAATTATCAAATTTTCAAAAATTATCAAATTTTCAAAAATTATCAAATTTTCAAAAATTATCAAATTTTCAAAAATTATCAAATTTTCAAAAATTATCAAATTTTCAAAAATTATCAAATTTTCAAAAATTATCAAATTTTCAAAAATTATCAAATTTTCAAAAATTATCAAATTTTCAAAAATTATCAAATTTTCAAAAATTATCAAATTTTCAAAAATTATCAAATTTTCAAAAATTATCAAATTTTCAAAAATTATCAAATTTTCAAAAATTATCAAATTTTCAAAAATTATCAAAATTTTCAAAAATTATCAAAATTTTCAAAAATTATCAAAATTTTCAAAAATTATCAAAATTTTCAAAAATTATCAAAATGTTCAAACATTATAAAAATTTTTAAACATAAAAATTTTTAAACATAAAAATTTTTATAAAATTCTGCAGGTGTTTACTGCCCTCGAGAGAAGATTTTTCGCTCGGTCAGTAAACCCACCCACGGGAAAAATCTGCAACTTTTGCCCCTTGTTGCATAATGCACTATTTTGACTTACATGTATTTCCGAATTTAATTTTTGTAAAATACTTGAAAAACTGGAAATAGTAGATAGCTAAAGTGCCCCACTTTGGATGCATCATGCGGATAATAACACTCAAAGTGACGCACTAAGCTTTCATAGTTTAATTTTACAAATATTTTTTTTAATTAAATATTACTTTAAAAAAATTTATTTCATGCATCTATACATGGGCATATATGAATTCACATTAAGGTACAAATAAGACTCCGTATATAATCATATATGTCCATATAAATCCATATATAGCCATATATAATCATATATGATTATATTTTACTATATATGGGTGCATACTAAATTATATATGGCCATATATGCTCATATATCATCTTATATAGCCATATATGGCCATATAAGTAGAAAAGCTAGGGGGGTTCTGGCACACCACATGAATCTACCTTACCGACCGAGTAACTCAATTATTGGAAGTAACCGATAACCAAAGTTCCTACTTTATCGATCGGGTAGCCCAAATAACGACCTCAACTGGTAACCCAAAGTTATTATATATTATAGTTATTATATACAATAAAAGAAAAAAAAAAGATGGTGGGAAATTTAAATTAAATAATTGATGTATAAGCAAAAAACGAAACCTAACGTAAAAAAATTTTTTTTGCTTCTGCCTCTCTGTAGAGGAAGGCTATTTTACCTGAAACACTTTCTTTTGTCCAGTTACAAACGAAAAACGTAACCTAACCTGAAAATAAATGTTTTTCTTCTACTTATATGTAGAGGGACCTGAGGCAGAACCCAACCCCCCAAAAAGGGGGTCAAAATTTTGTCCATCTTACCTGAATCCTTTTTGTTTTGTCGAGTTACAAGCAAAATACAAAGTGCTCAAAACCGAAAATTTTGGAAATTAAACTTTTCTAATCGATAGATGATGTCGAGATATATCCGTAACAGCTGTTTACTCTCAAAATGTACTATGGTGATTAAAAGATAAGTAAAAAGCGAAACCTAACCTAAAAGAAAAAATTTTCTTCCCTCTATATGTAGAGGGTACCGAAGTAGAACCCCTTTTCAAAAGGGTCAACATTTTGTGCATTTTAGCTGAAATCCTTTCTTTTGTCGAGTTACAAGTAAAAACGAAATCCTAACCACAAAATTGAAAATTTTTGAAATTCAACTTTAACAATGGATAGAGGATGTCGAGACGAATTAATGACAGTTTCTAACTCATTCATATATACTTTTGTGTTCGAGATAATAAATTATTATTAATAAGTGTTATTTCTATCAAAAAGCACGTCACGTTTAAGACAAATGAGTTAGAAACTGTCATTAATTCGTCTCGACATCCTCTATTCATTGTTAAAGTTGAATTTCAAAAATGTTCAATTTTGTGGTTAGGATTTCGTTTTTACTTGTAACTCGACAAAAGAAAGGATTTCAGCTAAAATGCACAAAATGTTGACCCTTTTGAAAAGGGGTTCTACTTCGGCTCCCTCTACATATAGAGGGAAGAAAATTTTTTCTTTTACGTTAGGTTTCGCTTTAGATATATCCATTTATTATCAATATTATAATACATAAACGTCTTCCCTACACATATATATATATATAATATATATATATATATATATATATATATATATATATATATATATATATATATATATATATATATATATATATATATATAT